>OU342862.1:14692922-15408693 GCA_910591665.1 Ectemnius continuus | reverse complement strand
CCCAGACCTAACCCAGACCTAACCCCAGACCTAACCCAGACCTAACCCAGACCTAACCCAGACCTAACCCAGACCTAACCCAGACCTAACCAGACCTAACCCAGACCTAACCCAGACCTAACCCAGACCTAACCCAGACCTAACCCAGACCTAACCCAGACCTAACCCAGACCTAACCCAGACCTAACCCAGACCGACCTAACCCAGACCTAACCCAGACCTAACCCAGACCTAACCCAGACCTAACCCAGACCTAACCCAGACCTAACCCAGACCTAACCCAGACCTAACCCAGACCTAACCCAGACCTAACCCAGACCTAACCCAGACCTAACCCAGACCTAACCCAGACCTAACCCAGACCTAACCCAGACCTAACCCAGACCTAACCCAGACCTAACCCAGACCTAACCCAGACCTAACCCAGACCTAACCCAGACCTAACCCAGACCTAACCCAGACCTAACCCAGACCTAACCCAGACCTAACCCAGACCTAACCCAGACCTAACCCAGACCTAACCCAGACCTAACCCAGACCTAACCCAGACCTAACCCAGACCTAACCCAGACCTAACCCAGACCTAACCCAGACCTAACCCAGACCTAACCCAGACCTAACCCAGACCTAACCCAGACCTAACCCAGACCTAACCCAGACCTAACCCAGACCTAACCCAGACCTAACCCAGACCTAACCCAGACCTAACCCAGACCTAACCCAGACCTAACCCAGACCTAACCCAGACCTAACCCAGACCTAACCCAGACCTAACCCAGACCTAACCCAGACCTAACCCAGACCTAACCCAGACCTAACCCAGACCTAACCCAGACCTAACCCAGACCTAACCCAGACCTAACCCAGACCTAACCCAGACCTAACCCAGACCTAACCCAGACCTAACCCAGACCTAACCCAGACCTAACCCAGACCTAACCCAGACCTAACCCAGACCTAACCCAGACCTAACCCAGACCTAACCCAGACCTAACCCAGACCTAACCCAGACCTAACCCAGACCTAACCCAGACCTAACCCAGACCTAACCCAGACCTAACCCAGACCTAACCCAGACCTAACCCAGACCTAACCCAGACCTAACCCAGACCTAACCCAGACCTAACCCAGACCTAACCCAGACCTAACCCAGACCTAACCCAGACCTAACCCAGACATGGTCTTGTTTTATGGGGTAAATGCAGGCAAAACCGGTTTGGTCTGCCTTAAATTGCAGGCAAAACCGGTTTGGTCTGCGCAGGAAAAACCGGTTTGGTCTGCCTCCAATGCAGTCAAAACCGTCTAAAATGCAGTCAAAACCGTCTAAAAACCATTAAAATGCAGACAAAACCTCTAAAAAGCAGACAAAACCGTCTAAAACCATCTAAAACCGTCTAAAATGTCTAAAATGCAGTCAAAACCGTCTAAAATGCAGTCAAAACCGTCTAAAACAGTCTAAAAACGTCTAAAATGCAGACAAAACCGTCTAAAACCATCTAGAACCGTCTAAAACGTCTAAAATGCAGTCAAAACCGTCTAAAACCATCTAAAACAGTCTAAAAACGTCTAAAATGCAGACAAAACCGTCTAAAACCATCTAAAACCGTCTAAAATGTCTAAAATGCAGTCAAAACCGTCTAAAACAGTCTAAAAACGTCTAAAATGCAGACAAAACCGTCTAAAACCATCTAGAACCGTCTAAAACGTCTAAAATGCAGTCAAAACCGTCTAAAACCATCTAAAACCGTCTAAAATGTCTAAAATGCAGTCAAAACCGTCTAAAACAGTCTAAAAACGTCTAAAATGCAGACAAAACCGTCTAAAACCATCTGAAACCATCTAAAACGTCTAAAATGCAGTCAAAACCGTCTAAAACAGTCTAAAAACGTCTAAAATGCAGTCAAAACCGTCTAAAACCATCTAAAACAGTCTAAAATGTCTAAAATGCAGACAAAACCGTCTAAAACCATCTAAAACCCTCTAAAACCGTCTAAATACAGTCAAAACCCTCCAAAACCGTCTAAATGCACTCAAAACCGTCTAAATGCACTCAAAACCGTCTAAATACAGTCAAAACCCTCCAAAACCGTCTAAAATGCACTCAAAACCCTCTAAAACCGTCTAAATGCACTCAAAACCGTCTAAATACAGTCAAAACCCTCCAAAACCGTCTAAAATGCACTCAAAACCCTCTAAAACCGTCTAAATGCACTCAAAACCGTCTAAATACAGTCAAAACCCTCCAAAACCGTCTAAATGCACTCAAAACCGTCTAAATACAGTCAAAACCCTCCAAAACCGTCTAAAATGCACTCAAAACCCTCTAAAACCGTCCAAATGCACTCAAAACCGTCTAAAGACGTCTAAAATGCACTCAAAACCATCAAAACATCGAGAAATGCACTCAAAACCGTCTAAAACCGTCCAAATGCACTCAAAACCCTCTAAAACCGTCGAAATACACTCAAAACCGTCAAAACCCACTCAAATGCACACAAAACCGCTTAACACGTTGACTGCCATATCACGCGAATTCGGGTGATACTCGAACATCTATTTACAGACATGTTTATTTTCACGAGAATAACTATAATAAACATTTTTAACAACGTGTAGTGAAACAGTAAAAAATTTGCAATTTTGACAGTCAACATGTTAAATATGCTTAAACCACCTAGAAATACAGGCAACACCACTTTACTCAAGATAGCATTAATTATAACTAGGTTAAGTCTAGTTTATGTCTAATAAATATCTAATATAAGTCTAATAAAGTCTAATAAACGTCTAATATAAGTATAATAAACATCTAATATAAGTGTAATAAACGTCTAGCAAACGTCTCATATAAGCCTAATAAACATCTAATATAAGTGTAATAAACGTCTAGTAAACGTCTCATATAAGTCTAATAAACCTCTAATATAAGTCTAATAAACCTCTCCTATAGGTGTAATAAACGTCTAATATAAGTGTAATAAACATCTAATATAAGTGTAATAAATGTCTAATAAACGTCTCATATAAACGTCTCATATAAGTCTAATAAACATCTAATATAAGTCTAATTTCAGTCTCGGTTATGATCCAAAACAAAGCCAACTTCACGTCGGTTCCACCTGGGTTGTGATCCAATACACAGCAAACTTCCCTTTAGTTCCGCCTGAGTTGTGATCCATCACAGCCAACTTCGCTTCAGTTCGGTCTGTGTTGTGATCATCCGTCCACTCTTGATCGGGAGTTAGGTCTGGGTTGTGATCCATCACAACAGACTTCGCTTCAGTTCGGTCTGGGTTGTGATCATCCGTCCAATCTTGATCGGGAGTTAGGTCTGGGTTGTGATCCATCACAACCGACTTCGCTTCAGTTCGGTCTGGGTTGTGATCATCGTCCAATTTTGATCGGGGGGTTAGGTCTGGGTTGTGATCCATCACAACAAACTTCCCTTCAGTTCGGTCTGGGTTGTGATCATCGTCCAATTTTTGAGCGAGGGTTAGGTCTGGGTTGTGATAGATCACAGCCAGCTTCACTTCAGTTCGGTCTGGGTTGTGATCCAATACACAGCAAACTTCACATCGATTCCATCTCAGTTGTGATTCAATACACAGCCAACTTCACTTCCGTTCCGTCTCAGTTGTGGTCTAAACACGGCCAACTTCCCTTTAGTTCCGCCTCGGTTGTGATCCAATTCACAATAAACTTCACGCCGGTTCCGCCTGGGTTGTGATCCAGTTCACAGCGAACTTCACTTCGATTCCGTCTGGGTTGTGATCCAATTTCGTCTTCGACCGATCCCCCTGCCCTAGACGCTGAAGCATACTGGAAATTGCTTGAAACTTGTATATATTAGAACATTGGCTGTAGCAAGCGCGAGAAACTTGGGACCATCAGTGAGACCTCTAGCGGCGGCACTGCGCACTATGTCCAGCTGCCAACATGGGCACGTGACTGGGATGTCACATGGACCTATACTCACAGGTCCAATGTTCCTCCGATGTCGATTAAATTCCATCTCGGTTCCGATCCAGCACTCGTCCAATTTCACTCCGGTTCCGTCTCTCTGGTAGTCCAATACACGACCAATTTCAGTTCCGTTCGGTCTGGATTGTGATCCAATGTTCATCCAATTCGGCTTTGGTCTGTTCTTAGGAGAATCCAGTTCGATCTACATTTTTGGCAGAGAATTGAACCAATTCAGTGTAATTGTGGTCAAATTTAGTACAATTCTGTCTCAATTAGGTTTGGGTTAGGTCTGGGTTAGGTCCTGGGGTTAGGAGAGAAAAGAACTAGTCGGGTTGAAGTAACAAAGGCACAGTTTATTCACAGAGTCAATTGTTCAGAGGAACACCGAAAACTTGGTACACTTGGTACAGCGGAATTTCCGAGTACAAGTTCGCCGATCGCGAGGATTGACCGTAGTCCAATAGAGACTTGAGGGAATCCGAGCTAACCGTTCGCAGAAGCTGTCCGAACCGACCGAACACAAACACGTCCGTACTGTAGCGGATCGAGGATCGAAAAGAGGGTCGAAGCGAGAGACACGCCGTGTTGCCGGAAGCTAGAGGGGAAAAATCCGCGAGTGACGCGCAACGTTGCTCGAGCTGCCACCACTCGACAGTGGGAGGAGGAAGGAATTCGCCAGCGCCGATGCCTAGCGATCCGCACTAGGCGCCGGAGCTCCTAATCCCTTGTCGTCTCGCTTCGCCGCTTAATCTATGATCGCTGCGACCGAACAGTGCACGATATTGTAATCAGAAAATCAGCGAGTACTGCAATAAAGTTACAAAAGGCACGGGGGTGGGAAAACTTCGTGCGTTTAAATTTAAATTAAATAATCAGCCACTGATCAAAAATGTCGGTATTGTCGATTAAAAGTTAAATTCAGACTACGAAAGAGGTCGGTATACGCAACATTCTATTTCCACCAAAATATGCTTCTTGAAGGAAAGAGAAAAAAAAAATATGTTAATTCTCAACTGACCCCCCCCCCCTCCGTCCAACAAAATAAAAAAAAAGAGTATTGTCTACTATCAACAATGTAGTGGCTATCGATATTTTTCTGTTGCCAGTGGATTCTCCATTTATCTTACCGACAATGATTCCCTGTATGTACATATATCGCCCGGGGCAAATACGTTCCTTCTACCAACTAACCAAATTCCAACTATTATTGCCAAAATCCCATCCGAATAAGATCTGATTTATTGTTACTTAACTTGGTATAACTTGGTATTTAAAAGCGATAAATTATATGTATGGGGATTATTGAACCGGTCGGAAAAGCGACAGGAAGAGAGCAAAAGAAAAGGAAGAAAAAGAGAGAAAACACACACACACAAAGGATACATGTAGTAGATGTATGTAGTGTATAAGAATAAAGTCATCGAAATCAATTCAGTTTAAGAATTTGTTTGGCAAAAATAGACGAATGGGTAGTTGGATGGTGGCGATGGTATGGTCGATCGTCGCGGTGGGTGGTGGGCGGTAGCGACTTGATCATGACGGGGGTAGTTTGGAGCATAGAGCGCATGGCGGGGCGGTAGGACTGCAGAAGGCGAGTGGTATATACTCCAGTCGTTGATCGTCCCGCGATCCTCGCTATGGAACTGCGCGAAGTGAATTGCGTCTTCGGCACTGCGGATGAAACTACAGAACTATTGGCGAATGCACACAACGACAACAATGCCGAAATTGAAAGCTACTTCATTGAATACGCCGTTCAAAAGGAAATGATAAATCGAAATCGCTGCCCCGCGAGCCGACGTTTACTCAGTCAAAGTGCCCATTTTCCGGATTTTAACCTCGCCAACAATAGCAATCACCAAAAGGTTTGGTATTTTATTCGCTTTGCGTGCCTTAAGGTTAATTTCGGAACTCTTGTACGGAACAGCAGGAATGTGCGTGAAATGATTGATAGAATAGTCCTCTTTCTAATGTTCGTGCAAACTACACACTGAACAACCTAATTGTTTTATAATGAAGCGTGTGCCACATAATGAGTATCTGAGGAGACCCGTGTTCGTATAGAATATCGCACTGCTCTTCCGATCCGTCCCAATTCTTTTTCTCGGAAATCGACCGAGCCTCTGTAATTAAGTGTGCGAGTATAACGGGGAATACAAATTTTTTAGGATTCGCCTTGCGCCGGTATTAGCATGGTACACACTTCGAATGCCAACTGGCCACCTTCTAGGAAAAGAGAAGAGGCCAAGGCGCTGGAGAATCTGCGTAAGAGAGTAGAACAATCCAAGTTATTTAAAGCGAATCGAATTACCGATCAAGCACCATCTACGGCAGCAGCCACGACGTCTCCGTTAAATTACAATGAAATGCAAGAATTGGACAATCGGCCGAGACTGTTGAAAAAGGTAAAAACAGAGTTAACCGGGAATGCGATGATTTGTTGTAATAATCAACGGGCAACGATATCCCTGGCAAGAAGCCCGTGTACTACTTGCCAGGTTCTTCTTTTTGGTTTTTTTGTCTTACCGCGTCCACCCATATTTTGGCTTTGCTATTGGATTGCTTCCCCTCTCCGATTAAACGCGTATTTCGCAACTACGCTCGATTGACATACAATTGCCTCACCAAAGACGTTGCGAGATACAAGGAGATACATCGTCCTTTTCCTTGTAAGGGAAAACTTGCCTTTTATCGTGCCTCTGTCGTTCTCCCAACCACGCGACTACTCTTCTACATCTACTAGATAGTCTGTCTGACTGAAGCGGGCATTGACTTGCCTGATTGAATGATAACAGATCCTAAGTAACAGACCGATGAGCATCCTGCATGATAGCAGCGATCTGGAAACGGATTGGCGTGACAGCGAATTCATCGCGGAATGTCTCTGTTGGCACAATGTCTATCGGCAACGTCATAATGCACCGCCATTGACAATGTCAGCGCAGGTAATGACGAAGGGAACCGCTTGAAAAAAAAGAAAAGAAAGAAAGAAAAATCCTCCAAAGACCATATTCCATAGGAGAGATCAGCCGCACCTTTCTCTTCTAATCTCTCTGTGTGTTCCAGTTATGCGAATTCGCACAGACTTGGGCGAATCATCTGGCGCATACCAACACCTTTTACTATCGGAATGATCGCGAGGTTGGCCAAAACTTGTACTGCCGGCCAAGTGGCGGTGTTCCTGGCGACGTTACTGGCCAGGATGTCGCGTCCTATTGGTATTCGGCGGTCAGGCAATATGACTTTTTAAAAGAGCCCGATGTACTTCACGCGAATGTGAATGCCGGTAAGGGAAGGTGATCAATCTCAGATTCAGAGTGTGAAATGTAGCCAACTAGGGGCGGCATTGTACCGCCTGCCAACTAGATAGATAGGCGACTCGCTATCAGCGTGCGCTCGATTACTATCGGCTCGATGGGAAATTGCTGCGTTCCTACTTCTAGGACACTTCACCCAGTTAATATGGGCAAGCAGTCGATACTTTGGGGTTGGAAAAGCTTGCAGCCGAAGTGGAAAAGTGATCGTCGTAGCCAACTATCAACCGGTGGGCAATATATCCGGCCACTTTCAAAGTAACGTCTTACCGCCGTTACCAGAGAATTATAATCTTGCATTCCCATCGTCACTAGCATCGGTGCCACAGCCTCTTTCGCCACCACCGCCGCCGCTTCCTCCACATCCCTCTGGAAAGATCCTGCGTGGCCACTATGTCCCCGATATCGAGTCGAGCTTTTCCCCATTAACCGCTGCCTCGACTGTTATTCACTCGGATACTGCATCCAACGACGAGAGCGATGCTTGGTCTATCGGCTCGACCCAATAATACAAACGTGCCAACTGCCTTTTCTGCATGTGTACGCGTTGTGACGTGCGTCGATAGCAAAGTAAACTCAAATTCTTGCTTTCGTCCTTCGACCTTTTGCCCTCGACTTGCCCGAGCCCGAGTTACGCCGCGCCGCCTCAAACAGACTCCCGCCACTTACCATCGATACCTCAACCACCTCCCAATCTCCTGGTACTTGCCCCTCCTTCTTCGGTACTCGTTTCATACTTGAAGACACTTTAAACTGCTCTGTTTCTCCTCTTCGTACGTTTTCTCGCTATGCTAGCGCCAGCCGCGACGTATACCCGCGTAGTACAGCTAGTACACCATGCACCACCGTCCACTATGCTGCACTCCGGCTATTCCATCTACGATTTTACTACTATTTATCTTATTAACCCACCTCTATCATCTGCCACTACACAGGGTTAGCCCACAAATAGTAGCAAATATCCACTAAGTGTATAGTGCCAAGTACTTGCATGCATACAAGTACGCTATGACGGGCACGCCAAGGGCAAGTGCAAACAGCGCCAATGGCAACAAGCTGAGAAACAAGACAGAATGAAGGGGCAGTTTTGGCATGGATGGAAAAAGTCCTCTTTTCTTCGAGTAAACTTTCGAATTCTGCGCAACTATAGGGAGAACCTCCGAAAGGAAAATCTTCTCCATCTAAAAAGTCTAGCATTCCATACTCTAGAAATACTCAAAGTACGCACACATGAGATCGCGCATAGAACCAAGCAAGACGAACATGGTCGGACAATCCTAACAAGCTTCTCATGGTAATCGTAAAGCTTCTGCGGCATAGATGAATTATGTATGTACATCCATACACGCTGAATAGACTCTGCTCATACTCTGTGTGTGTGTGCGCGTGTGTGTGTGTGCATGAGTACTTGCGTAACTAATGTGTATGTACTACGTGGTTGGTCGCGCTTTTGCTTTCCCAATACATACCAATCGAGAGACAATTACATCGGTAGAAATCTGCTTGCGGCTAAAAAGGCGCCGAGATGCCGTTACGCTTTAACGAATCTTCCCTCCTCCTGGTTGCATTCGTCGAAATCCTAGAATCACGTCGACGGCACTGCTCGCGATATCGAGCCGCTGACCGCATCTGTACGACTACTTGACTACTTCATATACTATATTCGGACGCATACATAGTATATTTGCTCACGCTTGCGATTTCAATCAAACTGCCAATTATAATGTGTACATATGTGTACTAGGCTGTACTACATAGAATATGCCAAAGAATATGAGACAGGGGTAAAGTATGCAGGCAGTGGTAAAAAAAAAGGGTGGGAGGGCGGACGGCACGAACCTAGCCATACATACATATGCATATGTCACTAGAATTTTTTATTATTATTCACTTGCAACGGTTCAAGCCAATGTCTTACGTCTGCTGTGACTTGTTCGGTCGAAGTAAGGCTTTAATCGAGTACTAATAAAGGGAGGATGAGGAAAAATCGCCGCGAATGCCTTATGTAAAAGCAATTAATCTTAATAGACCGTTCATGCCCAGTGTCGAGCCTCATTGTGGACACACATACAGATCACATGGTATACGCATAGTACAACATACATAGAGATAGTACATAGTGCATAGTACATATTACATACTATACTGTATGCGTGCGTACCAGACAATGACACACTCGTGTGTATAATGTACACTTATTTACATTGTTAATGCTACACGAATGTGCAACTGTACTCCCTAAGGTACATACTTGTTGTGTTACCTTATTAAAGGGGATGTCGTTTCCTTGTCCCTGACAAAAGTTCCCTTTCTCATTTCATAGCTATGACAAATCTAACAAACACGTAGTATATACGCGCATACATGAATCAGAGAGGAGAAAGAACCCTTCCGTCATCGAGCTTTGCATGAGATTTGGCCAAATGTCGTTCTATTTAGCCACGCCTCCTGTACCATGGTATACAAGAAACATCGATAGCCCGTAATGCTGCTTATTTCCCACTCGTTCCTGCAAAATTACTAACGCGGGCACGATGTACTTACACGCATAGCTATACGCATTATACGAATGATGATCAGTCTCTGCTCCATTCAGCATCCAGGCGTTATGAAAGCGGTCGCGATGGAATTCCCGACAACAGTATAATAAATATATGGCCAATGACGATGTTCTGTGCCCGATTGTTGACAATTCCAGTTCAAAGTTTCTATATACAAGTACTATTACTGTGGCGAAGGATATATGTATATGATGTGAATAATGATGTCATATTAAATCTATCGTGTAGTTACATTATCCTTTTAGGTGCTGATGCATGTATAGGTATTATTATAATACTGCGGTGATCTTACGCCACTAAGATGCTGCTTAAAGGTGCCAGGACATTTCTTCCTTTGTCTGAGCGACGACATCATGCAACGACACTATAGTATATAGGCAAATGCGAGACCATGATCTTATTTTCGTTAAGAGAGTTAGTTGCTCGAACGTGTATGCGATGTATATGTGCTGATAAATACATAAGACACGTTGGCAAGTAAACGTTATTATCATTGTATGTACATACATCTGCTAAATATAGATCTATATAACGTTGTGGCTAAATAAGTATATGTATCTATCGAAGTACAGAAGTAAGTACAACATGCATACACAAGTACTTATGTATGTAAGCCTCTTTTACACCCGTTTGCAGAGCTGGTTGTCTTACCAACAGTTGGCAACTCTACAGATTGTAGATGTCTCTTTGGTCTGCCGCCATTTGCGCAAAAGCAACCGTAAATACAGATATTTGTCATTGCATACTACACCTATCTGCGCCAACTGTGCGCTCTGCGTACACTACTGCGTACTACTACCACATACTCGCATTCACCATTTGGGCACGGCACGAAGCAGAAGCAGTTTGAAGCAGTATCAGGCAGCCTATTTTGTGGGATCCAAGCGGCGGCGCGTCGTGCGGATAGTATCTAATAACAGCCTGAGAGTCGTGCTTCGTGCTAACAGTATTGAAAATGGCTGCCAAGAGCGGAGGAACGGAAGATTGCACTCCAGCGATAAAATGGCTATTAGCTGCGACACAATGCACTGGCGAGGCTACTATTAATGTCGGCGAGTTCGCTAAAAACATTCTCAAGAGGTAAGGGTCACGAATCGAGAGCGGACTCAAGAGAAATGTTTTATGTGCCGCTCTTCTCCGCACGATGACAGCATGAAAACCGTCATACGCCCTCAAACGGGCAATGGCCGTTCCTCGTACAGTTCGTTAATGGTTCTCTTTGATCTTGTAGCGAGGAAGCCTTCAACCTCCACGACGAGGAATATGAGACGTTTCAAATTGCATTTGCGGCACTAGCCTTGGATTATATCAGTCGCTATGCCAACAATCGTAAGTTCCAACGTTGCCCAACGCGATTGACTTAGAAATGTACGAAAAAATTCCTTCTGCTGTTGAATTTACAATGGTGGCCTTTGCCATTCAGCGACAATCGCACTATTAATATCGTTAAAAACAAGAGACTGCGGCCAGCACGTTAAGACAATCCTTCTGGTCTGCTCCGTTTCAGTTTCAAAGAGTGAGGTACCTACGGTTTGCAAGGCGTGCAAAATACTTTTAGCACGCTTCGTAAAGAAATTATCGCTTCAACAAAATCAGCCGGGGGATGGAATTCCTGCCACGGTTATTTTTACTACTAAGCAGTTGCTCCTACCTATTCGAGCGATATGTACTGGCCAATCGTTGCTGGCACCGGCCGAGGAAGGAATACTCCTGGCTATCCTGAAGAATGCAAAGGTACCGTCGCATATGACCATCTCGACGCTGACCAAAGAGAAAGATTCGCCGCAAAGCGGGAAAGATGCGGCACGGATTCGGAGCGACCTGTCGAGTCGAATTTTGGAACATTTGACTGTCCCCTGGCAGGATTTCACCACGCAGGGACAAGTTATTGGTGACGGTACCCAGGACCCGACCGGCAATAAAAGTCTGAACGATGCTGCGTCGTTTGCCGAAACTAATACGGATGTGAAGGTTAGTGCTCGCGAGCACGCAAGCGATATTCGTCGATAATGAGTGGAATGCAACATTAACGAGGCGCATTATCCTTACAGATGATGTTCGTGACGAACAACATAAATACGCTGCGTGGCATGGGAGCTGGCGATGTCTTACTCGATATGTGTCTGAATTTACCCCACTTGTCGCGATACACCCGAAAATATCAAGCTTATTTGAACAAAAAGGGATTCAGTTTGCCGGCCAATGCGTCGGAAGCGCAGACCTTGCGGCATAGTTTGCATTCCGTTGTATCTGACATCAATACTGTACATAATGCCATGTCGTTGCCTCTTTTGGAACCCTTGACACCGAGCAAATTAGAGAAGTTATCATTAATTTCGATGACTTGCCTCTACTGTTCGATTGCAAATGCAACAGCTTTTAGCATCTTGGGCATCACAAATGCAGTGTCACCGAAATGTAACACGATATCGTGTTCCAACGCACAAGCTAACCAAACTGGAAAGAACGCTGAGGAAGAGTATGACGCTTTGGCGATTGCCGTTGTTGAGAAAAGCTTAGAAATCTTTAGCTTGGTCTCACGCGTCATTAAAAACAGCACGCGTGCCGGTGGTCATGTAAGAAGGCTTTTGTCACGCTTACTCCTCGCGAAGACGGAACACCAAATAACTTTCTTTCTCCACTTCACAGATCCTTCAAAATCACCTACTCATTGGGGTCTGGCTCCTTGTAGCCGGACTGCAAGCCCAACTGTCGGTCAGCAGTTTCAGTGCCGCCGATAAGGGAAAGGAGGAGAAAGGAAAATCGCCGAGCAAAGCACGCGACGGGAGCGGACGTATCAATCTAATGAAAGTGTAAGTTAATCTGGAATCGTAAACTATATTCATTAGATTAATTGATGCGGCACATTACTCTTGAATGAGAGAGATTGCGCTTTGTTGCAGTCAACAAGGATTTGGAGTTCTCTCCGTGGCATTGGCATCACACGCGCTCTCCTTAATGAGCACACTCTTGGAGGATGCCTCGATTGAGGCGGTGAATGATCGATCTGTTCCAGAACCGGCGCCTTTAGATATATTATCGTCTGCAACAGCACTGCAACGCGCAGTCACATTCTTACAAGCTGTGCCGCTGAACCATCTTTTATTTTATCTCGCCACGATCAGTTACAGGAAGGTAAAGTTCTTTATTGTTGCTCGCTTTCTTATCTCAGCAGGATCCCAAGGCAGGTCCGGAGGAAATAGGCAGCTGTGTATATTTTCTTTCGTGCTTGTCTCTTCATCTTGTAATCCTTGCCGAACCAAGTACATACATACTCGTGTCCTCTAAATCAGAAATTGTATTCGTCAGGCGTGCTCGTTGAAGAGAGTGCAGAAGCATCCGCTTGAGGGAGACGCGTTGAGCCAATCCGACTCAACGACATATTACGAGGACCTATTAAGTTGCTCGGACAATTCTACCGACGAAGGTACGAATATCCAAATATTCCCGATAAGTTGTCCCTTTAAGGACTAGAATGCGCACATCTCTCTCTCTCTCTCTCTCTCTCTCTCTCTCTCTCTCTCTCTCTCTCTCTGCCGCTTCCCCTCACTCACACACACACGCGCACACACACACACTCTGTGGTAGATGAAGACAGTGAACCCATACTGGGTGTATGGTTCGAGGAGACCCTCGCACCTGTGGACGGACCACCAGCAGCTGCGTCAAAGGAGCCAAGTAACGAAGCTGCGACTGAACGAACAGCGACTGCCATCGTGCCGGATAATCGCGAGCCGCACGGTGTAAGCATTTCATTCGTAAGAGCCAGTTCGATACAAGGTGTGCGAGAAACGTTTCATTTCCAGTACATATCGCTGGCGACCAAGATTTTCCAGTTTATGAATCACCATCTAATCAGTAGTAAATGCATCTATGTTCGCGAATATGTGTTAAACGGCCTCGTGGAACAACAAATGGTCATATTGGCGGCAATAATAAAAGATTTGGATCACGAAACAGCAAGGACGGAGACCGGTATGTATGTAGGGCTGTTTGGTTTGGCCGGTCTGGCACGAGGGTGTCACACGCGTCTCTTTGTACTTCCTAGGGACAATTCCAGCTTTCTATGGTGCCACATTGGGTACAATGTATTCCGAGTTCTCCCAAGCTTTAAGCAGATACACCCACAACATGTTGGCCTGCAATACCTTGAGCGAGCCACTGCAAAATACGTTGCTTCAGCATCTCGGAGTAAGCCCATGGTCTACGGAGAATAATGCTCCATCCACCTGGCCGTTGCAAGTACTCCCACGAACTCTTAGCGTTCTCGCACAGGTTGGTGTATTCCTCTGGGTCGGATTCTCAAACCCGTACAAGGGTATGCCTAAATGTCTAATAAGTGTATCGGCACCCTGCCCCTCTTTCGCAGGTCTTACTGTTGAAGCCTCAATCAGAAAAGGAAGCAGCTTGTATAAGCATTTGGCACCGTCTAATTACGACGCTTGTGGAGAGTGTTTGCAATGGGCCTACTACTTTTGAAGCTGAGAGCGAAGGTACACTCTGCATGAAGCGTACAATAGGGGGGGGCCATGTTATTACAATGCAAGAGTCTCTTGTTCGCAGTTCTCCATTCTCATTCCGGCACGTACTACACTTTCAGATCTAAATGTCGAGCACGCGCAATTGCTACTCTTCTTGTTTCATTCGCTAAATCTGATGCAAAAGAAGTCAGTTTTATTAGTGACGGGAAGTGGCGCAGTTCGCTGCAGTGAGGCGATAAAGACACCGATGAAAGACTCGCAACTGTTACACCTCTCGCGACTGCTGCTACTCTTGGAATACATGATGAGACATCTTTATGATGCGCCTCGTGCTCTGCCCGATCAAGTAAGATAGATGATATGATATTTTCATAAGCGAGCTTCCGCTGTTTAATATCAGTCGGCTTTACGAAGCATTTGACATGGGATTTCATATTCTCTCCACAGCCTAGACCGTCCAGTCTTTTTTCCTTACACTTTTCCTCACTCCTTGCACTAGTCTTTCCCAATTCCGCGATGGCATTACTCGGATTGTCTAGATTGATGCCAGTGCGTCAAATGCAACAGCAAGAGTGATCTTTATACGATTTAAATTTTCGCGAGATACCAGGGCCACCAGATTGAAAGTGCCATTTGTGTGGTAGTAAGGATCTTGCACATACCTGCGCCTTTCGAATGACTTGCTGACAGCGCTTCTTCATTCCCACTTTGCACTCCTTACGGTTCCCATCTTGGACTTTTGATGAGCGATGTTGTACGTCCCTGTCGAATAGGTCGAGTGGAATCTGTTTTCGGCTACCAGCTCGGATTGGGAATCCAAGGACGGGGCTAAGCAAGCAGTGCGAATCTTTATCCCGTGGCTGGAGATAGAAGAGAATTACCGCAAGTTTGGCTCGCAGGATGAGTTCTCGATGAAACCTCGGTTTTACAACTTGTCGACGACAGATTTCAATAATCAGGATACCTTGAAATTGGACGGTTTGGTTGGTACTGCCTGAGATGAGCCGTCTCATTGTAAAGCCAGCAGACTGATTTCGGCAAACTTCGGTGTTCATTCTAGGCCTGCAGCTTTATTCTTGGCACGCCGGATAAAATGAAGTATCCACTTCTGGTGGATGCGTTGATTGACATACTGAATGTCGTACATCAAACGGACATGTTAAAGAAATCGGGCGACGGTAGGGACAAGACAACGCGAACAGGCCTCTGCGCAATCCAGTCTTGTTTCTCGATATGCTGGAGGTGAGCGACATACTGCAACGATCAATATGCATGGCTAGGAACTGATAACGCGTGATTGAAGCATTAGATAGAATCGAAACAAGTTGATCTACTGCTAACTGCCACGTATTACTCGAAAGATTGTTGCTCTTGCTGCCACCATCGACCCCGTATATGGAAAAGTTGGCTCTTGGAGAAGAAATCCCTGCCGGGCCGACGTTGCTGTACTCACTCGTTTGGGGGCCAAGAGCTGCGTACAAATCATTCACCAGTTGGATGAAGGTAAGCTTGAGGCGGTAGCACTACAATCAATATCACGATAATAAAGTTCTTTCGCGGTATGTATACGGTACATCCCGACTGATGATTATGAATTCAATGTTGACTTGCCAGGACTGCTTAATCAAGCAAGGCATGTACACTCAGTATGCGGAAAACTTGCTAAAAACTGTATCATCCACTGTGACCGCATTAAAGTACGACGTTACCCTTGCGAAGAACTGCATCACTGCTCTACAGCCAATGAGATTGGACAATGAGAAGATAATGCCGAAAGCTGCGCTACCTAAGCTGGGCTCATTGTGTATTCTTGCTGCTGTGATTGGCAAACTGCAAGTACTCCTCGATGAAAGTATATCCAAGACCCAAGGGGATAATATGGAAAGCTCCAAGTGAGGAACATGAATCTTTATTAACGTCTTTAATAACGTCGGATATAAGGGTGCTGCGGTGGCTGAGAAGCACGGAGATACGTCCTAAGTAAGCAATTGGATTAGCAGGTCGCCACGAACTCCGGATGCTGGAACCAGTAATGTGACAACAACTGGGAATGCTACCACTACTGTTGGTACGACCAAAACAGTCGTGGAAATTTTGCCGCACGTTCTCTCATTGACCGAGGCGATCTTATTGTCCTGTCGGTCGAGTGTATTGCACCAAATGCACGAGTGCCCTGAAATGGAAGGCAAATACAGCATGCACGATTATCTGATATTGGACAACGTTATTTGCATGGCGGGTGCGAGTTGGGCGATTGACGCCTCCCTAGTCACTTTCCTCCCCAATTCCGTGAGGTTCGTATTGGATAAATGGAAGTCGATTAGCGCACCACACGTGCCGTGGGTAAGTAGCCGTCATTGGGCGCGAACCTCATCTGGAAATCTGTTCGTGAGGAGACCCCTTTCTTTCTTTGTCAACTCAGAATACCTACGCAAATGACATCATTCCGGCTGAAAGTTATATTCTAACTACCATCAACCATCACATCTCTACGCTCTCGGAGTACCCTACGTTTTCCATAAATCCGTCATTAAAAAGCTTACTATACAGCCTTGTTACCTTCCTGGCGGAACACGTGAGGTAAATCATATTGATGTATTCGTGCATACATTCGTGTATGCTATTGCACATGGCACGCATTATGATTGGCTTGGATTTATCTCCCTATACGCAGCCCGTTGACGGCATCTGAGAATACAGAGGTGCGCTCACAGGCAATAGACATTCTCATCTCTCTGACAATGGATGCTCGTACGGAATACTTGCAAGAAATGGCAAACAAAACCCTAATAAAATTGTTTGGAGAGGCGGACACCGAATCTCGTCAAATGCGAGAGCACTTGTACGTCCTGCATTACACGTACAACTTGATTCTGGAGTATACCAACGAGTCGCAGGATTCCAGTATACGGTAAGCCGTTCATTGTTGCCGATGGAATTATCACGAGCATGCATCTTAACGACTTGTGTATTGTCGCGTTACCCGTAGCATCTGTATCGACGAAACGATCATGAAACGGTGCGTCAAATACTGGGAGCAGCTTCTCGAAAAGCCCATCGGTTGCGAGGCGCTCAGTTCATTTTTCGCAACGAGTGCCAAGCAGAATCTTGTGGCGATATTACTATGTATCACATCACCGCAGGCCTCCCAACCATTCGGCTCGTGCGTGCTACACTTTTTCAATGCACTCTTCAACGCAGGTTTGTTTTCTCATCTCGAATTACCCGCGCATTGCTCGCGCGGGAGCCGCTCTAAAAGGATCGAGGCTTAACAAAACTCATTTAACAGCGGACAAGTCGAACGATGCAACCTTGGTGCGCCTCTGTCTTTCCGTGGTGAACCTTGCGCATGTCGATAGTGAGAAATTGCAGACTTGGCTCAAGCATGTGATTTTAGGTGGGGTCAATCTGTCACCATGTCCATCGACTACAAACTTACAAACGCCGACTGCAATTGCAGGAAATTCGTGAGTTCATTTTGGCGAACACGGGTCTTTAGATCGATAGGGACCTGTGCGCGGTTGCGTCCGGCACTTGTGCTGGCTTGTCCATTAAAAGCTTTACTTCTTAGAGTGGTCACGACCACTGGCACTGCGGAGGAAAGTCAACAGTCGGAAGAAGGCAGCAATGCACCGAATAACGAACAGGTGCAGTGGGCGCTACTGCTATCGGACGGTCCAGCGGCTCGAGTCCATCCAGTCGCCACGAACGACGGAGAGCAGCATTCCAACCAAGAAAGCAGTCAATTATTACGTGCGCTCACCAATTACATCGTACGGGAAAGAAGGTATGGACTACTCGTCCGTTCGGCGATGATTCCAGTAATGCGACAATGTGTAAAATTTGGGATGCGACAGCCCGAATCAGCCAGTGCTAGGCTGTGATGTATTGAATTGACTGCTTTATGCATTCCAAGCTATGGACCACTTTTCGATATCTTTCTCCACAGTGTCGATGAGGACGTACCTGTAACGATACTGCGAGCGTTGATACCTATTGCGTACCACGTGCTTTCTCCTGCTATCGAGGCAAACGGATTCTCGGAGTTGATGCATGTCATGTCGACACTTGCCGATGCTGGATCAGAAAAGGGACACATGTTGCTCTTCAAGGCTGCAACGGAGTGGATCGAAATCTGGTAAGAGGATCTCCGACTGTTTCCTTCGAGGACTCGTACCTGGAAAAGCTTGCCTGCTTGCCATGGAAAGCCATATCGCTGTTTTATACTTCGCAGCAAGGAGCAGCTAGTTAATAAGGAAGTGCAAACCTTGGAGAAGCCGCTGCCTTACGTCGATGCCGGCTGTTGCATATTGAATTACATATCGGACATAGTCGGGGCGGTGTGCCCACAGCTTGCGCAGTGCCAAGACCGTGCGGGTAGTCCACCTTGGGACGGCGCGACATTGATCAATGATGTGAACGATAGTGACTGGATCGATGATATACCTCACGAGGACGAGGATAGTGCAGCTGAGGATTCGGATGAGGATAGTCTTTGCAATAGACTCTGCACGTTTACGATCACGCAAAAGGAATTTATGAACCAGCACTGGTACCATTGCTATTCGTGCAATATGCTGGACGGTGTTGGCGTTTGCACGGTTTGCTCCCGCGTCTGTCATCGGGGACACGACGTCACGTACTCCAAGTACGGCAACTTTTTCTGCGATTGTGGCGCTAAACAGGACGGCTCTTGCCAGGCTTTGACCAAGCGCACCCCTCAGGCTTCCGAGCAACAGACGACTAATTCTTTATCTAGTATTGGTACTGGTTCGAGCCTCACAACTGGAGTCGCAAGCACGAGTGCCACAGCTGGTGCCAGTAGCAGTGGCTCGGGTAACGGGACTGCAACTACTGACACTGCTACCAGTAGCAGCAGTGTCGGCAGCTCCAATGGAGGTGTGTGCACAACTAGCACCACTAATCGGGACACGAGTGCTGGCCCTGTGCTCGCCGCTGAAAGCATCCTTCCCTTGAGCAGCCGCTTGCGACGACGATCATCGAGTCCGCTTCATGCCTACGAGCGGCACGACAGAAATGAGGGACGGCAGAGGGACAGGCAGAGGCAGGCGACTCTAGCGAAGCAACTCGGTAAGCCATTCGAAATCTCTCCTTTTATAGATATGGCAGCGTCTACTTGCCTTTGGATCCTTCAGCAACTTGATCTGATTTCATTAGAAAATTCAAAGGATTGGGTTCACGACCAGCTGTGGAAGACTGGTTTCGTCAATTCGTTGGTTGACTTGACACGTGCACTCATACCGGCGGTAGATGCCTCGTGCAAGAAGAACTCGGCAGTTGGCTGTCACGCTCGCGCTCAAGCGGCCTTAAAGCATCTGCACACGCTTGAGAAGAGGTTTGAATATACGGATCAACTAATGGTACGTACTCGTTAGATATGGTCGAAATAATCAGCAGTGTACACAGTGGGCGCGCAATTGCTAAAATCTTTTTACACCAATGATGATCGCGTGTCCCCTTAGCTACCGACACTCGGTTCGCAAGAGGGAGCCTTTGAGAACGTGCGCATGAACTTTTCCGGCGATCAAGGGCAGACCATCAGACAACTGCTGTCGGCGCACATGATACGGCGTGTCGCTATGTGTTGCCTCTCGTCGCCGCACGGAAAGAGGCAGCATCTAGGTGAGAGACGTCGAAAGACCGACTGGTTTACTTAGTCAATGGTGAAATAGGTGAAGTAGTTCTTGGGTAGCTAATACAATGAAAAAATCCCTTTTCTGTTACAACTTTCGTCTCGCTCGAGCAGCAGTCTCATACGAGAAGGGCAAGATAACAGTATTGCAGCTCAGCGCATTATTGAAGCAGACTGATTCTTCGAAGAGAAAGCTCACGCTTACCCGATTGGCCTCGGCACCCGTACCTTTCACGGTGCTGTCCCTCAGCAGCAATCAGTGGAATGAAGATTTTTTGGCAGTGTGTGGTTTCAAAGATTGCCATGTACTGACTTTCAACACTTCAGGAACAGTGTCCGACCATTTAGTGCTCCATCCACAGCTTGAAACTGGCAATTTCATAATAAAGGCTATCTGGTTACCCGGCTCTCAAACGCAATTGGCACTGGTGACCGCGGATTTTGTAAAGATTTTCGATTTGGCAAAGGACGCTTTATGCCCCCAGTACTACTTTCTGGTGCCAGCTGGCAAAATACGCGATTGCACGTTCATGCACACGGAAGATGGCGTCTTTCACTTACTGATCATGTCGTCCGCGGGATACATTTACGGGCAAGAGATGGACGAGGAAAGCTTAGCAGAGCACGGTCCGTTCTATGTCACCAACACCTTGGACGTCTATCATCCGGAAATTAAGGACAACGGTCAAGTTGGTTGCGGCGGCGTATCTATCTATTATTCGCACGCACTGCAGCTACTCTTCTTCAGTTATGCATCGGGCAAGAGCTTCATCGCTCCCCTCAAGTCAATGGCCAGCGAGATTTCAGTTGTTTTTCAGATCAATTTGAGCGGCAATGGTAAAGCCAACGGTAATAAATCCAACAACAATCAGCCACAGCCTCTCTGTCAGTGGAGCGAAGTGCCTAATCATCCTGGACTTGTCTGTTCCGTCCTGCAAATGAGTAACAATCCCGTGATATTGATGATCAAACCTGATACGATCATGATTCAGGAAATCAAAGTTGTGCCTGCAAAGGCTAAAATCATGGATATGGTGGCTATTAGGCACCCGAGTTCAAATGCTGAACAGCGCACAACCCTCATACTGCTTTGCGAAGACGGCAGTCTTCGAATCTACATGGCAGGACTGGAACAAACGGGATATTGGATGTCGCCTGTCGTCCGACCGACGAGTGGTAACAATAACATTAAACCACCGCGTAAGAAGAAGAGCAGTAAAGCGGGAAAGCCGTCAAGTTCGGTGACTTTTCCAATTGACTTTTTTGAACACTGCCAACTGATGAGTGACGTCGAGTTCGGAGGCAACGATCTACTTCAGATCTACAATGTAACTCAGATAAAGCATCGGCTAAACACGACCGGCCTGTACGTCGTTTCCACCAAGGACACGGGTTTTAATGTCGAAGTGACCAACAATGATCCAGTACTCGTCATGACTGGGATACGAGTATTGCTTGGCTATCAAGATGTCCAAAGGGCACCGGTCTTCGTGGAGGTGAGCAGCAATATACGTACCCCTCCGTACAGGCATTTGAATATTCCGTCACAACTTCCTTGGAATCCCATTCAATTGTTAGCCACTCCCCCTGCAGGTGTCACAGTTTTGTCTCTTGCAGGTTTTCGGGAGAACCATTCAAACTAATCTCGTGAGAAGCCGCTGGTTTGACATTCCTCTCACGCGAGACGAAAGCTTGCAGGCTGACAAAAAGTTGACCATTACATTTGGTCCCTCCAAAGACTTGGAAGGTGTTATAATGGTAGACTGCATAAAGATGTGAGTTTTGGATAGTGTATTGCAGCGTCAGGATGTCACGTGGACACTTTTCTGCGTTTCATATCGTTCCATTGACATGGACATGTAACATTTCGACTGCATCTCTATATACAGTCTCTATTACTAATAGCCTATCGTTCCAACATCTTTTCAGATACGGTAAAACGAAAGATGCATTTGGCTGGCCGGAGGAAGTCGAAGACATCTCGACTGGTCAACCGACTGCTGCGCCTGTTACCGCTTCCAGCAATGAAGCCGAGAATGCCATTGTCCCGTCGACTCCTCTATCGTCTGTTGACAGGTAAACACCAGTGGAGTTAAGTTTCAAACCGTAACGGAACAATTTCACGTTACCTTAGCGGCACACTACAGTATACAGTACGGCAGAATAGCCGACGCACAAATAGTCATGCCGCTTTCTGCTTCGGTTATTCGTATATTAAATCAATCTACCTTTTCTCTATTGGCATACTCTAGCGCGGGCAAGGAAACTTCAATTAATGTCGAAAGGTAAGGGAATCTTCTAGCAGTATAACGCAACTGCCGTCCGCCGTTAACCTTTAATGTCGTACTGTAAGCTTAACATTCCACTGCGAGAATTCGCGGTACTCAGTGAGTGAGACGGAAGTGAGTGGTAATTAAGTCAAGGCCGATTTTTATCCCAGACTAGTGTCGAGCATACTGGAAGTGGTAGAATTGTCATTCAATTTGGCTTCTAATGAGGAGACCAAACTCCCTCTGCGTGCTACCGCCATCGATGTTGCATCGAGACTGCTAATCTTGCCGGCACCACCATCTGTACAAATGCACACAACGTCTCTACTAGCCGCTCTTCATCCCTCGAAACAGGCCTATCATTTCCACAAGGTACAGTAGACTAAAGAGTTACTCGCACCCCGAATTCTCTAGGTCATGCTGTCCTAACCAGTGGATTTCCCTTTTTAGGATCAGGTTCTTCTTTTACATGTTTTGGAATCACTAAAAGCTATGAGAGCAACGGAGGATCCTCGCGATATAGATGCCGAAAACTTCTATCGGCTCGTTCTAATTGTCCGAGGCATTTCAGTGGCGCGGCCTCTAAATCTAGCCAAATTCACCGAGCAGTATGGCTGTAAGCCGGCCAATGAAGTGAGCGGTATGTTTGTCGATTATTTATCCTTTCATCGATATTTGAAAGATCGCTGGCTCACAATCAGATTTGTGAGATTCCTATGCTTCCTCTACACGTAGTTGCCGTATTCGAGATGGAACGTGCGGCGGTTGTGCAGCCGGGCAGCAATGCAAAGTCGAAGCAACACCCGGTGATACAACTAATGGAAATCCTGTGGTTGCTGCATCTGGCGTATCCGAAGAAAATGGCTCTCGCCCCAGTAGTGGTGCCGGGTTTGACACACGCAGAGGCGACAGTGCATGCCCTTGTCGAGATAATACACGCGTTTACGAGCTCCGACGTTGAAAGCAACGTCCCCGTCGCGGCCAAACTCTATCTTCAGTTACTCCTCTCGCGGGATACTAGCATTAGTTTTAGCGCGAAACAAGCAATAATAAGGGTTCTCCTGCCAAGATACAAGCGAAAGAAGGTATACATACCGAGCCCACCAACCTGTGAGACCCCCGACACGCGAAGTGCCCTCCAACGAAACAGTACGCACGAGTTCGATGGCAAGGTGGCGTGGGATTCGGTCGTGCAAATGGTGGAGAGAGAGTCTGTGTCCGGCAATGCCCAGATTACACTTGGCTTGCTGCGCAACGACAACAATCAACAGAGCAGGGCTAGTTCGTCTTCGGCGAACTCAACAGCGGCGGCAGCAGCTACAAGCGGAACTGGATCACGCGCCATGAGTACGCTGGAAGCATTGCGAACTTTGGGTGCCTTACCACAGATTCTTGATCGTATTCCTCCTGATACCGACGACGGAGCCGTCATGGAACTGGCAATTGCCCTGAGTTTACAAGTGCGCGCGGGCGAATCCGCCGCCTCGTCGGACCTGAACCCTTTGCGCCAAGGATTTCAGCAGCAGGCTCTACCAAACGTTCAAGGCCTTCCAAATCTGCACAATCCACTGGGAGTGTCGGCGTCGCAAACATTGCGCGAATTAGCTGCTCAGGTTGTGGTTCAGGGCCAGGAAGCCGGCGGCCATTATTCAGACACGACAGCGTCTGCCGGCGGTTCGGACGACGAAGCTCTGAGCGTCACCACAGACGCGACCACTTTGAGAAACTCGAGCACAGCGCGAATTGGCAATGGTGGTAGCAAAGGTAGTGATAGCGGGGGAAGTGAGAGCGGTGGGAGCGCTATCGAGAGCATACCGGGGGAACACAGTGCCTCTGGAAGAAGCTCCGCTTATGGAGACAGTGCTCCTGAAATTGCGACCCCTGTAGGTATTGGCGCAAGTCAGTTGGCGCATTCCGAGAGCACCAATCCTACGGGTGGTGTATCTGCCCCATTTACCGGGCTGAGCGTAGAGCAAGAATCCGCCGGCGTGGGGGCAGAGCAGGAGAGTGAAACGAATGGCGAATCTATGGCGAAGCTTCATAATGTCCGACTGCTTTTGCTAGACCAGTTGACGCAGTTTGTGCCAAACCTGCAGTATGTCCCTGGCGTGCTTTCCATTCCTTTTATGCAAGTCATTCTGATGTTGACTAGTGATCTGGACGGGCAAGAGGACAGAGACAAAGCTTGCATCGAACGCCTCTTGCAGGTGCTCGTCGACGAATTGGAAATCGATAAACCCGACACGACCAACATTTGCCGGCGCAGCTACAAGAGGGAATGTCACTTGGTCATTATGCGATTGTTGAGCGTTTTCATGTGTCGCTCCAAGTATAGCCCGAAATCTCAAGCGGAAAGTCCCAATTTCGTTTCTCGAACAACAGCGACAATTCTCACAAAGGCCGGCGTGATCGACTACTGTCTGGCTCTGTTGAAAGCGCTTCTTGAGTATTGGAAGACAACTTCGACCGAGGATACTAGTACTGTCACTGGTGGACAATTGCTAAAGGAACATTTGGCTACGACTCCGCCGGATATGTCGCCCTTTTTCCTTTGCCAGTACGTAAAAGGCCACGCTGCGGATGTATTTGAGCCGTACCCTCAGCTATTGACAGAACTGATCTTGCGCTTACCGTACCAAGTTCACAAGTATGCCGATAAAAATGCAGTTCAGCCATCGTTTGAACAGCCATGGTACTTTTACTTGTGCGAATACATGATGTCCTATCAGACGCCAGTTGTTAGGCGGCAAGTTCGCAAACTTCTGCTTTTTATTTGTGGCAACAAGGAGAAGTACAGGCAACTACGTGATGTTCATGCACTCATATCCCACATTCAGTCAGTGCAGCAATGTTGCGCTGCTGGTGGATACGATCACTTACAAACCAAGCCGCACACCATCACCTTGCCCTATGATTCGTTGGTTGAATTAATAGAACATCTTAAGTGCTGCGTGGAAATAGCGACAAGCCGAACTGGAAACTGGCAGAGATTCTGCTTGAAGCAGAATACCGTTCTTGCCAACCTCTTTTCGATTTCAACGCTACTGGACGAGGGTGTTAGCCCCACGGTGTTGCAGTTGCTCCAGTGTGCTATATGCTCAAATAACAAATCCAGGGATGGAAAAGATGGCGGGAAGTCAAAGGAGTCCTCGAAGGCGGCGGTGGCCAGTGGTGGGAAGGAAAGACGAGAGCGTGAAAGATCCGAGGATTCGGACACAGAGGCCAAGTTCGAAGAAGCTCAGTGTTTGACGCTGGTCGAGCAAATACAGAAGCAGGTGCCACCAAGTCTGCTCACGAAATTCATTCAGACGTTCTTGTTGGAAACCAACAATACAAATGTGCGTTGGCAAGCTCATTCTCTGATACTGGCAATTTACAAGAATTACGGCCCCAACGATCAAGAAGCACTGCTTGATTTACTTTGGCGACTGTGGCCTCTGTTGCCTTCTTGTGGGCGAAAGGCCGCGCAGTTTGTCGACCTTCTGGGTTACTTTTCCTTGAAAACGCCCCAAGTCAACCGGAAGATGCCCTCTTACATGGAGCAAGCTGTCTCTGTGCTGCACGCCCAAAACCAGTTGCTGGCACGACACCCAAATGCAAGTCTTTATGCAAATCTAGCGCAATTCGTTGAGCTCGATGGTTACTACTTGGAAAGCGAGCCTTGCTTGGTTTGCAACAATCCTGAAGTGCCAATGTCTACTATCAAGTTGTCATCGATCAAAGTAGACTCGAAGTTTACGACAACCACACAGATCGTAAAACTAGTCGGTAGTCATACCATCAGTCGAATTACGTTACGCATCGGTGACTTAAAGCGAACCAAGATGGTGCGCACGATCAACATTTATTACAATAATCGGTCTGTCCAAGCGGTAGTCGAACTGAAGAACAAGGCAGCAATGTGGCACAAGGCAAAGAAAATCAGCCTGGCCCAAGGCCAATCGGAAATCAAGATGGAGTTCCCCTTACCGATAGTCGCGTGCAACCTTATGATCGAATATGCCGATTTCTACGAGAACATTCAAGCATCGTCGGAAACTCTGCCATGCCCGCGTTGCTCAGCCAACGTGCCTGCGAATCCTGGTGTCTGCAGCAATTGCGGCGAAAATGCGTTCCAATGTCACAAGTGTCGGGCAATCAATTACGACGAGAAAGACCCCTTCCTGTGCCACGCGTGTGGATTCTGCAAGTACGCGAAATTTGATTATACGCTGACTGGGCGGCCCTGCTGTGCGGTCGATTCGATCGAGAACGACGACGATCGGAAAAAAACGATCGCCACTATAAACGCTCTGCTCGAGAAGGCGGACAAGGTCTATAAGACTTTAATCTCGAACAAGCCCACTTTAGAGACACTGCTGGTAAAGATATCGGAGCACCGACTCGACCGAGCCTTGGACGAGGGCATCCAAGTTCCTGGAAATACACAAGTGAACAGAGCCATTCAGATGCTGGCACAACGCTATTGCGGCGAATGTAAAAACTCTTTCGAGGAACTTAGTAAGATCATTCAGCGCGTACTCGCGTGCCGTCGAGAATTAATAGCTTATGACCGACAGCAGCGAAACCAAAGCGGTGCTGCGGGAGGAACACCGCTTCTCACCACGAATGTCACCCTGAGTTCCACTTCACCTGGCGCAACCTGCGCAACTGCAGTCTCGGCTGGTCTTGAGCACCTGAGGTTGCCAACAACTAATACAACAAACGCGACGAACGACGAGCCGCCGGCAATCAGGGAGGAGGAACCGATGAGTCCGAGTGTCCGGCCGTCAGCTGGACGATGTTACGGCTGCGCCACTGCGGCGACCGAACACTGTTTGACCCTTTTGCGTGCACTCGCGACCAATCCAATCGCCAAGGATGTTTTGTGCAAACAGGGTCTGATTCAGGAATTGGTCGAGCATAATTTGCGGAAGGGGACCATACAGATGCAGGAGGAAGTTCGTCAGTTACTCTGTCTAGTCACAAGGGACAACCCTCATTCGACTAAGGAATTGTGCTCTCTTCTGACGGGGCGCATCACGCTCACCCTTCGAGGACGAGTTGCTGCTTCCGATCTCTCTTCGGCTGTTCGTCATGAAATGGCATTGCTCGCGGCTCTTTTGCAGAAAGAGGATTCTTGTTGGGAGCAAAAGTTGCGCTGTGTCATGCAACTCTTCTTGACAGCCTGCCGAGAGTCGAAGAGTCCGGTCGTTATGGAGAGCATTATACTGCCTTGCTTGAAGATCCTTCAAGGACTGGTAAAGCCGGAGCAACCGACGTCCAAGAAAAACAAGGTAAGCGTCTTAGGGAGAAGGTGGACTGGCGCAGCGTGCACTGCCAGCGTTCCTCGCTCTAGTTAATATTTGGTTGACTAACTTGATCCATTCATTATGTCGCCTGTAGGATAAAAACATCGAATCTTTAGCCACGATAAATCTACCCGAAAGCATCACTGTCGACGTAAACAGGTGGCTCAGCGGAGACCCGAAGTCTTCATACTCGGAATGGAGTCGTCGCGCGCCCCCTCGGAAAAGCGAATCCTCTACCGGCAAGACCTTGAAGAAGGTGCGAAATCGAAGCCTCCTTGCAGCCACTCTTCTCGTTTATATCTATAACTACCTACGTTAATCATTCGGCAAGGGTCCGATTGTCAGGATAACTAGAAATAATGCAATTGCAGGAGGAAGCACAGGCACTGTACTTAATGGAGAAGTACGGACGCCGCTGGCAATTGCGGTGTACAAGACAGCAGAGCGTACAATCGCTGAAGCTAACCGATGGCGCATGGTTGAAGGAGATCCTCTTCAATCCTAGCTCGCAACTCGCTCGCGAAGTTGCGTGTAATATGATCGAGAGCCTCTGTCAAGGCACTGAAAGAAAGAAGGAAGTGTTGGTCCTTCTTACCCGCTACTTGGAGGAGTTGCGAACTGCTGGTGAAAGCAGCACAGAATTTTTGACACTCTACCAGAGCCTAATACGACATCCGCCTTGGAAACAGTTCCTGGCAGTTCGCGGCGTTATGCCTTTGCTGGCTGATCTATTGACTCGCGAAATCGAAGAATTGCATCGCTTGGAAGAAACGACATTGACCAGTGATCTCGCGCAGGGTTACTCCCTGAGAAAGTTAACCGAGCTATTGGGAACCTTCCTGCTGCAGAAGAACATTAAGCAACAATACAAGGGACGCCTTGTTGGTGCCGTATTGAACGGATATCTGTCTCTTCGGAGGCTAGTGGTGCAACGCACTATACTTATCGACGATACCCAAGAGCATTTGCTCGAATTACTCGAGGAAATGACCACAGGTACGCACAAACTCGATTTCACGATCACGGGGCGTGGTTGCTGCGCATTATGGAATCTCAAACGCCCATATTCGAAAACATTTCTCAGGTACAGAAGAGGAGACCAAGGCTTTTATGGCAATCTGCGTAGAAACCGTACAAAAATATAGTCTGGAGGACGTTCGCACGCCTGTCTTCATTTTTGAGAGACTTTGCTCCATTATTTATCCCGAGGAGAATGACGTGGGCGAATTTTTTCTGACCATTGAGAAGGATTCTCAGCAAGAAGATTTCTTGCAGGTAGCTTGACAATGCTATGGCTCGTTCAAGCGGGCTTTTGAGACTAGACTGTTCCCTCATACCCCAGTCAACTTCCATGTGTCTGCTGTACAATAGAGTTTTGTTCCATATACAGGGAAGGATGCTCGGCAATCCCTACAGCAGTCTCGAGCCCGGATTAGGGCCGCTTATGAGGGACGTGAAAAATAAGATCTGTCAGGATTGCGAGCTGGTTGCTCTGTTGGAAGACGACAACGGCATGGAGCTCCTAGTCAGCAATAAAATCATTAGTTTGGACCTGCCTGTGAAAGAAGTATGTAACGACCATTGCTCTGTTCCACCGCTTCTCCCATTTGGGGAGAGTTGGAGGCGGGATCACTAATTGCTGTGATGTGTGCGATCTGCTTGAAACGTTTCACAGGTATATAAGAAGATATGGCTACCGGAGGGTGGCGAATGCGGTGTCATGCGGGTGATATACCGCATGCGAGGTTTACTCGGAGATGCGACGGAGGAGTTTGTTGAGAGCTTGAATGCAAATAGCGAGCAAGAGGTGAATAATGAGGAAGTTTATAAAATGGCGAACGTCTTGGCAGATTGCGGTGGCTTGCAAGTGATGCTAACTCGTTTGGCTGCAATACAAGACGTGAACCGGGCTCGGCCGTTGCTGCAAGTGCTTCTAAAGCTATTTTGGCTGTCGGTGAAAGTGAAATTAAATCAGGAAGTACTAAGTAGACCTGAGCTGGGCGCAGGAACAGTGTTACTCGATGTTCTCCAACGTTGCCTTGCAAGCGATTCGGATAATTCTCACGCAAAGATCACCGAACAGTTGCTCGATGTAGGTTCTGGTATTTCTTAAGCCACGCACATTCGGAAAGTAATGAGACTTAGTGCTCACCAATCTTATCCACTATTTCAGATTATGGAGACGATCTTAGCAAATGCTGCTTCGCAATCCCTTGCAAGTTTCGCAGCATTTTCGCGCACACTTGGCGGCCCGGAACATGTGAAAGCTCTGCTTTCCTGCACGCAAAATACTGCTGTTAGACAAAGTAGCAGTGTGCTCGCTCATCTTGCGCGTGTGTTGGCAGCCCTCACCTACGGTAATACCGAGAAAATGGATCTACTCTTTCAATACTTCCAGCCAGTGCTGAATTTCTACAAATTCGACTTTGAGCGCACGTCAGAGGATGAACAGAAACTCGAGCTCTTTTGCATACTCACGCAAGGTATTGAGCGGAATGCCATTGGAAACACCCTGAAAGACTACATCGTCAGCAAGGGTGTTGAGATGGATGCTGTCGAATACATTACGGTGAGTCTTACATCAAAATAGTTTTCAACATAATATATATAATATAATATGTAGTGCGAAGAAAGCTTGGCGGATGGGTTAGTTCAGTACGTTTCCTAACTTGGAATTATTTCTGCCGCGACGTTACGAGTATTGTTATTCGCATTCTTGAAAGATTTAGTATTGTACAACAACATAATAACTTATTACGCGGTACAGATTAAATTTTCTCAATTTGTGAAGCCCCCCCCCCCCGCTCTCTCTCTTATTTCGATAGGAGCACGCGCCATGTGTGAAGCCAACACTCCGGCGCACAGACAGCGATGAGCTGAAGGACTTCATCTCCAAGCCTGCTCTCAAGTATATACTACGATTTCTCACGGGGCTTGCGAGAGATCATGAACCAACGCAGGTACGCTCTTCTCATTACGAATTGAAGACTCCACGTCCCCGCCCTGTCAAGGAACACAATACAACAGTACACAGTAAAACTGGTTGCTCATTGATTCACAGCTTGCTTTTTCAAAAACCACAATAAGCATAATACACCGTTTGGAGCAAGTATCGTCTGACGAGCATGTTGGATCATTGGCGGAGAATCTGTTAGAAGCATTGTGTACGAATAAGCGGGTTGCTGAATTAATCGAAGAAACTCGTCAGCATACACGAAGCGAGAAAAAACGGCTAGCCATGGCGATGAGGGAAAGGCAGTTGGGTGCTTTGGGTATGCAGACAAACGACAAGGGACAGGTGACTGCTAGCGGTACAATACTTCAACAGATGGAAGATCTGGGAGAGGAGACGGGATTAGTGTGCGTGATATGCCGCGAAGGGTACAAATTTAAGCCAAACATGGTTGGTATAATGTTTCTATGCATATATCCAAACACTTTTATACATGCATTGTATCGACATGTGAGCTTCGGTTTTCATTCTCCAAAGAAGTGGAACCAATTTGACAAGACTGCGGTGCAGAGACGTTTCTTCCCTGTTTCAGGTTCTTGGTATATACACATTTACTAAGCGATGCAATGTGGAGGAATTTGAAACAAAACAAAGGAAGACAGTGGGTTATACGACCGTTACCCATTTCAATGTGGTGCACGTCGATTGCCACATGTCGGCCGTAAGACTTGCGAGAGCCCGAGATGAATGGGAAAGTGCGGCTTTACAAAATGCAAATACTAAATGTAATGGTCTACTGCCTCTTTGGGGTCCACAAGTGCCAGAGTCAGCGTTTGCTAGCTGTCTGGCACGGCACAACACTTATCTGCAAGAATGCACGGGCCACCGGGATATATCATACGCTTCGACGGTTCAAGATCTCAAACTCCTTCTGCTACGATTTGCCCAAGGAAAAAGTTTTCACGAGGATACCGGTGGTGGGGGCCCTCAGTCAAATATGCATCTGATCCCGTACCTAATACACATGGCCCTTTATGTGATAAATACGTACGTACTCTATCTGTATTTACGAAACAAGAACAACATTGCCATACATGAAAATAGTAAAAGGAAGTACTGAGTAATAGTAAAAGAATTGTTTCTCATGTATTGCATGAATTCCAGAACGCGTTCGGCTGCGAGAGAAGAGAAGACGTTGCTGAGCTATTTAGAATCGACACCAAGTGCCGCTTGGCTCGAAAGCTGCTACGAGGCTGAAGGGCCACTCTACCTATGTACCATGTCTCTTCTGCTTTTGACTCCCGCTCGCTGGAAACAGTATAGAATAGCTCATCTAAATAGATTGATAATACTAGCGCATCAGCGATATGTTTCCCCGTCAGCTCCAACTAAGGCAATCGTAGACTGTACCATTAAGAATTATCAGGTATATGAAAGTGTCTTGGTTTTCTTCGGCTTACTCAACAGCATATACGATACATTTTTCAAGGTAAGTTTTTTTCCGTCACTTTTTTCGAGCTGTTGCTTTTGTTTTGCTTGTTTGCACTTATTCTTACACTCTCCGTTGTAGAAAGTTAACGTGTCGTCTGACGATCAGTGGCCTGCGGTCCTGGCAAAATACATTCGACACAACGATGAAGCCATGTTGAAAGCCTCCGAGCGTGTACTGAAAATATATCGGGATGAACTTTTGCCGTGCTCTTCTTTCGGAGAATTTTGCGACGCTAACGGTAATTAGGATGAAACTCTCCCCCCCTCTCTCTCTCTCTCTCTCTCTCTCTGTATTAAGCAGAAACTGTCGAGTAAACTTTATTACTACCTTGTTCTGTTGCAGAATTACTCGGTGAAATAACGGATCCTTACACGTACATAAGCAGCGTACTGCGAAGCATCAGTTAATGTGTGTATCGCACTGGTTTCTATTTTTTGCGATAACTGTAGTGTATACCCAATGCCCGTCGATTAGTAACGCGTCTGTGAAATTACAGTGTAATTCTTGCTGTTTGAAATTTTCGGCTGCACACCTGGGTCTATTGGCCAGGTCAATTTGATTTCTTAAGGGAAAATCCTCCCGCGAGTATCACCGAACAGCTACTCCTCCACATGACTGTATGCAAAGAAATGTTTGCTTTAATAAAACTTGAAATTGCATCAAGTTTTTCTCGTTTCCTTGAAGAAGCAGTGCATTGCACTACGTTAATAGGTTTCATAAGATATGCAACATTGCATTCTACACTGTAACTGCTAAAATGAGCGCGAACGAACAAGCGACATAACCATACAATTAGAAAGGAACACTTCAGGTACGAAAATATATTTTCCAAATTTGAAACTCCTGTACATATATTGCGAGCGAATGGACACATTACACAATCAATCCTGATTACTGCGGCACTAGAAAAAGTATGAATCTCAAATCATGACATGTTCTCATACACACTTGACAAGTGTCGCGTGTAGTTTCCTCACCCGATACACTTCGAAAGGTATGAAGTGCATACATGCTGCAGGCAAGCTGCACTGAATAAAACAGCAACATATTTATACCTGTACAATAAATATCAGGACACAGCGCATATTCGATAGCTATAACAGATCGGTCCAAATTTCTGTTGAATTCGAGTGAAACGTGCTGCGTCAACTCTACCTGGAGACTTTTCTGCCAAGTCTATGAAGAATGTGTTACTCCACGGGAGTAATTATCAAGCAGTATCTTAGCCCACTAACAGTAAAATGGACAAGAGTTCTTGTACGCGGATTGTGACGAAACTAAACCAAATGCAAATAGCATAGTAGTACCGAGAAGCTTGCGCCGTGTATAACTCTATCCATAGATCGTTGGGGAACTTGCTAAGAGGAATGTGCTTGAATAAAAGTCGATGTGTTTGGCCAAGAATGCGCACAGAGAAGATACAGAAAAGGAGAATAATTCTAGAAGTAGTAGAGAGAGTGATAGATAAGAATTGTCGTGATGATACGCCACGTCTGTTACTTTTATTATTATCCTAAGTATCGCTTTTCCAAAGCTTGATCGTCTTGTCGTTCTCCAATGCCGCCGAAGCTATTATATTGTCCGTTGGGTGACACGTAGTGCAAAGGACAACATCTGCAAAGAAATGAGATACTTGTCATCCAATTGGTCATTATGCAGAAAGAACGACACAGGTCAAGGATTGAGATAAATGGTTGGTTTTTAAGTATTGCGATCGAGTTCGACTGACCTGTATGGCCTTGCAGTTTCTGAACAATCTCCTTTGTCTGCAAATTCCAGATATAGACCATATTGTCCTCTGAGCCTGAGACGATCCACTGTGAAATTTGTACAATATTTGTTAGCACATCATTCATTGCCCTTTGGAACGTGCCAAAAATTCGCTACTTGCCTTCCCACCAGTGACCGAGAAATTTGCGAATATGCAGTACTTTTCATTTTTATGGCCAGTATAAGTTTTCAAGCACTTTCCTTTACTGTAATCCCACAACTTGAGCGTGTTGTCCAAAGTTGCCGCTAAGATATACTTCCCGTTTGGAGAGAACTTGACAAATGATACCGGTGGATTATCATCATCGATAAGGGTCTTGAGACACTGACCAGATGCTGTATCCCAAATACGGCTGTCGTAATCAATAATCATGAGTGAGATTGCTGCTGTTAGTTCAGGGATGAAAATGGAGCTGCTAAGAGCTACCTGCTGCTTACCACAAACCATCATAACTACTTGAGACTATTAAAGAACCATCGCGATTGAAGTGGACTGCGCTCACTGGATCGGAATGGGCTGGCAGTGTTTTCAAACATTTGCCTGTTCTCACATCCCAAATGCGGACGCTTTCATCAAACTGAAAATTTTACCATTTGATCGAGACATTGTCTGTATAAATTATAGCGACCACCAACAAGTGTAGCTGCTTAAAATCAACGCTTACCGAGCCTGAAACTATGAGATTGGATTGTGGATTGAAATTACAACAAAACACATAGTTGCTATGTCCCTTTAGAGTCTTCAAACATTTACCCTGTTAATAGTACAAAACAGATGAGTTGTAGGACATTTGTTTATATGTCGATACCAAAGCAAATCTAAGTTATCAGGTAGATTGGGAAAAGATCAGCTGCTTACCGAACTTAACTCCCAGATTCTTAAAGTCTTATCATCGGATGCTGAGACCAGTAATCTGCTGTCGCTAGACCAGGCGACATCGGAGATTCCAAGCTTGTGGCCAGATATTGTTTTTTCAAACTTACCATCATAAGAGCCCCAAATTTTTATGAGTTTATCAGCAGCTGAAAATCATCGTCAAGTCACACTCGGGCAATTGTGCATTTGCATTTTCTGTTTGGCTTAGACCTAAATCAGGTGCCAGTGTGTTGATTACTTACAGGAACTAGCGAGCCACTCGCCGTTTGGGCTGAACTTGACGGATGAAACTGCCTTGGTATGGCCAGCAAGAGTGTATTTCAATGTGTAATTCGGTTTCTGTTAATGGAAGGCAATTTATTAAGTATCTGATAGCTAGCAGCTTTGGCACAGTGGGTACAGAGAGGAGTGATAAGCGGAGAAGATGAGTAAGGAGAGTAAACGAAAGCGGTGGCCAATCGAGACCGTGTTGTCGATGCTTGCTCACTTACCAATGATGAACTACTCTTTGTCCCGCCGGCCGGGGCACTTGTAGAGTTGTTTACGCTAGTTTGATGGCCGGGCGATGGCCCAAGGGGCACCATTTTCTTCAACCCTTCCGTTATTTCCTTAAATTATTCCAAGCAGACAGATCGCGGAGGGGCAGGGGGACGGAAGGGATGGCCACAGGTGGAGGGAAAGAGGAGGGGGGAGGGGAGCTTTACGGAGCCGCTTCCCTTGCGGCGCGTTTTTCCGATTTTAAAGGAGGTTAACTAATGACGGTGCTCGCCTACATAGCCAAGTTTCCCACATTCTCCCGACATGCTCCCACGTGAAACCCAGAGATATTTTCTATTGCCTCTCACGCTTGTAGTTTTCCTCGATTTATTTTACACGTATCATAAACACTGTCCCACACTTATATCGTTCTATATTGTTCAGTCTGGCTCAGTCACGTCTGTGTTCAGAATTTCACGTTGCAGCAAATGCAGGATGCAGATGATGCAGATGATGCAAATCGCTCCCAGAACAGCAGCGGCAAGCGGCAAGCGGCAAGCGGCAAGCACAGTGAACACTCTGGTGTGTGAACGTGAAAACTGTGAGCACCAGTGAACAAGCGGCACATCACGTCTTGGTACTTTGATGAACGGTACGCTTACATCGATTGTCTCCAGAGAATTGATGTTCGTGAACATCAAAACGGATAGAAAACATGAAACCAGTGGCAGAAATGCCGGATTATACCAGAAACACAAGGAAGGGCCGTCCCGAATAATTACTTTCCTTTAATTCCAACGGTTTTCCCCATATTTTTCATACTTCCCAACCTTTCCCGGGGCTGAAATTTGACGGCGAATGTTCTTTTGCATCGAGAAAGAAGTGATCAAAGTTCCAGAGCCCCAGTTCAAAATTCATTTTTTCGCAAATTTTTTAAGGCATACCCCTTCAAAAATTTTCGATTTTTCGAAGGTTCAGGGACCACAACGAACGCTTGATTTTTCGATTGCTCGTGTCTCAAAACGGAAAAAAAACATGATACTCGTGGGGGAAATGCCGGAATTCTACCTAAAACACGTGGAAAACCGATCTTGAATATTTGAATTCAACGGTTTTCCCTATGTTTTTCATACTTCCCGACCTTTTCCGGGGCTGAAACTTGGTGGGGAATGTTTCTTTGCATCGAGGAAGAAGTGGTAAAAATTCCAGAGCCCTAGCTCAAAATTCATTTTTTCGCAAATTTTTTAAGGCATACCCCTTCAAAAATTTTCGATTTTTCGAAGGTCTCGGGACTGCAACGAACGCTTGATTTTTCGATTGCTTGTGTCTCAAAACGGAAAAAAAACATGATACTTGTGGGGGAAATGCCGGAATTCTACCTAAAACACGTGGAAAACCGATCTTGAAAAATTGGTTTCAACGGTTTTCCCCATGTTTTTCATACTTCCCGACCTTTTCCGGGGCTGAAATTTGGTGGGGAATGTTTTTTTGCATCGAGGAAGAAGTAGAAAAAATTCCAGAGCCCTAGCTCAAAATTCATTTTTTCGCAAATTTTTTAAGGCATACCCCTTCAAAAATTTTCGATTTTTCGAAGGTCTCGGGACCGGGACGAACGCCTGATTTTTCGATTGCTCGTGTCTCGAAACGGAAAAAAAACATGATACTTGTGGGGGAAATGCCGGAATTCTACCTAAAACACGTGGAAAACCGATCCTGAAAAATTGGTTTCAACGGTTTTCCCGATGTTTTTCATACTTCCCGACCTTTTCCGGGGCTAAAACTTTGTAGAAAGTGTTTTTTTGCATCGAGGAAGAAGTGGTAAAAATTCCAGAGCCCCAGCTCAAAATTCATTTCTTCGCAAATTATGCAAAGGGAAATTGAACTGTTCCTTCTGCCAAAACGGGTGACTTTTAGATGGCAGACAGTATATCGATGCAACAACTATCGTAAGACCACTATTATTGCACTGAATTGCACGAAATTGTTCGGATTGCACTACAGATACATCCTTCTTGCCAGCCTTGCCACTTGTCTCATGCATCGGGTTGGATGTATGTATGTACTTTCATAGTATCACGCAGAGGCACAGGCATACACATACGTCACAGAGAATTATAATCGTGGGAGCTGAAGACCGGAAAGACGCAGCTACCCATCACTGTGTCTGGGAATGGTAGCATTTTTTAAACGGTTCTTTGAGAACGCATAATGATGTATCATAAGATTGGCCCAAAACTGTGTCGGCTTTGTGGGAAAGAAAAGCAGCATGGTACCGATGTATTCAAGGATAAGGTTAAAGGAGCTGTTTTAATATCAATTATAAACAAATATTTCTCGATGGATGTAAGTTTCACCGCGAGCAACATTAGACACAACATTAGAATATAGCTAGCTGGGTCATTTCTGTACGAGATTTGTGTCTACGATTCGATTTTTACTGCAACACAGGTCATTAATATATTAAGCACAGATGCTTTTTCCAAGTATGTGTGCATCGATTGCGAGCAGAAGATTTGTATTTTCGATGAGTTCTGTTTGATGGTGGCAAATGTCCAGAAACAACTTGCAGCACCTTCCCTGGAGATAGACTTTGCAGAGGTATGCGAAGCAATATCGTATCATACAATTTTGCTAAAGTGGTTTATAGATTAATTACAATTGGGATATCTTTACAGGATATGTTATGTCATTTGAAAGAAAATGATTCTGTTACTAAGGCATCTTCCGGTAAAGAGGAATTGAAGAAATGCATGTGCCCAATATGTGCGAAAAGTTTTCGGTGCCAAGCACACCTAGATAGACACAAGCGAATTCATACTGGACAACGCCCGTTTGTCTGCAACGTTAGTGGGACTGAATTGTCACTGGCATCTGTTCTGAAAATGGAAAGTTAGAGTTTCACTTGAACGATGGTTTTAATTGCAGATCTGCAGGATGTCGTTTAACCAACGAGAGATACTCGCAAAGCATCTGGAAAGGCATGAAGGAAAGAAAGAGTTCCAGTGTGCCAATTGCCATCAATCTTTCAGGTATAAAATATCTTTAAAGTCTCACATGATCAATTTCCATATGGATCTCGACCAGACTCCCCCTGTTATGGATGGAAAGAGGCAAATTCAAAACAGTCCCTATGTCTGCACTGATTGCGGCAAGCAGTTTGTAACAAAGTACAAGCTGAAAAGACACTCGAGATGTCACACTGGAGAACGGCCCTACCACTGTAGCTTCTGCTCAAAGAGTTTCTCTCAGACAGGAAACTTGAAAGTACATCAAGTCAAGTGCCATCAGATACCTGGTTCTCTAACTGAAATAAGAGGTCAACCCCAACATAATAGCCAAACAATAGATTGTGACGTTAATGCACCACTTAACAATTTCCATGCGGTTTACATATCGGAGAGTGAAATTCAAAAAACAATTAACGACACGATCAATTCGACTAATGCAACGAACTCGTATCTGAACAAGGGTTATGAAAATCCTTTGTACATCGACGACGAGATCGAAACCATGCTGGATCAAGATCTTGGACAGTTGCAGCAACAGAATAAATTTGGCCCAACCAATCCATCGAATAAGGAAGTACCGTTGTGTTTGAAACAACCGGAGATCCCGGAACTGTTGCACAGCCTATTATACGATGATTAGCATTAGGGGCGTTCTATTCCAATGTTGTAGCAACGCATTCGGTAGGCATTAGGTACTATTTAACAGTTGCAGCGCAACAGTCATGAAAGTATTCTATTCAGTACCGATGTAGCACCACTCACTAGAACGATTTTATTCATTGTTCCTTCCACTCGACAAGTACACGATAATACTAGTTAGCGATAAGCTGCACGCTCGGGACACGGGAGAATTCTCTCGTAATAAAAATCATATTCAGATCATAATACAAGTCTATAATGACAATGTAAAGAGCCATGTATGACGACTTATCAGTTAAATTACGCACTATACAATAATATATTATTTAAATATATCTTACTCTAATACCTAATCGCTCTTCCTTCTTGTCTTTTTTCTCTTTTTTTTTTTTACAACAGATTGGTTGAAGAAACTATTTGGATGATACTATCGCAAAAGTAAAGTGTGATGAGGCACTGCCTCACTTCGAGATGCTCATGTACTGGGTACTATCTCTTTATCGGCGACGCGATACACGCGAGCGCGCGCGCGCGCGTTTGGCATGGGGACGACGGTAGATTGGAAAATGAATTGGGTATAGCATGCTTACGGCCATCAGTTGCGATAGCACAATTATGAATGGCCCAGTGTACGGCCATTCACTAATGGTAATTTCTCTCGCGTTCGTATCAGACACACGTTGTGGTATTTAGGAACCCTAAGTATACAATCACGTACGGTATAGAGGTTAATATTAGGTTCATACAGTAACTTTGCGTGTCGGTATTGAATCCAGGTTGCAGACAACTTCATCCTAGGGAGGCAGGCAGAAGCATATCAATGAAGGATATTAAGCTCTCCCGTATTTGTACCGTAAACCAATCCTTGACCCGGCTGTGGTGCCCATCTTATGCAATTCAGACTCACAGAACCAGTACAATCAAAATCTATTGGGTGCAACCATCTGATTGGTATCATCTTGATATCTTTGCCCTCCACTTCAGGCTTTGCGTCCCGGTTCCGAAATCGTTGAGCGTTCGGTTGCTCAGCGAAATTACTGGCCTCTTTCATATTGTTCTCGTTTCCCCCATTTTCGGCAAGGGGATTGGTGACGCGCGGCTGCTCGAGGTTCCCGTCTTCCACATCTTTCCCCATAAGTTTGTAAATGCGTGCCATTACGTACGGTTTGCGTACAAATATTCTCGCAAAGCCAACCAAAAGGTGTTGTTGCAACGGTGATAGCGATACTGAAACCACTGTGTCAGACATCTTTGTCGAGCATATTTTCTTTCCCAAGGTTTTCCAGTCTAAGCTATACACGCCTAGTCGAGAACGTGTAAAGATATTAGGTGGGTGGTCCAATGCCTCTGGATTCCTGGTTTCCTTGGGTGAAGAAATATACGTTTACTTACCAACTTCGGTAGCTTTCCTGACACCGTCAATACTTCCGGAAGGGAACATGGTAGTCAAGAGTTTCCCGTCGGCAGATATGTTTATGCTGGCGTCATTGTGAATTTTACATTCTCTTACAATCACATTTTTCTCGGCTATAATAATAGAAGTGATTTTGTTAGTTATTTCTACTTCGTTGGTAATGCTGTGCTCATAATTGAATCGCTTTGGAATTGTATATGCTTCAGAGCTTACTTACGATCGGTTATGTCAGGGACCTCGCCATCACTGAAATTCCAAGCCTGTACGCGGTAACTCAGAGTCTCGAAAGTATTGGACGAGAGAATTTCCGAATTCGGCCTATTTGTGTTCCTGGACCGTTCACTTCTGATCGGATTGTTTGGTATTGTACATCTAAATTGATGGATGGACAATATACGATCGTGATTTTGAGCTTCTCTCACTAATAGATCGGTCAGATCAATTGCAAGTTGCAATAAATGAGTCATATGAACGACAAGATGTATTCGGTCGGGGCAAATTGTCAATCTGTTCACCTCGAGGAAGTCAATCAAACTTTGCCCTATTACACAAAGCGCCCTTCCGGCTGTTAATACTGTACCTCCACGAATCACCACGCTACTGTTATTATCCCAGGTATTTTCGGACTGTCTATCGACATGTCCCTCATCTCTACTAACGTTATTGTTATTCCAATATTCCATGCACTCGGAAAGGATTTTGAAGCGCATTATATCTGCTATCTGTATCTTCTCGAACAGGAAATTCTGGAAGTTTCCCGGGGGGGCAACCCACAGAGAATTCGTGGCGGTGCTGTCAATTTCACTGTTGTGACTGGTGGCCCGTTCTTTTTTCGCCGTAGACGGGCTAAAACTGTTACTGCCACTGGTCACGTTTGAGTATGTGTGATCACTGGTTGCATTTGATGTCGCACCTCCCTCATTTCTTGTGCTATTATGGCAACGCACACACAAAGCATCCACTATCTCCAAGAGATGATGCGACATGAATTTCTGTAATTGCCCGTCATCTTGCAGCAACATCAGCAGAGAATGTAAACATCTGTCCGACGCTCCCTCGGAATGTTGACAAGTGCTTCGTCCAAGTGTATCTCTCGAGGTAGCAACGCCCCTTGAAGTAGAAGGCCGATTCTGATCGTCGCATTTCTCCCGATTTGTAGCATCAAAATTCCGATGTTCCAACAGTACTCTGTTAGAGTATGCTAGATTACGAAGAGAGTACGATTTCATTCGATTAACTTGCCCATTACGTAGTATTATAGTCGCCGGCCAATTGAATGGCCGGTTTTGAGGTCGCTTATCCCGCCGTCTCCATTCCAATATTAGTAAACAGTGCTTTTAATCATCATCTCTAGAACGCGGTACTCCGGTGTTTATACCGTACTATCCCCTGACCCCCTACCCCATACCCATCCAGCCCCGGCGGTGCTGCCAAGCGATGGAAGACCCACCCGCCAGAGGCGGCGTGAGAAGAAACGCGGTTTGCGTATACAAGCGTGACGTTGAGACCAGCTATTGAATTGGCGGCGACTTTAGCAGTTTTGCTTCTGAGGGGAAAAAGCGCGTCGAAAAGATATGGGGAGCGGGGGCTTACGGTTACCATTAGAATTCCGCACGGCACATCCTTTAATTCCAGTCTGCTTTGATATGAAGCGCCTCTTTAACCAGTCCCACGAGCTGCGGATTTCCATCACCTGTTCTAATTCTGCTTTGATACTAAGCAAGAATAGGAATATTGCCGTCAATGCATATTTGAGTTAAGAGGCAAGTCTATTGTAAAGACGAAAAGTACAACCTACCGGCGCAACGTCGGATTGGTAGAGATGTGTTGGATCCTACCACTGAGGGTCGGTTCTTCCAATACATTACTGGTTAAACTACGTTGTAGATTCGTAGAACTGGCGGGGCTACTGAATAGCACTTCCTCCAGCAAGTCACGGATACTTCTCGTGGCATCAGAAATTATGTTGCTACTGCGTTGGGTATTTCTATTGGTCGAACTTGGTCGTATCGAACGGCTTGTCCGGTGACGAGCATCCTCGTTTGTGCTTGTACTCGGATCGTCGGGATTGAAGTGAAAATTGCTCCATCCAGTTTCCGATTGGTGGCCAGTATTTTCGCCATCCGGTGAGTCAGGAGGTATGTGCGAGGTTTCAACCGGATAGCCTTCATCGGAATTTCTCCGAAATTCCAAGTGCGAAGTGCTGTTTGAGAAAGAAGAATTTCACCCCATTAAATTGGAAAGCATATCCGGATTTACTTAACGGAACCGGGCAGATATCCACTTACCCACTGCGGACGAAAGGCCCAAGATCCGACATGCTTGTTACTGGCCTTAAGGTTTGATTTGGATTCAAGCCTTCGGAGCTTAAGATTGTTGGTGCATTTTGCGTTGAGATTTCATTGGATATCTCGGGATTTTGAATTATCGGCCGCTGTGGTACGGGGCGTGATATGTTTGAATAGAAGGTTAAAGGACAAAGGGAAGAAATAATGAAGTCCGAGATATTAGAATGTCTCGCCGATCGAGAATACCCTTCGTCGCTTGAGGATGAGCTATCGTTCGTACTGCTGCTGCAAAGCAGAGGGGAGCATGGTTCTAACGAGCGTCGCCTTCTTCTTGGTGGGTCGTTTTCGCAGTCTTCACTGTGGACTCGACTTCGGGTGATCCTCCTGGTTGTTTGGTCGCCGTCGCATTCGAAATTCTGATTAGCACCATCGGAACTATGGTCCTGTTCCGCCGAGAGGGAGTCGAGGCCTCCAATTATCCTGGATGGATTTCTGTCTTCGATTCGATTGTTAGAGCTGGGAGTACTCTCGCTCAGATTGCTCCCGTTAGCCAAGGCTACTCTGATTTCCCGATAATTCAAATTCCGCGTTGTCCTTTCGGCATAATTATCAGGCATACGAGTTCCATATGTCGAGCCATGATTCCACAAATGAAGTCTGGGCAACTCATCTAAAACTTGGTGCGCATTACAAGCGTACCTGTAAAAGAGGAGTACCTTATGTCAGTAAACATTGCGCGGCTGAATATTCACTTGCAATCACAAAAGTGACAGTACCTGAGGACCCTCCGTGGGAGAGATCGATCGCCAGAGCGTTGCCATAAGCGGATATTTGCGATCCCGGTGATCAACTTAGAGCCCAAGTTATCGAAAGCGACGTACCTTCAAAGTAAATTTACTCAAAGAATTTATGAATGCGAGGACAAGATTTTGGACGCACGACGGTGCACTATACTCGACAGGCCGCATACCTAACTTTTTCTTTGTCAGTCCTTGTAGATGCAACAGCATACGTTTCAGGCTGGCTCCAATTCCAAAAGTATATCTTGTTGTTTGTGGCTATTGCCAGTAATCTTTTAGAAGGATGAAAAGCAAGAGATGCTATTCCTATTTGGCTTTCCACGTTCCAGACTTCACACGCCCCCTCAAGATAGAAAAGTAGTATTTGTATTAGAAATCGCTTTGTGCAAACTTTCCGCGACATTTAAGATAGCAGAGGATTTCTTTACATTTAAGTCCCAGACCCTGACCTGCCCCCCGAGACATCCGGAGGCTAAGATTTGACTGCAAGATGGATGAAACGCGATGCACCAAGGTGTACGACGATGGCCGGATAATGTCTTTATGTTTTTACCAGTGGCAAGTTCAGTGATATAAACATCATGATTGCCGTGGGTCGACGCCACTTTTGTCCTAGCAAGGGAGAACATTTTTATTAATCGAACAGAGCAAAATGGTCTAGAGACTTTCTAATATGTCTATGGCTGCTTACCCATCTGGACTGAAAACCATTAAAAAGGTTGCTTTTGGAAATCCTGGCAAATCACATTTCTGTCTCAGGTGGAAAATATAATTATAATGAGCAGTTAAAATTGAGATAGAAAATAAAGGTACATACAAGTTCCTTAAACATCTTCAGCACGAGATGTCTCTCAGCTACCGATGTCAAACCCTCCGTATTTTCCTTATGGTCCGTGTAATATCCAAACTCTCGGAACATTAAACTGTGCAGCATATTGTACGGCTGGCCGCAATGAAAGAAATCTTTCTTTTTCTCGATCTTCCCCATCCCTGCCTGTTGTTTGATGAAAAACTTGTTAGTGATATCGGAGTAGAGTATCGATGTTATCGTCGAGACGAAACACGAGAATATTGGCAAGATTAAAGGGTGTGTGAGACCCTTGTGATATGTAATCCAAAGCAAGAACTGTCAGGACGACAAGTGTGTCGGTCATAGTAGAATGAAAATCCATAGGGGATGGTAGAGCTACTTGGCGTATGGCTGAGCAATGTTGAGCACGCGCTCGGAATGTTCGGAGCATTCGAATGATTGGGCATTTGTGATTTACAGTGATGAGAAAGATTGGGAAGCTTATTCGGCGGTAGGCTGAAATGCTCACCGAAAAGAAGCCCGGACTACTTAGCTCGTGTACTCGTGTCCCCTTCCAAGTTCGAGTGCCAAGATGCCCAACAAACACGTCTGTCTCTCTCGCTCGCGCGCGCGCTCCCTCCCTCCCTCTCTCTCTCTCTCTCTCTCTCTCTCTCTCGTCTCTAGGCTATGTTTATTGCCGACGCACCATCGCGTATGAGGACGGATACAGGAAGTGTGTATTAAATGGCACATGCATTCTTATAAAGCTGTACGTTCTATATCCTCTGAACACTTTAAGAACTTGGAAAGGCGAAAGCCATCACCGCCTTGCTTGGTGTTACTGTAAAACTTTTCTCCCGCGCTATATAGCTATCTTGGCTGTCTTGGGTCGTGGCTGATCGATCAATCTCACTGCGTGCTGCGCTTGCTCCCTGCTTTTACAGCTTGTAGCAAAATCTGTTCTGCACTGATGTCGGCTCTGTCGTTCTGCCTCGACTTGGCTCTCTTCTGCTTTCGTTCGCTCCTATTCTTTCACGGCTCGCGGCGGATATTTGTTGTTCACCGTTCGATCTCCCGTGCTGTTTTGCAGCAGCTTTGCCTCTACAGCCTCCACAGGGCCCACCACAGCACGTTCGGCTTCGGCTTCGGCTTTGGATCGGATCGGATCGGATCGGATCGACCGCGCGGGTTGGTCCAGATTGGTCCAGATCCGTAAGTGGTGCGCTCCAGTGTCAATAAGCGGTGCATTCGGATTACATTAATGCATCTATGTATGCGATCTAATCTGTATGCAGTACATAGATAATCCATCTCTGTAAGTACATATAGTAGATGTGGTAAGTAGTTATGTATCACTATACCGGACTAATTATCGATACTGATACATATATAAGATCATGGAGTGTCTAGTCCAGTAGTACAATATAGTTGCCTATAGTGTATTAAACCACCGCGCCGCGCCGAGAGCGTCCACGCCGTCCGCGCCGGCACAGTTCGAAGACGGAGGTCGGAGCAGCATTCGGAGCAGCAGTCGGAAGCGGGAACGATGTGAACCGATATATAGTACATATAGTACATATTATATTCTCATAGATAGATACCAATAAATACTACTGCATGAGATGCACTGACTGAGATGTGCACGACACCCACTATCACCCAAGACAACCACGGCACTGGCGATTCAACAGTTTGAAACGTACCGAATCGGACGATATTGGCCGAATTCGGACTTGTGAGTGAGTCGTTGAACGGGGCCTGAAACGGAGCCTGAAGCGGAGCCTGAAGCGGAGCCTGAAGGGGAGTCTGTGGGTTTAGATCGTTTAGATATGGAAAGACGCTGGAAGGCAAGTGCTTAGTCCGATTTGAACGAACAGCAGCATGACTTAGATTGGCAGGGGGACATTTAACGTGAATCTTAGTAACGGGCGGGTCAATATCGAATCGATCAACAGTTATTGGCTGATGCAAGTGAAGTTTATAGAGGGTGAGAATAGATTGGATAGGAGAGAGGTTCACGAGAGATATGCTAGAGGTGCGGTAAATTATCGCGATTACACCCGTCTAGCGTGTTTCCTACAATTGACAATTGTGCCTTTGCGCTGATGTTTCATCAGTACCGTCTGAGAGATCATGCGACTGATGAATGGAACCGCTGCATTGATGATGATACTGGATAGTAATGGTTGTGTGACAAGCAGACTTGGTGTAACGTTCGATCTGTGATAATAGTCTTGCCTGTCTTCTTCTTTAAACCAGCAAATGTGTGTTAGAAGCCCGGAAAAGCATTCTGTATATGTATAGAGAGAGTACAATTAACCGCAATTATATACTAAGCATGATGTGGGCAAGACTAAGTAGATCAATTAAGTTACGGTCAGCCAGTTTCCTGATTATTCTACTGAGCACCACTTTTTTCTTCTGGCCCAAAACCAATGGAGGAATGGAACATCTGTCCGACGATTATATCTCAGTACGGTAAATAGTAGTGTTATAAGGAATTCAGCCGGACTATCATTAGCCCCTAGGAACGAGCCAGGCCACAAGCATTAGTATACAAGGGACTGACAACTGTTGCAGCTTGCTGGAGAATCAGAAGGATTACATAGATCCTAGGGGGATACACGTAGTAGTGGGCCATTATATCGGAGACTCCGTGGATCCTTTAAAGACACCGAACATTACGAAAGGTAAAACGATCAGTTTTGAAGGTACAGCCGAACAAGAAAGGTGTGTGCGCCACATCATATTGACGAGGGCTCAATTGACTGTTAGAGCTGCTCAATGAGAATATGTTCGATCCAAGACCGTACGAAGGGAGGAATGGCAATCCAGTTGTTATACCGTCAAAGGATATCTATAAGATGCAGCAGCTATTTCAAATCAATCGATTCAATTTGATGGCTAGCGATAGAATTCCACTGAACCGGAGTTTGCCTGATGTTAGAAAGAAGAGGCAAGTATCGATACACAGTTGATCAATATCCTTTGAAAAACACGACTATATTGCCTGTTAGGTGCATCTTGCGCTATGCAAACTTGAATGCTTTGCCAAGGACATCGATCATCATAGTTTTTCATAATGAAGCTTGGAGTACGTTACTTCGAACCGTGTATAGCGTTATTAATAGGTCACCGAAAGATTTAGTGAAAGAAATCATTCTGGTCGATGATAACAGTGATAGAGGTAAGGTGATGTGTAAGTCGTACGAGCAGATTCGAGTGCGCCTATATCTCCTACGAAAGTTTATGAGCAACCACATATACAAGCTGCCCTGGAATCAGATTTTTTAAAGGATTCTTTGGACGAATACGTTAAGAAATTGGACGTTCCGACCAGAGTTCTTCGATCGTCCGAGCGTGTAGGATTGATAAAGGCACGGATGGTTGGTGCGAATGCGGCCACTGGTGAAGTACTTACGTTCCTAGACGCGCATTGCGAGTGCACGGTGGGCAAGTGTCCAATAGAGGCATAGAGAGAGTATATGTAATCATCGAAAGAGATAGTGATTATATAGTCTGATCCTTAGGATGGTTGGAACCATTGCTCCAGGCGATATCCGCGAATAGGACAAGAGTTGTATCGCCTGTGATAGATATCATCAATGACGATACATTCAGTTATACACGGTGAATATCTATGAAAAGCGAGTAAACATACCGCACATTCCCCTGGTTAAGTAAGGCCTACCCCATTACTTTCAGCACTTTCGAATTACATTGGGGCGCCTTTAATTGGGATCTGCACTTTCGTTGGCTAACATTGGGCGGTCGTTTACTAGAAGAACGCCGGTCAAGTATTGTTGAACCATTTAGAACACCTGCGATGGCTGGTGGTCTATTCTCCATAGAGAAGGATTACTTTTTCGAGTTGGGTGGTTACGACGAGCAAATGCGGATTTGGGGTGGTGAGAACCTCGAGCTGTCCTTCCGGGTCTGGCAGTGTGGAGGTAGCATTGAAATTGCTCCTTGTTCTCACGTTGGTCACCTTTTCCGAAAGTCTTCCCCATACACCTTCCCAGGCGGTGTCGGGGAGATTCTTTATGGAAACCTGGCGAGAGTTGCCCTCGTTTGGATGGATGATTGGGCAGAATTTTATTTTAAATTCAATCCTGGTAGGTGAATTAGCCCACCACTCGTTCAACGAACTTGAATCAACTATTCTCAACGTGTTTTAGAGGCAGCTAGATTAAGGTATAAGCAGCAAGTCCGATCCAGATTGGCATTGAGAGAACGGTTGCAATGTAAAAGCTTTGAATGGTATTTAGACAATGTCTGGCCCGAGCATTTCTTCCCAAAAACTGATCGCTTCTTTGGTCGGGTGGGTATTCATCTTACTATGAGAGTGTTGATGCAGCACTAGAGTGTACCACTTTGTGCAGATCGTAAACGTGAGAAATGAGAAATGTCTTATGCGACCCGTGGCCAAAGGAACCTATTCTCAGCCCTCCGGTTATGCCTTATTAGAGACGTGTATTTCTCGGCCGATGTTTTCTCAAATGTTTATTATGACCGAAAACGGTATCGTAATGACTGATGAAAGTGTGTGTTTGGATGCTCCGGAGCACGACGACAGGAATAAAACTCCAAAGGTCAAAATAATGGCATGCAGTGGACACCTCAGGCAGAAGTGGCACTACAATCAGCTCGTATGTATACTCCGACATAGATTGTGCATCCTATTACCAACATGATATTCCAAGATATAAGCCATTTTATATACAGGAGAAATTTGGTAAATTCCAGGAGAAAATATTGACACATGTCTCGACTGGAATGTGCCTTCAAGCTAGCGATAGTAATCATCCTGTTATAGCAGCGTGTACAGGACATATTGACCAGCATTGGCTTCTACAAGCTGTCCCATGGAAATGATCCATGGGCATAACCTAATCTTACCCATATCCATCTCAAAATTTGCCGTCCAAATTGGCCCAAATGTTAGATACTGCATTTCCGTCAATTACTCTAACATCAAGACTGACTACATCTTCAGATGCAACAGCGATAACTTTTGCACAATAATATTGTTTTATCAGTTAGAGTGACATGCTTGTACCGTTTTTTCGGTCTCATACCGTCATAATGCCATTCAAATAAATTTGTATACTTGGTACATCGTTGCTTTCCCTGTACCTGGCCAAGACTCTTCTTAGCGATAAATAAACTTTCAAGCAGGAGAATTAACCATTCACCATGGATACCGCTAGGCAAGAACCAGCAGGAATCTATCAAGGATCTAGAGCGATCACTCCGAGAAGTATTATGCCTTACCATCTTCGAATCTAGTAGTAGAACGCTGACGTGACTCACAATCACTCGCAATCAAGCTATCCGCCAGCTAATGTCAAGTTGATCAGGTTTCAAGTTTCGGAACAAGGAAGCGAAAGTAAAAAAAGATGCCGCGGAGCTCGATAATGTGTCCATTCTGAAATTAGGGCCAGATTTTCGACAGGCTTGGACATATGTCAAGCCAACGAAAGACAATCCGAAGGCAATGCATCTCGGGCCGATGTGATCGGCACAGTTTGCTGATATTTGGGTCAAAGTCGCGGCCTCGTCCCCCCTACGGTTACGAAGCTACTAGTAGTTCGCTTGCAGCCCGGCCAGCATCGAACGAGATGACTGAGATTGTATTTATGGATCCGAATCGTTTCATCAAGTAAGCGCACATATCGAATATCCCTCGCGGCTCTCGGGCGATAATCAGATTCTACATTTACATACATGTGCTTGGCACAGTCGTGGAAATAAAGTAATGATTGTCAGCGGCAGCAATAGAAAGAGCTGGTTAGACACTCGTTGCGTGTGATGTTAAGGTAGTTGTATCAACAAACAGTTTTCTACAGGTGTTGTTTAAAGATTAACAGAACAATCTTTATAAGGTTCGGCAACTGCTGGCCAAATTTCAGGGGACTTGACCACGTTGTTTCTGAGATAATGGATTCCCAAGTTGATACTTTTAACACGCCAGTTATAGTTACACTAGCAAGTTTAACGGTTTCAATTTTTCGAAGGATCGCAACGAACGCTTGATTTTTCGATTGCTCGTGTCTCAAAACGGAAAAAAAACATGATACTTGTGGGGGAAATGCCGGAATTCTACCTAAAACAGGTGGAAAACCGATCTGGAATATTTGACTTCAATGGGTTTTCCCATGTTTTTCATACTTCCCGACCTTTCCCGGAGCTGAAACTTGGTGGGGAATGTTTCTTTGCATCGAGGAAGAAGTGGTAAAAATTCCAGAGCCCTAGCTCAAAATTCATTTTTTCGCAAATTTTTTAAGGCATACCCCTTCAAAAATTTTCGATTTTTCGAAGGTTCTGGGACCGGGACGAACGCTTGATTTTTCGATTGCTCGTGTCTCAAAACGGAAAAAAAACATGATACTTGTGGGGGAAATGCCGGAATTGTACCTAAAACACGTGGAAAACCGATCCTGAAAAATTGATTTCAACGGTTTTCCCTATGTTTTTCATACTTCCCGACCTTTCCCGGGGCTGAAATTTTGTAGAAAGTGTTTTTTTGCATCGAGGAAGAAGTGGTAAAAATTCCAGAGCCCTAGCTGAAAATTCATTTTTTCGCAAATTTTTTAAGGCATACCCCTTCAAAAATTTTCGATTTTTCGAAGGTCTCGGGACTGCAACGAACGCTTGATTTTTCGATTGCTTGTGTCTCAAAACGGAAAAAAAACATGATACTTGTGGGGGAAATGCCGGAATTCTACCTAAAACACGTGGAAAACCGATCTTGAAAAATTGGTTTCAACGGTTTTCCCCATGTTTTTCATACTTCCCGACCTTTTCCGGGGCTGAAATTTGGTGGGGAATGTTTTTTTGCATCGAGGAAGAAGTAGAAAAAATTCCAGAGCCCTAGCTCAAAATTCATTTTTTCGCAAATTTTTTAAGGCATACCCCTTCAAAAATTTTCGATTTTTCGAAGGTCTCGGGACTGCAACGAACGCTTGATTTTTCGATTGCTTGTGTCTCAAAACGGAAAAAAAACATGATACTTGTGGGGGAAATGCCGGAATTCTACCTAAAACACGTGGAAAACCGATCTTGAAAAATTGGTTTCAACGGTTTTCCCCATGTTTTTCATACTTCCCGACCTTTTCCGGGGCTGAAATTTGGTGGGGAATGTTTTTTTGCATCGAGGAAGAAGTAGAAAAAATTCCAGAGCCCTAGCTGAAAATTCATTTTTTCGCAAATTTTTTAAGGCATACCCCTTCAAAAATTTTCGATTTTTCGAAGGTTCTGGGACCACAACGAACGCTTGATTTTTCGATTGCTCGTGTCTCAAAACGGAAAAAAAACATGATACTTGTGGGGGAAATGCCGGAATTCTACCTAAAACAGGTGGAAAACCGATCTGGAATATTTGACTTCAATGGTTTTTCCCATGTTTTTCATACTTCCCGACCTTTCCCGGGGCTGAACTTTTGTAGAAAGTGTTTTTTTTGCATCGAGGAAGAAGTGGTAAAAATTCCCGACCCCTAGCTGAAAATTCATTTTTTCGCAAATTTGAAAATCGACCAGGTCCTTAAGAAACGTTAGTAGTCTGATTTGCATAGATAGACGTAGTAGTAATCGATATATAATTCATATATATTTTCTCGAATATTACATATTGACATATATACAGTCACCAGCACTATGCTAGAGGACGCGCAACTATGCTATGGGACATAGCTAAGAGTCTGGGACGGTGTTGGTGGGAGGTCCGCGATGAATAATACAGTACTCTTATTGAATACTGAGCATCGATTATCAGCTTAAAGTTTAGTGCTTCTATGAAAGGTGACGGAAGGGTGGGCCCAGTTAAAGTGCGCTGCGTTCGGCTAACACTAGATATAGATGTCTATGCGTATTTAAGTCGGTAACCTCGGTAAAATCACAATCGTGGAATACGATGCATATTACTTCTATTCAGTATCTCTATTTATTTCGTATTTGACGTCTATATGTTGCATCCCTAATCCGATGAATGCGGACACGGCGCGCGGCGGTGGGAGCACTTTGCGGTTTAATCCAGGTGAGTAGGCATCACACACGTCACTGACAATCGAGAATGGTCGTGTTTTCGGCCGTTTGGGATCCGCGGCGACGCGACACATAGAATACGTACACATGTCAGAACATGATCAGGCTCCTTAATAATCTTTCCTGTTTCCACGCCTGACGCAACGCGCTTCATTCGAACGCAACAAGTAGCTATTTGGACGATTTCGACTAACTTAGTTGAGCCTCGACGCGAATTTCATCCTCTATATACATATAGGTACGCAGTATCAAACAATCGTATATTACAATGTGTGTGTGTGTGTGTGTGTAGTTGTCTATTTGAAGGATTCAATGCGAAGGGAGAAAAACGAGGGGCTCGTCGACAGAGTTGGTTGCAGGTACGTACGATAAGGTAACAGTGCCAGCCCAATGCAATACTCTATGCTTTCGAGACACGTTTGCTTTACATCGGTGTAATTTATAATAAAGGAGAAGTGATGGATGAGACTGTAGAGAGCGGGGCTTGGTAAAACTTGTAATACGTATCGGGAGAAAAGGGAGACTCGTCGTCCCAAGAGGTCTTCGATCTCCGATCTGCGTGAGGCTGGAAGGAAAGCGATTTCCAAGCCAGCCTCCAGAGGCTGCCTCCTCTGCTCTTCAAAGCACATGCCAGGCTATCCTCGGATCTGTCTTCCCTTCTCCGGCTGTCGAGTATGTGTATCATTACGCCGATTTCTTGTGGATCTTGTGTGCTGCGCGGCGGCGGCGGCGGCGGCGTCGGCGACGACGACGGTAACGGCAACGGGAATGGCAACGGTAACGAGGGGCAAGAGGGAGATAGGGAGGTAGGGAGAGGTATGGTACTCTGGCGTAGCGTGGCGTGGCTTCTTTATTGCGTTTCACTTTCGCGATGAGCTTGCCAGTCGGATCGAGGCGTGGCAAAAGTGTAACGCAACCGGTGTCCGAGGCCATGTCGTCGCCGTCGATATGTGTGTATGAGAGAGTATAGCAGAGGGTATTACTGGTACGATCTAAGAAAAAGAGAATATTTGCCATCGATGCGTAGGAGAGAGATATGGGGGGTATAGGTGTTGGTGTCCGAGTAGTAGAAAGATGCAATTAATCAGTTGGCTTCAGGAGGATTATTGGAAAGGGGTAGGCGGAGGTCTCGGTCCTAGAGAAGTGCCGGTAAATCATTTGTGCATCGATGAAGGAACAGAAGCCGATTGGATGAAGGTGATTTGCTTCGCGCAAGTTTTCTTGAGGCGATCATCCTCAGGAAACGAGGAAATCGGGATACATCATCTGATCGTGTGGGAGTGTATGCGTGCTCGCGGTGTTTGCCTTTTATCGAAGGAAGGCTTTTCTCTCGCTCGCTAGCTACACGCGCCAAGCTGCTTTACTTTCCATTGTAGCGCGCAGTGCGCACTGCGCACTTGATACTCTGCTTGCTCCACATCGCAAGGCAACGGCATCGCTTCTCCGCTATCTATTTAAACATATACATGTGCACACCGTAAAGTGCATCGGTATATGCCACTCTTTAGGATTGGCTCATGCCTCTATTTCCACTTTGCGTTGTTGCATTGGTGACCGTGTGAGTTCGAGGTAAGATCGCAGATTTTTATGCTGCTGGACACAAGTGGAAGCAAGTGGATCGTGTTCAATCAGACGATAGGCTTGCAAAGGCATTCTTTTTTTATTATCACTTCTCGTAGAGGATTGGGCCGAGTCCGTCTAGAGTAGAGCAGTGGAAAGTGCCTCCTCCTCCTCCCCCTCCGTTGATTGCCTTGATTGCTCGCTCCTCCTCCGGCAGGAACGAACGGACAAGCGAGTTTTCGCATCTCTTTCCTCGGCGTGTCCGACTTGGCGGCGTCGGCGTCGGCGGGTATACGTTAGATGCAGAAGGGAGGCCGTACTTAGAATTCTCTTCTCGGAGCTCAGTGACTGCACTGGCTTTGGGAGGATTAGAAAGGGGAGGTGGAACGACAACAGATCGACGTAATGGCATTCGAGCCGATGAACAGGCAGCCCTGCCTTGTTGGAAGGATTCTGAGCTACTACTATCCGGCAGTCGGCAGTGTACCTAACTGATGGGGCAGAGCGGGCCGAGGTGTATGTCGGCTTATGCCAGACGATTTAGACTAACCGCTCCTAAGCGCAATTGAGATCTGAGAATTCCAAGTGATGTGGAACGCCTGTGGAATTCGAGCAGGCGAACAAATGAATGGAGAGGAATGGTGGTGGTGGTGGTGGTGGTGGATGGCATGCGTGCTGGCGGAGCTAAGTTGGCCCTGGCTGCTGGAAGGCCCGGCTCTGGTTAGTCTCCATACATTAACTTCCAAAGTGGATTGAATTGAATAAGTAGACTGGTCTTTATTTTGAAAATAGTATGTACAGATCTTCATCCACTGTGGATGTTAACGTACCGAGGATAAGTATTGGTTGGCTCTCCTCTAGATGCATGTAAGTATGCATGTATGTATGTAAATATGTACAGGGAAGGGTGGATGGGAGGGAGAGGAAATGGGCAGATATCCGAGAGGCGCGAGGGCAGTCATAGCGCATGTATATCTCTGCCGTATTGGTGGCGAAGCATTGAATGATTGTCATTGGATTGAGCTCTAATTGATTGGTGGCGAGGGTGTGAACGGATGGCGGTGGGTCGCGCGCGACTCAAGTGTTGTTGGTGGGCGATAGGGGCGGAGGTGAGTGGGCGTCCTGTTGGTCATCCTGGACACTTTCCGGTCTGCTAGCGGAGCTGCTTGACCTCGAGCTAAGATTGTCCCGGTCGCTGAAGTAAGAGGAGTCGCCCCTCTTCTCTTCGAATTGAAGTTGTTGCTTGTCGTTCCTGAAGTCGTCGGTCCCAGTGCCAAGGAGTGCAGGAAAGTATGGGATAGACTGTCTTTGCGAGGTGATCTTTCCCATAAAGCTACGAATCTCCTCGAAGTAGGACTCGTCGCCCCTCGGAAGTTGGCCGTGATATCTCGACCTAACCTCGTCGAGTATCGTCGGGCCATCGGCGTCGTGCTTCTTGAGATGCCGGTCCAAGTTGGTTTGCTGGCCGAAGCATCTCTCGCAGAGCGGACATTTGAACGGCTTCTCCTTATTATGTATATTTCTCACGTGACGTTGGAGGTTGCTCGAGATGCTGAAGCTCCTCTCGCAGTACTTACACTTGTACGGCTGTTCGCCAGTATGGGTTCGTAGGTGTCGCGTGAGGTTGGCCGATCTTGGGAAGACCTTGCCGCAGAACTTGCATGAGTATCTGTCTTTGGGCTTGAGTGCAGTTTGCACGTTCATCGAGTATGGCACCAAACCGGAGCTCTGCTGTTGATGTTGATGTTGATGTTGATGCTGATGTTGATTATGGTGTTGGTGTTGGTGTTGGTGCTGGTGGGACGCTTGATGGGAGGGTGATTGTTGATGCTGTTGTTGATGAGTAGGACCGGCTGGGCTGGGGATCCTTGCCGATGCCGGTGTGGATGCCGGTGGTGGCGGCGGTGGCGGCGGCGGTGGGGGTGGTTGTGCCGCCGCTGCTACCAGTGCCAGGGTCGGCGGAGTTTGCGGCTGCGGTTGGGGCTGCGCTTGCGTTTGCGAGTGCGAGTGCGAGTGCGAGTGCGAGTGGGAGTGCGGCGGCGGTGGTGGTTGGGGCGGTTGGGGCGGTTGGGGTGGCGGGGGCGGCTGCTGCTGCTGGTGTTGCTGTTGGGAGGAGGAGGAGGAGGCGGCGGCGGCGGCGGCGGAAGGGGAGGAGGATCCGACGGAGGAGAATCTATTTGACGGCAAGGGAACCATGGTAGGGAGGGCCCTCACTTGGATCTTGGGAAGGTCTGGGAGCGTGGCGGCAGACGTATGCTGATGAGATCTGTACATGGCTTCGAGAACCAGAGGATGAACGGCGTGATGTTGGGGGAAGAGGACCGTGTGGTAGGGGAGGGTTGAAGCAGCGCCAAGGCTGTTTTGGTTGAGAACTTCGATCTCATTCTGATTCTCGTCTCGAAGCCGTTCCTTCTTGTGATCGAGTCGTAAGTCGAGGGGCTCGCAATCGAGGTGGCAGTCCTGATCCGGATCGGTCTGGGGTGGCCTCGCTGCCGGGCTCATGTGAGGTTGCTGCTGGTGTTGATTGGTGGGAGCCGAGAGGCCAGCGCGTCGATGCCCGTGGCTCAAGTCATAAGGCAATTCTTCACTGTCTGGCACGCGCACGCTCAGGGGATATATGCTCGCCTGCTTCGGGCTTATGTGGCCCGGCATCTTCCTCGGACTCGAATCCTTCTCTCGCATGGCTGGAGGATACTTCGGGTCGTGAAGTAATGTTGGAGGCAGGCTGATGCTACTGAGGTGTCCGCTCATTACACTGCCTCTACCACCCTAGTCCGTGCTCCGGCCCCTTTCCACCAATTACCTGGAACAGCGACAAATCTTCCCATTAATCCCCCTCCTCATTCTCAGTTTCACTCTCACTCTCAGGCTGCTCAGTGTATTAGTGCTGGTGCTAATGCTAATGCTAATGCTAATGCTAATGCTAGCCTGCTTAGCGCTACCTCGTCAACTAGCATGCTATATGTATGTATGTAAATATTCTATTTCGTAGTTATAGAGAAATTATTGTCAAGCATTTGGCGAGCGCGCAACGAGAAGGCCGCAACGCTATTACGTAAATATGGCCCGGTGAAAAAGTACATTTATGTATTAATATAAGAACCGCTAGGGCTGCTAGGCAGCATGCGAGGCGAGGCGGGCGTGGCAGGCGTGGCAGGAAGCGCGCCCCGTGAACTTGCTTGGTACGCATTCAGGTCTCCGCGGATAGGAAATCTAGTTCTTCACTATAGATAGTGTTCCGTAACGGCGCGGTGGCGGTACATAAACTGAAATGCGCGCCAAGTTAATAGGAAGGAAGAGGGAGATGTTGTTGGTTAGCAGAAAGGAAAAGCTCTATTTCATTTTCCCGTTCAATGAGTGGGAGTGGGTTGATGGAGTTTTGCTTGTATTTGGCTAATTGCCGTGGGCGAACGGGTGAGAAAGGGGCTGTCGAGCTAAGGAGAAAACTGGACGGGAGATGCTGCCGCGCCGGTGAATATCGCAGCGCGTCGTGTCGCGTCGCGCCGCGTCGCATCGTCCGGCTCCCTTTCACAATCTTCACAGTTGGACGCCGCAAGTGATCCAGTTATATCGGCGGGGAGAGTCTAATCGTTCTGATGGTGTGCGTCCGGTTAAACGAAAGAGAAATTCACTCTCTTCTTGCTTCTGGCCAGAAGCAAGAGAAGTAACAAGAGGAGGGCGAGCAGGAGCATGGGCGACGGGGAGGGGTGGCGAGCGGTACGACTAAGACTGAGATGAAGAGTGGAAAGGCTGGCCGAGTGCAAAAAAGCCGGTTTGCCCGGGGAGTAAGAAGTTTGTTAGTGCGTAAAAGGCGCTGAAGCGAAAAGTCCTCGGTCGACAATAGGGAAAAGGGGTAATTGGCACCGGAGTGAGATGAGATGAGATGAGATGGAGAGGAGGGATCAAAAGTATAAGAGGATAGTATTCAGTGTCCTCGTTGGGTTAGGTCTGGGACAGTTGAGTCTTGGCAGGAAGATTGTGAGAGTGAAGTGAATTCGGCTGGAGCTGTTGGAAAATCTTGCGACTATTTTGTCGAACAACATCCCATCCCATCCCATCCCATCCCACCCCATCCCAGTTTGCTTGAATCGAGTGGGGGGAAACTGGATCACAATACGCCGCAGGGCGAATGTTAGAAAGCGTGTAGTCCCGAGAGGTCCGCGACATGTCCGCGCTCGCGCTGGTCAGGTTTTTCCTCTTGGTTCTTTCCTCCTGTGGTTTGTTGTTTTTTTCGGGAGATGCTTGCTCGAGGGGCAGCCGACCGGATGGCCGGTCGGCGGGCGCACCGTGGCGCGTCGAAGAAAGTAATAGTAGTAGAGCGCGTGTCATCCGCTCGAGATGCGGTTGATTAAGCTCGATTTACATATCGTACTTTCCCTCGGCGAATCCGCGTGCGAAGTGAAATTCGGTCGCTCACTCGCACGTTCACTCGGAATTCGCCTGCTAGCTAATCAACGTTCTCAAGCGTAGCGCTGGCGAAAAGTTGATTGCCCGCCCGCCAGCCAGAAGAAATGACGACGCGTTCACGGAGACAGAGAAGTTTATTTAATGGGAAATGACCTCCCGAGGAGTTTGGTTTGACTTGACTTGATCCGAGTCCGCGAGGGCTCTCGATCTCCGGAAAGCAGAAGTTTCTCTTGGCAAAGAGGTCTGTCTACTCGTTCTCAGTGAGTGTTCTCAGTGAGTGCTCTCAGTGAGTGCTCTCAGTGAGTAATCTGGAGAGCGAGCGGGCCCAGTTCTCCGGATAGGGAGAAAGAGAAAGGAGCGGCAAAGGTGGAGCGCGGGCAGCTTTAAACTTCGAGGCTGACTGATCTGTTACGTGAATCGCGGTGGATGGACGTCTCTTGAGATGGTCCGGGCAACACCGCGACGGCCGCTCGTCCACGATCCAGTTTTCGGTTTCTAGAAAGTCGCGATGAGTCGGGCGTGGTACAAGTTCCTATCTCTTTCTTGGGCTCGGTGCTCGGCAAGTGGGAAGGCGAGCAGCACGAGCGGGATCGCCCTCAGCGCCGCATCCCGCTCGGCCCGCTCGGCCCGCTCCGCCCGTTCGACCTTGTGCCGCGGTATGATTTCTCTCCTGCCGACATTCACCTACGTTTGTATGTACGTGTTGTGTGTAGGATAATAAGTGAGCGCGGATACACGGGGCCGGATATTAAGTCGTGCCATGCTTACGCAGTCGCAGTTTCGGCTGCTCCCTTTCTCGCCTCGCCTCGCCTCGCCTCGCCACGCCTCGAGTAGCAGGCTAACGTCGCCGAATCGGCCGAGTGGCCAGTATGAAATATCGAGAGCCAGGATCATTAGAAATAGTGAGATGTTAGCGCGGCTAAAATTGCCAGGGCGACAGGTGGCATGGGGTCTGGCTTGACGGAGGACATGCTTCATTAGGCTATTTGTCACTGCCCTTCCTACTAGGTAGAATGAAGGTAAAGAGGGTGAATGAATTTTGGCGAGTGCAGAAGAGCTGAATCGTGGATTCTCGGTGGGAGAGTAGCTAGAGGTAAAAAGTTTAAATGGCCTTAGCCGAGAGTAGCTAATAAGGCATCTGGGGCTAGGACTTGGCTGTTGGACCGACTCGATTAGAATGGTAGTGGGCTTCCGCCACGTTTCTAGATATGGTCGGACGCTTAATAGGTCTTAGACTGGTTAGGTCCTTCAAAGAGCGCTTGGTGAGATGGTTGGCGGCGCGGCGGCGTTCAAGGTAATCGTTCCGCGTCGGAAGCATCGTGTCATCTGTGGTTCCTCTGTCTCCCCGAATAGCTCGTTGCACCACTGACTCATTTTACTCGGCATTGACAAGAAAGGAGCCGCAACTCCCAAGCATCGGACAGGAGAGAAGGACTGACCTCCGCGATACCTTCCGCTTAGAAATTCCTTGTCATGATTTCAAATGACACGGTGCCAAGGGTGCCAGCCGATGCTTCCACGACTATACACTATTTATACCTCGACAGATTTCCTTCTTTCCTTTCCAACTTCGAATTCAGTTCCGTTCTATTAAAAAACATTATTATCGAATATGACGCGGCGTTAAACCAGTTGAATTCTGAGTGGGTAGATAGTTTAACTGACCTTTTACCCAGTAGGCGCTAGTAAATATCTATGTAGGTTCATAGATAGATACATATACAGTCCATGTATAGTGCCTTTAGGGTGGCTGACGGTTAATATTAATAATAGGCACTAGTTTTCGATAGCCTAATGGTAGCGGCCTCGATAGGAATGGATGAGAGTGGGTGGCTCCTCGCGCTTAAGGAAAGGGAGACTCGCCAAATATCTCCTTCCTTCCTTCCGTCCGTCCGTCCGTCCATCCACGCCACCGGAAGAACATTATGCCATTTAAGAGGTTACATATCGCAGACCGGGGAGACAATATGTTGCCACTGGGAAGATTTCTCACGAATCATGCAAGCAATGTCTCTCGTGCGGATCTAGCAACACTTGGAAGCTATTTCGCGGGAAACTACGAGTTAATACTTCGAGAGCAAGGAATCGAAGCGGAAACTGAAGGGAACTCTCGGTTGGTTGCGATGCCCTCTTCATTTGAGACATCCAGTTTCTAATTTGAAGCGAACCTCCAGCCCGATGGAAAACTCCATCTTTCACGATGGATCTTCCTAACCGAGATCTCAAATTACAGTTCATTCTCTATCCAACTGGCCGATTGTGATTTAAAAGGAGTGAAATCGCTGCCACATGGGAGAATCCGATGGCAGCGAGAGGAGCCTAAGAAATAGGTATGCTCGAACACGCCCCTAAATCATGCCAAAAGCTGGTCTCAGTATTGCAGGTGGCCATCTCTGATAGATACTGAGATCGGACCCTATTCGAAAGCTTCTCTAATTAATACCTTCCTTCATTATTGGCTGGCGTGAAAGCAGCCAACTCAAAAGTTGGTATATCCTCCCAAGTCGGAAGTCGAAGGAGAGCTCTGCTCGCAAGGGATTAGTTGGGACGTCTCGATTCTCGATTCTCGACTTTCGATTGTCGATTGTCGTCGGTTACTCTCTTCCTCTGCCTTCGCCCTATCACTGAGGGGCCTGATGAGGCCGTTTCTCTTATCAGGCTCGCAATCAGGATCGGTTGGCGGCTTGGCTCTTTTTATTTCTAATCCCTGTAGAGCCAGTACCAGTACCAGTGCCAGTGCCAGTGCCAGTGCCAGTACCAGTACCAGTACCAGTACCAGTACCAGTACCAGTACCAGTACCAGTACCAGTACCAGTACCAGTACCAGTACCAGTACCAGTACCAGTACCAGTACCAGTACCAGTGCCAGTACCAGTGCCAGTACCAGTACCAGTACCAGTACCAGTACCAGTACCAGTACCAGTACCAGTACCAGTACCAGTACCAGTACCAGTACCAGTACCAGTACCAGTGCCAGTACCGGTAGCTGTACCAGTACCAGTACCAGTACCACCAGTAGCAGTAGCAGTAGCAGTAGCAGTAGCAGTAGCAGTAGCAGTAGCAGTAGCAGTAGCAGTAGCTGTAGCAGTGTAATTATTAGGTATAATGAGTCTAGAAATAATTGATGCCGTGAGTGCTCATGTTGGAAATGGTCCATCAGAGTGGAGATGTTAGGTTTGGGTTAGGTCTGGGTTGAGGAATATAAGAAGAAGAGAAGACTTATGCTAGAGAAGCTTCGAAGGTACTAGTAGGGGGACTAGTGATCGATTTAAGCAAGTCGGATGAAGAAGCAACAGGCATCGTTAGTTAACCGATATTCAATAAGATCCTTTCGAAGAGGAGAGAGGCCAGGTATCGCCTTTTGTTGTTCGAGTGCGATAAATTCCTGGGAATATTAATCTCGGCAATGATGCTAGCATAAAATCGCGTAAAGTATATTATTTGTAAAATTTCCTAGAGAATAAAGAATATCAGGGTGGCAAGTATAGTGTGTGTGTGTTGGAGGATTAGCTTGGCGTGGGTGAGGGCCCAAAAGGGCAATGCATTCGGGAGTGGGTATGAGCTGGGATTAGCAAATTAATTGAAAAGCAGATTACGTAGCTCGATTAGAGTTAAGAGAGGGCCCGGGTATATTGAACAGCCGAGAGATACTAGGTCCACCGTCCAGCTACTTTTTAACTAGACCTCGGCATTCAGTGTCGCCAAGAGTAGAGCTCGGATAAATGAGAGAATAGACAGACGCCGATGGAGAAACATAGATATGATCATCATATCGTTTGGAGTGTTGGGAATATGCTCGTACTCAATTAACGGCCGCTCGCATTAGATAAAACAGGATTTTCGTGCGCAAGCAATGCACCCGATAGCCGCGCGTCTTACCTGACCCTAACTGTACTGTAATGTGCTACTCTTACATTAGCCATTAGAAGAAGCATGCCGCGATACCTCGAATGCAACAGCATTAGGAGGAGCGCAGCAGGAGCAATAACGGCGGCATAACTTTAAATCGCGATAGCCCCTCAGAATCAGCTAGCTTTAGTAGGATAGAGCTGAGCTCCTCCCATCTTTCAGAGTATACATATGTATGTACATACTAGGTATGCTGTAGTGTGGATGGCCGAGCGATATATCGACGGCACGCAAGATAGGACGTAGGATTTTCTAGCTGGTGTTGGTGCTGCTCTGGCTTCTGGCTGTCGGTCGGTTGTTTCCGGGCGGACGGCGGACGGTGAACGGTGAACGGCAAACGATTGCTCGTGCGGGCGTGGACGTGGACGTGGACGTGGACGCGGACGCGACCGCGACCGCGGGCGCAGAACAGCCGGCGGTGCTCTAGCTGGGACACATTGTTCCAAGCGCTGGGAATCTCTCATGATTGTCGAGTTTCCCAGTCTCGTAATAGTCGCGTGTATTCAAATAACGTCTCAACTAGTATGGTGCTCACTTACGCCGACCGTGTTGGCTAAGTGGAAAAAAGGTCTTTGGCACTCTGTTCGACTTACGCCACATGGGCTACCTATCTCAGCCAGTAAGTATGTGGATGCATCTAATTGCTGCGCCAGACAACCTCTTTGCCCTTACCTGCTAAGACACAGGTGTACACAGCTTCATGATCAAAAGGCAGCCAAGTATCGTGAATAAAAAATCGGAAAGGTTCCTATGATGGCAGAAGTGATATCACTACTGGCAGTGAATCAATCGGAAAGAGAGAGAGAGAGAGAGAGTAGAGTGAATCGATGTATTTGCTTGGAGGTAAGCAAGCTATTTAGAAGCATGGCCATTTAGAAGAAGTTGCTGGTGAAAAGGAGTGAAAAAATGAGTTGTTCGAGATGAGGCTGTTAGAGAGGGGAGAAGGTGAGAGGATGACTAATGGAAGGGTGAGGTTTGGGTTGGGGTTGGAGTAGCGTGAGGATAGATATGAGGAGGGTGCGTAGCTAGGCTATTTAAGAGAGCCGTTATTGTGGCAAGATTTGGCGAGCGAGTCGACTTGTATAAGTTCGATTGGGTTCGGTTCGATTCGGTTCAGTTCGATCTTGTGACTGCTTCTATAGCTAGGAAAAAGGAAAGAGGAAGACTGGAGCGTACTGATGGTATTGCTTTCGCGTAACCGTTAACGTTCTTGTCGGTCTATTTCGATCAGCCGTGCGACCGAGCGGACGACTGGCTGACCGGGCGGCATCGATCCTACAAGAAAAATCCTGGCGCCGCGCTGCTCACGCTTTCCCGTTCCTGTGTCTTATCAATTAACTGTTAAGGTTAAGCTGCACCCTCTCGGAAGCGTGAGTACGCCTTGCCTAGTGTGTCGCTGTGCGCCGACATCGCTACTGTTGCTGCAGCGGTACGACTCCATGAATAATGCATCGCGGTTCGGAGAATTTGCGGCATTTAATCATTCGATCGTTAACCGGGATCTTTACGAATTATACGGGGCGCGTTGGCGCTGGAGGTGGAGCTGGCGCTAGGGCTGGCACTCCCTATAGCTCTGTATCCTTCGACTCGAGAACAACGAACCGATCAGTCTGCCGAAAGAAGGTAACAGGCCTGATCCTTCGTTAGCTGGGCGTGAATCCGTCTAATAAAGTCGCACCTCATTCGCTATTGGCCAACGGGATTACTCCAAGAGCAAGCTGCATATCCTTCGAGTCTCGAGCAGGTAAATCGAAACTTTTCTCAGGCGGCTACATCCTTTGCAAGGAATGCATAACATCATCCTCGGAGAATAATAACTTGGTACAGGGATCTAATATGACCAATGTAGCAGGGCTAATCAATTGGCTGATCATACAAAAGTAAATATTTACACCCAAGATGGACGTGTTCGAGGAGAAAACATGTTCACTGGCCAGGGTTGAAAATGAATAGTCAAGCTAAAACGATTGTCAGCTTCAATGAGCAGGCAGCTGGTTGAGAGGAAAGGTTCTCCGACTATTGTCTAGTGTCTAGTAGCTGGATCGAGTTAAGGGTTTGTCTAAGAGTAAGTAGTGGAGCGTAAGTACCAAGCGGGGACACGCCCGCCGCGCCGCGACGCGCCGCGCCGTGTCGCACCGGTTCAGTCTGGTAGGGTTCGGCTCGTTCCGGTCCGTGTGGTCACCTTGCACTCGGGGTTATCTCGTCTAGAGTGTGCTATCCCTCGCAATGGGCGTAAGCTCTGGAGGCGCGCAAATTTATGATCGAGGAAACGCGTCAGTCTACGAGAGAGAGAGAGAGAGAGAGAGAGAGAGAGAGGGGGAGGGAGGGAGGAGAGCGCACATCTAGCAGCTTCAAAATGAACCGTAGCGTGATAGAAGGGACGCGAAGCGTGGGCGAGTGACTTTTAAGCGGAACTGTAAGTGCATATACTTGGTAAACTGGTTCTGAACGAATTAGACGCCCGAAGCAACTTTTTCGTGCGGTGGGTGCACCATGCATTCTGGTGGTGCTCGCACGCATGGTACTTGTACTCGAATGACGTATGGTCCTGTTTATCATAACTCTGACTGGCCGACCTTTCAGTTATTTTTCAGCGGGTGGCCCGTGCAATATTGCTTCTTATCTTTCCCGTCTCTCTAGGTACGTGTGTGTGTGAGCGCGTCTATGCTCGACCGCTTCCTCGTGGCTAATGCTTCATCTCTTGAAATTCGTAAAACTATTCACCTTCTACATAGATAAATCGATACATCAATTGGATCATCGACTAGATTAAAATGGAAAATCTTTGTGGAATCTGCTTAGGAATCATAGAAAGAATTTGTCAGGGAAGCTGTCGAGTCCCTAGGCCTAATGGTAGAGGTTCAACAGCTGGCAGCTGTGTAGAAAAAAGAAATTGCATAATTACGCCCTTTCTTTCTTCGTTGATTCTCTGGGGTGGGTTAGTTTGGCGTAGCCTGCGGAGGCGAGACGAGAGGAGGCGCAATTAGGGATTGAAGACCGTCATAATTATTGGACGCGCCGGCGTTCGGGGTAGCCGCGCACCACGTTGTAGCTATTGTAGATTGTTTCTTCGATAGCAGGGCAAGGAGGGCCTGACGGGCAAGCCGGGGAGGGGAAATGAGCAAACAGAAAGAGGGAGAGAGAGAGAGAGAGACTGACCTTATGCGTCATTCCACGACCTTGTAACCGGGGGTTGTTGTTTGGTGTCAAGCTGTTGTTCACTGTTGGAATTGTTTCACTTATCTCTCTAGAGATTCTCCAGAGTGGCCTGGTGGTTAATCCGCGTTGAGAAAGCGCACCACGATAGAGAAAGGAATAGAGAAGATAGTCGGAAGAGGGAAGAACGATCACTCTCCGCAGAACTAGAGTACACTGTCGTCACACCGGTACACTCTTCCTGCTGCGTCCTTCCATAGGGAGAGAGGACATGCGTTGGCTGGTGCGCTATGTAGCTTCGTCGAGGGGGGATTATCCTGAGCTCCGAGGATCCGAATGAAGAGTATCCTGGGGGTGGTGGGTGGTGGGTGGTGGGTGTTGGATGCTGGGGTGGGAGGTGTTGGGTCGGTGGTGAATGGCAAGTATGATGTGGCTGGCCTGGTGTATGAAGAGGATCCGGGTGGAGCGTAGTACCGGGGGAGCGAGCACGTGCTTCTCTCTGGCGCAGAAGCAAGCCGTTGGCCGCTCTCGGATAGAAAGGGTTGGTGGGTGGGCTATCCCTCCCGATTCTTCTACTGACATTCACAGGGTAGATCCACCGAGAATTCCGGCATTCCTCTTCTCTCTGACTAGAATCCTTTTGCGGCGTGTCAAGTCCTTCGGAGAAGCACAGCTTTCTAGGGATTGGCGATGAACAGTACTCTTGGAACGTGGGGGCGGAAATCTAATTCCGCGAGGATATGACAGCGAATTGCGCGGTTCCGGAGTGTTGCTGTGCCGATCGGATCGGCGAGTGGAGCATGCGTGCGTGAGTACGCGCAAAATTGTCGCGAGGCCGCGGCGTTCTGAGACTGTTTCGTTTTCGAGGAGAGACGGAGGAGCCAACCACGTTGCTCGGCACCGTCCGGCGATCGTTTGGTGCTCGTGCTCCTTGTCCAGGTCCTCTCTCAAGGCGTGTGATATCCCCCCCGTGGGCGACGCTCGTGGACCGCGCGCGGAATATCAGCGAGCACACCGAGAGAGCGCTCTCCGGGAAGAGATTCGTGAAAGACGCAACGAGTCGCGAGCCGACCTGAGGGAGGAGAGCCAAAGCAAGCCGAGGCCAGGCGAGGCGAGGTGAGGCACTCTAAGACGCGGTGGGGTACCATGGTGTGGCAAGGTGAGAGACCAGGTGAGCTCGGGCGCGGCGCGGCGCGGCGCGGCGCGGCACGCCGCGGCGCACTCAGAGCTATACTCTTCTCCCTCCCTCCCGCCCTCTTTGCTTCGCTGCGACGTTCGTTCTTGGTCGCTCACTCTATCGGTGCAGTGAGCCGTAGAGAGACAGGGCGAGGCGAGGCGAGGCGAGGCGAGGCGAGACGAGACGAGGCGTAGCCGGCTAAGAGACGAAGCGAGAGGAGTCAGCAGGAGCGACGGTTCGTTGAAGAGGGAGGCAAGTCCTACGGGCTAGGAGGAGACGAGATGAAACGCTACCGTACGCGCTAGCGGGAGAGGTGAGGGCGCGCGAGTCCTGGCGCGTGATGCCTCTCATGCCACAGAGCCACACAGCTGAGAAGGCGAGACGAGAGTGGTGGCGTGCAGTGGTGCTATATCGTATAGTGGCGAGGTGAGGTGAGTAAGCCGAGTGAGTCGACTTTCCGAGTCGAGTACGAGCGACCAAGTCAAAGTCGAAGCTGAAGTAAAGGGGATCCTTTAGTTGACATGACGCATTGCAATGCGAGTGCGAACGAAAAGGGAGCAAACGCACAGCAAAAGAGAAAAAAACGGCATGGGACTAGGCTGCGCGTCTCCTAGGCGAAGAGATGGATGGCTGAATTGGTGGAATAACGCGAAGGGGGCGAGAGAACACCGACAAGACAAGTCGCGCGACTGCTTGCTGCCCGCGATATGAATGATAGAGAGAGAGAGAGAGAGAGAGAGAGGGGGGGGGGGAGAGGAAGAGGGCGAATCCGTAGGTTGTCAGGCGAGTAGGTTGGTAAGTAACTAGGTAGGTAGGATGTAGGTAGAGATCGGTAGAGGTAGGTAAATAGGTAGGTGAGCCAGAGCCAGGCAAAGGAAAGGATGGAGACGTTCGGCTTTTCTTCTTTGTCTAAAAGCGGAGTGGTTGTTCGGGCTGCGTTCGTGCCAACTGTAAAAGCAGAGGGTGGGTCTTTCGCGAAGATCAGTGGAGAGTAAGGGAGAGACAGCCTGCCTGTTAACATTAACCGGGTGAGATATCGTTTAGTTGGATGCAGCATCTGGCTGGCACGCGACCCGCACAATGCACATCTTGCTTCTCATTTGCCGACCCATTCTTTCATTCCTTTGCTACTCGCAAGGTGGGGATAATAGCAGCGCCGGGACGCAGCAATAATATCCATAAAGTAATATTTCAATATAGTTTAGAAGTGGGAATATACAATAGTAGGTCTATGTGAATGGTTCTGCCGTTAGATCTGGTTGTCCTAGGACCGGGACCTAAGATCGGGAGCTAGAATCGGGACCTAGGCCGGGGACTTGGGTTCAATAGTGGGGTGCAGGCAGCCAACCAATGGATGATGATTAAGATAACATTTTGATTATTAGGAATATGGTCAGCTGATGTTACTGTTGATGTTACGAATTTCAATTCTGTTATCAATGAAGAAAGCACACCGGATAATGAAGACGTTGTCGCGTGGCGTTGCGTCGTTTCGCTTCGCCTCCCTCTATGCCACCGGCCAATTACTCATCTTCTCTTAATCATATTCGGAGGAAACTTTATCCAAGTTTTACCTTTCTGGGTCAATCTCTGGTTAGCTTCTTAGCTTTAGGTTGCCCGAGACGGTCGAGCCACTCGGGAAACTAAGCACGAGGCGTAAATCGAGGAGGTAGGGTACCTTGTGCATATATCTATACTCCTCCCGAGAGCTTAGATGATCGGATCTTCGTGGATCTCTTCGCTTCGACTTGTTGCGCAACAGTTGCTGCCGCTGCGTTGGTGATCTCGGGCACAGAGGAGAGCAGTGCTGACACAGTTACTTGGTCAGGGCTTTACAGCCGGGATTAAAGAAACGAAAAAGATGCCCGAGAAACTTGAGACACTCTTGAGACAGAGAGAAGGACCCTCTCTTTCTTTTCTCCCCTCTGCATTCGAAGCCGAGCCGTGCTGTGCCAAGCCAAGCCTCAACGCTCTCATCGCTTTATCATTTCTTCGCGACCTTTCTCTGCTTTGCCTTGCCTTGCCTTGCCCTGCCCCGCATGCCCAATGAAAGAGGGTCGCGGTCGTCCCCCCTTTTTAACTTTTCTCACTTCCCATCCTAGTCTCCTGGTACTGGTAAGCAATCTATTCCGATGCATACTGTAAAACAGCTAGCATCCTTAAATCCCTCTTAATCGATTATGACGGATATATGCGTCTATATAGATATCAGTTATATCTATATTAACTATTAGGATTACTGATTAACGATCACCGATCATTAATCACCGATCACCGACCGAGTGGCCTTCCCACCATAAATCCCACTGATCATTGCTGCAGTAGTAAAGATATAATTACAAATGGCAGACGGCAACTGAATGTAGTCAAATCACTTTCTTAAATTCGTTCCCGTTCCATTCATCCAATCCCCCCATCCATCCAGGCCGTCAAAAGGGGCTGCTACTTTTGCCTGGATTGATCGAACAATCTATCTGTCTAGTAAAAATCCGGTCCAAAAAAGATCTCCTGTCAATGATGACAATAAAGAGGAAGCAAGGGAGCGCTTACTTACTACACGTATATAGATGAAGTATATCCCTCTCAGGGACCCGAGGGTCAAAACCCGCGAGAGACCCGCTCATCATGATACGTTAACTGAGCTTTTTATGCTGTGTAGTGGGAGGAGCTAGGAGCAACAGCTTCTACGCTCCCTTACGCAGTTCTGAGAAATGTAACGAGTATCTTCTAGTAGCGATGCAACATTAGACGACAAATTTTGTCTGCATGGCATAGCGTGCATAGACCATCCACTCTACTCTATACTCCATGTACTCGGACCATTCAGTACCGCAATTTGCCAGCCTATCTCTGACTTGCGAGGCGATCGATCCCTCCACCATGCAACACGCGACACGCGACACCCCTATGTATTCTACTCGCTGCTCATTTTGACAGAACCCGACCGGCAGCCAAATCCTGCCAACCAACGTCAACACTTATCGACTCCCTCTTCTCTTTCTCTATGCCTTTTGCCTCCTGTCCACACATGCTTGCCTGCCTGCCTGCCTGTCTGGTATTTTATGCGATAGTGATCACCAAACGAAATGGATGAGCAGAAAGTAATTCTCGCGGATAGCTCTGCTTATCCTCTTGGTGCCTCACACAATACTTAAGCTCGGTCTGATGCGGCTAAGGGCAAGGACTCCTCTCACTCTTGACTCTCGCTAACGGCAGCGACTCTTAAACTACTTAGTCAACTGTTGGCCGAACGAACTGTTAACTTCACTTTGCAAACTTGTGTTAGTGCTTGTCTTCTTAAAAAATTTGCGAAAAAATGAATTTTGGGCTAGGGCTCTGGAATTTTTACCACTTCGTCCTCTATGCAAAGAAACATTTCCCACCAAGTTTCAGCCCCGGAAAAGGTCGGGAAGTATGAAAAACATAGGGAAAACCATTGAATTCAAATATTCAAGATCGGTTTTCCACGTGTTTTAGGTAGAATTCCGGCATTTCCCCCACAAGTATCATGTTTTTTTTCCGTTTTGAGACACGAGCAATCGAAAAATCAAGCGTTCGTCCCGGTCCCAGAACCTTCGAAAAATCGAAAATTTTTGAAGGGGTATGCCTTAAAAAATTTGCGAAAAAATGAATTTTCAGCTAGGGCTCTGGAATTTTTTCTACTTTCTCCTCGATGCAAAAAAACATTCCCCACCAAGTTTCAGCCCCGGAAAAGGTCGGGAAGTATGAAAAACATAGGGAAAACCGTTGGATTCAAATATTCAAGATCGGTTTTCCACGTGTTTTAGGTAGAATTCCGGCATTTCCCCCACAAGTATCATGTTTTTTTTCCGTTTTGAGACACGAGCAATCGAAAAATCAAGCGTTCGTCCCGGTCCCAGAACCTTCGAAAAATCGAAAATTTTTGAAGGGGTATGCCTTAAAAAATTTGCGAAAAAATGAATTTTCAGCTAGGGCTCTGGAATTTTTTCTACTTTCTCCTCGATGCAAAAAAACATTCCCCACCAAGTTTCAGCCCCGGAAAAGGTCGGGAAGTATGAAAAACATAGGGAAAACCGTTGGATTCAAATATTCAAGATCGGTTTTCCACGTGTTTTAGGTAGAATTCCGGCATTTCCCCCACAAGTATCATGTTTTTTTTCCGTTTTGAGACACGAGCAATCGAAAAATCAAGCGTTCGTTGTGGTCCCAGAACCTTCGAAAAATCGAAAATTTTTGAAGGGGTATGCCTTAAAAAATTTGCGAAAAAATGAATTTTCAGCTAGGGCTCTGGAATTTTTTCTACTTTCTCCTCGATGCAAAAAAACATTCCCCACCAAGTTTCAGCCCCGGAAAAGGTCGGGAAGTATGAAAAACATAGGGAAAACCGTTGGATTCAAATATTCAAGATCGGTTTTCCACGTGTTTTAGGTAGAATTCCGGCATTTCCCCCACAAGTATCATGTTTTTTTTCCGTTTTGAGACACGAGGAATCGAAAAATCAAGCGTTCGTCCCGGTCCCAGAACCTTCGAAAAATCGAAAATTTTTGAAGGGGTATGCCTTAAAAAATTTGCGAAAAAATGAATTTTGGGCTAGGGCTCTGGAATTTTTTCTACTTCTTCCTCGATATAAAAAAACACTTTCTACCAAGTTTCAGCCCGGGGAAAGGTCGGGAAGATAAACAAACATAGGGAAAACCGTTGAATTCAAATATTCAAGATCGGTTTTCCACGTGTTTTAGGTAGAATTCCGGCATTTCTCCCACTGGTTTAAGGTTTTCGATCTGTTTTGACATTCGCACAATCGATTTATCAAGCATTGGTCAAATTGCGAGAAGGGTCGAAAAATGAGAAAGAGTGGGAAAGAATGGGAAAGAATGGAAAAAGCGAATTAGAGCAGTGAGAGGGGGCTAAAGAAGAGAAAAGCCGGCTTTCATAAAGAGTGGGAGTGAGCGGGATTCCAGTGGGACGACGCGACGCGATGCGACGTACATAGACTGGTGGTGTAGATTTACATATAAAACGGTATTGTTTTTCCTAGGGAGTGGGCCGGGCCTCCGGTTTCATATCTTAGCTTTGATAGTGGCAGTGCACAGTGGCAATCTGCGCGATGGGATGAGGGCAAGAAGCCGGCGAGAACGGTACCTGATAAAGGCGTGCGCGTTCCTTCATGCTGCATTGAGCTGTGGGGCGGCGTGGCAGTCGTCTATATGTATTTTCATTCGGTCCTGCTACATTCGATAGAGTGTGAATGTCAGAGTGGGAGTATTACTCGAATTTGGAATGCCATATTTATCTGCCATATCTGTCCTCCTATCGAATGTCATCTGCAAAAACAAAAGGGATGTTCTTGATGAAGGTTGACAAACAGTAGGAATCTGTCTAGGTTGTATGGAGGATAGGTCTCACTAACCGTTGTTTCTTACTTGTCTGATTGCCAGTGCCAGGGTCATCAGGTGGGCGCGCGTTCTTTGTTACTCAATCGGGAGGACGATTAATTGTAAAATGTGAGTTGCCAGTTGGCACGGGGCCTGATCCAACTTGCTGAGGGTTCTTGAACGCTTGGAGGATCGCCCTCCCCCGCGCCAGCCGCCGCAGTCTGCTATAGCGTCGTGGGGCCACGTGCATCGAGACACCTCACACATGTTTAATTGGTCGTCGATCGGCAATCATCCGTAATATGTACTATCTTTCTCCCTGTGTACTCTCGATCTCAATCATGATCACGATCACGATCACGATCACGATCACGATCACGATCACGATCTCAACCATAACTGGGGCACACGGACACGCAGACGCGGGCACATACGCAGACGCAGACGCAGACGCAGACGCAGACGCAGACGCAGACGCAGACGCAGACGCAGAGGTAGACGGCTGAACATAAGCTAGTAGGCTAGAGTCTCACGTAGATATGGAGAGACGGATAGAGTGAACGACTGGCCTGCCGATCCTTTCTCCCATTCGCAGGCAAGAATGTTAATCAGTTGAACGCGATGTGAAAACTTTCCTTGATGGGCGAGGGTACCGCTCTGGACATGTAGCGTGTCTGTTTGGAGCGGTCCGCGGTCACTGCTCAGATCCGCTTCTTTCGCTCCTGTTACCGGTATGGCGAAACATTAGGATCCTTGAGCGAGGGTTATACATAGATATGGATGCAGCGGAGCTTCGAGTTCGAAAGTAGATGTACCTCTATCTTTTTCGTAAGCATGTCACCAATGTAGATATCGAACGCGGGTTTTATTCTCGACAATTCCCTAATAATTAGGGCCTAATCGCTCTCTTCTTCTCTCCTCTTTCCTATTTCCGTTCAAGGAAGTTGTTCTTTCTCTTCTTTTGTGGTGGTTATCTGGCGGCTTAGAGAAAGAATCGCGCAGTTTGGTGATGGGGTGGAAAATTAGAACATAGGGAGGAGTGGAGTACGACGAGCATTTTATGGGCGAACCATACATCGGAAGTGTTTGTTAGGTGTCAGCAGCCAGCAGCCAGCAGCCAGCGTCAATCTACGCCAATCGTAATTTGTCTGCCTTGAATCTTCGGCCCTTCTACCTAATACTAGGTTTTCCGCCAGACAGACAAGGGGTATGATTGATTAAGGCTGGAATGTTGGAAATTCTCGTATTCACAAAATGCGTCTCATCATTCCCAAGAGCTACAATTAGCACAGAGATATCTAATACTCTGATTTGTTCATGATACTTGCGCGAAACAATCCACGATCTCTCGCAGCAGAGCAGGTTAATGACATCTAAGTATTTCAATAGGTATAGAGCTGCGATCTCGTTTGGACTCGGCTATTCCGCGTCCAGATTGAGAATCGAGAATCGAGAATCGAGAATCGAGAATCGAGAATCGAGAATCGAGAGAGGCACCATCAACATCAACGGTACGACGCACACGTGCGCCGCTCATCGGGGTGGGGCTGCACACGCTGCACACGCTGCACACGCTGCACACGCTGCACAACTCTGAAAGTTTAACTCTTTGGTTTTACTTTCTAAGATTGTTTCCCTCTCTCTCTCCCTCTCGCCCTCTCTCTGTCTGATTGTGAGTGTCTTTGTCCCGCACTCCCTGTTAGCCTATCTATCCCCATCCCCAGGCAAGCCCCTACTTCCTTGGCGTCTGGCATACCAGCCGGCGAATTGTAGCTTCCTGGAAGTATGTACTTACAATGTATGTACTCTGCTTCTTTGATAGGATGTGCCTTCCGCTGGAAAAAGCAGAAGTCACTGAGACTAAGATGAAGAATGATTGGATTTTTGGTCAGCATGAATTTGCCATCTAGCTTATAGATAGAGTTGGTGTGTATCTGGATAAATTCTAAGTAGGTGAATTGAACGGTGAATGGCGAGGAGTATTGGATTGTTGGTCGTAGAGGGAAAGTACGGGCGAGTGCGCGTGTGGATTTGCGTGTGCGTGTGCGTGTGCGTAAAGAGACGGTGGTGAGATCGGGGGACGCATATACATGGGCGTAGGTAGGAGCGCGCGTACAAGAGGCCAGAGAGGAGGGTGGGGTTCCACTCTCATCCGACTTGGCGTTTTCAGTTTCACTTTCTAAGTGGTGGCGCGTTCTTTCCTGGACAGGCGGTGCCGGTATATCGAGTGAGGGGCCCACCTGGCCGAGACCGTCGGCTTCGAGAGCGCGAGCCGAGAGTATCTAAGTATGTAAGTAAGTAACTATGTACTTGGTTGGTTAGCTTGCGGTGGGAGCGGTTGCGGGTTGCACGGTGGGGGGCGAGGGATCGTGTCGGTAAGTCGTTAGCTCAGCTCGGCTCAGCTCGGCTCAGCTCAGCATCCCCGTGAGCGTGTGCCGCCCTCTACTCTACTAATTCGATGTAGCTTTAGAGTGCGACGTCGCTCTGCTCTCGTTCTCTCTGGGCCCTCCTGATAGCGCACGCCCTCGGCTAGATCGAGCTTTAGGACATAATCTAGAGCTAGTCTAATCCGGAGTATTTGCCAATAATGGTAGACCGGCAGAGTCCAGTGTGGAGTGAAAGAGGTCGGGGGATGACTGTAAGAGGAACGGCTAGTCAGAAATGACTGGTCACCGATCAGCAGGTAAGCGTATCGCCGTTCAGGAAATGAGTATAGCTGCGTAAGGGCAGCCAGTCCAATTAGCGTATGGTCTCGATGGCACAAAGTCCCCCAATAAATCAGCAACGCTCTCCTTGGAGTGAGAAAAGGAAGTGTGGTGGGTTCTTCCACTACTAGAGAGGGAGAGCAAGTTGAAGACTCATTGTCAGAGGAATTCCATTGCGGTAGCGGGTAGACGGTAGAGGTTCGGTTTCGACCGTGGAATAGCAAGTTGGCACGCGTGATTCGATGGGACGAAAGGAGCAGGTAGTAGATCTCTGGTAAAGCTCTCGATTTGGGCTGCGTAAGGTTGCTCCGATACCTTACATGCGATCCAGAGCCGACTTATTAGAAGAGACTCTCTCCTGACTCGTGACTCGTGACTCGTGACTCGTGACTTGTGACGCACCTGACACCTGAGCATGCTGATGCATATTACCGTAACTAGCATTTCCTTCCTTAGATTGTCATTTACATCTCTGGGCAAAAGTCTCTCGGCCTAATTGGGACGGATTCGCGCTTGCGCGCTCTCCAATACAAATATGCGTCGATTGTACTTTACGTAGAGCTTCAATTATAAGATGGATGAGTCGGGAGTCCCGGGATAAGAAGGAGTCTAATAAGCCGAAGTTGCTTAAGGCTAGATAGTTACTCTCCTTCTTCAGCCGTTTAGCCCTCTATCGGCCACCGATTCGATATCCCATCCCATCGAATATTACACTACATATATCGTATCATGTACCAGCACTACTCATGCCACTAATTGAGAATTGGCAATTGAGTCTGGCCCTCTAAGGCTAAGATAAGAAGATATCCTGGTCCGAACAGGCGATTCCCAACAGAGATGATCCTTGGCTAGCTATCGGCAGCAACTGTCACCCCTTCGCCACCCTACATACCTCTCTTGTTTTCTCGCTCTCCCGCCCCTCAAACCGGTCACTCTTCGCAAAACGATCAAAGCCAACTGAAGCTCGGCCCGTCGTCGATTAGTAGAAAAATCCTGCGACATATCACCAAGTAGTCTCGTATTCCACCCACCGTTTAAGGACTAGCACTAGAGGATTAGATTCCTAGATTACGTGCAGTATTAACTCACGCTTCCGGCAGAAGACTAATCTATAGGAAGTAATGACCGGCTAATTTCATTAGTGCGCTCTCCTCGCCGCCTCCCAATATGTCTGACAGCCGCTGGTGTGCCCAAGTTACGGCCAAAGCATTAAGCTCATCATTTTCATGATGCACTTGTCGTGCGTCTGGCAAGACTTACGAGAGGGGGGATGTGCTGTGGTACCGCAGGAGGTCAGACCTTGGCTGCGTCTATATGAAGAGGAGCGAGAATATCGTCTAGCAAAGAGTAGCAATCCTATTAACGGTGGTCCGCGGCAACATGATAACGGGATGGCTGATTGAAACAGCACGAGGAGGACGGCTCGCTCGACCGATCGTCCAATTAGTTTATCAAATACTGAGAATAGCAGAGCAGAGCAGAGCAGAGCAGAGTTTATCATCAGCTAATCTACCTGTTGGCCAGTAACTCGTTAACTTGCTATAAGCCCTACCGAAGATGATAACAGTTGGTTGGGCTGGCTACGGGACTCCAACTGCTCCGGAACGCCTCAGCTCTTCGGCTCACCAGGAGCTAGCAAGTACGGGATGATGAGAGAGGAAGCGAGTGTGCCAGTGTTGCAGGGGGCGGTGGCGAGACTGGCGGCGTTAGCGACACGAGGACATGCGGAAACGTGGCGCAATTCTAAGTAACGAGTTCTAATTGTGAAAGCAGATCTGGAGTCTGCAGTCGAGTGGAGGCCCGCCGCCGGTTGATCCGCGTTGCGGGCCATGCAGGGCTGCTCAGTCAGCCAGTGCAATCGTCGGCCGCTCACGAAAAAAGATGAAGGTGCACCCGGCCGGCACCTGATTCATTTGAGTAGATAAGCATCTATGACGCAGATAGGCGAGCAGGTCGCCTTTAAAAATCGTCCTTCCACGCCTCGTGTAAGAAACTCGCACCCCGCCCTTTCCACACGATTAACGGGGCTTTCTCGTGACTCGTGACTCGTGACTCGTGACTCGTGCCGCCGCGCCGCGCCGCGCCGCTCCGCGCCCGTCGCCACCACCGCACCGCTCTCCGCTCCGCTCCGCTCCCTTCCCATCGCTTGCCATGCCCTGCCCTGCCTGCCCTGCCTCTATCGCTATCTCTACGTATGTACGCGAGGCCAGCTCAGCCTCCTCGACTTCTCCATCGGGCTGCGTCTTCCCTTCTGCCACCGACGAATATTCCATGCAAATCTCGAGAAGGACGCCCTTGGAAAATCTGTCTACCTATTGGAGTTTAAGCGGCAGCCAGCTATTTCTCGACACCGAAATTACAATATTTCAATGATGACGACACAGCCACTTGGGGACTCTAGAGTAAAATTGACTGATTCAGACGGTTCAGTTGCTCCAAATATCAACTGGTGCGAGTTCAGTTCCGACTACATAGTAGAGTATTACTCCAGAGAAGAGATTCCAAAGGTCCAGGTTGGAGATAGAGATTAAACGTTGCTTTTCTTTTCCTTCTTCTGCCGCTTCTCCTTCTTCTTCAAGGCAACTCTGGCAACGTATAAGGATGCGAGGATTTCGTAGGCCAATCAGCCAGAATCCCAAGTAGATCTGTGAGCGAGCATTCGCGCGAGCGCGAGCGCGAGCGCGAGCGAGAGCGTGAGCCGGCAGGTTGCAGGGAAATCTAGTAGTACGAAATAACAAGTTTTGTTTGCGAAATCGCAAAGTTGTTGGCGAAGGAAAAAAAAGGAAAAAGAACGAGCAGGGGCTCGATGGCGCGGAGCAACCCGCCGCTTCGCGTCCGCGCGCCTACTAATGCCGAGCAAAAAGTTTTTCCTGATCCGGAGTGAAGTGAAGCTAGCTAGCTGCGTATAAGACTCTGTCTGCTGCTTGAGCAGATAGGTTCGGATCGGATCGGATCGGAGTCATATTAACAGAGTGAGCGACAAATTATTGTTGTTAGACCGGTTGATTGCCATGCCAGCACCATGTCAATTAGTAGCCGTGACGCACGATAGGTATATCGACAAATTGAGGGAACGAGTTGGCTTAGACACTTTTAGACAATTGTATCCTTGGCCCTATTTCAACCCCTTTTCTCCTCTTGCTTTATATCGCGAAAATTCTCGTGGTGACTTCCGTTTGCGGAGTAGGATATTTTTTCGAGAAACCAGCAGTGTGCTACTGAACTGAAAGACAGAAGGACAGAGGCCGCTTTAAAGAAAAAACTGTGGATCGAAGCTATGAATGGAGTCTCCGATTGTGAGTGCTGACTGAAGAGCGCGGGGCTCACGAAAGGAAAAGACTTGATCTCTGGCAAATCGTCGGTGGAAGTATAATTCATTTATGTAAGGTGACGAGACTGGCGACACTATAATTAATAAGGATGGTTGGAGTGCTAGTAGCGAGACCGTCCGAGCCCAGCAGCGAATCATAAGGTCCTTGAGGTAAAAAAGCTCGACTGAAATGAAAGGCAAAATGGATGCTCGTCGGTAAGATTCACTCTTCAGAAACTCTCGGAACGCAACTGCATTAACGCAGAGGACTCTGCCTTTCGAGTATCGATCCTCTTCTTCTGGCGAGGGCACAATACATTATTATCGCTGCTGACCTCTGTCCTTTAACTGTTTCCGCCAATCTTTTCTTTCCATCGTTCGCCGTACGTGGATGCGTCCAAGTTGCGCCAGTTTCCCCTATGTAAGTACGTGCAAGCGATTGTACTCTGGTAGCCCGCCCGCATGTCTAACCGTCCGTTCGCCTTTCCAGTTATCTCCGAGTGTGCGCAATACCAGCGCGCGCGAGCGAGCGAGCCTCTGCGCTCTGTCTTTCCTGTGCACAGTAGGAATTGCGAAAGGATCGGGACGCACATCTATTAATACCGGGTTATCTTTGCTGGTGTGGGTGTTATCAGAGCAGGGCGTGTCGCCAGGAAAGCAGCTAGCGAACCGGCAGCTGGCAACGTGACTCTGTCTACGGCGAGAGACCAGGCCAGGCCAGGCCAGGCCAACTCGGGCCGGGCCGGGCCGCGCTACGTCAAGTCAGCGGCCCAGGATCCGCTTGGTTCGCCTTCTGCCTCCTCCATCTGCTACGTTTCTCTCCCTCACAGATAGAACACGAGCATACACTCCCTCGCTCTCTCCTATCCCTTAATATAACCTGTCGAAAGGTAGCAAGTATTGTCCGTAACTTGTTGAGGGCGCGCTTGTGTATTTCGAACACATGTCAGATTCCCTTTTATTAGAAGACGATATGGCCCTGTAATCTGTGATTTTCTTCCTCGGGGAGAACAATAACTAATAAAGGAGATTCATTTGAAACCTGATCATTTCCCTACTTCCCTTCAGGTTGGTTTCTTCAATTTGTACTGTAGATAGGGTGCGACTTTTTCCCGGTTCTCCTCTTCTAACTAGGATCACGCACCGGGGGGACGACTTCCTGCTAAGAAGCAACTTTTAACTTTAACCCAGTTTCTCGGACCGGTTGTGGGCGCGTTATCCGGAAGGGGAATCGCGCGAGGAGCGGTCAACAATGAGGCGAGCCGGGCCGGGCCGGGCCGGGCCGAGAGGCAAAAGAGGCATCGTAACTTCCAAGTAAGTCCTGGCTAATTGCTTATCAGTGGCTAAGGCGTTCGTGTTCGCACGCCTCTGAGACCTGAGCGGACTGGACTGGTCTGGACTCTGGCCTGGACCGGACCGGACCGGACTGGACTCATCCGGGCCGGGCCGGGCCGGGCCGGGCTCGGCTCGGCTCACAAGCAGTTGAACTGGGGTAGACTCGAATGGAACAGGCCGTGTCTCGGATACATGTATAGGTGGAGGAAAGAAATTTCATGGTATACCCGCAGAAACATTACACGTCCGAAGAGAACAGATAACAGGATAAGCTGAACGGGTTATGTAACGCCTGGAATATAATTATTCAGCAAGTCCTATACTCTCTTAACATTTACCTTTAGCCCGGCCTGGATCGCTCGGTATTTTTAACAACAAGTCACGCACTTGAATCCGCCCGGTTTCTTCCTGATGACTGTGCAGCGCATTGCGGCGACGAGCGACACCGATCCTCTAGTTACAACTCACCCTCAGAGCTTTCTACGCTCTGTCTTCCCATGGTGAATGCTATTTCCTGCATTAGTCGCTACGACCACTGCCTTCCCTTTAGTCAGTCCGGTTGATACATACCCTGATAAGCATTTAATCGTCACCCTCTTTCTGCAAACCTTCTTACTCTATCGAAACCTTATCTTTACGGCTGAGCATGTTTATCTACTTTCTTTGTTAAGCCTGCAATGATTTTATTGTCTCCTCTCCATGGCAATGGATGTGGCTAATGTGTGCCTGAGAGGTTTGGGCTTTTTGGAGTTTAGAGTTGGAAGAAGGAACGGCAAACTAGTAAAGGGATGCTGCCGATACGGTGACGACTCGTGATTGCCCCAAGAAGGGAAAGGTGTGGCATGGCGCAGTCATGTTGCTGATTTATAAGGCTAAATTCCTTTAGAGGTGCGCGCACTGCGCGCAATACCCTGCAACGCTGCTGCCGCGCCGCGCCGCGCCGCGCCGGCGGGCGTGCGGGTCGCCTGGCTGGCTGGCTGGCTGGCTGAGTATACACGACCACCGCCTACACCTACTTGCAACGTTCCAACTCTAGATGCGATTCGGTTCCAGCGTTAGAGCTAAAATTTATCGCCACTTTGTCTTCTTCCGCTCGCTCGAGCAACTATCTTTTCCGTTTATCTTTACTTGCTGGACCGCTCACACGTACCGTCCCTCCACTTCTCTCTACTTGGGCATCTTTTCTAACAAGACGCAACCAAATTGAATTGGACTGAGAGCCGCCGTTAACAAGTCGCTCTGTCAGGTACCGCTTTACTTAGAAACGAAAGATCGAGATTCTTCAGCTTTCCCATTTATTGATAGCGCGCCGCAACTTCACCCAGTCATCCTACTCTATCATGTCCTGATATGGTAAGCCAATGACTGCGTGATTCAGCTAAGTACTTGTAATTCTGGCAGTAGAAATAGAAGTGGAAAAACACTAGAATAATTGTACTCGATGCGGACAGACATTGCCTTCCTACATCAGCGCAGCCACTGCGCTGCTGCTAGATCCGGTATTGGCTAAGACGCGTTACCGATAGCTACTCTATTCTTATCGATTAGGATCGCTAGCACTATTCTCTCTCTCTCTCTCTCTCTGAGTGGTATGGCAAGCGTAAATATACATACTCTTTGGACTATCCATCCCCTCTCCTACCTCGAAAGCATCGACCCCCATAGTAGACAACATATTACTGTTGACGGGCTTTAGGAATGAATTCCTTAGCTACGTCACGTCAAGGGCTTTCGTGAAGTATGGTAATATTTTGTAAGAGAAAAGAGGCTAGTCAACTAACCGAGAATGGCTTTATGAAAATAATGACTAAGATAGTATTCGCGATCTCCCGTAGTTATCAGGCTCTTTCACCCTAATAAACTTGGTTTGTCCGAGTTCGAGACACTCTCACCGTAAGTCGCGACGCGACGCGATGCAGCGCGCCGGGTCCTAGGGAGATCGGTTGAAGTAACTGGGGCGGAGCTGAGTTGCATCATTGCGCCTCAATACCCATTGCCTCCCTTCCCTTTTCCGCTCTCTTTCCGTCTCTCTTTCGACCCTCGATCTTATATCTTAAGGCTCTTGGGATCGCGATGCTCTCACCACTAACAATGAGCATACTCGATCTCACAATCAATGCCACCCTGATGCTCTCGCATTCTTGTCTTGTGTTAGTTGGTGTCGGCGTCGGCGTCGGCGTCGGCGTTGTTCATCATTTCACTTTGGTTGATCTGAATCGAGCAGGCTTTATCTATCCTTCAAGAATTGCTAGTATTGACGGTTACTTATTACTAGCGTTGGATAGTAGGAGAATGAGGCCAGGAGGTAAGAGAGTTGCCAATTGCTGCTAGCACCGGGAATTGGTAAACTTGGATATGTTTGCTCCGAGTACTTGGATAGACCGATTGTTCGGAAGGCCCGATTAATGGGGCCAAGCTAATTATCGAGCTACCAGCTCGAAAAGAACGAGTAAGCAATGCTGGAGAGTGGGGGCTAGGAGGAAATTTCTACTCTCTGTGCGTTCCCCAGGCTCTCCTCCAGGCTCTCCAGGAGAATGTAAAACCTAGTAGAGAGTAGATATCCTCCTACACGCTTGGAATCAGCGCGGTGGCGGCGGTGGCGGCGGCGGTGCTGTCCTGGCCTCTGACGACACCTCGCTCTCCTAGGTTTCGCCGCGTTCGAGTACCACGCCTTTCTAAGCCCAGGGGCATCCGTGCGCCGATTGGATTCTGGACCGCGCGCCGCTCGAGCTCGGAGACTGTTGGACTGCCGAGCTCGTTCCCTCGGCAGCACTCTCGCCGCGCCGGAATACCGAATACTATGCCGACCGAGGCCGAACACCCTATGCCAGAGCCCTTTAAGTCGAGATTTGAAGTCACTTCTCGTTCTGAGTGAACAAGACCTCAACTGGCAACTCTTTTCTTCCTGAGAATTGGCAGGTGGTTTAAGAGGCGAGGAAAATGATAGATAGAGATCCAGTGTCGCGAGTTGCCGATTATTCGTTGCTACTCTGCCAGGATTCAGTTGGCTTCCTGGTCAGCCAGCCCTGAGCAGGACCAACAAAGTACTGCTAATGCTAAACGCACAAAGTTGAGCGAAACTCCGGCAATCAAAAGTATAGCCAGCTATCAAACCATCGATCTTATCTAAACTCAACTTTCTTAGGCAGACCTTTTTTGAATCGCTAATATCCAAGTTAAATATCAATATAGAAGGAAGCTTCCTATAGAAACCGCTTGATTATACACACATGTATAAAGAACAAGACTCTTGTCTTCCTGTCCTTCAATCCCTCCCACGAGCGTTAGACTCTTTCCGCACGAAGAAGATTCATCATTACGCAATGCAACGATGCTGGCTGGTGAAATGGTCAATTAGATTTGGCTGAACAGTTGAAGGATGCCCTACACGCGGAGGTAGACTATCAATATGTAAAGAGGATCCTGTATAAATTGAACATCTGCTCTGCGGTGATGGGATTTTTCGACTTGAGTTTATCGTGTCACACGCCGTACGCCGTACGCCGTGCGCCGTACGTCAGAGTTTCCACCAGGCAAGGTCGACGAAACCTGCTCTGGTTTCTCTGAACCATCATCACTGATCGTGCGATGGCCTTCTTCGATTGGAGTGGCGCGCCTCGCAAATGGTAGCGCGTCCTTTTAATTCCGTATCTCTTCCTGCCTTCTCATCTCATGTTTCTCGAGTGCGTTCATCCATCTCTAAAATTGTGCAAACATCTATCGGCGAGCGGTGAGCAATCTCTAACAAATGACCGCTTCCTTCTTTTCATCCGTTTCCGAGATCCAGTTACGGTAGCGAATCGGTCGATTTCAAATGAAAGTGTGAGGCTCTCTCGGCCTCGGAGCAATGTCCATACCATAAAAGCGGATCGAGCAGGCCCATCCTCCGGCCTGATCGCCTTCCTCTCAGTTTCTAATCAGTTCCTGATAAGCTGTGCACTCTTTCACAACGGAGTCGTACAATTCGGCCGAGTCCGCTCAGGAATCTGACCAGACCAAACGCTCTCTCTCTCTCTCTTGGCGCGCAAATGACAGCAGTTTTTTCCTTGGACAGTTATACGATCCAAGTTGATGCTCGTCGAGACAAAGATATGCAAATGTGAGAGGCAAACAGCAGCGAGGCTTGATGACTGGATGACTGGATGACTGATATAACACGTGCAATTCTTGTTTTTCCTTGGTATCATCACATTATACATGCCCTTTCTGTGCCAGGACAGATCGTGACTGAAGCCGGTACGGGTCGAGGAAGAGCATTAAGGAGAATTTCATGCGCCCATAAAGTAATAAAGAAATATGATTCCTTTCTTTGGGTGTGATATTTTTCTATACCTTGTATTTAGCTATGTTCTATAGATAGATGCAGTAGGTATACCTAGAGAATCGCTGATGTCGATTATTATCGGTGGAAACCTGCTCCTGCGGATCGGCGGATCGGCGGATCGGCGGATCGGCTCTGTCCTGTTGGATGGCCTTTCGTATCGCGATAACTCTCGAGGACATTATCGTCTCTCTGTGTTGGATCTCGCTGCAACTCGAGCAACGATGCTACTCTGTCTCCCTCATTCTCATCTCCGGCACCTTGGGAGATCAAGGAGAGCATGTTACTAACGATAACATTATCTACCGAAAAGATCAGGAGACCTGCACCCCTTTTTGCGTGAGCCGATTGGAGGGTGAGGCGTGTGTCAGGCGCCAGATGAGAGAGCTAGTAGAGAAGAGTTGGAAAAAGGCGAGCTCTGAGGCCGGAATCAGATCGGTAGCACGGACTTACGTGTACTCAAGGATGTTTGTTGGTTAAATAGAAATGTGAAAACCGAAGCAACGATTCGCCCTGACGCGAGTGGCTAGCGCTAGAGGGACTGGTTATGTTTCAAGCTAGTGGTCATTCTGAGAGATAGGGCCGGCTTTCCCAATCGACGACGGTGCGTCCATCCACTTTCTGCTCGCTTAACAGAGTTGGCGCGAACGCTTCCTCGTTCACCCGCTTTTGCTAACGGCTCGAGCGGGACGGACAAGTGGATTATTGTATGTACTATCGGTAGACAGGGAATACGCCTTGGGAACGTGTCCTCTTCGCCTTTCAGTACTACGATCGTCTGCTTGGGTACGCCAACATACCAGCTATCTACCTTGCTCTCCTCCTGCATTGCGAAATCGGATGATGCATCTCCGCTCGACGAGGGAGCAGGAGGGCCAGTGAGCGCGCCTCATCCCTCCTTCTATTCCTTCGGTTAGCTCCTTCTGTAGTCGCTCGCACGCCTCTTATCCGCCGTGCGGACTATTAACTCTCAAACAAAATCGTCCGCCGCCACCTCCTTCCCGAGACTCGCTCGAGCTCGCTTGCATAACACTATTATTTCATGCTATCCTCACCACCATTCAGTACTTGCCACTTCGATATCCTCAGTTACATTAGACTGCTCATTCTACTTACTCTATCTACTCACCTCGACCAACTTGTTAGAGAAAAATCGATCAATCAGGCAGAAATGTACTTTTTCAAATATCCACCAAGTTAAACTGAAAACAGGTTGCTTTATGTATACTAGAGAGATATCTGCAGATAGATAGTGTCGGAGCATGAGAAAAGAGCAAGAAGAATAAAAATAAGTCGTCGAATGGGTGGATCGGTCGATGTGGGAGAGAGGGCGGGCCCGATTCATCGATCGGATTCTATCTGGAGCGATTGTGTTTGGTACACGCGCCCCAAAGAGAGATGGATGGTAAATGGGCTTGCGATTGCACGTATGCCAAGACGCGTATGTGCATATACTATGTAGAAATGTGAGTGGGTGAGCCTGGCGTTTGTTTCCTCTGTTGTGCTGGGGATCTCTCTGTGACGGGACGGGACGGGACGGGACGGGACGGGGCAGGTTGGTGGGGCTTGGCGCGGAGGTTGGCGGGCCGAAGAGGGTAGGAGAGCGGTAGCGTGGAAGCGGGCGCGTGCTGTGCCGGGGAGTCAAGCCAGTCCCGCCAGTCTCGCCGGTCGCCGGTCGCCGGTCGCCCTTGCAGCTCGCAGGCCTCGCAAACCGTAGCCTGGGGCACGGGCGTGGGCCTTTCACTCAGCTGTTGCCTCCTGCCTCCTCTTGCCTCCTGCCTACTGCCTACTACCTACTGCCTACTGCCTACTGCTTGCCCCATCCGCATCCTTCCTTTAACTTTACGCCTGCCTCAACTCAAGCCCCTTCCTAGTCGCTACATATCTATATGTATTCCCGCCATTTCTAGATATATCTACATACAATATGTATCTACTGTACCAACTAGTACATTAAGTATCTATAGGTTTACGCGTCACGCGTCACGCGTCACGCGTCAGACTAGGCGAACCCGTCTACCCTCTATACTCTATAGATTCTATCTACATCTATGTCTGTACTAGAATCACTCTCCTGGGGTATGAGCTCTGCTCCTCTCCTATCACCGCCGATATTACCCGAAATTGCAATCTGGCCTCTGGCAGTATTCCACCATTCCAGTATTTTTCCACCGGGTTTTAGATCAAGAATGAGAATGGCATTAGAAATCAAGCGACTGGCCACTCGTGAATATCATAAGAATTGAACTGCATACTACATTGTATAGGGGAAATGCTTGGGCTCTTGGAAAACTTGAAGAAAGCTATACCAACCGCGGCCTTTTTTCTCAGATGTAATAGGAATATCTGTCATCCGCGGTGCAGTCATCCAGCCATTTCCCATTGTTTCGCGAGAGCAAGGGTACTACTGCGAGCGTGGTCCTCGCCGCCAACCATCAACCACCAACCACCAACCACCAACCACCAAACATAATCCTCACTTACCAGCTCCTAATGAGACACGGAGGATTAGTAGTGGGAAAAAGTCGCGAAAACATTCCGCCACGGTATCGATGACTGATATGATTTTTCGTTTGCTCTCTTTTCACGATGTGTGCACTTTCTCTCACTCTGCTTTGCTCTTTGTCTGCTTGTTGCGGTGGGTAGGTATAGGCCGTTGAGCCGGATGTACCGTTTACTCGGAGTAATGGCAGCTTAACACATTCTCGAATACGTAATAGTAACAGGCGTTAACGCGAATCGCTGCCACGCGTCGCACCGTGGAATTCTTATCAGAACAATGGAATTGTGAGAACTAATTGTGAATTACGAGGCGGGCCTCGCCACTTGGGAAGAGTTTTTGCAACGTTCTACCAAACAAATAAGCTATTGCATAGTAATTCGTACGCGTTGATATTATTGGTATGAAAATCGAGATAGGCGATGAATAGAATACGGCCGACCCAGAGATTGGCCTGCGTGTCTGACTCTTTCAGGTATAGAGCCGAATATTTAGGATAGAAAAACTCATGGTAGGCTACGCTCGCGGGAGGGTGTTGCCTACAGAGATAGAGTACCGAAGCCAGCCACTCTCAGATTGTATTAATTCGCCCGACTCTTTCACTGCCCACAAATATTATCTAGAGTATTATACAAATTTTTTAGATTCTTGAAATCTACTTCTTCTTGCTGGAAGCTACGCTGGCAAAGAATTAGAAACAATTGAAACCAGCTGAATAACCCGTGAAAATGGTCATGATTCCATCTGTTTTCAGTTGGTGAGGATGGGGTCGATGGGAATGGGTGGTGATCTTATTGCGCCGCTGCCCAGCTAACGGTCGCGCACCGGCTCAGCTCCCGCTACTCGCTACCCGCTTCACGCTTCCCACTTCCCAGTTCCCACTTCCCACTTCCCATTTCCCGCTGGCTCACGCTACCTACATCAGCCCGCCGTGCGAGATCAAGAACAGGAGGAGGAGGAGGAAGAAGCAGTAGAAGTAGGACCGGTTGTGCAAACAAGTGGAGAACATGGTGTGATCGCGCCCACCCAACCCTCTATAACTGCAGAGTTCAAATGCTTTTCTAGAAACGCGACCGGCAACCGGCAACCGGCAAACGGCAAACGACAAACAACAATCGCGACGATGATCCCGATTTAGGCGGGCGGGCGGGGATAAAGAGAAACTAGAGGGAGTGAAAGAGGCGGCCAGACAGCGCACTCCATTTCTGAGTTTTCCCGTTTATGTATGCACTATACTACAGTATGTATACAGTAGCGGCAGAAGTAGAAAGTGATGTGCGGCAGCAGCGATCACAGACATGAGAGCAATCGACAAATTAATAAGAGACGGTCGTCTCTCAAGGACTACTCTTTTCTTTTCTTTAATCCTCGGTGTGAAAGAGTTGTTGTTCTTATTGGATTTTCCAGCAAGTCGAAGGAGAAGGTCAAGTGGCGAAGAAGGAGCGACAGCAAGCTCAAGGGAGATTGGGAATACATCCTTTCCTTCAAGGTGATGAACCTGTCCGGTACCGAGATCGCTGAATAACAGTTGGAGGAGGTGCGGGCTGACGCGGGCTGGCGCGGGCTGGCGCGGGGCGGCACCTCGATTGCAGCATCTTGCGTTCAAGAGTGCACGTGTCCGTGTCCGCCGCGCCCGCGCTCCTCCGAAACCGAAAGCCCGCGACATAATTAAGGACGTCAGATCCGAAAGAGATTCAGTTTTCGGTGCTCGGCATATTCTTATACTACATAGACTAACATATGTAGATAGACGTAAGTGCTGCAAGGACTCGTGCATCTTTTTTCTGGCATGATTACATCGGCAGACGGACAAAGTCCGTGCAACCCTAGTTTGGTGGGGCTCGAAGCCCAGAGAAACTCGAGAGCCAAGACTACATCGTCAAGGTGATGCTCCCGATCTCCACCAGTGGAGTTACTTCCTAAATGGAAGGAAATCGCGCATGACATACCATCGCAAAACATCAATCATTACAAAACCACCGGGAGAAGTTGTCGAGCCTTCTTCTCCTTATACTCTCATTGCCAGACTTCTTTTTGCCAGTCTACCCCATCATTTCGATGCCAGTCTGACTTTTCAATATCTACATATACCCTTGCTTCAATAATTCTTGCGTCTGTCCCCGCGTTCATGTTGATTGGGAGCAGTGAAGAGAATTAGTGATAGCGCTCACCCCCCCACTCCACCTGTTGCTTAAGGCCAACTAATCAATTATAAATTTTGAGCGGCGGCGGCGGCGGCGGCGGCGGGTCGGGACGGTTGTGGAAGGCAGTGTAGGGGCGGAGAGTTCTAGCGCAATTCATGCGGTATGCGCTTGCCAGCCAGAGTGCGCTTCTCTCTATTTATTCTGAAGCTCTCTGTTGGTTGATAAAGGTTGTCGCATGAGTGGTGCGCCTCCTCTTCTCATCTCGATGGTTGGCCCAGTTCTCACGCGTCTCCCTGGCTTGGCTGGCGCATCAGCTCTCACGAGAGGATTCTCTATCTCAAAACTATATCCATCTAGTATATGTATATGTATTGGCGATAACTCAGGACTAGAGAAAGAGAGTGCTGCTGGGTGGGGGTCGCTGCATCGTCTGACAAGAAAGATCAAGTCCCTGTAGCCTGCCCTTTTATCTTTGGGAGCCAAGTGTTTGTCTTTTTGTAGAGATGGTAGCCTCTATAGGCTTCCAATTGCATAGAAATTCTTTGGGTTCGGCAGAATATCTACAAGTCGGTTGGACGGTGACCGTCTCTCAAGATTCGTAGCCTTGCTCTCGATCACTGGAGCGAATGCTCGAAAAAAGGCCGACCTCTCCTTACCGATAGGAGGGACTTTCGACAACAGCTTCAACTTTCTGTCACGCAACATGCCCCCGCCGCTAAATCTGAGAACAGGATATTTCTTCTTCATTCGCTTTCTTTCAACGAAATTCTCTCTGGTCCAACTGCCTTTACTTTAACTTGTACCGATTCTGTCCCTGGCGCACCTAGTCCGTTTTGCTCTAGTGAGATTTGGAAACTCTCCGAGAGGAAGCAAACCCGTTGAATTTCAATAAAAGTCCATACTGTAGGATGAACTCGGTGGTCGCGAAATTGGCCCAAATTGGCCGCGTGAGATATGATGACTCCGACGAATAGTAGGCTCTCCTCCAGAGGAGAATTTCGATGGCTCCTTTCTTTCTTTTTTTCTTCCTTCCTTCCTTCCTTCCGGACGAGTATGCTCACGCTCGCAATGTTATTGAATGCAGCTGTATGAGTGAGCGTAGATAGCCGCGAAACGCAACGTTTCCCAATGCTGTTCGCGCAAGGTTATTTAATTGGTTCGATGAATACTGAATTGGCTCGTCGCGGCCTACTTCCCTTCGGGCAATAGTAGACCTTGCATCGACCAAAATGCCTCTGCGAGGAAAGACTTCTCTCTCATTCCCCCATCCTCATTCTGAGCGTTACCTCTCTACTTTTCTTACCTGATTCTCTACCTTCCTACTTACAATTAGTCTTGGCAGCTTGGCATCCGGCAACTTCCACTCTGGATGCCGAGCAAGAAATCGAAGGTTGTAGTCGGACACACTGTTCCGGTTAAGATATTCTTTGGGATATAAGGAGCAGCGGGCTTTCGGCTTTAGCTGGCCTTCGTAAGAGGCTACCAGTCTAATATATCGGTACGCAAGTATGCGTAAAAGCTATTCTTCCGCAAAAAATCTCTATGCCGCCCGTCGAATATTATACTATATTGTCATTCTATCAATTTCTTGTTTAGCCTTAATTGCTATCGGCTAGGTTTGGGCTAGATCTGAGATTGGGTCCGATTGGCCATAGACTCCAAACTAACAGAGTAAATGAATAATGATGATATCGTTGGGCAATTTCAAGTTCTTACTTGGTCATTGGAAATTGGGTAGAACTCGATAGGAGCATCCTGTGTTGCTAACGACAGAGGGTTGTGCGTTGTGCGTTGTGCGATACCAAACCAAGCAGTGTACGGCCGCCAGCCGGTATAGCTAGCCGCAGTCTGCCAGTTTGACATCCGTTATACATTCTCTATTGCACAACGGATAGATACACCTCCTTGCACCGCTATCTAGCTGTCTCGTGTAGAGCGAATTCTTCGACTCTCCACGGACTTGGCACTCGGCACTCGGCACTCGCCACTCGCCACTCGGTACACGCCTTCCTTGCTACACACCCTCGCTAGCCGCAGTCACCGCCGCCGCAGCCGCTCAAACCAACCACATTCGAACATACGAGCGTATACTATACGCGAACAGCACAGAATAGCCCCCTGCTTTGGCCATCCTTCCTCTATCCAATTCACTTTGACCATTCCACCACCGCGCTAAACTTACTCATATCGAAAAGGACCTACATGCACTTTTATCCAGTTCCTTGGCAACTGCTAAACTTGACTGAAATGCTTACCTCTATTACACCCTGACATTTTTTCTTCTTCGGTAACTTCCCAATCTCGAGCACGGAAAGCGGAACTTGCTTCGACTGTAACAAAACAAGTCAGGTCACTTTTTAGTGCCAAATCTTCGACGCCCAACCATTTTTAACGGAATGATACTGCTAAATCTTTCAATAAACCTATCTACATATACATCTATTTATGTATATCCCCACCCCTCAAGCCGTCGATCTCTTCCCCTCGTTATATATTTCATATAGGAATATCGAGCCGGTTTCTCTTTCGATTACGCTCCACTTCTTCATTCTACTACGACTGTCTTTCCTTTTATATATAGTCGAAGTTTTCCTATGTTTCTCGGGGAGGAAGAAAACTTTTCTTTGGACAGCCTGATTGAGAATGGACGGATCTACGCGAAAACTAGACAACTATGCATAGAGTACCACCAGAGGCAGAGAAGGAGCCGTGGATATGTTAGTGATTGGTGAGGGGAGCATGCCGTCGCCGTCACTGTCACCGTCGCCATCGCCACCGCCGCCGCCGCCGCCGCCGCAGCCGCCGCCACCGCGATGCAAGGGAGTGTAACGGCCGGAATGTTCAAGGACGCTCGAACAAGCGGTCCAGCTCTCTCAGGAAACTGCTAACCGATATACCCACGAGGCACGAGGCCACGGATTCGCGCGAGCGCGAGCGCGAGCATCATGCCGAGTCGAACCGAACCGAACCGAAGCGAGCCAGGACGAGTCGAGTCGGGCGGTGGTTGATCGGGCAAGAAACAGTTGCTGGTACCGTGGTCAGGAAGGAAGGGAGCTTGATGAGCGAGTCGAGATGGCGCACTCATAACAGAAGACTGTAGGGATGAGTGCGAGTGACGAGGGACATGTGAGTGTAGAGTGGTCTCGTACCTGACCCAAAAAGTCTCTCCCCACCCCGCCCCTCTCCACTCCTCACCTCTCGAGAACCGCACCACGAACCGCTTACTATTCTGCTTTCCGTCTATTCTCTCCTGCAAATTCCTCATTTTTCAAATAGCCTACTGTCCAACGGCTGAATTGCTGATGAACCGTGTAATATCATCATGTTGGGTGGACGCTCGCACTGACGATATCTATAATCTACTTGACCAGAAAATGTAGAACAGAGAGCGAGGTCAAATTTCATTCTGGAAAAGAGTTAAGCGCAAGTGGAAACTCTGCGAGGGTTACGCCGGCTAATCCCTTGCCTGAGTTCATTTGGCTTGCAAGACGAGGGTTAGCTGAATGCCCCCTGCCACCGCCCTGCCACCGCTATCTAAGTACTTATGTCCTCAGTGTCGACTCAGTCCGCCTCGTATTCGGCTTCCTTTTCGGTACGATAGTTGCGCACGCTCGCGCCCATTGAGTTATCAGCTTCCACCCTGCCAGTAACATGTTAATTGGGCGAGCTTGCCTGCCTCAGGAGAGCCCACAAGAACACCTCATCTCTAGCATAAAATATGCTGGATAGCTTCCGAGAAGCCGCTTCTGATAGCTCTCTGTGTACTGCTGGACCGCTTCCGTTCAATCATTTGCCTCTATCCTATTTTAAGTAAGCTACATAGGCCACCTCAGCTCTAATCTAATTTCTAATAAAGAAATAGTCAACAACACTAGACTCAACCGGTCCTTTCGGCACTTTCCCCACCGATTCTTTCTTTTTTATCCGTTTTGAGACTTGAACGATGGAAATATCAAGCGTTTGTCCCCAGTCCAAGATCCTTCGAAAAATCCAAAATTTGCGAAAAAATGAATTTTGAGCTAGGGCTCTGGAATTTTTATCACTTCTTCCTCGATGCAAAAAAACACTTTCTACAAAATTTCAGCCCCGGGAAAGGTCGGGAAGTATGAAAAACATAGGGAAAACCAGCGAAATGAAATATTCCATATCGGTTTTCCACGTGTTTTAGGTAGAATTCCGGCATTTCCCCTACAACATTTATGTTTTTTATCCGTTTTGAGACACGAGTAATCGAAAAATCAAGCGTTCGTCCCGGTCCCAGAACCTTCGAAAAATCGAAAATTTTTGAAGGGGTATGCCTTAAAAAATTTGCGAAAAAATGAATTTTCAGCTAGGGGCCTGGAATTTTTTCTGCTTTCTCCTCGATGCAAAAAAACATTCCCCACCAAGTTTCAGCCCCGGGAAAGGTCGGGAAGTCATGAAAACATAGGGAAAACCGTCGAAATGAAATATTCCAGATCGGTTTTCCATGTGTTTTAGGTAGAATTCCGGCATTTCACCCACAACATTTATGTTTTTTATGCGTTTTGAGACACGAGCAATCGAAAAATCAAGCGTTCGTCCCGGTCCCAGAACCTTCGAAAAATCGAAAATTTTTGAAGGGGTATGCCTTAAAAAATTTGCGAAAAAATGAATTTTGAGCTAGGGCTCTGGAATTTTTACCACTTCTTCCTCGATGTAAAGAAACATTCCCCACCAAGTTTCAGCCCCGGGAAAGGTCGGGAAGTCATGAAAACATAGGGAAAACCGTCGAAATGAAATATTCCAGATCGGATCTCCACGTGTTTTAGGTAGAATTCCGGCATTTCCCCCACAAGTATCATGTTTTTTTTCCGTTTTGAGACACGAGCAATCGAAAAATCAAGCGTTCGTCCCGGTCCCAGAACCTTCGAAAAATCGAAAATTTTTGAAGGGGTATGCCTTAAAAAATTTGCGAAAAAATGAATTTTCAGCTAGGGCTCTGGAATTTTTTCTACTTCTTCCTCGATGCAAAAAAACACTTTCTACAAAATTTCAGCCCCGGGAAAGGTCGGGAAGATAAAAAAACATGGGGAAAACCGTTGAAATCAAATATTCAAGATCGGTTTTCCATGTGTTTTAGGTAGAATTCCGGCATTTCCCCCACAAGTATCATGTTTTTTTTCCGTTTTGAGACACGAGGAATCGAAAAATCAAGCGTTCGTTCCAGTCCCAGAACCTTCGAAAAATCGAAAATTTTTGAAGGGGTATGCCTTAAAAAATTTGCGAAAAAATGAATTTTCAGCTAGGGGCCTGGAATTTTTACTAGGTCTTCCTCGATGCAAAAAAACATTCCCCACCAAGTTTCCGCCCCGGGAAAGGTCGGGAAGTATGAAAAACATGGGGAAAACCGTTGAAATCAAATATTCAAGATCGGTTTTCCATGTGTTTTAGGTAGAATTCCGGCATTTCCCCCACAAGTATCAGGTTTTTTTTCCGTTTTGAGACACGAGCAATCGAAAAATCAAGCGTTCGTTGCGGTCCCAGAACCTTCGAAAAATCGAAAATTTTTGAAGGGGTACGCCTTAATAGAGCCTCCCCCATGTAAGTGGAAAGCATCTCGATCTGCTTTCTTTGTCTCGAGTGTAGATAGATAACATAGAGAGGGATCTGCCGATGACCACTGGATCTAAAAATGGAATCTCTGGAGCAGAGATTGAATGAGCGGTATCTCCGATGTTTTTCGGTTGAACGGGCGGTCAGTTGCCGGGCAATAGTCCGCGGCTGCTCATCGTTAATTTCGTGGCATTATCAGGCTGCCTCTTACCACTTCTCGATAAATGTATCCTATTCCAATAGACGAATGAGTGGAAATAATGCTGCTGGCTGGATGCATTGGTGGATCGATGTAAAGGGCGAAGGGGAATACATATATATATATCGATGTCAATAGAGGGAAGATAAGGATATAAATCGAGATATATGGATGGGTACACGGGCGGTACTTGTACAGCGGAGGATCCGACATGAGCGGCCCCTTATTATGAGGCTGAAGAACGCTCTGTTGGTAGGAGGTAGGGTCGTAGCGTGGGTGGTCGAGCTATATGCTAATCCGCAAGCAGCAGGCCTACTTGGCATATTTCATGCGGCTGGCATCGACTTGTCGAAAACTCGTTCCTCCCAATAGGAGTAAAGTAGGGGCTCAAGTAGAATTAGGCAGCAGAAGAAGACTTGAGGCCCGATGACCTTTGTGCATCGATAGGTATAAATAATTGACTGGTCCGCTGCTAATATGATATTTTGAAAGCATCGAAAGCTCTTGATTACTCCAGATTCCGCATCGAGCTCAGAGGCGGCTCTACGAGCTTTCAGCCTTCTAAGAAGAGAAGGAAATCTGCTCTCTCCGTGGTATCGGCGTTTCCTGAACGCGTTTGCCTCGCTTCTTACGTAAGGTAGGCGTTTAAATGCAAATTCTTGCTCGATCGGAGACGCCGGGCGGGCCGCTCTGCGCTGCACTAGCCATTTCCAGCCAACGAGAGAGAAGTGATGGTTGGATCGTTGGTCCGTCAGGCAGTCACTTTGCTCCAGAATAAGAGTGTTGCCGGTTGCCGGTTGCCGATGGCTATACGAGTACACGCAGCCTCAACTTGTGAATCGGCACGCGAGTCTCTCCCCCATCCTTTTTCTTCTACTGTAAAGATTGCGGACAGCCAGTAGCGGGCAGTAGCGGGCACTAGCAGGCAATTGCTGAAAAGGGCTTGTAATGATGGGCGATGGTCCGCGTGCCAAAGGCAAGGGGCTGGTCTCTGTTGACAGTAGATACAGACTCGCCTGATGGAGAGGGAGAAAGTGAGCGTGGCTTTTTTTGGCACGGCACGGCACGGCACGGCGCGGCACGCAAGCAGGCAGGCAGGCAGGAGGTTTGGCAAGGGAGGGAGAGGGACGGAGAGAGAAAGAGGCCGATTGATTGGGCGAGTGGTTGCGCTCGTTAGTATTATCACTTTCGAGAGCGGCGAGCGCCTGATCTGACGGAAGCGGCTTCTGCAATTGAGCCGGACAGCCCAGCGAGAAGCACGTGGTTGCGGGCCGCGGCTATGCTTACTAGGCAGCGGGTAGACTGGCCAACGAGCAAAGCTGCAAGAGTACGAGCATCGAGGCATAGCTCGAGCTAGAGACGTAGGCTAGTGGCTCTAATGAAGCCTCGGGAATTCCCAACTTATCTTCGAGAGAGTAAATACGTTAGGCAGGCTCCGCTTTCCCATCGCGTCTTATGCTGTTTCTTGTACGAGTGCTCTTGTAACTAGGAGAATTCCTCAATTACCGTGGAGCGTCGGGCGTTTCACAATAGTCGTTGCTCTCCTATTATAAAAACGCGGAATAATCGTGCGAGTTGTTTATTTCGGGGCTGCGCTGACTCGATTGCCATGCTGGAAACTGGAGGGGATGTTGAGAAAGAAAATCTCCGGTGGAGATTCGCTTTAAAGTGCCAATGATGGCTGAGAGGCTTGAATATGCTGGAATAATGAAGAAAGGTTTTCTAGCCTAGATTCGGATGAGGATAAACGCTGGAAGCGGAAAGACGCAAAGCTAGGGGAGAAATTGCACCGATCCCCATGCACATGGCTTGTTGGCAGATGTTGGAAAAATGAGCTCGTGTCAGGATTGCCTGCTCGGGGAGGGCTGTATGAAGATATTTAGTTGGCAGGAAGGCTTGCTTCACTGCAAGTGGAGGAAGGGATTGCTCGGATCGACCGATTCGGATCACTAGAAACTAGATCGGCGTTCATTCGTTACGGCGCGCGCCGTTACGAATCGACGAGGGCAAGAGTGTTACCGATCGAAAGTTTTGATCGCCATACGATCGCGACGAACCGATATCCCAGACATACTATTCTATTCTATTCTATTCTATATACACCGTAACGGATAAGAGAACGAGCGTGGGCGGTGGTGGCAGTCACTTTTCATCAGTTTTGCCGGAGCTCCATCAGCCATTAGCTCAGAACGAACCCACCTTTCAGCTGGATCAGCTTTGTAGAAGGGCCATGTGCCGCAAATTTTCTCGCTCCGCATGTTTACAATACTCGTGTACCCTTCTCGAAATCGACCAGGATCCAAATTTTCGATTCTATGGACAAAAGAACCCGAGCGTTTCTTCCAAGAGATACACACTTATTTCAATAAAGGCAGGCTGGTAAGCTTCCATAAATTCGCGCGTGCTTCCTCCTCGTTATCAGCCATAATATAGCTGCGAGAGGCGAGAGGCGAGAGGCGAGAGGCGAGAGGCGAGAGGGAGAACAACTTTCTCGGAGCGAGTGAGTTCTTGCTCTCGATGCGAACGGCTCGCGTGGATCTTGGCTATATCCTACCCTCTCGCTTGGGCATTAAGTGTGCCTAATCGACTAGCCAGCTAGGATAGAAGGTAGAAGAGTGGGGGCTTCATTCCAATTCCAATCAGTCATTCGAGGAACATCCCAATTGGCGCGATCCTCTTGCTCCGCCAACTGGAAGTTGGATAGCCGCGCCTTTTCTAAATTCTTGATAGATTATGCTCGAGGCTGGAGCAGATTTGGCTATTTATATTTGGCTAGGTTGACGATGTCGTGTCGGTCCGCTTCTAAGCTAGCATCAGCTGGAGGTGCTACGGTATTAGGAAGAGATCGAGAAGAGTGAAGGATGAAGGTGTGTTTGAGTGTAATATGCTGCAGGAGGGCGCCTGGTCATACTCCTTGTAGTTATATAGGTGCGGACTACTGCGCCGATACTTTCCCTCGATCTCGATCTCGATCTCGATCTCGATCTCGAGCCGGAGCTCGATCTCCTTCCGCTCGCTTCTCTCTCTCTCTCTCTCTCTCTCTCTCAGCTTCCTTCAAGCGTTTCTTCTTATTCTTGAGGACTTGTTGACCCTTTCCCTTCTTTATGCCACTTGTTACCGTATTCCTTTGGGATAGCATCACCCAACCGTTTTCTAGATTTAATTTAGTTCTTCTTAAATTCAGGAGAATTTTCTCATGCAACCCAACACTCTTGAAGTATTGTTGTCGGTTGCTGGTTCCTTTACCTATCATCCATATTACGCGTGCTTTCCTGCCTGTGTTCCTTCCTTCCTTTTCTCGCCTCAATCCCAACCACGTTCCGAGCTATTTGATTACGTCACCAGACTGGTGAAATTCCCTGGTTAATTGTTGGCTTATGACAGTTTCCGCAGGGATGGCGTCAGTGAGTATAGTACCTGCTTTGTATCTACTGTACTGCACTTCCTTTTCTTCGAGGAGAATTGGGCTGACCGAGTAATTTAATAGACACGCTGAGTGTTCATCGACTAGTTGAGGCGAAACGGATCCCTCGAGAAAAGTGATGGTATTTTTTTCAGACAGGCGGACGGCACGGCAGCGCAGCGCAGCGCAGCTCAGCGCAGGACACGGCCTCTCCTTCCTTTCTATTCTCAGCTGTGGTAGCCCTACACTCGGTATGGCTGCGCCCAGAATCTGCTCTAGTTTTGGTGATCGCCGGATCTATCGCGCAATTCACGCACTGGCTCACTTTCGCGCTTAGTCGCCTTGCAGAGCGACCGAGTAAGAGAGTGGCAAGTAGTAGTTAAGTGAGCGTAAATGAGCTTGCCAATGTTGGAGGTTGTGGATGCTCTGAACTTCTCCGGCCTGACGAATCCTAACGACTCATCGCCATCGGACCGTCTCCAATAATATGCTCAAAATTGAATCTCCTTATCAGTCAGCCGAAGCACAAGTTATAGTACTTATTGTGAAAATGAATCGGTTCTATTAAAGGAGTATAAGCGTACTAGACAGGCTGGAAATGGTGGTGGTGAATGAGGCGTATTGACGAGAACGAGTAAGAGGTGAGGTTGGCTGGAAAGCTTAATTGTTGGGTGGATGGTGGCGATGGTGGACGGGTCTCCAAGTGATGCTGCGTTGGTAAGAAGGGTCGCAGCAGTCGGGTCGGGTCGGGTCGAGTCGAATCGAGGAAGCAAGCGTTGGCTGGCGCATTCTTCTAACTAAGGTTACAACTGGGGTGCGAGTGGACTCGAGGCTCCTGGATCAAGTATCGAGTGTTGGTGGCCGTGGGAGGGGGCAAGGGGCAAGGGGCAAGGGAAGGCGGTCGGGGAGGAGATCAGCAATCGAGGACTGTATATTCCTGGTGGTAGGGTATACGGTATAGGGTATACGGTGTACGGTATACTGTGTAAGGCGTGCTGTGTGCGACATAGGTTATACGTTATAGAGATTGTGGGCGAGGTGATGCTAAGAGAAAGCCTCGAGCGAGGAGGAACGAGGGACGGAGCCGACGGTGCTACTCGAGTAACACGGAGAGTGAGCTCGAGTGAGCTCGAGCGAGCTCGAGCGAGCTCGAGAGAGCGCGAGGTGAGGTCAGGCGTGGCGAGCGGCATGTGGCGTGTGCCGTTTTTTCCTTGAACGATCGCGCCTTAGGCCCACCACACGCGCTCCGTTTACCTTCCGTTTTACCTGCTGCGCCCCCATGTAACACTAGGCTCTCTCGCGATACTGATATCCAGTCCCGTTTGACACTCTCACTATCCTTCCTCCATTCTTCGATTTCGGCCTCGATGCTCTCGATGCTCGACAATCAATCAGAATAGCCGAAGACGGTTGTTGGCCATTGGGCCATTGGCGTGCAGCCATTTCATTCCTTCGAATGAGAGTGAGGCTCCTTTCCCCGGGAGACTGGGTGAAAAAGGGGTTGAGAGTACTGACTAAACATACTGGCGATGACATTTGTTTTAGTAGGGGTATGAAAATGTTGTAGGTTAGTTTGAATAGCGAATCAGCGAATGGTGTTAGCGACATAGACGTTACTGAAGGGGATAGGACATCGATAATGGGGTGGTCGTCGCCGTGGCGAGAGCTCCTAATAGGAATTTACTTGGGACTTTGGCAATGTGAAAAAAGCCATTCTTACGGAATGCGCTCGGAATGTCGTATTTCTAACGGTGCACCGGCCTCTTTGAACTTCTAGCTTGTAACTTGTAACAATATTCGAATCGGTAAAAGTGAGGTCGATTATCTTGACGACTAAGAATAAGTAAATGATTCTAGTAATTGAGGCAGTAAGGGATCCAAGCGATCTATTGAAGGCTGCTGGGAGGAGCTGAGCTGGTGGGTGAATGTGTCTGTTTAAGGGATAAATCGGCCGGGTTCTGTATCAGAGGCGGAGTGCTGCTCTACTGTGCCGTAATAAAGCTCGCGACGCCGACGTCTTCACGAGGGAAGAGTGAAAGGGCAAGGTTTGGCTTGGCGGGCTCTCGCCGCGCCGCGCGAGATGGGCGTGCTAACAGTCGCGTAGTCGATCGCTTCGTGGAGACGCAAAGCAGAGAAAATCGATCTAGTTTCTTCATTGGGCCCGCGGCTTACGTCAATGAGTTCTCGATGAAAGCGAAGAGAGTCTCTCGAGTGGAGGGAGGACGGCTGGTAGGGAGGCCGGAGGGCAGTAGGAGAGGCGGGCAAGCAGGATCGAGTGATACCTGATACGTCGGCCTGGCCTCGAAAGTAATATCGAAAGTGAAGCTGCCAACGAGTAACAAAAAGTTGCGGTACTCTCCGATTCCGATCATCTATTTTCTCGAGGGACGAGCGACAAGGATAGAAAGGTTGTTACCGCCTGGAATCTGGAATGTGCATGCGGCCCTCGCTTAGTCTTATGCTTATTCTCTCACTCCCTTTCTATTTCTCTAAGGGATTTCTTTGATAAAGAAAAGGGAAGCTCCTCGAGTAAGCGGCAGTCAGAACGCGAATCGAGTATCTTGTGTCTGGTAATAAATGAAGCCTCGAATCGCTTAACATTTTTGGTCCTTTTTATTCACCAAACTATGTAGCAACTTAATCTGACGAGATCTTATTAATTCGATGAGATGGAATAATCTGTTGAGCGGCGCCGCTGAACCTATTGGAAAAGGTGCGAATACGGTATAGGGGGATATGTAGTGCTAAGATAGTGTGTTAGTGCTAGCGAGTGGGATTTCGGTGAGAAGTGAGGAGTGTCGCGGGCGCTCGCCACTCGAGGCTGACCGGTGGCCCTGCCCTCTTCGCCGCACTCTCCGCTCTCCGCTCACCGAAAGCCTACTACCGAATTCCGCAGACTCGGTAGGACACCGCCAGCCGCCACTCCTCAGAAGAACAATGCCACGCCACGCCACGCCACGCCACGCACCCGTTTTTCTTCACGGCAACATTAGCCGAAATGAATAAGAAATGAACCAATTTCAGTAACTTTAATGCACGACAGATTGCTATCGCTGATTAGCATGACAAGTTGGACGAAAGATTCTCTCTGAAATGGGAAGGACAGGAGGAACTGAATAAATGGATACATGCCTGTGAAGTAAGAGTGAGTTGGCTAGTGGAAGCGTCTCGCTTCAGTGGCGAGTGGCGAGTGGCGAGTGGCGAGTGGCGAGGGGCTAATTGGCAAGCGAACGAGCATAGACTCGAATGGAGCAACTAACATAGAGATACATACTACGTATCTATAGATATGAAGAATATAGAATAGTAAGATAGATAGTGGCAAGAGCGTCTGGCTGGCTGGCTAGATAGCTACCGCCTGCTATCGATACATCTACGCCTCGGATTACGCCGCAGTTTCTCAATATTCACCTCCTCTTCCTTCTCCACCGGCTTCCTACAGCAGCTACACCTCGTCTGCCCTGCTCTGCTTTCATCTTGTAAGCTCCCGTCTCTTGACGGGATCTGCTCCCCCGATTGCTCACAACCCTATTTTCTCTTTCTCATGGAATGATCTGGCAAGAAAAGGATCCCTGACAGTCTACCCCTTTAGAAAGCGACGCTTTTGTCACTTGGTCAGGACAATTGATTCATTCTAGAAAGGAAAAGCTAGCCAAAGTCCGGGAAAACAGCAGAATCTCCAGATAAAGTTAAGAATCCTTTCGCCGCGGGATAAACGCCTCGCGGAAGAAAGAATAATCTAGTTTATTCCGGCAAGTATTAAAAGGCTCGCCTTTCGAACATTCGAAATTTGCAAGACTTTCTACCTTCTGCTAAAGGTAACGCGTCGGTGAAGGCCATACTATGTACTATTGTATACCATCCACGCATTGTCAGTACATATGACGTAGAGGTAGCTGCGTGTGCATGATGCATATTTGTTTATAGTGTATCGAGCTCGCTTCTCGGAGAGACAGTAGGCGGAGGACCGAAAGTTTCCGCGTTTCCGGCCTCTTGGAGCGGATTGCCGTGTCGTGCCGCGCCGGGGACGGCTGAGGACGCCGATCGAGATACTCACACCCTCGCTCAAGGTGTCAACGACCGGAGCCATGAGAGATGCGAACTTTTCTGGGTTTGCATTTTACCAACAATGTCTACGCAGAAATGTTCAAGGAGCAGCGATGATGACATCGACTTCTTCCAACTACTTCCGATTGGAGAAGAAGCAATAATCGGATTAGTTGAAATGGAATAAATCGAATTTGTCAGTAATTAGGCAAATCTTTTGTTAATTGTTGGATGTCTTTAGCAGTCAAAGTGTCAACGGTATACGATGCGGATGCGAAGGAGCGTCGTGGAAGAAGGAAGCGATCGAGAAACGGCTGATCCAATTCAGGATTTAACGGAGTGCGGCGAACGGAGAGTTGGTGCACACTTCTATATTAGTCGCGCGACCGGTCTAGGCGTACACGCTTTAACTGTCGTTCTTACCTACATACAAAAGATCGAACAGTACCGCAGGATGCTGGAACGTGAGCGTGCATGTCGGATGATCAGGCGCACGCGAGCGCTGAAAGAATAGACCTCCGAGCCGAGCCGAGCCGAGCCGAGCCGAGCCGAGCGAGGCAGCCACTACTCGAGAGCTCTGGTCTGGAGTATATCAGCAAGATAAATAGATACTAGTAAGTAAGTAGTTAGTTGGATGGTTCCTCCTCGGAGATAATCGGAGAGCGAACCGGCTTGTTGTTAATTGCTCGGCTGTTTCGACTGTTTGGACAGGGGGCCGCGTCAGTTTGTCTCTTTGTTAAGAAAGGCGCTCGTTAAGGCTGTCTCTCCCCATCAGAGCTCGACGTAGCCCAACTCAACCGGAAATCCTTATTAGCCGATATTCCTCAGGAATAGCGGCGTGCGACATATCGGTAGGCATATAGATCTCCATAACACCATTGTAGGAGATAATATTATTATAGATGTTCTCGAGGGGAAAGGGATTGAAAGAACGTTTCCGAGTGATATGACTGTTGGGTTGCCAATAATGGTTTCGTCTGGCAAGTGGCAGAGGAATCCCCGATTCAAGCCACACTACCGACCGAATTGCAGAGCCATATTGATATTATGCTAGATAGAATAGGGGAGGGTTGGGTTCCTTCCCTTGGAAATGCCTAATTGCTGTGGCTTGTGCGAATTTCTAATATGAAAAGATTACTCTCTACCTTGCATGAATGAATATGAATTGTGCAATGTGAGAATGTGCGAGGAGGCCGACGCGCACTTTCACCGCCCGAGCGGCTGAGCCCTTGATAATTAGGGACACAACACGCCCGCGCCAGTCCGCGCCGACCGTACACTTGAGTAGTCGAGCCTGCTACAGGAATCTTACGTGGACTAATTATGGGAGAGGTTCGCCCGCGAATCCCTGGCATCTTGATCGATACCTTTTAACGAGATCACTTAGTAAATACTAGCTTGAAGAAGTGGCTGGAATAAGTTGGCGAGATAAATGGCGAGCTCTCGGTTTCGATTTGGATGAGTATACCGGTAAGGGGGAGTGTCGGGGCCAAATCAAGTTAAATTGACTTGAACCTGTGGTAAGTTGAAGCGATAGAGCTCGAGCTTCCAAGCCGTCCAATTCTTAGGTGTTAGAGGCCAACAGAGAGCCTAACCCAGCTAGCCATGCTCATAGGAGGACTGGACCAACTGAACTAACGGCACCATTATTCGATGGAGGAGGCACATCTCTTCACTCCCTACATAACGTAAGGTCTTTGAGTGGAAGGAAATGCAAGTACGATTGGCGCAAGGCTATTGTCGAAGGGCAGGGTGGCTTTGCTCGACTGTTTGCGCTTGCCATCGCCTGGCAGAACGCGTCGCTTCTGCTCTCCCGGAAAGAGGGCCTTCTCTCAAGTTGACGGTTCACAGAAATTTATGGCTACGTGCAATGAAGTCGTGGGCCACATCCAGAACTATATCAACCAACCTGCTTGCCAGTTCACAAATCAACCGCCCATTGTCGCTCAGCCCGCTCGTTTCTCCCCGCATGTCGAGGCGCAGCGCAGCGAAGCCTATCAGCTCTCTCCCGCCAGCTCCGCATATACTTTCTATTCTTCCCTGTGCGTCCTCTACTTCTTTATCTCTTCACGTTCCTCCCACTCTGCGTCTCTTTCTCAGCCGCCACCGAGATTCGATGAGAATCTCGCATACCACAGCCACCGCGTGAAACACTTCTTGTAGGATGCGTATCAGTGGTTTTTTTCTTAAAATTCCACTGACCGCTTCAGGCTTGAACGAACGCGGGTGAAAAGGACCTCTCTATCATCTCCTAATCGGCATCCAATTATTCCAGTAAAATGCCAATCAATTGGTTGACCGGCGCGGCCCAGCTGACTAGCTTTGACTAGCAATTGATTGGCGGACTGAGAAACCGAGAGCAAATGCAGGCTCATGTGTACTTCTCGAAAATATCTGACGATCCGAAAGGGACAGCATTACATCGAGCCAATAAAACTGGAGCGTTCCGAGTGCCATGCCGGTGGGATGCGGCCTACTGTCCGGCAGGTTTCTTTCTCATTTTCTCCTTTCGGGCAATCGACTGAACCACCGAAAAACAAGGTCTCCAGAATCCCACCCATCTCTTCCGGATCACGGCTCTATTCTTCCGGTAGTTTATATAAGTCAAGTCATAAGTTTCAATGAAGCAAGGAAGCAAATGTTGTAACTAAGAGGTAGATTCGCGTGAAACCAGGCTACTTACTACCTTACCAGTTATCATCATCTGTCTACTTGTTTGACCGCTGGTCCTCGCTATAAGCAAGCGCCTTTCCGATCAGCTATGATTCATTCGTTAATCAGATGGCATCCATCTCATCAAAGAAAATGGATCAACCGCCACCGCGATCATAACTATCAATTGGCGCTAATCGCCAGATCCCACTCATAAGTGACAATCTTTCATCAGTTGCCGGGCATAGATAAAGTTATTTCACTTTTCCGTACCAATTAGAGTCGACTTGCACATCCATCTCTACAGAGCTTGTCAGCAAATAAAAATATAGTTGTAAATGTGTGCCGTGTGATTTATTGGAAAGAAGCCCGGTGTCAGGTTCTTTTCTTGTGCAATCTCCCAGTGGCTGCCGCCCGGCATCCGCCAATTTCTTGTCCGCCGTCTGTTGAGTTTGGTGTGCGTTCACCTTACTGATTACACTATCTAGATAGAGCAGTGGGACCAGCCGCAATCTCCCGTTTCAGCTCCAGCTTCGGCTCAGGCTCCAACTTCGGCCTTCTCTTTCTCTTCTGCGATTCCCTCCGCTCGACTCCTCGTCCTCGCGTTGGCCGTACTCACGGTGAAAGTGAGCGCATTCCATGGCCACCGCGACCACGCCCGACCAACACACTCTCCGATCCCGATATCTACACTCGGCTGCGCTCACTTTGCTCATTTCTGTGTACCAGACCAAACCTATACACGATACATGGAACTGCTGCGCCGACGATCCTCCGAGTACGAGCATTGCTCCTGCTGTCGCCGCACCGTGCCGCGCCGTACCGCTCTGCGCCGCCGCGCCGGTCCACGCCACCGCTTGCTACTCGTTGTCCGTTCTTCGTTGCAAGGATTTCTTAGTTTGTGCTTGGAGACCACCTAGGCGGGACATGCGTTTCGATTCCTTTGCGTCGCCACGCCTCACTTTGAGTTCGAGGCCTCGGCTTCTCCTTTCTTTTGCCATACCCACTCTCATTATACATCGTGACGCCTTTCTAGTTCTGTTTCACGAATACTCTCGCTCTCCCCGGGTCCTGCGATTGGGAGCAGGCTCAATTTCCACTGGCGTCAATGCCGTTCCTCTCTTCGCGAAACTTACCCGCTAAGCCTCCTCTAGAACTCGCTCTCGAGCTTCTTCATTTCCGGGTCTAGCTAGACAAGTTGTTAGTTTGTGGCTAGCGCGGTGATATCTGTGCGCATATCTGCCAGCTGGGTAGGTGATCATTAGTCGTATCGAATGACCGATTAATACTTATTAAAATCGAAGCAGGCTAAAATAGAAGCAGCTTTCTCAACGCTTCGAGGCAGGAATCTGCGAATCATTGGTGCCCTAACGGTACACAGTGTGCGTGAGGGTAAGACAAGGCAAGGCAAGGCAGAAAGACAGTCTGGATATGTCGAAAGGATAAGAGAGTAGAGTTGTTTGTTAGAGAAGGAAAGGTCTCGCTGATGATCATCTACTCTGATTCGACTATACTCTATGTATGTATAACGCGGCCACCACTCATTTACCTTACACTTGCGCAAGCCCGCCTCACCCTGCTCCTCACCATGGCACACCCTCTATCACACACACACACACACCGTGCCGGCCCTGCCGCAACGCTCGCAACACACTATTGTCGGTTATGGTACAATAAAGAATCGACATGGAAGAAGTACTTATTTACTAATCTCTTCCTATCCAATCGAGGGATATCGGGTATTATACATATGTATAATACAGCAAGCTCTAATCTTTAACGGACACGCGCGATCCCGCGCATCCTTCTCGTCTTTCCGACGTGTTTCACGCACGCTACCAGCCACCAGATCTGTGCAATAAAGCACACTGCACACGAGAAGGAGGAGGGAGCGGGCGGGGTGCTTATCGGAATGCTAACGGTAGCTTCTACGCCAGGCAATCGGAAAGATTAGAAGCCTACTAGGTCGCAAATGCGCGCACTAAGGCACATTAGGCAGTATATGTAAATATGTATGTACATAGGTATGTATAGAAGGAAAGAGTAGGGCCAGGCCAGGGAATACAGCCGATTCACAAAGAGCCAATGAAAAGAGTGATTGCGCTCAGTAGTCGAGCAGTATGCTAGTGTGTAAAAGGATGAAACTAGAGAGAAGAAATGAGAATGAGGAAATAAAAGTGGCAGAGGTTAATTGAAGGCTTTAGCAGTAGTGTTATAATAATACCAAGTGTGAATCGATATGTATTGTGAGTTGAGGGAATATAGTAGGGGGTATTATTTCGGGTGATAGGATCTCAGGGGGCATTCTGAATGCGCTCCGAGTGCTTCGAGAGCACCGTTCCGCTGTGCTTTAGGAAGTGGCAATTTCGAGAGAAGATAGAAGGACGGGAGCAGAGTGGAGCGCAGAGAGATAGGGCGTGGGGCTCGGAGAACTTAAACCTTTGGTGGGGTGTGCACGCTTTTGCACAGAGGAGATCAGTCCTATTTAACGCTTCCAGGTTTCCCTGGTAGGCAGGCTAAGCAGAAAGGAACGAGCGTCTCTAGCGTCTGCGCTCTCGAGTCTCCCGACGAGCAGACCGTAGCAGGGCGTGGTCGGTTTATGTAAGGCATACACGTTTTTTCGACACCCAGCTCTCTCGATCTATCTTCACGATACTCCCGCGCTTCGCCTTCGAACAAACGATCGATTGGCTGCTTTCTCGGTTGCTTGCAGCCGCTCTAGGAAACTAGTATTTGCGAGAGAGCGGACAGTTACGAGCGGCCCTTTGGCATTTACCGAGATGTCACCAAGCGGGAGCCACCCGATAATCGGACATTGTGCTCCTCAACTCAACTCAACTCACTCTGTGTTTATATACAATTATAGATGGGGTCCACAGTACCTGAGACGTAGCTGTGCGAATGGGATGATGCCTGTCTAGCGCCACGCGTCCTTGCCACCGCTCTGACATTTTCCCGTTGATACACGTCCACGAGGTTTGCCGCGCACCGAGGTTAGCAATGAGCTCTTCCTTCCTTCTTTTCTGCACCTTATTGGCGGAGAACAACTAACCTAACATGATGCTTTCGGCAGATCGGCCTGCCAGTTTCTCTCTTTCCCTCTCTCTCTCTCTCTCTCTCTCAAAGCTACAAACCTTCAGGTAGGGTTATAACGCGCTTGCTGGCAAACTAGCCACATGTGCACATCTAGGCGTTATGTCATAGTCATTAAGAGCATTAGGTATAGGAACATAGGAAGGTTGCGAGGTCGCTGTGAATGGGACGATCTCGCTCCCTCTCTGGCTAGAATTCGATTCATGGTACAGTCTGACATTTGCTGCTATTGAAGCGTTTATACGTTGTATGTATGTATGTATGGGAGAAGGAGAGAAAGATGGAACCTAGACTCGAGTACTAGATGTATCTACATATAGTAAGTAATCGTAACGCGCTCTGCAGCTGCGAGCATACCGTGAACGAGCCGTGGACGTGCCGTGAACGTGAAATGACTTTTGCTTTAAATGACCATTTATACCATTTATAAGGCTGGCTGGCGCTTTTTAATAACGCTTTATTACGATCCGAAGAATGGACTGAATACGTGGCGCATCATTTACGGTATTAGGGATCGGGCTTTGGTCATTGGTCAATCGAAGGTTCCCCATCTCTCTTTGGACGATCCGATGATTGGTTCATGGCGGCTGGTTGCGCATCAAGGCGCGTCCAAGTTCCTCCAGGCGGGATTGAAATCGGCCAATATTGCATAACGCTTGCCTCGCGACAGATCGTAACAAATCAGAGATCTCCGAGTCGCCAAAGGAGCCACGATGCTTTCCTATAGTCGAGTGCGATGCAAGTCGCGCGCGGATTGTTGGTGCAAGAGGAAAAAGGAAAGAGGAATGAGAAGCGCGATTGAGCCTGTTAATTTCTTAGCGTGCAACTTGCATGCGATGTAGGTCGCAGGGCTCGCAGGATTCGTTCTATGTTCTATTAACTGAGATTTATCCAGAATACTCGAAAGGGTCGGTCAAAATGATCGTTGGATCGGTATGGCCTGGTGCGCCGCGTACCTAAATCAGTAGCAAGTGATCGCTCGCATCTCACAACAGTACACTGCGTACTCTCTGGCGCAGCCCTCCCCTCCGCGCCAGCTGGAGCTCGAGCTCGAGCTCGAGCTCCCGGCCCAGCCACGCTTCCTTCTTTCTCTTTCTCCCGCTTGAACGTGTAGCCTGCTGCCGGACTACCCATTGCCGCTTGAATTGCAAGCTGGCCAAGGAAGGAAGAAGTAGTGCAAATAATCGAGAGCGACACCACTTACCATCACCGCTTGCTTCGTCCACCAGTGAAAGTAGTCAGTCAGATTCATCTTTTTAAGCGCTCGGTCAGTGAAAAAAATCGCGGCCCTATCTTATCTAATTGCCGACCGCGGACGTCAGTTTCATTCGCAACAAATATAAGCAGTTTGGAATCTCCCTGTCGGATCAAGCCAATAGATTAGAGAATAAGAGGTTAGGAGGTTAGGTTCAAAAGGTAGTTTACATGGTGTCTCTACTCCGAGAAATGGAATGCTTCGAGTCGACGTTTTCAAGGCTGCTGTATCTCTACGGGCTGGGTTGCTAATAACTCATTAGAATGCTTCGAGTCGACGTTTTCAAGGCTGCTGTATCTCTACGGGCTGGGTTGCTAATAACTCATTAAGTACAACTAAGTACGGACGGAGGGACGGAAGGCGACGGCGGGATACGTGTAAAGTTGGAGAGTAGCTGGAGATCTCGCTCGATCCTTGTTCAGCCGTTTGCTCGAGCTCGCTGTGGCCAACAGGTTTTCTAGTTGAGGATCTACGAGGAGCTAGGAGGCTGGCTGACTGTTAGCAGCCGGCTAGTCGATGCGTACATCAACGTGGATTAGAGATCGGTAGGTGTGTTGCGTTCTGGCTGAGATTGGCTGTGCGATCATGCGTTAAAATGAAAGGAGACGCGCGACGTGCCCAGATGAGAAATAAGAAACATAAGAAAAACAAGGCTGCAGCAACAAGCAGCATGAAGGAGAGCGAGGGAGAGGAAAGGGTTAGTGTGTATGAGAGCGCACGAACCTGCTGCTGCTTACTGGCAGCCCCCCAAAAGGAGAGTTGGCTCTCCTGGGTGTACGCGGTCCAGAGGCTGGCATCGCGGAAATCCCATTGAAATTAATTCGAGCCATTACCTGTTTCGCAAGACTATGCCCTCCCACGCTGCCACTGACGCCTCTAGCGCGCCTTTTCTCTCTCTCTCTCTCTCTCTCTCTCTCTCTCTCTCTCTCTCTCTCCCTCTCCAGCTCGGAAGAGGGACATAAATGCTTGGTCGATTAGGCCCAACGAGACGAGCAGTTATTCCGAGCGTCAATTCTCATGCTACTCGGCGGAACTGGTACCTTCGAATCTGTAGGGACACGCGAAATCATCATTCTTGGAATAAGAGTGATGGAAATTGGCCAAGAGCGCGGCCGGCCAGTCTAGAGCAACTCTTTCTATTTCAATGCTTGCGATTTTAATCTGGCCAGGCACACTGCCAATAGAATAATGGATTGTGACGAGTCGAAAGGAGCCTGCTTATCGGCGAGTGATGCTACTTTACCAAGGGCCAACCGATGGCCCGTCCGATCTTTTCCACTTTCTAAATGGACAGAGTTGGTTGCCGGCAAGAGACTGCGCGGCGGAATTTCGTGATTAGTGCTGCTGTTTTTGTCAAGCTCATGTTCGCAATAATGTTCGTTCGCGCGTAGAATTGTTGCCTCATCGATGGAACCTCGGAGTGGCAAAGCCCCACCCCCGGCCGACAGGTCAGTACCGTTCTCCTCTTCCTCCAACTGGAATTACTTGAGATATCTTTTCTCTCTTACTTGCCCGGCCGTTCCGAGCGATTGACACATCGAGCAATAAGAATCGATCATCTTTCCTTCTCAAGAGAGGAAAGTGAGAATGGAGAGACTAATTTCTTTGGAAAAGGCAAGCTCCTCTGTGAAAATATCAAGCGGAGAAGAAGATCGCGATTGAATTGGGATTAATCAAACTGGCATCCATGCACGATTAGTTGCACTGTTCAAACCCTCCAGAGATTCAAGTTTGAGCATTCGGCTAATCCGCATTCGCATGGCTGTCTCTCTTCTCAAATGCAACAAAGAGCTAGGAAATTATTGTTTTCCAAGTCTCTAATTGGCATTGGGTGGTCGGTTCTCAGAGAAGCTAAGCTGTGTAGAATGGGTCATCAATGATTGACTCTGATCAATGATGGCTGATGATCCCGAAAGTGAAAGAAAGTTCTGCTTGCACCAACGTGCATCTCAGATGCCTGAAAGTATTACAGAGCGGGATCTGGTGTAGGACTTGAAAGTCAGACTGAGCGAAGCGACTCTTCCAAGTGACGGTGAACTGGATTTATTCGTAGTCGATAACGCAAGTCTCTGTACAGGATCACGATTCATGGATCCTGAATACCATGCCGTTCAATCACGAGTTAAACATAAAGTGTAATACTTTTAATAGCAGAATCATAATGAAGTACAGGATATGCTTTTTATACAGTATTTATAGATAGACAGAGTCGCGTGTATAATTATTCCTAGCTATTCCGAGAGGGGCAGCTATACTTAATTAACTCGTAAATCTATGTCTCCTTACTGCGGGAGGGCGAGGGCGAGGGCGAAGGAAGAAGTTAAACGGGCGGTGGAAGGGCGAGATACAGTGTATCAACACGTATTGGTAAAACCTTGTGTGGCAAAAGAAATAGTAAGTTATCCTGCGATGAGGAAAGCAATTGGAATAAGTGGTTTGTCAAATAGAGCTTAGAATTCCGATAGAGAAAAGAAAGCTGGTTCGTATACGTTGAAGATTAGATGAAGATGTTAAGGTATTGGGGCAGGCCTTTTGTTGTAAGTATGGGCCTGCACGAACACAACACTGATGATATTTTCGATTAGAGAATTTACGCCGTGGGTCCGAAACCGCCGCCGTTTACACTACTACTTAATTGTAAGACTTTGCCTTTACAACATATACTCTATGTATAATATGCAACTATGTGTGCATATATATTAATAGAAATCGCGGAGAGCTTTCCTTCCGGTCTTTACAAACGTTACACATATCACCTAATAGAAATTTGTACATGGGCTCGCTGTTATGCGAGTTACCCTTCCCGACATAATTACACAAGCTCTTGTCATGAGAGCATCCTTAATGCGATCTTAATATATGTATGCCTATCCCCTGCGGCTCGGATCGCTTTGGCTTTAAGTCAGTTAACGAACGAGCGCTAGCTTCGATCCAGACCCCGTTCTTCCTTGTCGTCTTAGTGCGCCGCGCCGATTGCCATGGAATAGGCATGGAATAGGCATGGAATAGGCATGGAATAGGCATGGAGTAGGCATGAAATCAGCCACATAGATGATGAATTTTAGGAGAAAATGTTGGATTGGAGGATTCTCCATTTATTCTCGGAATCTTATAGCGATTTGATCGCTATTCGAGAGACAGATTACATAAAGTTCGACCTCGAGTAAGGTTCGACCGCAACTTGTCGTTGTTGCAGTCCGATCGGAGAATCAATGCCAGCCGAAATAAAGAGAGGGAGGGAAAGGGGGAGTTTGTAGGAACTAGGTTATTGTTGCCGAGTTGAGTTGGTCACCAAGTGTGCAAGCGGCTGTGTTCCGACTGTTGTTGAGATCTGACAATGAGTGGAGTCTCCGGTGCGAAGAATAGAAATGTGTGAAAATGAAGGATATGTGCCTCGATGTGTATATCTATGTGTATGTATACGTATGTATAGGTAATTAGGTAGATAGGTATATGAAGGATAAACAAGAGGGCGGCAAGTCGGTTGTCATCTTCTATCTGAGATTGTGTGGAGAGTTGTGGGAGTAGCAGCACCCCCTGTCGTTATCGTGAAAAATACTAGATAGTGCCAATGATTCAAGGAGTGGGCTATGTGGAGATTTCGATGACAGGCTCGGACGTGTTGTTATTGAGGAGCTCTTGTTTCTCCCGTAGCTTGAGGTCGTAGCGCGGTGGTGGCGATTCTTTGGGTTCAACGGGCGATAAACCGTCGTTTTCTTCGAGAGGAGAGACCAGGCCTTCTTCACTGTCCTCATCCTCGTCGTACTCGGTTTCCATTTTCGATTCATTAATCTCGTGCAATCGATTTGGTAGATAGGCTGGATGGTGTGGCAGTCCGTAGCTAGCTTCGGCCCCACAAGCAACCTTCCCCATGAACGATCTGATCTCGTCGAAATAGGCGTCCTCTCTCTCATTCTCGTTACTACTTCCCGGCGAGTCAGCGACAGAGACGACACCACTGCCATCGTCGGCCTCGTGCTTCTTCAAGTGGCGATCTAAATTGGTCTGCTGGCCGAAACATCTCTCGCAGAGAGGGCACTTGAACGGCCTTTGCTTATCGTGAATATTTCTCACGTGTCGCTGAAGATTACTTGAGATACTGAAGGAGCGCTCGCAATATTTACACTTGTACGGCTGCTCGCCCGTATGCGTCCTGAGGTGCCTAGTGAGATTGGCCGATCGGGGGAAGACCTTGCCGCAGAACTTGCAGGAATATCGATCCTTCATTTTGCCATGAGCATGATGGTGATGATGATGGTGGTGGTGGTGGTGCGGTGAGATTACGCCCTCTTGAAAAGATTTCACGCCCGAGAAGGCACCCAGCGGTGGCCTGCCAAGCAAGTCGAATCCTCCGCCGCCGCCGCCGCCGCCGCCGCCGCCGCCACCGCCACCACCACCACCACCCCCTCCTGCTCCTGCTCCTGCGCCAGTTGCTGCTGCCGCTCCGGCTCCTGTGGCGGCACCACCCGGCGCCGGCCTAGTCCCGCTGAGGCCGTTTACCAGACCTCCTAAAAAAGGCAGACCACGCGGAGGGCCGAACGGTGGCAGGGGTGGCAAGAGTCTGGTCTCGGCAGCACCACCTCCTGGGACCGGTGGTACTCCGGGAAAAGCCGGGAACGCTCCAGTTGGCCCACCTCGATATATCACCTCGAGGAACATGGGGTGAATCGGCCTCGGGTAAGCCATGTGCGGTGGTGTATTCGCTGCTGATTGTTCCATTGGAAGAGACATCCTCAATTGCGGACTGCAGGCCAGTGGCTCTTTCGAGGAAAGCTCTAATCGTGCATTATCCTTGTCGGGCTTGGGGTGATTCTGGCCTGTGGAAGGAGCAGGTTGGTCGATGCTTACCGGGACTGGTGGTGAGGAGCTAGCGCAGCTCTTCCTATCATTGCTAGGAAGAGTGAGCTCACCTTTCCTTGTTTGTACTCTCAAGTCGAGCGGCTGATCGGAGTGATCGGTGCCCTCCTGATCCGCGCTGGCCAGCCGCTTACTCTCCTCGGATTCCAATCTTCTGTCGTTGCTTCGATTAGATTCCTTCCTCTTGGTGGGCTCGTCATCACTCTCTGGGGTAGGTTGAACCGGCGGCCTTGCTGGCGAAGGTCGGAACGATGACGTGGCCTCCTCAGCGGCGGATGGCGAGACTTTACTGTGCTGGTGTAGAAGCCGCGGTGGAGTGAGTCGCTCTTTCTTTGGGCTCTTGCTGCCTCTCTTTTCCGCTTCCTCGACTTTTGGAGGAAATAGAAGAGGCGTGTTGAGGAAATTTGTCGGATTTGGAAATATTGCTGGGTAGGGACCCATCAGGCTCGGAGGGTAGAACGGTAGACCACCGGGGAGAGTGACCGGTGGCCGGGGATAGACGAGGAAAGGGCTCGAAGTGGAAGTGGGTAACTGGGGCATGGCGCCAGGTGGGCCGGTTGGTGCGCTCGGGTCACAGAATCTCTTATGTTTCGAGAGTGATGTTACTGTATTATAAGACTGGCCGCATTTAACACACTTGATCTGCATGCGGCAGTTGGCGTGCATTCGTTTGTGCCGACATAGATTGGAGAACTGGGTGTAAGCTTTCAAGCAGACCTCGCACTGAAAGGGCTTGACGCTACTGTGAATGTGAGTGTGCTGCTTAAGGCCAGAACTCGTAGCGAAGGTTTTGCCGCATTCGGTGCAAGCGTGGCTTCTTGCACCAACGTGATGCGTTCGGATGTGTCGCTGAAGATTCGAGGGATCGGTGAAGACCTGCGGGATGTCCGACTATTAGCGATACTTTGAAGATACGACTCGAGGAGAAAGAGTGAAGCTTTCCTCTACCTCTCGACGATAAAGCTATTGCTTACCTTGGGACAATTCTCGCAGGGATAGTTGCGAAGATCGCCGTGAACTATTGCACGGTGACGGACTAAAAGCGGCCGCCAAGAGTAAGCTCGCGGACAGCTGTCGCAACGATGCTGCTCCACCGGATATCGATGACAACTCACCAGATGACTGTCCAATCTGAAACAGCAGCGCGTTCGCCGATTAAGCACTAATTAGTTAGCGCATAGATACAATAAATAACCCACCACCGCGAGCATTGATTTTACACCCTCCACCAATATGGCTCGGTTACCGTCGTCGCGTCAACCCTAGTTTCAAGTTAGTAGTGCCGTCGGCCCTGGGCCGTAGCCCCTGGCCCGAGGCCCCTCGCCGCCCTCACATACTAGCCTTCTCTCTGACGCGACGCGACGCAACGCCAGATGAGCTGGCGGCACGCGACGCTGAGCCGCACCGCGCCGCGCCGCGCCGCGTTGATGCATACATATATGAAGGGTGGGGAGGCCCTGGCACCGACTGGCTGTTAGCTCATATCGGAGACTGGCCTGTCCCGTGGCACAACAGGTACGACAGAGGCAGAGAGTCCGTCCCTCCAACACCTTCGAGCAAGGTACGCGGAAGTCGCGGGTGTTGGCAGTTGTCAGCCGCGAGAACACCGCTTGAGCGCGAGCCAGCCAGCCAACTGCCCCGGGCCTCCCCCGGGCCTCCCCCGGGCCTCCACCGAGCCCAAACAACCTATTCCTCACGCCTCTCTCACCTGTCCTCGCGAATTATGGCCATTCTCAACGACATTTATCAAATCAGTTATAGTCCCCGTTTAACCAGCTTGCTACCTAACTTTCCCTATGCATACAGCCAAACTCAAAGACACGGAATCCTCGTGCAAAATTTTGCCTAATCAATAGAGACGTTCGATTCGGGGCGAAGCGGGGCGAAGCGGGGCGAAGCAGGGCGAAGCGAGAGGGTAATTCGAGGGGCACAACTAGTCGACTTGTCGCTTGCTGCTACATTTACGGCAAACAAGATCCAGATTCAAGCCGGCACTCGAAGAGACGTGTACACGTGTGCCCGCTCATGTGCGCCTCGATCGACAAAAGCAACCCCTCAATTAGTTCGCGTGGCTGATAGCCCTTCCTTTCGTAGCAAGTGCTGTTAATGCTCAGATTACGAGTGGAGATTACGCGCCGCTCATTCTTTCTATCTCTTGAATTTGATCCATCCATCCTCCATTAATTATTCAATCCCGAAATGTCGAGCGACAATCACCGTCCGAAAATCTTGGCTAACACTGATCGATCATTAGAGATGTTGAGCATCAGAGGTTCGCGTTTTCAGCTGGAATCATTCGGTCGGTCGAACGATCTGATTTCGAGAACGTATGACGTTGCCCCATGAATGCTTGATGAGCTGCGAGCTTTGTATCGTGGAACCAATTGTGATTTCTCTGATAAGGGATGGCATGACTGGCTGCTCTCACTGACGATATACCTCACACGAATAGAGAGGGAGAAGCATACCTATCGCATACTAGACGTTTACAGTCTAAATATAGCAGCTGCTACAGCGGAAGGTGCGCGCTCCTTTCCTTCAAATTGCGCATACTTACAGTTCAATGTCCTGGAAGGGTTTATCGCAAACGGGGCACCTGGTCTCACCCTCCTCCTCCTCCTCTTTGTCCTCGTCGATGGTACCGCTGTGCTGCGAGGCTGTAAGCGAGGAAGAACGATTGATGAAATAGTGGAAATAGCCTGACTAAGTGATAGGAATGGCTCTCGCACGGATGTCATAGTGCCGCTCTAGTTTACGCCAAGCTGCGCATCTATAGATTACAACACTAGATCCCGGAGGACGATGATGCGCGAGGTGGCCGGCCTCGATGAATTAAGCGATATCCTCGAGAATAGGAGTGGCTCCTGGAGCTTAATTATTTCTGGATAGATGGCCGTGCTGACCGACTGGCACGCTAACGCTACTACAAGTAGACCCTCCTTCCAGGGTTACAGCACACCGTTAATCAGCGAGGAGGAGGATGTCAATCAAAAGTCAACACGAAATCCATTGCCGTGCTGGAAGGATTAAAATGAGCGCAATCTGCGTGGGTTGACTTGCCTTGTCGGGGGATGAGGGATGACTGGTGAAGAGCAAGTGGCTTGGTAAACACTGACAATTAGGATGGACACTTCTAAGTACTAGCGCGATTCGACAGACACACCAGAGACCTTTCGCCAAGACAATGGAGAGAGAGAGTGATGCGTCAGTTAGCTAGTGGCGCGCTGTCCCGCGACTGAAAACGCCAGCGGGCTCTCTCCAGTGCTCTTCCTATTGGCAACAGCTTCGCGCTACTCTGGCCAATCGCAGGTGAGCCTTGGCTGCCCCCTGCGGCCTTCTCACCCTCGTAATAATCTAACGCCAGGTAAAATCACAAGCCCTGAACGAGAGACAGACCGCACCGCACCGCACCGCACCGGCCATTACAAAACAAATTGAAAGCCAATTCATGCCCTTCCAAGTTTCCCAAGGAACTGCCGGAAAATCTGCCTTTTCCTTTGCTCCGTTCTGCCGCGCTGATAACGAAAACATATAAAAATGCTGAGGCCGCCAAGTGGAAGTGTTGAATATTGAATCTAGTGGATTAGAGCGAGGTTAGCCAGGGTAGCGGACCTTTGACGGTTATTTAAATCTGCCAGAACACTTGTCCGGAGCATATGGTCGAATGATGGCCCCCAACGGACCTTCATGGGAAACGGGCACGACCCCCGCACCATTGACGACGACACTCCACCCCACAAAAGCGAGCTCGACGGCCCCACAACTGTGCCGTGCCCCCTCTAGGACGTTAATCGTTCCTCTATCCAGGACTAATTTGAAGCAGCACGCCGTGAATTTAAACAAGAAAGGATGCGGTCGAAGCGACCACGCGTCACGGCATCGCTTCTAGCTATCCTCCGGATGAAGCCTCCACTCATCAACCGGCCCTAGCCAATCATCCGACAAATATCAAAGCTCGATATATCAGCGCACTCCCAATATCTCCAATTCTGAGCGAAGGAGACATTCTCACATTTCAACGCATCTACGTGTGTAGTACATGTCTGAAGGAAGGAACTCAACGCAAGCTCACATTGCCAAAAGTCAACAGGTGGCATCTACTGGCGACACCCCCAGCAGACGCGTCGCTTAACCATTACACGGGAAAAACTAACGGAAATCACCGTTGTCGGTCAGGTTCGGCCCCAGGCCGGACCGATTTCTCTGCAATTCCGGCCGATATTAGCGAGTCAAACGTCAAATAGACGTGTCATTAGGCTGACGAATCAGATAGTACTGCTACTGGCTGTCAGCTACTCTCTCCTCCTCCACCCCTCCGCCTGGGGCGCGTGCCGCCGCCACACACACCCTCCCCCCCCCCCCCCCAAATCGGGGAAAAAGAGTGCCCTGCGCGCGTGCCCTTTTGTGCTCGCGCGCTGATACCCCTTTTCACCGCGCGGACCTCCTGCCCCCTTTCTCCATCGACCCCTGGGCCCTTTGCCCTGGGATCCCGGCCCCCGGCCCCCGGCCATGCTATTCGCTTGTTAATCGACAACACCAAGCCATAAATTATATCAGCCACCCTAAGTAGAGCGATCCGCGAGGCTGAGGAAAAAAGCGCGAGAAAAACACCGTAGGCGCCGCGCGCAAAATCAAAACCATAACTCACGTTAAATGGCCTTGCCAGTTGCATCAACGTCCCTCTCATAGCTGCCCGTCGCCCGTCGCCCGTCGCCCGTCGCCCGTCGCCCGTTGCTTGCGGTTTACCGAATTGTTGGGCAAAAAATGTGTCCGACGATGACGCGCTGACTTTAAAATATTATATTCCCCCTGCTATTTGACCATTTGACAAACTGGCCTCCACTTTTACGCAGGTACCGAAGAAAGCCTTTTCTACTCTTCTTTGTTAGTTTTCCTCTTTCCACTGAAAGTCCTACTCAGCTTTTCAGTCTTAAGCACTTCTCCTATATCAGCCCAAGTGAAGAAACCAATGAGAAAATATCTCACCGTACAATATGAAGGGGGATGAAGGCGGAAGAAGGGGCTAGTCACTCTGGAATTGCTTGTGTCACCAATTGAGTTGCTACTCTGACACGGCAGTATGCATACACGTGTTACGTGAAGGCGTGTCAAACGGACTCCCTCTCTCTCTTCTGCCGTGCCTCCCATTCTCGAGAGATGTCCCTTTTGGCAACGCAAAAATTGATCCGCTCAAAGGAGAGAGCCGGCCGGGACATATAGCAGCCCGCAACCGACGCAACGCTATAGCGGCACACGGCAAACCGTTACTACCGCTCCTACCCTTTCTTTCTTAACATCATTATTCTTGTGCTGCGCACCACCTTCTGCCCCTAATCGCCCACCCTCCAGCCATGTGAATTCTCACTCTTTGGAAGAGAGCACCCTTGCGTCATCATTAAGCTTGCGCACCTGATTTTATTAGTTAAATTCATTTCAATCAGTCTTCCTGGGCGAAGCTCGGCTGAACACTACTTTTGTAACTACAAACAAGTAGAGCTTCACTCAAGCAGAGCTTCCACTCGAGAGCACATCAAATCGTTTCTGTATGCATAACAAATGAAATCGTTACAAATTCAATTATTCCCCGAAGAAATAAGAAGCTCTAGTCTAGTTGTATCGGTACTGCGTACCATCCAAAAGTCAACCTCTTAAAAAATTTGCGAAAAAATGAATTTTCAGCTAGGGCTCTGGAATTTTTTCTACTTCTTCCTCGATGTAAAAAAACACTTTCTACCAAGTTTCAGCCCCGGAAAAGGTCGGGAAGTAAGAAAAACATGGGGAAAACCGTTGAAACCAATTTTTCAAGATCGGTTTTCCACGTGTTTTAGGTAGAATTCCGGCATTTCCCCCACAACATTTATGTTTTTTATCCGTTTTGGGACACGGGCAATCGAAATATCAAGCGTTCGTCCCGGTCCCAGAACCTTCGAAAAATCGAAAATTTTTGAAGGGGTATGCCTTAAAAAATTTGCGAAAAAATGAATTTTCAGCTAGGGCTCTGGAATTTTTTCTACTTCTTCCTCAATGTAAAAAAACACTTTCTACCAAGTTTCAGCCCCGGAAAAGGTCGGGAAGTAAGAAAAACATGGGGAAAACCGTTGAAACCAATTTTTCAAGATCGGTTTTCCACGTGTTTTAGGTAGAATTCCGGCATTTCCCCCACAAGTATCAGGTTTTTTTTCCGTTTTGGGACACGAGCAATCGAAATATCAAGCGTTCGTCCCGGTCCCAGAACCTTCGAAAAATCGAAAATTTTTGAAGGGGTATGCCTTAAAAAATTTGCGAAAAAATGAATTTTCAGCTAGGGCTCTGGAATTTTTTCTACTTCTTCCTCGATGTAAAAAAACATTTTCTACCAAGTTTCAGCCCCGGAAAAGGTCGGGAAGTATGAAAAACATGGGGAAAACCGTTGAAACCAATTTTTCAAGATCGGTTTTCCACGTGTTTTAGGTAGAATTCCGGCATTTCCCCCACAAGTATCATGTTTTTTTTCCGTTTTGGGACACGAGCAATCGAAATATCAAGCGTTCGTTCCAGTCCCAGAACCTTCGAAAAATCGAAAATTTTTGAAGAGGTACGCACACGCCAAGTTTTTCTTATTCATAAAACTGAAAGTTACGTTTAAGTATCACAGAATAAAATCTGGAGTCTTATTAACTGTATTACGCAGAAACGACATGGTGAAAAATTCTGCAGAAATTTGTACTCACTCGTAGAATTTTGATGAAAGATGGGTTCGTTTTTTACAGGGTTCTATGGAAGAGTTAAACCGTTCAAATTGCTAATGTGACCAATTGAAGAGTTTAGGTTATGTGTTCATAGTATCAGGTTCAAAATGCATTATCTCAGAAACAAGGTACTTAGTCAAGTCTAATAAAATTAGAACCAGAATACAGATTGTTTTGAGAAAATTTGAAGAAAATCTATAGAAAACCATTTTCTGATACAACTACCTACTAATTGATAGAATGAATTAGGCGTGGGCTGGCGCTGTCTTCCCTTAGCCGAGGAGAGAGACATTTACGAGTGGTGCTTTCGAATTATGAGGAAAAAGTGTGGCTGTGTGAATTGACTGGCACGATAGCAAGTACAAGGACCCTGCCGCTGCTGTCGCCGACGACGTAGCCTACAGAGCGGGGAAGGAGGAGGAGAAGGAGGAGTATGGGGTGGGGGGAGAAACTTGGAGGATAATTCCGCTTTTAATTACCGCGTCATCTGGCTCCGTCTGCTTATAACCCCGTCGCTTTAGGAAACTCCCCAATTTCGCGCTCCAGCTCCTGCCAGCCGAGCGTCCCGAGTCTGACCATCTCCCAAGAGTTAGAACGAGATAATAGTCGAGCAGTCGAGCAGTGAGGTGCTAGCCAGGCCAGCGTTATCACAATATTCTAATCTATTCATTTGGATTCTGGTGGCTGTGATTCTGATAAGAAGGCTGACTGCTCAACGACTCTCAGCCAAACGGCTAAGGAAGGCCTCCTGATCGCTGTGCTGCGGATGGCTGATATTTGGCAGAAAAAGAATTGGGTTTCGATCGGGAAGAAGTGAGTTATCGCTTGTAGCATTATTCCCGGAATTCTACTGGGTTAGACCGTTACGTAGACACTCGAGCAGGCAGGCAGGCAGGCAGGCAGGCAGGCAGGCATCCACCGCGCACGCACTTCCGGAAGCTCGAGATGTTTCGATGCGGAATTCAAAGTGGCACGAGTCAGAGTAGGAGGGGTGGGTCGAGGGTTGTGCTCTATCGGGAGATAATCAGGGCTTATTAGGCGACTGGGGTTAATATGTAACGGGCGACCAGGTGAATCACGCCGGAATCGGGCAGCATGACGGCTTGGATCTAGGATTTACCCTCTGTTCGGGGCCGATATATCGTCGGGTTGGCAAAGGACAACGTTCACTGCGGATGGGACACCTGCCGACACGACCCCTTGCGCTCGGAGAGATATCCAGCCAACCAACAGGAGTCAGTCACTCGTTCCAGTTGTGTGGATGGGGCGCGCACGGCTCGGTCGCGTCGTTTCTTGCCGCCACGATCTGCGATTTCTATCGCACTCCCCTATTCGACTTTCCAAACTCCACCCACTCACCCTAAGCGCCCACTGCCTTCTGCCCTCTGCCCTCTGCCCTCTAATAACGATCAAGCCATTTCACGAGTCCAACGACCAGGCCACACTCTTCGAGAGAAGAGAATTCCGAATTGATAATGTTTATCAGGGACTGGAAGGGACTGGCACGCTAATTGGCAATACTCACCGGTTTCTCGGTCGCTCCGGTCTTCGGTGGTGTTCTCGCCAAGCATATCCTGTAGCTGAAGAGGTTCTCGCAAACCGAGAACGAGCTCTTCCCCTGCTGCAATGTCCCTCAGAGCTTCGTACACCATCTGCGAAGAATGACAGACTTTGGACTCTTGAGATTCTTTCGTCATTCTACCTTTCACTCTTCATTCTCATTATCCTGTTTCACCAATAGATTCTATTATTAGAATCAATTGATCCTGTGAATAGCTGCTCATTTTATGAAATAACTAGATGGAATATTAAGCTGAAAATGTATAATCAAAGCTTGTTTAGAATAGAAGGGATGGTAAAGTGTGCGGGATGGAGCCTGCTGGCGGGCATATAAAGTCGCGCGAGCCGTCCAAGCCCTTTTTCATTAAGATGCCATTTTCGCGTGCGACACACGCTCCGCATTAGAGGATCCGGGGGAGGCTATAACATTCGAAAGCTATGAAAGGATCTTTATGGTGTCGTCGAGGCCCGGAAAGTCATTACAACGACGACAATTCCAGCGGCCTATATCTGCACTGATAGAAGGGCTGTGGAAAGCTGGCGCTGGCGCTGGCGGTGGCGGTGGCTGTGGCGGTGGCTACGGGGCAGAGGAAGAGAAAGGGAGAGAAAGGGAGAGAAAGGGAGAGAAAGGGAGAGAGAGAGAGATTGGGATCGGTCGGTTCCCACAGCGATCGGATCACGGGGAGGTAGGGAGGGAGGGCGGATAGGAAGTCAGTGGATTGGGGTGGCAAGGAGTTGGCGCCGTAGGGTGACTTAATAACTAAACACCCTGTATACATGAAGCTTAGGGCAGGAGACCACAGCCTTCTGCTGCCTAGCATGTGTCAATTTTCACACAGAGAGATTGGGGGGCAATAGGCATCAGTGATCAGGGTGCATTGAAAGAAAAGCAACCGATTGGGATGATATTGGAGAGTGAGAGCTTGACCACTCTTGCTCGCAATATTCCATAACGCGCCGTCCGGATCGAGTGTTAGTTGGCGGGGAAATTGAATGTATAATTAGTAAAGTTGTTTCCAGCAGTATGTCTCCCGTAGATATGTGCTCAATTATTGGTCAGAACCGATTAAAGAAAGATGAAAGCGTCATCTGGCGGATAAATTGTAACGAATACTTGTAGATATTTACCTGACCTCCGATGAGAACGTGGCGCATATTGATTGCGTGTGGAGTGGCGGAGCTGCGAATGTACTTTAACCAATTGTTCGGTTCGTGCGATGCATCCAGCCATCCCCTAGCACCAGTGCCAGGCGTGCGCACCTAACACAGAAAAGCAGCAGCATCTTCAGTCGGGCTGGATTCCATCATTAGTTAAGAATAAAGGTCCGATCGATCGAGATGGAAAATGGCTTGAATCTCAATTCTCTCCAGATATGTATTGTATATCGCACTATCATCAGCCTTGCTCACTCTCCTCTCCAACTGTTAGTTGTCACTCCAGCCCCTGTCTCTGAGCTCGAGTTAACACCCTACTTTTAGGGCGAGACAAGTGATTTTTCAATTGTCTTGCTCACCAACGCAACGCAACGCAACGCAACGGGCCAAAGTCGAGACCGAGACCGAGACCGAGACCGAGACGCATGGCTGGCCATGCGTCTCACCCCTCAGCCTACGATAGAGGATAGCTCCGTTCGCCTCTCGACTCTCGACCCCTTGAATTCTTCTGGCCTTAGCTCCCCTCTCTTTGGACATTGAAAACACATTTTGCACTTTTGCGGCTCGTGCAGGGTACGCGATGCACGACCCACTCACCCCAACTCTCCACCCTAAGCCCGGCTAGCCGAGTAACATTTCTTCCGAGCCTCCATATTCACCAGAATCGTTCTTTTCGTGAGTGGAAATCATATCGCTAGTTGGGAAAGAGAACTGATAGTGGTCGTTTTCAAAAGTTGCGAGTGTACAATCTTTGTTTAGAAATCTCGGAGACTTGGACAGGCTATCAGAGTATTATCGGTATGAAAGGGTTTGGCGCAGGATTAGGGCAGGGGCTGGCTTGCTTCCTTTGTAAGTAGGTATCACCTGCGGGCCGCTCTGGTGCCAAGTGGAAGCCGGTCTGCCCATAAAAATCAATGAATCTCGCAGGTGGATACTTGCCAGATCTGGATCTAGCTTGCAGGTCAGTAATGACGGTTTGCCGACGCGCGATGACAAGCCAGCCAAGCGAGGCTGAACAACTTTTGGTCTGCACAGCTCACTTAATCCGGAAACCGCGTTCGGAAAGCGCAACCAACAAGCCGTAACCGGTGTGTAAACCTTCGCCTCAAAACATCATCCCCCGAAACCTTAAGCGGCTCTGTCCCTTCGCGGCACCGCACGGCACGGCCCTACACTTCCATAGCTCTCCTCTCTCGCTGCGCTTCATTCACTCCTTCCTCTGAAAGGAAGCTGTTAGCTTTCTTTGCCCATTCGCACCAGTATCTATCTGTGTCGGTTTCCTCTCGCAGACAGGATCGACATCCCTCTTGGAAGACGCTGTCATATGGAATATTGCATGATTTGTCAGTCGGTCAGATTGGAAACTCTCGCTTGATTACTGCTAATATGCTAATATGAATTGGGATTTCTTGAAATAACTGGTTCAAGATGAAGATGAAGGTGTGAGAAGATTCTGTGATTTTGGTCAGTTTAGCTAGAGGGGCAGAGTGCGACTGGCTCTCTAAGGAGCGCCACTCGAAGATGGGCACGGACGAACGCAGATACACAATGGGACTAGTTCTCAGCATGCAGCACGGCAGATTAGGATCTGGGGGGCGTTTTCTCACACCTTGGACAATGATGATGCGCTAACTCAATTCAGCGAGAGGCTAATTCGACATTTAGTCCGTTACAACTTCTCGGTCGGCTTTAAAAGAGGCCAATCAGAAAAAGGCGTCACTCTGCTTTTGCATTATTAATCTTTTATTAGAAGTGAGGGGCTGAATGCTCGGCTCGCTAAATCGGCGGGAGCGAGCCTTGAGCCTAGAAATCCCGGATAAAGAGGATTCGGTATTAAAGGAAAGAGTAGAGGAAAGATTGGTCGCGGCGGTCTTGTAAAACGCGCAGCAGGGTGCTTCCCGTTCCTTTGTCGGCGCTGGAGGGCGGGGAGCGTGGACATGTGCCAAGAATTCCGAGGACAGATTTGTCCGAGGGTCAATCGTACGCCTTCTCAGTAAGAGAAGGAGATAAGGCATGGTGGGTTAGGTCTGGTGGATGGCTAGTAGAGAGTTGATAGATAGCAACAGACTGGAAGGCAAGGCAAAATTGCTACAAGTAGCAGATACGCACGCATCGGCTTAGCAGGATTTTCAGATTCGAATTGTCGCGAAAATAGGAAATGGCGCAATAGCGCGCCACGGTCATTCAGATGCATTTGATTCACCTTCCAGTTAGACATTTCTCGGTCGTCGAGCAGCTTATCTTTCTTCGGAAAAAGTTCCAACATCGCCCGAGTACCGAACAGGTTGCCGCTGAGTAAATTTAAACGATCGCTATCTATGAAGATAGGCCTCTTGGAGTTTTTCTGAAGAGACCTTTGGAAAAACGATGCGCCACCGCCGCCATCAATTTGTCCATCTTGGATAAGGCGAGGGCGAGGGCGCGGGCGAGGAGAGGTCAAAGCTTGGTGTTGGAAGAGACGTGGTTAGGCCAGCACGAGATCTCAGCTCGCAGCCTTGGTTGAAAACCCAACACCGAACACATAGTTTGCCCTGACGAAAAGCTCTGGCTTCGCGTTCAATTTCACACCTCCAAGAAAAACGAGCGAACCCATGTCCGAAGCGAACCTTTTCTACCGAAAATGCCTGCTAGCGAAGGTTGGTGGCGGTGGCGGTGGCGGTGGAGTGCAGTGGCTGCGACCCTCTGCTGTTACTTGCACGGTAGCCCTCCAACTCCAAGCCTCGGAAGAGGAAAAGAGACGCGTGCCACTCACAAATGAGAATATGCTCCTCCGGCTTGGAGCAGCAGCGATCGATCTCAACTTAGAATGCACCGAATGTGCGCCTGCTAGTTGAGTAAACGGCCCAGGACTGCTCAAGAAACTACTACATAAATTATATGTACAATAGATACTGCTGATTCTAAGAAGAGAGGCGAAAGCTATCTACAATAGTTGTGATTGTCTGGCGAGGCCCGGCGACGCCCGGCGACAATCCATACTGAGCGTCTGACCAAAGAAGGAGAGAGAGGTGCGTATGTGCGAGGGAATTTCATGGGCATGGGCAAATTTCGCCGAGTCTCCAGTCGTGAGAAGCTGATGGAGGTTGTGCGGGGTGTGCGAGGCGGTCAATTATCGAGGGCGGCTGTTTACGATTCTGGAGGCCATGCTCCACTCCACCAACCTGCGAACGCGACCTCCCCTCGAGCAGGCCGGGCTCTTGGCGACATCTTTCCTTAATTTCCTCTTACAATTAGTTTAAAGGGACGTAGGGGGTGGATGCTGAATGGTCCAAATGATTCTTGGCCGGCACTGGAGCAACCGGCAGGCCCCGGCAAGCCCCGGCAAGCCCCGACACTCTCTTAATTAAAGCTTCATTAATTCTGGGGAGCCACTAGGATCACTGGCCAAGTGATAAATCCTTGATGAGAACGGGGAATGAAATGGAACGAGATGAAACAGTTTTCAACGAAATATGTCATAATCGAGCGAAGCCACCCTAATCGGGAAGGAACGAAAGAAGGAGGAAGAGGGGTGACGCGTGTTCGCCGTGCTTCTCTTCCTCGATTGGACACGTATTTCCCGCACTTGACCCACTTGACTCGAAGCAGTAAAGTGATGCAAGTAATGACAGAGCAAACGGTGCCCTCCGACCCGTATCTAACGCGGAACAGATGCCACCCCCGGCCGGGCCGGGCCAGGCCGGGCCGGGCCGGGCCGAGTCATGCCAGCCTTCTAGGGAGAAGCTACCCTCGACATATCTGCCTGTATAAATTATATCGGAGACGCGTCACTGCCAGCCTCCTTTACGATCGATCATTAGAGAAGCTGACTGGCCTCCCGGAACATTTAAGAGAGGGAGAGTCTGGTCGCTCCTTCCTCGAAGTTGTTCCCTGCTCTTCTTCACGGAGGACGGAGGATTCTTCGCAATTCAGATAATTGGAGAGTTTTCTTTTCGTCATGGGCTTGCGGTGATAGAGCGACTTGAATTGATCGAGATATATATCAGCTGATCGGGCGCCAACTTGCTTCGCGTTACGAATCCTGTTGAACTTAGTGGAGAATTGACTGGGCTGGACGTCTGAGGCGACCAAGCTCAGGGCACAATGCTATCGAAAGAGAGTAGCGGCTGAAGGGCTGCGTGATTAATGCAAGCCAATAGTCGAAGGTACACAGGAAATGCCTCGGCTCTCACCGTGTATTCCTGTGTATATTGACCTAGCTTGAGACTAGCTGCCTCTGCTGGACCAGATTAGTTCGGTCATTGTAAGGAGGGCCGAGCGCGCATGCACCACCCAATCTGTCAAAGCCGTGTACCAAGTCTACCTACGGAATCCTGGGCAGAGGGTGGCCCCGCTCCTAACGGAGGCAACGAAAAGCTACACGCTCGCACTCCCTACACCTACCAACCCACCAAGCCAAAGCCAAACCTCCGATATTCCGGATGGCCGCACTACATTTCCCAAACGCCTCGGCCAATAATCCGGCCCGTGCTTCTATTCCCGCCAGAGCGATTCACTCTCGCTCACTCAAAGAGAAAAACCGGCCGAATTTTAATGAAGCCTCTTTACTCTGCATTATTGCACGCCTGGCCAACTCATTGAGCCTACCCTCCCCGCTTCTCCTCCTCTACCCACCAAACAGTCAATATCAAACTGCCTGCAACTGATGCCAATGTATTTTTGTCCGCCGCCGGAAACAATGACTGCTTGATTGATTGACCGTTTAGATTTTAAGCTCGGCCTTCCGAGCCAACCAATAATGAATATCGCGAATAATGTCGGATATGTCAGCAGGATATCTAGCCAACCGGCCGCACCGGCTCAAAATCATAAAGGATTATATTGAGCGCGCCCGTCCTCCACCCTTTTTATTCTCCTATTATCGCCGCGCTCCAACCAATACGCTCGCCCGGTCGGCCAATTCACCGTGGCCAAGAGTACATGAAAATTATCAATCAGTGAGAGAGAGAAAGAGCTCTCAGGCTAAACTAGAGTCACAAGAGTTCGGCGGCAGCGGCCCAGCTAACAATTTCCACCTGGCGAATCCCACGACAATCGGCGGTGTACATCAAAAGGGACGATTGTTTCCCGTAAATTACAAGCAGCAGGGCACTTGCTCGACTTCTCGTTATGAGTTGGCGAACAAGTTCAATTAAGTGCGCGCCCCACGAAATCTCGAGACGTGAACGGGGAGAGAAGACGGTTTGCCACACCAAGTGTAGGAGGGAGGGAATCAGCCAGCCCCCGTCAATCCAATGGGAAAACAGGTCGAAACAGCTCTCAGTCTGTGTGTCTGTGTGTCTGTGAGCAGGAGGACAATGGGCCAGTTTGACATGGCTTCAAAATGAGCTGGAGGGAAAGGAGCAAGGGCGGGTGGGGAGGGGGAGGGGGAGGGGGAAGGGATAGTGGTGGCGTAGATGTTGCTTACTGGCATGTGTGAAGAAGACAGTGGCTGCTAGTAAAACGAAGCGTGTCGAAAGGTCGAAAGTTAGGTCCTGGCTGAAGGACTGACTGATGTTCTTCGGAGACGAGATGATCCGGACGCTGCTCTTGGCATTGTACGGAATCGTCGGCCGGCTGTCGGCGCAGCCCGCCGGGTCAGCTTGACTAGCAGGCAACACGTGTCTGTTATGTCTATTATCGACAGATAGCGTGGTAACGAGCGTGCGAGATTTATTAGCCCGAGCAAGCTGGCGCAGTAGAAAGAGGAGAAACGGTCGAGCGGCGAGGGTAGGCCGGGATTTACGAATGGTTTGGGAGAGCGAAATCCCCGCCACGCCCCCCGGCCAAAAGCTCTCCACTCAGATAATCTCAGTGTATGAGACGCGCAGCTAGCAGTCCGATTTATTAATAACATTACACACTTGCTCTATTTCGGTAAAAAGAAAGGCAAATGACTAGCTAAGGGCTGTGTCTAGATTGGTTGGAGAGCGAAAGCAGTTGGCCGGACAATTTCCAGTGTCAAAATAGACGGGCTTCAGCCGCGGGCCTTAGAAACAAGTATCGTGTTTCAATTAGCATAATGCAAATGTGAGACACATAGAGGGAGAGAGAGAGAGAGAGAATGAGAAGGCCGCTCCTCGAGAAGAGGGCTAGTTAACCCGTACTAGCCCTTGACTCTCACTCTTACCAAGAATAACGACTGCAATGGCCACTAGAATGCTTCCTAGAGTTTGCAGCCTGGCAACACCTAAAAGCCCTTGTTCTCCTTGGGAGGCTTCGCGCGGCTGATCTCGACCGACTCTTACCGAGTTCAAAGATCGTGCGAAAACTGTTAACCGGCAATCACCTTCACCCCTTTGACTACCGGCTGGGTTTCCGTAGGTGTCGACTCTCCTATGAAGAAGCAGGGATATGGATGGCTGCCTCCTCGCCGAGGGAGCTCTGTCAGGCCTCCAACAATACCAAAGATCCCCTCGCAACTCTGATTGTCACTTGTTTCCTGTCGCGATTCCTTTTCTTTCTCATTCCTGCTGAAGCCCAGCCGGTAGCGTAACGCCTTACGCTATCTTACAATTATCTTCGCTTTGGACTGACGCGACGCGATGCGACGCGACGCGCGCTCTACCCTTGGAGATGTTTGCCAATTAGTTGTCCAGCCTCCAACCTCGAGCAGGCCTAGTTCTAGTAGCTTAGGAGTGGGAGTGGGAGTGTGACAAAGGCTCATCGACAGGATGAGGAGGAAGAGGTGCTCGAATGCTGAGGTGTGCCGGCTCAATCTATTATATGGCATACTGTCGAATCACTTGCGGAGTTTGACCTCCTGCAACGGCCATAAGACCGATTGAGCTGGATAATGTTCTGCGAGTAAGGGGCATAGCGCCCACCTTCTTCAATGTTCTTTGATAAAAGGCAATCGGTGCCGTCGTTTGTTTAGTGACTGTGATTGTACGCCATAGCCGAATATCAGCGAATCCCTCCTGCCTCACCGTTTATCATTTATATATGATTTGTCAGGGACACGCGGCCGCTAATAGTGGAGCGCTTTCCGACCGATTTGCCCGAAAAGCTACTCTGCAACAGAGAGGAAGGAAGCGTGCGCATGGGAAAGAAGGCACCCTAGCACAGCCGTCATCGGGCCGTTGAGCGGTCCGGTGCCGGAGCCGGAGCCGGAGCCGGAGCCGGAGCCGGAGAGAGGCCACCATGACGAAATACTGGCCTTTCCTCCGATTGACTGTGAGTGCAGTGCAGATATGGGAAAAAGACGGGCCTAGGGAGAGAGTAAAGGCTCGAAAAATGACAAGTGAAGCCTTTGCCGCGAATGCTCGCCATCTATATCTATATCTAGAGGATAAGATATCGAGATAGATGGCTCGATAGGTGTGCATGGAGAAAATCTAAGGGCTGCCCTCAGTGAGGAAGAGAAGTGGTCGAGAAGAATAAGAAGATCAAGTGGCGCAATAAACGGCGCGAGATTGATCATTTTCGGTGGGTTCTCGAAATCATTCGGCAAATTGGGAGCGCGCACCCTTGTGCCAGGAGGCACAGGAGGGTTTCACAGTTGGCTGAGCTAAGCCCAAGATTGCTTTAGTCGGCAGGAAGGCACGTCGCGCGATCGGCCGCTCTGCGGATCACGCGTCAACAAGCAAACCGCATCCGGCACTAACCTACAACTGGAACCCTCTTTATCTAACACAAGCCCCATTTAATTGGCTCAAAAATACAAACCAAAAGGAGCCAAATCGATTGGTGCGTCTATATATCCATCTATTCTTGGGGAAGGGTTCCTGTTATTGCGCCACTGGCAGAGCCCTGGCTTTCTTAGCCTCCTCTTGCGCCTGCCGATTTTAGCTCCCAACGCGTATTCCTCGATATGGGAAAGGGGCTTTAAGCCATCTCGCAACTCGTATAACAGTGATACATAGCTCCTGCTAAGCGACACCAGCCAATCGTTGAAAACCCCTCAAAAAGACCGATGCCGTTGCCTGCTGATGAGGCCACCCCCCTCCGCCAACCAATAGGTCTTCTCTCCTTCCCGCTTGAAAGCTCCATCTCTACTTATTCCGCCTTCAGTTTCCAAAAGACAAAACCCACCGAAATAATGAGCAATCAAGAGTAGATATTTCAGCGTTCCATGAAATTATAGCGACTTGAAATTTGCAACCTCCGAGATACTACGGGATAGATATACATATCCTTAGAGAAGTAAATGTTAGTGGTTCTGTAAATCTTGTATGACTGGCTAGATTTAGAAATGCTCGACCTGAAACCTGCCTTAAACATCACCCCTTGAGTTGCCAGCGCGAGAAATGTTTCCCCTAAAATATGAGAAAAGGATTGGGCTCCCGCGTGGATGGCCTTGCTAGCGTGTGAATCGAATCGATCAGAAGGGCTGCCCCTCTCGTCTTTCTTCCATTTCAGGGAAAGCTCCAACATTATTTTCACACTTGACGAATGCCTTCATTCAACCATTATTCAAATCTTTCCTAAAATCAATCTTGACCGATCTAATTCCATTCTTGCTAATTCTACAATTATCTTGAGCTATAGTCTGATACGTCTAGCGTGGCTTCTCAAAGAAGGTTCAACTCCATAATCGAAAGAATAATCGAAAGCATGCCGGAGGGGCCACTCTCTCATCCTTGGGAAGATAAAAAAGTGGCAGATCCCGAGGGGAGGATCTAGTCGAGTTGGCTTAATGGAATTTGCACTTCCTCACGTTGGTATCGAGGGTTATTTCCGAATATGTGAGAATTTGTAAGGCTAGCTATCCTCTTTCCGTTACTTGTCGACTGATCTAGACAGACAGACAGACAGACAGACAGAGAGGCAGGCAGGCAGGCAGGCAGGCAGGGAAGGGGGGGGGGGGAGAGGGAGCGGTACACATTGGCGCGCGTGGGGTTGATAGATCGGGCCGACGAAACGAAGGGGTAGTTTAGCTTTAATCGATCCTGTAATCGCCGCGTCCGACAGTTGGCCCGGCTGCCTTTTTGTCGGCAGTTAGATGGATGGGCGCCATTTACATTTTGTCAGTGCGACATGCGCTAACGTAACATAACGTCGCGTCGCCGTTATCATATCTATCACCGAGGCCCTGGACCGAATCGAGCAGCCCCACCTTCAATTAGACTAGCCCCTTTTAGACTGGCAAGCATTCTTTGCGCCATTCTAGACTGGACATTAGAAGTGAGAGAAGGCAGGTGACAGTCAGCTAAGATTCCTCGAGAATCTGCTTCGGAGATTTGGACTATTCAAGACGAGTCGGGAGCCGGTGACCAGTTTCTCACTGGACTTGTCAAGTCGAGAGATACAAGAGGCGGAGAGTTGCCGCGTGATTTAGCGAAAAAGTCTGGAATATTGCCGAGAAAGAATTGTAGATGGTATAATCTAGAGGGAGAGGGAGAAAGGAATATCCGAGGCAAGCGAATTGAGAGATCTGTCAGGAGGGATGGCACCTTCACCGCTTCATCAACAGCGAGCGGACCAGGTGTCTATCTCCGGGACGTCGAAAGAGGAATCTCTGGCCTGTCTGTCTGCCTGTCTCTGTTGGCTATCCCCCTTTCTATCTCGCTTTCTACGTTCTCGGCATCTGCCGGATAATACCCAGGATTATAGCAACAGGATAGCAAATCCGGCCAACATCGTTCACCGAGAATCCTAGTACATAGAGGGCTCTCTCCGGACACGACACGACACGGACACGGACACGGACACGGACACGGACACGGACCGTCTCATATCCCGTCCCAGCCAGCCGTGTCGGCAACCAAACAGACCGATCATCTTTCAAGGTTCAATAGCCGGCTTGGGCTGTTGATATCGGAGAAGAGTCGCGTGCGAAATCGACTGGCTCTGGTAAGCCTGAGAATGAGTAGGGCTTGTACCCCTTCGGAGAGGAGGTGAACATGGGCGTAAATTGTGCTAATGTGCTAATGTAGTAATGTCGCGGAAAGCTAATGGACAAGAAGATTCATGAATGATGGCTTCAACTATAGAAATCACTTACCTCCCAAGCGTAACGGGGGTTGAAAGGTTCGCTGGCCCATTTGCCGAGAAAAGGGCCGAATCTCGCTCCTCGCGGTATCTCCTTTCTAGCACGGACTTGTGGTCCATTCGGTCCAGATCCTCCGACTTCGACCTCTGCCACTGGGGATATCCATTCCCTGCCCGAGAGTTCTTTCGATTCTTGCTTTATCGGATTGTCTGGAGAAACAATCTCGGCTATTCTATCGAGGCGACACATTTCTCCACTAAACAATCACGGCCGAACCTCCACTGGAGAAAACTTACGATAATCGAGTCGGAAGGAGTCACGCGCAGACCTCGAGTATTCCTTCCTCCCGGCTTTCTCGCTGTATTCCCAATCGGAATGTTTCTCCTCGATTCTCGATGGGGGAGGAGACCTCGGCTCATTCTCGTTATTCCTTTGCTCGATCATCAGCGACACCACTTTCGGCTCTTCCTTTAACGGGTTGTCTGCAGACACAATGCCCGTTATTCTTTTCACATTACTCACGGCACCTTCCATCAATTCCTCTTCAATTCTGAGCAGGGGCACACTTACGGTAGTCAAGTTGGAAGGAATCTCGCCCAGACCTCGAGTACTGCAAATCCCTATATACCGAATTATTCCAGTTGATACGGTTCGATCGGCTCGCTTCCATTTCTGAGATTCCGCTCTCAATGGTCTCGTCGCCCTCGCCTTCGCCCTCACCCTCTTCCTCTCCGTCTCCGTCTCCGTCTTCCTCACCGTCGCCGTCTCCGTCTCCCTCACCGTCACAGCCACTACCTTCGCCGCTGAGAACGTCGATGCCGCCCTCGCCACTCTCGGTGTCAGGCCCAGCAATCAACGATGACCCACCACCGGCAGGAGCAGCCAGCGCCGACTCGGCTTCGTCGCTGCTTCCTAAAATTGTTAGTTTTATCGATACGTTAGAATTGCAAGCTTCAAAAGAACATTTGCTTAAATATTTGTACAATCTGCGGGAAGGCTGCTAGTAGGAGAAAGAATGTGTTTCCATCGCAATTCCATCGAGGGAATCGTGCGGATTCTCGAGAGGAGGAGAAGCGGAAACTTGTTTGTCGGAAGGCCGTCCCGGCTTTCTTTTTACGGCTCTGGTTTGGGAAAGTCCTAGGTACACAGGGACAAGTGCCAATTGAAGATTGAAGAATACTATCTGCTCGAGACCAGCAGGCAGCCCCGCCCCGATCCTCCAGTCGCGGCTCTACCACTCGGCAATAGACAGACAGAGAGAGAGAGAGAAAGATCTGAGGATGTTTGATCTCTCGATGATAAGCCGAGAGAATTTTATTGTCCTCTGTTGTCGGCGATGTTTGATGCACCATAAAATGGATAGGTGGGGGTGGTGTGGGTCTGGGTGGGAGGGCAGTGGCTGACAATTTGACGCAGTGAGATAATGGGTTCGAGTGCAAGATCGACACTCAAATAGCTAGAGACATTAGATATAGTAGAGCCGAGGTTGGCAACGCTAGGGTCAATTGGTGGGATGATTATTTCTGAAGCTGGTGGTGTTTTGACGCGTGCCTTATCGAGTTGGATTATCGACTTGCTATTTCCGAGAGAGTCGGCCAATTTGCTCTTATTTGCATCTCTACTTTGGCCAGTGGGTAAGGCCAACGGCCGACTAAAGGACTCGGAATTCGGAGATATATCGGGCTATCTCAATCTCAACTATATGTATGTAGAGATAGAGCTGCCGATGCATATCCCAATGAGAAGAAGAGAAGAGGGCCGAATGACGTGTCCTCGAGAAAGACGCGTACTGCGCTTCTGGTGGCAACGGGGCCGCTCTATTTCTTCTTGCAAACTGCAAACTACTACTTAAAGATGAGAATCTACCGAGTGTCCTGATAGCTCTAGAGAGAACTGTAACTACAGCTCTCTTTGCCGAAGGGGCCAAAGGGAACGGTGCGCTGGTGCAATAAAAGGGTAAAAATATCAATTTTACGAGCAGCTAGCCAGCCTTCAATTCCATTCTAATCGAGGGAGTAAACAGAGACTTAAGGATCGGAGGAGTTGTGTTAGTAGGGTTGAGCTGGTCGTAAAAGGAAACGGTGATCCCATCGAGAGGGCTCGTCGACACGGACAACTCGACCTACTCTTCACGCAACATATTGACTCTTTCTTTCAACGATCCAACAAATTCTTGACTAGCGAGGCCAAATAAAGGCCGCGAGATCTAAATGTCATTGGGAGGGACGCTTTGAGCAGGTCTTTTTAGTTTGGCCTCTCGGCAGCAGCTTTCCCTTCTGAAGCGCCGAGTGAAGAAATACTTGTGGACTGGAAAGCTTTCGAATCGGTAGATGGGTGGTTGCGGAAAAGATAATTAGGCAAATTGGCGAGCAGCGGGGTGTCGGAAGGCCGATTGCATCGCGGTGCTACGTCTGGCACGCGAGAAAACCGCAATGTACATACGCGAGACCGCACAGGACATCCTGCCGATAGGAAGATCCTTATGAAGAATGGAATGGAATGCCTCAGGACTATAACTACTGTTAACTCCTCGAGAAGTATTAATAAAGGTGCGTGCCGCGTGCTGCCGCGTGCTGCTAGTGTTGTGAGGGTTGTGAGGGTTCCCTGACAAGAGACTATCAGTGTTCGAGAGAATGGCTAGCAAAGGATGGCCAACTAAATTGGATGAGGCTGGCAATCGAAGGAGTGCGGCTTCCGGACAGCTTGCGGTCGCGTTTCCTCTGTCCCCCGGCTGCCGGACGCGCAATCAACCATACACACATCTAAACCAGCTATTTTTCTTGGCTCATGTTCAATAGGGATCGCGCATTATAAACCGACTGACGATCGGGACTACTTGAAATCGGTCTGGCACGCATTCTCTACAAAACTCGTCAGTGATATAAATAACCTTCTAATCAAAGGAAAGCCGAGCGAGCGAGAGAGAGAGAAAGAGCCAGTAATAGAAGAGCCACGCTGACAGCCGATCTTGCCCGGTCATTGTTATTTTGGTTGCTTATATTCCCAATCGGAAGTATCTTATCGACCTACTTCACCTTCGATCCTCCGATCGCGGCTCCAATTCCGTTTCCGCTTTAGACCACCAATCTTTCCATCGCTTTTATTCTAACTTAACGACACTGTCTCACTGCTGTTGGAACTTGAAGCACAGATAGCTATCACTTACCGTTCATATTGAAGTCGAGCATAGATCGCGAGAGACCCTGTCCCTTCATTCGAGTAGCAACACAATCCTCTCGGCTAGTTTCCCTTACCAGTCAAGGTACGCTATCAATTTCTGTCCAATCACTGTTCACACATCTTGTCACCAGAAATTAAGTCTCACCCAGCACCAAATCGAATTCAGAATGGATTGTCACGTTCCAATCGTACCGGCCAAACTAACCAAATGCCCCCCCAAGGAGATTCATCATATATCGCGCTGCTCGGTAGAGTCCGATTGCAAAAGGCCTACCTCCCCAAAGAACCTACCACTGCGCTCACGCCTCTCTCTCTCTCTCTCGCGCGCTCGCGCCCACCCCACCCCACCCCGCGCCCTCCCCCGTCACCCGGTCTCTGTGCGTGCGCGTACCTGCACCTGCACGTGTGCCACTCTCTCTGCCTGCTCTAGTCGCGGGGGGTAAGAAAAGCAGAGAACGCGAGAAACGAGAGCACAGCTCTCTTCCTGCCGAAGCTAGCCTCCTCTATCTATAGGGCACTGCTGCTCAGTGTCAACTGGCTCTTGGCAGACTAGAGGATCCGATCCGGAATCTGTTGAGAAGAGGATGGTACGCCGAGAGGCTTCCCTCGGGAACCCAGCCACGATTCTCGGGGTGTGGCGGACTTCCTTCCATCGGGAGCTCTGGTTGGCCCACGGGCGGAGCAACCCCTATCGCGTTTACCATCCCCACCAAAGCATCGCAGCATCCCGTCGACAAGAGAGACTAGCGGCGAACAGAGCGAGCGAACGCGCGCGCGCCTATGTCACTCACTGGGTGAGTGCGTGCGTGCGTGCCTGCGTGCGTGCGTGCGTCGTGAGAGCGTTCGCGCGCGCGTTTGAGAGAGAGAGAGAGAGAGAGAGAGAGCGAGTGAACGGGAAGAGGGGAGAAGGGAGGGGGTGAATTGGAGAACAGAAAGGAAGCCAACAAGCACCCCGCGTTGAGCTGGAGAAGCTGCAATAGGGGAGGGACGGGTCCGGTGGAGACTCTCGGAGGTAACCATTGCACGTTGACGGAGGGAGAGAGGGAGAGAGGGAGAAGAAGAGCTCGGAAACGCAACTCTGATAAGCACGAGATGTTGCCTGGCAATTTGTCCTCTACAAATTCCAAGACACAATACACAACAACCATGTAACTTTATATGTATGTAAGAGAAAATCTTGAAATGCAATCACCGTATTGCATTTTTAATTAGTGAAGCCGATATTTTTAGCATGCCTTTTTAATGCCACTCTCGCTTTATGCCGCGCACGGCTGGGTGGAAGAGTTGCGAAAGAGGGATCCTTTCTCGCGAAAAGTTGTGGAGCGCAGGGCAGGGCAGGGCAGGGCAGGGCAGGGCAGGGCAGAGAGAGGGAGGAAGAAGGAAAGAGAAGGTATAGATATATCGGAGACTAGATGTTTGAGAGCAAGTAGAGAAGGGAGCACACGTAGTGTCAGGGTCAGCGGAACAAGGGCTGTGGTCCTTATGGAGCAGGCTGGACTAGTTTTTCTCGCCGGAAAAGTAAGTGGCTGTCACGAGCCTGTTCTTCGGTGCTCCATTTTTTCTGGCCGCCATTCTCTATTCAGATTGAGCTAAGCCGATGGGCTATGGTGCGGAAGGACTGATCGACTCTTGAGTCACTCGAGGGAGTCGAATTTCGCGAGTGGTACAGTAGAATCGGCCAGGATTGTTAGCTTTGAAAAACTGACGACTGAAAATTGCGAGACTCGACTGAATGCCGGCAGAAGGAAGGCCAGCCCTTGTCAGTTTTGTCGAGCTCTGCGCCAACTAGCAGTAGAGTCGACTACAGTGCAGGGATATGTCGAGGCAATATTTCGGCGGATGATTTAGATGCATGTTTCGGGCAAATTAGCTTAAGGAGAAGTACGAGGGGACAAACGCTTCAATATACGCTAGCTCGAAATCATCGAAACAAATCTTCATTTCATACCGACGTCGAAATGAGGGAAAGAAAGGTGCCCGTAACGGTGATATGAGCGTGTTTCGGAGGCTGGAAGACATGTGTCCCGTACAGTTATATCATTCTTTATGGCCAGCAGAGCACGGCTTACCCTTTGTTCATTCGGCAGCACGTCCTCGTGGGCGCGTATGCGCGCGCCTACAATATCTGGCCGGGGACACGTGATTTACACCAGCATAAAAATCTCAGCGACTTCTCTACCCTTGGAATCCGGCATCGCCTTATACTCCTCCCTTCTACCACGACCCCTTACTCTTTCTGACTGCGAACCGTTCTATCCCCCTACGCCTCACGCCTCACGCCTCGCGCCAATTCCTTCATCCGATCTAAGATCTGTTAACTGTTTGATGGTAGAGGTGCCATTTCACATAAAGTGTATGTACCCTCTTCTTCGCTCCGAGATTTGTAGAGTACGCGAGGATTGATCGACTGGTCAAGCATGCTAGGGTACGCAGTAACGTCATCACGGAGTACGCCTGTAGGTGGAGTGAGACGAGGGTGAACTCTCGTTCTGGGCTTGCGGACGATGTTCGATGCCCGAGATTGGCGATGAGGCGCAAGGCGGCGGCGGCGGCGGCGGTGGCGGCGGCGGTGGCGGCGGTGGCGGCAGAACGGAGGGGCGTAACAAATAACGGGAGTATCAAAGGGTTATCAGATGTAAGCAGAAGCAATGGTCCTAGGTCTAACGGCGCGACTTGTGACACGTCGAGTGACGATGATGACGATGCCGTAATGCCGGTGGGCGGGAAAGTGTGCGGCAACGAGGGAAGGAGAGTGGGAGTGCGCGCCAACTCAAGGCTCGGGTGTCTCGGCTCTCGGCTCTCGGCTCTCGGGTTCGTGGCCGCGGTAGGTGGGGGCTCGCTTCGAGGCGCGAAGCTATTAAACTGACAGAAACACTTGCCACCCCCCTCCTACGGCTCGACTACCCCCTCGACACCTCCGACTATACCATCCCTTACGCCCGAACCCCACCGCCCCTTCGCGCCGCTCCGTCCTTCTCTCTCGCTCTCGCTCTCGCTCTCGCTCTCGCTCCCCCTTTCCCCCTTCGGCATCTTTCTCGCGCGCCCTCAAACGTTTGCAACACTCCTCGCTTCCCTGGCACCCCTTGCCGACGAATTCGTTGCAACAGCGGAGTTATTAATTTTTTTCACTCCCCCGAAAATTGTCTCCTATGTGCTCGACAAGCCCCGACAGCCAGTCCGCTCTTCGCACACCCCCCCACCCACCTCTCTCTCTCTCTCTCTCTCTCTCTCTCTCGTGGGTTAGGTCTGGTAGAGTACCTCGATGGAGAAGTAATTTTCACTGACGTGTCAACCAGCCTGTCACCGTCAAGCACCAGTGACAAGATAAAAGAGACCCTGGCGCGCGCCAGTCAGCTCGATCTTTTGTCGATCTTTTGGCAGCGATTACTTCTTAATGTCAGGCTGTTGGACGAAGCGATAGAAGATAGAACGAGATCTCGCGGAATTGGCAATAGATAGACGAGGCCTTCCTTAGGAACAGAAGAGAGCAACGGCCAGCATGGCGCTATAGTTGAGGCGCGGGTTTTTTCACAGCGCTGATCTTGGGGCGCGTATGCCTCGGCGACGTTGCGACGATAAGCACCAGGAGAGATAAGAGCGGGAGAGAGAGAGAGAGAGAGAGCTGATAAGTAGTAGTATTAATCTGGCTGTATGGCTGAGGAGAGGAAAGGGCAGGAAGGAGCTGTTAATTTCGAGTGCTGTCGAGTGGCTCGACTCTGGGTGATGGACCGGTATCCGATGGCTTTCCCACCGCATAGCTGTAGCTCAACGAGCCCGAGAGCTTATTGTTTCCGGGCTTTGGAAGAGTTTGAAGCCAAGCCGATAGAAGGCTGATGCGGGGCCTCCACTATTCGCTTTATCTTGAGAGCGAGTGAGAGAGGATCCTCATGTTCGACCGTTAGCCGCCGGCAATAGCTCGTTGAGGAAGAACTAAGAGCAGAGGTAGAATAAGAATGAGGAGAGCGATGCGATCAAAGAGTGAGAGGCATGCTCTCCCGAGTGGTCCTGTGAGAGAATGTCCAGGTAGGTTGCTTACAGTAGCTCGACTTCTTGATCTAACCCAAAGCGATTTCTGCCAGCTCCCCGAGAAAGAGTCGGGAGTCGGTATGTATGTAGTACTTACATACATAGGTAAAGGTGCGTCTTCATGAATGGCGTACGGCGTGGCGCGGCGCGGCGCGGCACGGCGCGGCGTATGCGTATACCTATACGTAGAAGAGCTTGTCATAAGTAATGTGAGCGAACAGCCGCCGACATTGACGCAGCGATGAGAGAAGGCGGTGATGGTACGATGGTACCTTGGCGGTAGCAGCAGTCGCGTCAACGGTCGTCGCTCCAGTCTATAATTTGCCTCCAAGTCGAATTGCCCCTTCTCTTTCTCTCGCTCTTTCATAAGCTCCCTCCTCTTCATCGCTTCTGTTCCTTCTGTCTGGATTGTCGCGCGCTATGTACACGCGCACGCCTCTACTGGCTGGCTGACTGGCTTTCGGAGCGGAGCCCGCTAGCCTCTAATGTGCTATTGAAAGGCACGTTATACCGCCTAAGTAGTCGAGCGGAATGAAAGAAAGGAGAGCACGAACTTTCTGAAGCTCAGGAGCACCGCCCCCCTGCCAGGGAGGAACTTGAGACGCGATTGTTGTGCGCCCCGTGCACACCGCGTACCACCGTTAGCATTGTCCTTGGTTAGAGGCCACCGGAAGTCACCGGAAGACGATCGACTAACGGAAGACCCCTCTACATTCTTTAAATTTCCTCCTGGTACTCCTCCTCCGACCCGGCTCACACACTCCTCTCGCCTCGCCGCGTCGCGCCGCGTCTCGCCTTCATAAACGGTGCAGCTTGTCACTGCTCTCTCTTCCCTAGGCCCTCGAGCACCGCCCCTCTCCTACTACGAGATCTTCCAATTAACGATTCTTCGACGTGCATTCTGCAGCCCGCGCCAGCCTTACTCCTACATTTCAATTGAATGACTCGCGAAACTCACGCTTTCCTTTCATACTACATAATTCGGCCGCAAGCGCAACCTTTCTGATCGCGCTATTTGGGTCAACGGGTCAAGACCGAGGCGCGCGTGTGAGAAGATGCAGACGCCGGCCGCCGCCGCCGCGACGATGGAAGCATGGCACGCGAGCCACCGGAACTTGAACCGAAGGGGAAAATCCGCTTCGGCCCAGCTCCTCCTCGTAATCGTAATCGTAATCGTAATCGCAATCGTAATCGCAATCGTAATCCTAATCCTAATCCTAATCCTAATCGTAATCCTAACCCTAGTCCTAATTCTAATCTTAATCGTAATTGCAATCATAATCGTGTAACACCCTGGTTTCCCCGACTTGAGGCAGACTTGAGCAGACTTGAGCAGACTTGAGCAGACTTGCCTAGGTTCGGCAGGCTCCCGCCTTAATTTGATTTCTTTGCCACCGGTGCGCTGCCTCGACGCTCTGCGTCCAACAGAATCCTTCTGTATTCTCACTAACTCCCCACCATGCAATCGCCCGATTTCTCCCTTTGAATCACAGCTACTCATCAATACAGGAGTGCTAATGATAAACATGATTTCCTGCCCGAGCGTTCATTGTTACCAAAAAAGAGTGGGTCCTTCCTAAATACACTAGCGGTGATGACAAGGGCTGTGTAGCCTGGAGGGGGCTACAGAATTATGGGAGGGCTATTGGCATTATTATTCGCCGCGCTGGTTTCCGCATCGCGTTTACATCGCAATCCGAGGAGAGAGCGGGATAGCAGGGGGTAGAAATGGAAAAAGGCACGACGCAGAACAGGAGAAGCGTCGATGAAACATGAAACGTACACTGGCGCAACCAAGTGCGAGAGCTTATTGGAAGGCCGCAGGCGGACACGAGGAAGGGAGGGTGGGTGGCGTGTGTGGCGTGTGTGGCGTGTGTGGCGTGTGTGGCGTGTGTGGCGGGGGCAGGGGCGAGGACTCAGAGGCAGGATAGCGTGCAAATATTGATGCATTAACAATGCAGACTAATTATGTTTTGGTTTGAAGGCTGGCTGGGCTGCAGCGCGTGTATCAGAGTCGATATGTACTGTTAGCCGTTACCCCTACCAGCTAGGCTAGTTGGAGGGCCTGCTCTTCGCTCTGCTCTGCTCTGCTCCGCTCTGCTCCGCTCTGCTCCGCTCTGCTCCGCTCTGCTCGTACTACTGACGGCAGGCGCGGTGCGTGGTGCGCGGTGTAGCGTAGGGCAGCGCAGGGCATCGCAGGCGAGGCGAGGTGAGGCGAGAACGGCTCGCTTATCCCACTGGTAGAGCTAGTAGTATATCCATTTCGAGCAACATACTGCTCTTGCTAGTGGCTGAGTTTCCACTTTCTACTGAGCAGCCCGAGTCGGCGGTTTCACCATTGTGATCCGAACTGGCGCACACAGCCTCCAGCGTTGGGCGATCGGCGATGGGCAACCATGCCGCACCAAGCTGGCGTTAAATTAATTTTATCTCCTCTCCAAGATGAATTTTCAATCGGCCCTTCGACAATAGCTTCTGTAACTTCATGTGCATATGGGCCAGAGATTTCTACTGGCGATAACCGGACTAAAACCGAATACTGTTGATAACTCGGTGCTCCCGAGTTTAATTAAAGGAGCCGTCGCGGCTCCGCTTAATTAATCCCGGACCAGCGGAAGCTCGAGTGCCAACGAACAGAGGAAGGATGAGGTTTTCGTGCGTTATATACCCTTCCATTAGAAATCCAATTCACGCATCCTTCACTGTGAGAAAGAGGCCGATTCATTGATCGACGATACATTTTTACTAATATCCAAATTATAAATGTATTAAATAGCTGAGTGTGGCTGAATACATATATTGTAGCTGGGGGCTCCAATCAGATTCTAATTAGACTGCGATGTCGGGATTGAGGAGGCTCGGGGCAGTTTATCCGCGAGGTGGAATCCAGTTTATCCTGGCTTGAGTTCGCTCTAGCAATGCCAGCCAGTACCAGGGGGAATTGGGAAGTGTCGAGCGAGGGAGAAAAGGGTAGCGGGAGGGAGGGAGGGTCGGGGACGGGGACGGGGACGGGGACGGGGACGGGGACGGGGGGGCATCGTCGGCAAGAAAGGGGAACAGATGTTTTTGAGCGCGAATCAACATCCTAATCTATGTTCCACAACATCATAATTAAGGAAAAATAGCAATTCCTCCTGTCATCCTATCCTAGCATCTCCCCCTTGGACGTCGCTTTTTCGCGGCTCTTCCGAAACCATACATCATACCAGCTGGCACAAAAACACCCACTGACAGCAACCACTCCTATTCTAATGGCTCAACTTTGCCTCCTGACAAGTATATCACTCGTTCACTGTAATTCATACTGGCAATGAGAGAGTATATCTCTGCCGCGTCAAGTTCAGACCAGAAGAATGCCGTGTTTCTCAGATCGGGGAAGTTGTCCGTAAGAAATGGTGCTTAAGGGAAAGAATCCAATCTTTCCGAACGAATCGGGCGCACCGCTCGTAAACAAGAGCGAACAATGCCCGGAGCTGACCGTTCCCCTCTCTGTCTGCCTTTTACCTTTCGACAGCATTCACACATCCCGTTCGTGCCATTTCTCCGGTCGGAATCGTGCATCACCAGATAAAGTGGATTTAAAAGTTTAAATCTTTGGCAAACTCGGCCCAGCCATTCTCACCCGCTCGCTCGTGTACGAGCCGACCGAGGGGGAAAAGCTCCTCTTACGGAGGGTAGAGGATGGCTGACTACTCGCTACTGGCTACTGGCTACTGGCTACTCGCTACTCGCTACTGAATACTGAATACTGAATACCGACTACTCTCTCACTCACACAAGAAAGATACCATCAGACCGTTTACACCCTCGTTTATCCTCGGCCGCTACTCACTATCAAATCGGAATAGGAGAAAACATGCGCCCCGGCTCGAGGACGATCCTGTTCTCATCACTCTGAATCCCGATCGTTCACGCATGCTCATCGGTATCCTCTATTTATTTCCATAAAGAACTTATCAACCGTGCAATATCTTCGATAGATCCTTTTATCGAAAATAGGAGGGAGGCATGACTAGAGAGAGGAGGGAGAGCGAGAGAGAGTTGTTGCCAATTGGTATGGGACAGTTGGCATGATCCTGAACCTGATGGCTCGATCCGTGGAAGCAGGAACACTACTGTGAGAAGGCAGTGCTCGTTTCCGCAATCATCGGGATAAGAGGAAGCGATATCTCCGAGATTCGTCGCTCCATCAGGAGCGAATAGACTGAATTGGAGTCCATTCAAAGACGATCACCGGGAGAATAGAGACGTGATTCTATTCAGGAAAGCGGGATGGAAAAAAGTGAGAATGTGAGAGTGAGCGGGTCGGCGGGAGATTGAAGATGGGAGATGGGAGATGGGAGATGGGAGATGGGAGATGGGAGATGGGAGGGAGAATGAGGAATGAAAAGTGGAAAAGCAGGCGGAAAGCTGGAGGATATCGGAGGGCGCGAAGAAGACGAGGAGAACAAAGGGTGCCGGATAGCGCGGGGAAAGGGGCGGAGGGAGAGAGGGAGTGCGTCGCGTCGCGTCGCGTCGCGTCGCGTCACGGCACATCGCGTCGGACGTTGAAGAGGGGGACGCGTTGCCATGTGGGAATCGGATATCTTCGATCTAAGGGCACCTTTTGCCTCTGAGTATCCGCAATTGTGGAAGAGTAATCGACGGACAGTTGGTTTGGCACGACGAGTGTTTCATCTCGGGGGTTCAAACTGGGCACCGCACCACAAAATCCATCCAATCCACCCTTTGGCTTCGAGCGGGGCTCCCCCTTGGAGAGGGGCGACCACGCCACGCCATGCCGCGGGATGCCGCGGGATGCAAGTAAGACGTCTCTAGCCTTTGCCAGAATTATATTCAAACTAACCTGAGTGTCAAGCAGCTTTTGTCCTAGACATTTTTGTGGGTGATGATGCACAGTTGAATGTCGCATATGGCAGTGACGTGCCACTGAGTGAGCTCAAACCGAAGGATTAGGGGTAAGGGTTGTAAGGCAATGCCCTAACCATAATCGAGGCCTAAATGAAGTTTCATAAAGGCACGCTATCTCAATTCAATATCCTAAAGGTGGAATAATGAAAGAGTGGCGGGTAAAGATTCTCTTGACCTGGCAAAAAGTCAGGTGAGCCCACTTGAAGGGTTGGTCGTTTTCGGGAAAGGGGGAAATAAAGGAGATGAAACGCGTTGCTAAAGTTGGCGAGGGTTCCTCCCATTCTTCTCTCGAAGGCTATCTCCTGCATCGACACTTATTTGGCACGTATTGTCTGTGGTTAACCCGTCTGGTAGTTTCGGAAAATTCTCAATTGGAAAAGGCAGGATTGAGAGCGGGATTGTTAAATCGGGCTGGTTCGGAGCGTGAGAAATGGCTGGTATGACGCTTGACGCGGGCATCTGCAGGCAATAAGTCCAAGGCTATAACTCACCGGTAATTGTAAAGCGGGGAAGCAGCGGCTTCTTCCTGCTACTGTTCTGATTCGATTTTGATAGCTGGCCCGCGCGACACATTCTGGCACAACGAGTACAATAAATAACGGAGGAGATCCGAAGCGAAGAAAGCCAACTTGAGTAGGAGAAGCTCCCTCGCCTATCGGATCTCAGCCCTCAGCCCTCAGCCCTCAGCCCTCAGCCACCAATCGACTTGGCTGGGACAGAGTGCGCTCTTGCGCCCCGGAGACTTTTCAATTTCGCTGTCGCTTCGAAAACGAATGGTCTTCCAATATCAACTACCAGCCAAGAACAAAGGCCAATCGCCTAATAGCTTCTTCCAAGAGCAGAAGCGGCATCTGCCAAGCACACCATAAGATTCCTCAAAGAATCGAGCATTGGTCAGTGAAAGTGTCACTGTGCTGAGAAAGGGCAGCGGTTGTCGGTAGTTGCGGACGAGCTAGCCGCGGCAGGTGTGCCCTGACACCATGTCATCATCGTCCCCGTCGCCGACGCAACGCAACGCAACGCAACGCAATGCAGCGCAGTGCAGTGATTAGTTGAAACGGCGAGGCGGGGCATGTGTCAGACACCAAACGCCTGGCTGGGCCCTTTGATCAAGCTCTGTCATTCAGACGACTCTTGTCGAGAGCGCGATCCATTGTTGATCGGTGACATAGCCGATGCAAAAATTGATTGCTGTGCCATCAATACCGCGCCGATACTTTTCTTTATCGGCATTTGTTCAAGTCCCTTGCTACGTATAATTGGCCCCTACTAGCTTTTCTAACGAATTGTAGAATCGCAAATAACAGCTACTTCCAAGCTCGACGTCCACTTTCGCGGACGTGCCAACTCGCAGGAGAGGCCGAAGGAGACGTCCGATCAAGCGACCAAAGATGGCAATGACGTCTCGACGTGAAGAATTAATCGTTTCCGGGCATGCTCCTGCCTCCAACTAATATCTATATAGGCGCAATATCCTCGAGAGCTGTAGCTGGACCTAACGATCCCAATATCCGATAGCCACCGCACGCTGCTTCCCGAAATGCCTTACACAGCCAAGCACTCACCTCCGCTGAGCTTGTAGCTCGTCGCTCAAGGGGACCTGCTGCCGCAAAATAGCCTTGTTGGCAAGCTCGACTGTTTTTGCTTTGTGCCAGTTGGCTAAGACAACACCTTCTTCCTCCCACTCCATCACGCACTTCTGCTAATGGGGATCTCTCTCTCTCTCTCTCTCTCTCTCTCTCTCTCTCTCTCAAAGAATAAACTCAGTAACAGTGGAGGAGAGGACTAGATAGTCTATCGCTACTAACCGCTAACTTGCCGACGGGCGGTCGGTTGTCGGTGGCTCATCCGGCGAAAGAAAGTTTCGATTTGCAAACGTGATTAATAAGTGTAGGAGGAAGGGAGCTCGATATAGGTATATAGATATAGATTTAGCAGCTATAACTGCTGTATAGAAGGGGGAGATGAGGCGTGGCGAGGGGAGAAAGAGAAGTGAGAGGTACATACATACATACATAGAAGGGCGAAATGGAAAAGCGAGCGACGCTGCTGTGGCTGCCGCCGTGGCTGCCGCCGGTGAAACATCCCTCGGCTCTCATCCTAATGGGGACCCGTCTCTAAGGGCACTTGAGGGTGTGTAATTGCTAGAATCCACGACCCTGCTACTACACCGCATTTACGCGTTATGCGGGGTGCGCGTTGGTTTCGCCGATCCACCGACCACCTACTCGGTGTCCCGTGAAGTCTCGGCCCTCGGGCCAGCCATCTTCCAACTAAGTTATTCCCTTGGCCGACGAGATTCTACTCGGTCCAAGAAAAGTGCAAGTTCCGGCAAGTTTTCCACTCGTCGCAATGAACAACTCCAACACAACGATCAAACTAGCCACGATTTCTATGGAATATCACCGCCGAATTAGGAATAGAGGCCAACGCGATTAATTTGAAAGGAATGGAGGCATAAGATAATGGCTAATGGGGTGTGAAAAGAAATTCGTCAGGATAAAGTATGGTGGCGCGGGACAAGCACGGACGAATATTGTCCCTCTTGTCTGGGCAGGGGTAGTGTTCCTCTCGTTCGCCAGAATTTCGAGGGGTTAAACGTCGAGCCACTAGAAAACAATCCGACCGGGTAGGTTCGCATTTAGCGGATGCTCTTTTCTTCCCTCTCATTCCCGCCCCCTGGTCTGCAGAGGCGCGGGCTGGCACGCACACGCGTGCACGCGCACGCGCACGCGCACACGCCGTCGTTGGGCCGCGGATCGCGACAGATGGCTTGAACGCGTTTTGTTTCAAGACTCGCACCAACAATCGTCGCATTACCGGAACAAAACCGACTCGACGATCGGGCCTTTGAGTTGAAAAAGTGCCTGGATAGTGGCGGAGGGGTCGCGAGGGATCGCGAGGGATCGCGAGGGGCTTGCCAACCAGGCTTCGGAAGTCCTGCCGAAGCAGATCATCTCGCCTTGCCGCGCCGCAACGCGGTCCACCACACCACACGACGAGCTTGTGCCACATGTCCAAACAGAAGAGAAGGAGAATCATTGTGTGCTCAGTAGTACCAAGAGAAAGATCCGAGAGCCGAGAGCCGAGATCCGATTGACAGAAGCGCAGGCCACAACTTGGATTAATTGTTCTCGTTCGGACGCTGTTGTGAATATATGCTTTTGTCCGATCACCGCCCGGTACTGTTACTAACGTCACACAAGTGTAGTTTTCTACGTTGATGCTTACTCGTTACCGATTGTCTTGCCAAGAGGTGCAATCGCTCCCGATTATGAATTCAGCCCTTCCTTCCTTCCTTCCTCTTCGAAATTCACGCATATGCCGCTCACCCCGAGGCCCTCTTCAGTTCTCGCCTTTCCCACTCTATCCAATCCCCAAAACCGTACTCCATACACAAACTGAATCTCAAGGGCCAAGTATTCCGACTGGGACACGCAACCCGATTTCCAGAATTTCTTCAAACTTTCTCCCGCTGACTTTTACGAGAAACTAAGTAGGCCGAGCCCTCTCTTCGTTAATCTCGGAATATTCTCACCCGCTGTTTATTTTAGGGGGAATTTATTGTAGGGGTAAGCTCTTACCAGCTTTTTTTTATGATTATCCTCACTGAGAGAGGTTCAATCGCGGCCCGTTGACGACCTCACTGAGCAAGTTGCGCTTTTACGCGCCGGAGGAGAATAAATAACTATCGGAGAAGCTCTGCGACTATCTGACTTTGGCTATGCCGCTTTCAGCTCTCTTCGTATTAGGTATCCTCGCGGATACTTTCCTCCTCGATCAGGGCGAGTTGAAAAGTGCATTAGTGGTACATGGGATCCTGGAGAGAGGAAGAGGGTCGGCGGGAGGAGGGTCTGACAGTGATCAACACGTTGAGCTGCGATTCATAGAAGCAGTGATATGACAGGCACAGGCGGCACTGGGAGAGCTCGGAGGTTGCCTGGCTGGCAGAGTCGGCTCGAGAAGCGCTATCAGCCTCAGCCTGCCCCACCCCTAATGGATTTCACTCATTTTTCTCTCCCCCAAGGGGCAGGTGGCACCTACGAGTCACGAGTCACAAGCCACGAGCCGCGAGCCGCGACCCACCCACCCTACTCAAGCCCTACCAAGAAGGACGAGATAGTTTTGCCATTTCCTTAACTGGCAGATCTACGGTAAGCCGACATTTGGCGCGCCCCATATCAGTTCCTCATTTAATGCTTCCGCCGCGCCGCCGCGCCGCCGCTCAGCAGATCGAGTGGCTCGATGCCGCCAGCTGGACTTACCAATATCGCGATACTATCACCCTTCTCATTATTGGCGATAGTACTGCGGCGGCTCGATTAAATCCCAATCGCTGTAAATAATCTTCTTCCTCCCCACCACCACCACCACCTCCACCGCACCCATTATCCGGCTATTGTCGCTGCGGAACTAATCTGATAAGTGTAGCCGTGGCAATGAAACTTTCCACCGACCAAGCAAACGATCGGACGGTTCCCAAATATCATCTCGTTTTACTTTATAAGTAAGGACATCTTTGCGACAGTCCGCCTTTTTCTTAATGCATGCTTCCATCTATCTTCTGGATATCTTCGGCCATTGCTTTCTCACCGGGCTGATATCGGCGGGATTATCGATGAGAATCAGATTGTCGAACGGTGCATTATTATTTTCTCAAAGATACCCGACATTAACGTATCATGTCGTGTCGTCGCTCTCCCAATGAATGCCACTCCATTCTAGCAAACTTTGAATGCCGCCAGTCTCTCTCTCTCTCTCTCTCTCTCTCTCTCTCTCTCTCTCTCTCTCTCTCTCTTTCTCTCCCTCTCTCGATTAGCAAGGCCGCTCTCCCACTTCCTGATTCGAGGCTTTTCCCACTAATCTTATCGATCAGGCTGGACACCCGATCCTATCTCCTTTCCTCCCTCCTTCTCTTCCTCCCGAGAAGTGTCTTGTCATGCGGCACAACTACGAAGTAGTGTTGGTAAATTCGACCAGATAACCAAGCAAAATAACGAGCAACTAGAGCCGCGAAATCTCTGCTTCCCACATCCGCTCTAGCAGTCGCTGGTCACGCTCTTACTTTGAGAATACTCGCTCGACACTTTCATCACAATTATGAAGGAAGCTCACGAGGAGGAAGGTACTAGAAGAACTAAGAAAAACACTCCGATACGCAACATGCCACCATCACATTTCTCGAGCATGTTCTTCTTTTAAGGAAAGATTGGTCGAAAAAGAAGAAAGCTCGCCAATTCTTGAATTGGTTGGCCCGGTTGTCAGTTTTTCCTTTTCTTTCTCGCACGACCTACCAAAGCTGGCGGTAGCTCTTCCCATGTCTAGAGACGGCTCCTCCTCGATCGAAAGGCTAAGGTCTACTCTAATTTGACCCAGTTGCTGGTGCGGCTGTCGTACTCACGATTTTCCTGGTAAATCATGCCTCTTTTATCCTATCCGGCAGCTGGTATGTGTGTATTGAATGCTCACGCCAGGCAGGGAGCGTCCCGAGAGGATGGCGAATAATAAAAAGCGCGAAGCCAGAGTGTCTAATATCACTGGGATTAAGAGCGGCCGTTGCCAAAATAAAGCGGCGGCGCGGGTACGGGCGCGGGTACGGGCGCGGCGTGCATGACGCACGAGTGTTTACTGAAGAATTGGCCCAAACTGACACAAGGGCACGCTCTCGCCACCAGATATCACGCTCTCCAAAGTAAAAATAAACTCTATCTAGTTCGATTTCGGCACCCTTCGACTTCAGTCGCGCCCGACACAACCTGCCACACCACTCTCTCCCTCCAAATTCATTCTCTCTCGCATCTTGATAACAATCGCCCCCCGCCCCAGAAACTTACGTCAGATCTGAATGGTGTGACAGCTCCCAATACTTCTCGACTCCACTTGGATCCTCCGCTCGCCACTCCGTATTCGCCACTTGATTGATATTCTCTTTTCAAATTCAACACGATTGCACACTCCTACAACTAACTATACACCTAGCTCTAATTAGTCTCGATTATCGGTAAAAAGAACCAACATGAGCCGAGCTATATCGAGTAGTAGTCAAGTAGCGGCACTCAACTCCTTCAGAGGAGAACGTCTATCTCATGCTGTAATTCCTCCTTGATGGCTCCAACCAGGCTAGGCCAGGAGTACAGCTTCCTAGAGGAGAACCTGGAGAGCCAAGATAAATTGTATCGCTGTGGTTTGCCGGTAACCGCAAGTCCCAGTGACACCACGGGCACATGGTAATGCCAACTAATGAGCAAGATATGATAGGGACAGCGCGGCGCGGCACGGCGTTCTCGCCTTTAGCCAACGCATTCTAGAAGAGTATCATAAAAAAATGTCCAGTCTTTTGCTAATCTTGCCAATGTGCTTGTCGGAATAACTGCGCCAAGCTAATTGCCACATTGGCAGAATGACGTTATAAAAACTGCGATTACATTGGACGAGTAGCGGCGATCAATGTCCAGTAAGAGGATATCGCTGAACGATAGATGAGATGCGCATGCTCAGGCCAACGAATTACACTTGGGAAGAGTAACCGATCTACTATGAATGTTGAATAGAACTAGAGAGTGGGATCGTTATGAATGAAGGAGCTATCAACTTTAGGAGTATCGCCATCAAGTACCTCTCCTCAGAGGACTCAAGACCACCTGTGCACCGTGGGATTAGACTTAGACCATGTTCCTCATAGTGTCGCTCCGACGATGGGCTTCAGTAGCCTAAACAACACAACGCCAGCGACGCCCTCGCCGCGCCGCTCTGCGCCCCGTCTTGTCCCAACCAAGAGATAAAGAAGCCCGACACCGAGCTCCCATGACCGCACCGATGCCACGCCATACCACCCCACACCACACCATCATCATCGGAAGCCTTTCCACTATGACAGAGAAACGCGCTCTTTAGTCGATCCAGTACTTCTTCCCATTCAACCAGACAGAACTCGGCCATGGAACTGCTCCGCTCTTACAAGGGGAGGTCGCGACCTGGACGAGCGCTTTTTGAGCGGGACTTGGCTTAAACTTTAGGTATTGGTGAGTATAAACAAAGTGTAAAATATTAAGGGTATCTGGCCACACAACTTTGTAAAAAATTGTTATAAACATTTAAATTTCAAAATTGTCAAACCATGTCAATTTTTTTATGGTGGTAGGTATTGATGTTGGGAACAGAAAAGTTTTACAGAATGGAGCTTTAGAGCTTTAGATTGGTTTATATTTGTGCAGTATTCGGAACATTTAAATATTTTTATATACAATCAGGAGACTCTACCGCGCGATACTCTACCGAGTCTTCTGATATAACTATATTGTATATAAAAATATTTAAATGTTCCGAATACTGCACAAATATAAACCAATTTATCAAATTACTATTATCTTGTCCCTATACATTTACAAAGTGAGGAAAAATCAAGTTTTTAACCAATTTTGTACAATTAACTCTGGATACATATTTGTTTTTTTTCCTAATTAAACTATTGACTCTAGAGCTCCAATCTATAAAACTTTTTTGTTCCCAACATCAATACCTACCACCATAAAAAATTTGACATGGTTTGACAATTTTGAAATTTAAATGTTTACAACAATTTTTTACAAAGTTGTGTGGCCAGATACCCTTAATATTTTACACTTTGTATATACTCACCAATACCTAAAGTTTAAGCCAAGTCCCGCTCAAAAAGCGCTCGTCCAGGTCGCGACCTCCCCTTGTTAGAGACATCCAGGACATCCAATGCTCTCATTTAGCCCCTTTAGCCACCTCTATTCTAAACTGATATCATACGACTTCCCGTCAGCGGTGTCGGGTTTCCTCAGAACATTCATTGACTAATCGTGCCAGAAGTAATGACAGCTTCTCCTCAAACTATCATCCCCAACTCCCTGGGGAGTCTTCTCCTGCCCATGTTCGCCTACTCATACCCACACTTCCACTTATACTCATTCCTCCCTGCTATTTGAGCTTTAGTTCATCGTGATAACTGTCCAATGTCCACTGCCCGAGATACCCACTTCCTTCTTCCTGTTGATATGAAATTTTAGAGCGCCAAACTTGTCCGAGCACGTATAACCAACCACCAAAATCTTGCATTCTCCCTAAAATATGCAGGACACATCAATTTCATATCGCTCCCCTTTAATACAACAGGAGAGCCTTGCGGTAAAATGAATTCTGAGCTAGGACTCTGGAATTTTTACCACTTCTTCCTCGATGCAAAAAAACACTTTCTACACAATTTCAGCCCCGGGAAAGGTCGGGAAGATAAAAAAACATAGGAAAAACCGTTGAAATGAAATATTCAAGTTCGGTTTTTCACATGTTTTAGGTACAATTCCGGCATTTCCCCCACAACATTTATGTTTTTTTTCCGTTTTGAGACACGAGCAATCGAAAAATCAAGCGTTCGTCCCGGTCCCGAGACCTTCGAAAAATCGAAAATTTTTGAAGGGGTATGCCTTAAAAAATTTGCGAAAAAATGAATTTTCAGCTAGGGGCCTGGAATTTTTTCTACTTCTTCCTCGATGTAAAAAAATACTTTCTACCAAGTTTCAGCCCCGGAAAAGGTCGGGAAGTACTAAAAACATGGGGAAAACCGTTGAAATCAATTTTTCAGGATCGGTTTTCCACGTGTTTTAGGTAGAATTCCGGCATTTCCCCCACAAGTATCATGTTTTTTTTCCATTTTGAGACACGAGCAATCGAAAAATCAAGCGTTCGTCCCGGTCCCGAGACCTTCGAAAAATCGAAAATTTTTGAAGGGGTATGCCTTAAAAAATTTGCGAAAAAATGAATTTTGAGCTAGGGGCCTGGAATTTTTTCTACTTCTTCCTTGATATAAAAAAACACTTTCTACCAAGTTTCAGCCCCGGGAAAGGTCGGGAAGATAAAAAAACATGGGGAAAACCGTTGAAATCAAATATTCCAGATCGGTTTTCCATGTGTTTTAGGTACAATTCCGGCATTTCCCCCACAACATTTATGTTTTTTTTCCGTTTTGAGACACGAGCAATCGAAAAATCAAGCGTTCGTCCCGGTCCCGAGACCTTCGAAAAATCGAAAATTTTTGAAGGGGTATGCCTTAAAAAATTTGCGAAAAAATGAATTTTGAGCTAGGGGCCTGGAATTTTTTCTACTTCTTCCTTGATATAAAAAAACACTTTCTACCAAGTTTCAGCCCCGGGAAAGGTCGGGAAGTACTAAAAACATGGGGAAAACCGTTGAAATCAATTTTTCAGGATCGGTTTTCCACGTGTTTTAGGTAGAATTCCGGCATTTCCCCCACAAGTATCATGTTTTTTTTCCATTTTGAGACACGAGCAATCGAAATATCAAGCGTTCGTCCCGGTCCCGAGACCTTCGAAAAATCGAAAATTTTTGAAGGGGTATGCCTTAAAAAATTTGCGAAAAAATGAATTTTGAGCTAGGGGCCTGGAATTTTTTCTACTTCTTCCTTGATATAAAAAAACACTTTCTACCAAGTTTCAGCCCCGGGAAAGGTCGGGAAGTACTAAAAACATGGGGAAAACCGTTGAAATCAATTTTTCAGGATCGGTTTTCCACGTGTTTTAGGTAGAATTCCGGCATTTCCCCCACAAGTATCATGTTTTTTTTCCATTTTGAGACACGAGCAATCGAAATATCAAGCGTTCGTTGCGGTCCGAGAACCTTCGAAAAATCGAAAATTTTTGAAGGGGTATGCCTTAAAAAATTTGCGAAAAAATGAATTTTCAGCTAGGGGTCTGGAATTTTTAATAATTTGTAATAAGAGGCTGACAATGAGTTTAGAATGTAGAGAGAGGAGGAGTGAGTGCGTGCAGCCTGGCTAGAAAATGATTTATACGGCCTCGTAGGCCTCGGAAAGACAGGCTGGTAGGCTGGCAGGCTGGCCGGCAAGGAAGCGTGAAATGAAGCTTGGAATTCGAGAGAAGGCTGGTGCTGTGGTGGGCAAGTGGGGGCGCGGGGGGCAGAATAGCGATGCCGAAGCAATGAATGTCCGAGTTCTTTATGAGGCAACCTGAGAAGAGAAGAGGCAAGGAAGGACTGTGCGCTTTCTCTAGTAGGATGTTGATCAGAGAGTTGGAAAAAATGAGCGGCGCCGGAATGAGTCTAACTAATTGTAAGGTAGACAGCGCAGTGGGGAAGGGAGCCGGTAGTTGTTGGAGAAAAGTGGCGCGGTAAGGTGTTCTGGTATGATCGGTTCATGCTCGCTGAAATATGTATCTCCTTGCTGAGAAAGGAAGCGATCGTAGGAGGGAGAACGCGAGCGGTATAATGATGACTCGATGGCAAGTCGATAAGAGCGGCTAAAAGCTCGTCTCTATAAGATATGAAGGGGGAAGACTGAGAGCACTAATTAGAGAGAGGCTAGTTTCACAGAGGTCGAAACTACTGTTTAGCTTGTCTCTGGAGCCATTTGAAATGTGAAATGATGATGAGGTCTGACTATTCTTGGAGGGCTGTTCTGGTGGGAGATGAGGGAATATCTGGGTTAGGTGTGGGGGGTGGTCAGGAGATTCTTTGGTTTCGGAATTGTGTTTGATCGATGGACGGCGGGTGCTTGGTGCTTCGGACCGGAAATTACGCGTCACGCTATCAGCCGCGAGGCAGGAAGGAGCACGCCACTATCTGCCTTTTGGCTGATTGCATTTTCTTCGTTCCTCATTGTCCCGGCTAGATCCAGGAAAGGAGCAGCAAGAGCAGCCTGTTTGTTTTTAGCACGGTCCCCGCTTTCGGACATTCCGGACGTTAGTACCGTGCACTGCACCAATCAAGGGATCTCTCTAGGAACTCGAGATAACTGCTTGGTGAGCCTGACGGCCCACCATCCATCCCTACCAACTGAAGGAAAGCTCTTTCCTCTGGACAGAACTAACAATCAATATAAATGAAAGATTTGCAAGGCTTGTCGAGTGAAGGGAGAAAAAGGCCGCATGTGGCATGCCAGCCAAACACACGCTGGGCTCTAGTCGAAGAGAGTTCGTATTCCAATGAGACGACATTGTACGCGAAGTGCGCGCGATCTTCCCAAAGATAGGCAACTGCGTGGTGCAACGTCGGGCAGGCAGTTAGCGCTAGTTTAACTTCGCCGGGAGAGAGAATGATTGTTCTTGGCAGGACAGAAGGAGCCAAACCCTTGATTGGCCACATCTCTCAAGGTCACGAGAATTGATCATCGTGATTGTCCGAGGTATAAGTTTCTCCGATATAATCTAGCTTGATAGTTGCTCGTTGTGATGTGGTGTGGTGTGGTGTGGCGTGGTAATTGAAGCACTAGCTCAGAAAGGCCGAAAGTCGATGGTCCCCAGTGGCCAATGAACGAGAATCAATTTGTTTTGTGCAAGACTGGGCAAATCGCGTGGAGAAAGCGAGCGATCGAAGCGGATCGAGGCTGATCGAAGGGCATGCGCTCTTTCCCGCTAACCGGGAGGGCAGGAAGCCCTAATTTCACTTGCGACATTGGTGCTAAAATCAGAAGTTGTGACTGGAAAGTGGTGAATCGGTCGGAGAATTGATTAAAGGTAGGAAAGGAAGGCCCTCGAGAAAGCAGGCAGATACGAGGGGAAAGAAAAGGGGCTTTCGCCAGATTGGGATGAAATGACTGGAATTACTCTCTCAGGCTTGGAAGGTTAGTCCTCCCGATTGTTAGTTGCCCTCAATCCTCGAGACTCGCACGCAACCCAACAGGAGCAAGTTCACCTTACGCGGTGGTCGGCGCGGTGGTCGGCGCGGCGCTTCCCAGCCTTTCCGCCCGAGACTATCTGGTAATGCTCGGACTCACTACCAATCGATCCAACACCTTCCTCACAACTTGATGAGACCAACTCTTAAGCTCTTCTTATTCCCTCGCGACAAATAGAAATTCATTTACTACCGCACAAGTAACTATTAGGCACCCCAGGAAAATGACGGAGGGTCGCTAGGCAGGCAGGCAGGCAAACAGAGGGAGGAAGGTTAGTTCGAGCAGCCTGTATTGAAGAATAGAGGAGAAATTTTGGGAAAGAATAGCAGGAAGAATTTGCAATTCCGAGATTTCAAATATGACTGGCGAGCAGATCAGAAGGAGAGGAAGGTGAGAGTGAGAAGGGAGGGCGTGTAACTCGAGAAGCAAGCGCGAATCCCGCTTGCTCTTCTCTCGGAATAGAGCGGGCCAGAGGAGCGGAAGTCCGTGTGTTTCCCATAAACAATGGCGAGCGGCCAACAAAGAAGGGATCTCGATTGGCAAGGAATAACCGTAAATTACGATGAGGATCTCGAAGTGAGTATGTACGGTATATGTATGTATATCTATCCAAGGATCTCAGTTAGCGGAGAGCGATGGAAGATGAAAGGAGATGCGAGAAAAGAGGAGCGAGTGAAAAGAATCGGTAGAGAATCTGAACTGAACCGCCCTTGCCAAGGGTAGATATGTATCCCGTTGCATCTGTCGTCACGCCCTTTCCATCCTTCGGACTGGCATATACACATATCGCCGCTAGCTAGCGACTATGTATGTGAATCAGTGAGCTTGCCATATCTAGCTTGGGTGCGCGTAGCTCTAGCAGTCTGGCTGCTCTGGCTACGGCTAGAGTCTAGTCGTAGACGGTGCACACGTGTCCGTATCGCTGGCAACTGGCAAGTGGGAATGGGAATGGGAATGGGGCTGCGAACCTCGAACCTCCAGTCAAACTGTCAAACTGTTTCCTCAAAAACTTGACTATACATAAAGCCGCAGGCTAGCGATATCGTGTCGCACTTTGCTGCCTGTTCTGCCAGCTACGCGAATATCACAACCGCACTCGCAATATTTACAAGCTCTGCTTAAAACTTAAGGTGGGTAATGAATGATCGCGAGATCCCCCCTTAATGATTCCTCTCTTATTCATTCTCCATCCCTTCTCCGGGAGAAAAGCAGATCGATGAATGGGAGAAGAATGGCCCATTCATAAGGTAGCGGCGACGCCTGGCTGGAAAACACTGTTGCGCCCGCGGGAGAGCCCGAGCGATGACTCAATTAGTCCGATAAATAGGGGAGGCTTTTGCGGTGTCCGTTTTAGACGAGTCCCGACAAGCCGACGCGTTTCGATGATAAAGAGACGAAAGCGAACGTCCCTCCCCGCTGAAAGGAGACAGCCCCGTGGAAGAATGAAGGATAGAGTCGCAGAGAGAGCGAGAGAGGGGCCAAGATTCCAAGGGCAGTGACGCGAGAACCACCGTGACAAAAGGGCTGAGGCATCCCCGCTTTTGTCAGGCTCTGTGTGCATGCGTGTGTACTAGCAGGAAAGTACACTACATTAGGGGTGGCAACCTTTTGCCGTAGCACGCGCCAGCTGGCGTATTGTTAAATTGCGACCTCGCTGGTATGCCTACCGATCATCGGCGTAGAATCTAGACCATCCCAGTCCCTAAGATTATCCTCCATCATTCTCTCCTACGCGAGAATCCTTGAAATCCGTTAGGTGATATCATGAACGCGCATCTATCATATAATACTACCTTTAGTAAGAAATCCCAGGCCCTTTATTGACCAATTTAGGAGAGTCATCTTAAATCGAGCTCGTTCATATATGTAATATCATGAGGTTCTCCAATCGGGCAAATTGCTATCGGCAATATCGAGTAAGGCTTGAGCGTGCCTGCCACGCCACTGTACGGATGATCCTTTAATGTATTTACGCTTCGTCGGGGTGGTCTCGTCGGGTTGGCCGAGAGAGGGGGAGAGAGAGAGAGAGAGAGAGAGAGAGAGAGAGAGAGAGAGAGAGAGAGAGAGCACGCTGGCCGACTCGGGGTGACGATGGGGTGACGATGGGGCGACGATGGGGTGAGATTTGTGAGCGTCTACACGAGAGGATACATGTCCTACACGAAGCGTTTCTAATGCACCATTGTCATCGGAGCTGCAAGATTAAGCTAATTTCACACATGTCCTCCTGCCCGATCCACCATTCAAGAGTGCCCGCCACTCTGACAGTTGACAGTGTCGCGTGACACCCTGACACAACAGCACACTCCCGGAAAGACGGGCCGACATAAGATACCAGTATATACATGTACATATGTATGTATTTACTCTACATATGCATAATGCATATACTATTAGAGAAATCAGTTGAAAGTGGCACGCTTTGCTAAGAAAATGACTAATACGTTAGTAAAATCGGAGAATGTTACCCGGGGAATGCTGTGTTGCTCCGAGATTTCAATCCGAATGAACTCTGTCGGAGTACTAGAAATTCCGTAGTGATTCCGTAGTGGTGGCACAAGTAACCGCGGGGAAGTACTAATAGTTGGCCCCGCCAACAGTTTCACTAGGACTAGATATATTCAGGATTTGTGTTCTCTAATCGTGCCCAGGTGACCAACGACCTCGACTCGGCGGCTGCCTATCAGGATTGTCCAGAGGAGAGAATGATTTTGAGTTGCGAGCGTCCCCTACCCACTGCCATTTGACACAGTCCTAAAGAGGATTCGCGCCACAGCGCTACATGCCCCAGCCGATCCTCTCCCTCCATCACCATTTCTACATCTTCTCCACTCCTCCACACGGCTTCATCCTCAACCTGAACCGCCTGCTCTTCCCAACGCTCCAGCACTCGCTCTTCTTTTTCTCCGCGGCTCTTTTTAGCCTGGCCTCTAAGAGCCGGCTTCCTTCTCTGGCAAGCTGGGAGGTTTTGTCTCGAGCTTCTCGTTCCCAAGCAGAGAACAAACGGGAGACGAAAGGACCACGCGATCCGCACAATCCTTGCTGCGGACACTAGCCTGCTAGCCTTCTCCGATGCTCTCCGCTCTCTCACACCGCCCTCTCAACCGACCAGGCCAGATCAGAGCAGGCAATTTCGAAGAGAGGAGTACGCAAATGGCCTGCTTCTCCTAGATAGTAGTGCTTTCATTGTGCGAGCGAGCGCAGCGACCACCGACTCGAGAACGAGCAAGCACAACAGAGTACAAACCCAACGACATAAGACAGATTGCCGCGCCTGAAACTCCTAGGTAACTATATACTACCACTGCTCTTTTCACTCTGCCAAAGAGAGCTGCTATAATTTATAGTCTAGTTCATCACCATTCCCGAATTGCGATTCAATTGAGCAGCGAGGAGAGAGCGCCACTCACAGGAGAAAGATGATGAAAGCCCTTTTCTACAAGTTTTCTAGAAAGCCGATAAGCAGGCCGCATTCGTTGCTTCTTATCCCCTGCCGGCCAATCCTATTTCACACCAGACCGTCTAAATATCCTCAAATTCGCGGCAACAATCAAAGCAACGGACTTCTCTCTGTGACACTTGTCTTGATTAAGATTGATCTAAAGGGGCGACTTCATTACTCAATGCTATATCGATAGTGTTCGAGTCCGCGAGTGCGCTTGGTTTGTTTGGTTAGTCGGGACGGGTGAATGGTGTTTAGATGGAGCCGACTACATAAAACGGCTATCTTTACGAGCGCTAGAGGATTTCTCAAGCGGACCACTCGCCGGCGGCGCGGCGTATCCAAACTCACGTGCGCACTCGTTCACGTTCTCCTCCTCCCCTTTAACGCAGCCTATGCCCTCAAACATTCATAATAGAGAAGGCTGCATGGTATTTTGTCTCTGATACTCCTGTTTATTAACGCCTCTTCGCCAAACGCTACGAAAGAACGGAGAATACGCCTTCCATGAAAGAAGAAAATAGACGCAACAGTCGGTGTGTGCGTGCCCTGAAATGGCAACACATTTCTCCGTCCACGCGTCCACGTGTCCATGTGTTTACTCGGTCCTGTGTCACGGTACACCTTCCGAAATATGTGTTGGGTAGCGCGCAAGCCATCAATGTCTTCAGAGAGAGGAATCGTACGTATGTATTTAAGTATCAATAATACTTTTGCAAGCATGAGAACATGAGAGTATTTCCCTTGATAAGAGGTAGAGGTAGAGGTAGCGGTAGAGGGAGAGGGGAATAAAGTCTGGCCAAGAGGTCTTTGACCTACCGGCTCTTCTGATGTACTCTCGGTCTCAGTGAGCTACGCCAAGCCGAATCTTGCAAAATCCTTGAGATCCACCGAGCCGACCAAGCCTATAAGTGCTTGGAATAGAGGAGGGAGACGGGACGGAGACTTGCACTCGAGATTTCTCTAGTCTCTGCTGTTCCGATAAAGATTCAAGTCCTTAAAAGGAGTCAAGTTCCACTCCATCATACTTGAAATGGTGACCTCTTAGATCAGGCGTACCTTACTAGGGTGTAAGGTGGAAATCTGTAATTATGCGTCCGGCAGAAATGTGGCTAGTAGGGTGAATACTGGCTCGCTGGACACTATGTACAAGTGGAGTATGTATATTGCAGCGGTGCAGAAGCGGGGAGAAGCGGCGATGTCATGCTAATGTAGAGGAAGACCAAACTGACGAGTAGAAAAAAGTGATAAAGAGAGGAAAGGACAAGCGGCGGCTGAGGTGGGCGCGAATGCGGGTGCGCACGCGCACATGCGTGGATACGTACTTGTACGTGGGTGAACGAGGGAGGAAAGGAAATCTGTGGAGTAGCTAATTCGCGTGCGAGATAACGGGTTCTCGAAGCGAAGCTTGCTAGTGTGGCTGCTATCGTTGAAATGGTCACCGGCGAGCGCCGAGTCACGGAGGGCGGAGGGCGGAGGGCGGAGGGGCGAGTGGGAGGGTGAAAGGAAAGGAGCCGGAGGACAGAGTCAGGGCAGGCAGGCAGGCAGGCAGGCAGGCAGGGAAAGGCCACTGTCGACTTATGCGAGGGGGTGGGCTCAAATGATGCTATCGTCGTTTGCCACCCCGCTCGGCGCCCCCACTGCCACGTCTGCCTCTCTCTCTTCGTTGGCCGTCACCATTTTTTCCTCGAGCGGCTCTCACCTTAGCAGGTCCTGGGCCTCCTTGATCCTTTTTTCCTGGCAGAGGGAGAGAGCGCGCGCGGCTCGGTGGCGCGGCGGTGCGGTGGTGGGTGGTCTGGCACGCGCCTTCTTAGACTCGTGACGCTCGTGGTAAAGTTAGCTGGAGTCGCGTCCCACCCCTGATGACAATATCGCGTGGCCAGTGAGATAGCCACTCGTGTCATTCTTACATCGACTCCAGCTACATACTTGGCGAGCGAGCGAGCGGTCTGAGCAGCCGGGGTCGGGGCCGGTAGAAAGCGGCCCTGCACGAGATTGACGGAGCCGCCCGTTCGCCTACCTTATGTACATGTTCGCGGGGTGCGATTGTCATCAAGGAAAGCTCTCGGGCGTCTACATATATTGGACAGTGAGGAAATGAGTGTGGAACTTATTACCGCGAGGAACACGGCCATTGCGTGATTTTTGCTTGGGACCACCTCACTCGCTTCCCTCTGCGATTAGCCGTACATGGACACTCTCTCAAAGGACGTACATGAATCACTTTAACTCACTTAATAAAAAACTATTCATTTGCTCTCTCTGAAGCCGAGTATCTAATTGAACGGACATGTCCTCTCAATGAGCCTTATAAAAGAAGAGAGGATCGAGTTGGTTGAAGGTGGTGGTGGGTGTGTGCCACAGATCGTCACCCAAGAATAATCGTGGACCACTCGGAGAAAGTAGAATCGTGGCCGCAATCGGGACGGCCGGCACGGCGGGTTCCTTGTCTAACCAATTATACCGGCCATTTAAGTAAAGCTGTAGGTGGGTGTCCGAGCAAGGTATCCCTAATGTATCGTGGTGGATGCGTGAACACGCGTCGCTCATCGGACACGCTGCTCCCCAGGTACCTTGGAAGAAAACGCCTTTCTTCCTCTCTTGGAGTCTTTCATGCCGAAACAAGTATGTATGTACTTACTACCGAGAACCTCGCAAGATAAAGGAGAATTCCGAGATTTCATAACTCTTGCCGAAGAGAGCGTTCGTGCGACACGAGACACGCCACTCTACTTGGAGAATCTGATCGGACTTGATGGGAGACCAGCAGTTACCAATCTTACCAATCTTACCAATTGAAATAGAGTTCGCGTCGCATAACCGACCAAAGAAGAACTTTCCAAGAAATCTTGCTCTTCAACTGTTAGCAAGTCTGTTATAGAGGACAAGAATTCGATTGGGTATTGAAGAGCGAAAATTCAGATAGGCCGAGAATGCAAGTAAAATTGGAAAGGTATTTTTCTCAAGTTTAAATAAAGCATGGCGATGGGTTCGATTCCGCAACGCCAATGAACAAATGTATCGAGCTTTATATCTACCTATAAGGCGAGCGAGGTCTCAGCAGTCGATTGGCAAAGGCCGAGCTTGTTACCATTTCTCCCAGCCCTGTCGAAGCAGCCAAGCCAACGCGAGATGACGAGATGACGAGATGGCGAGATGGCGAGATGGCGAGATGGCGGCGCGGCGTGCCCTCAATGCTTGGACGACTCGGTCGCTCTTTCTCCGAGATCGGGCGATATTGATCAATATTTATGAAAGTGATATAGGTTGCGACTGTGCCTGGGGACCTAAACCTCGACGATAAGCCGGAGCCACGGGCCAAATACGTAATTAGAGAGTTAGCCGTCCGATTGTCGCGCTAGCAACAACAAGCGGCACAAGTCTACGCGCTTGCTTATCGCTGGTGCGTGCCTCTTGTGAACAACAGAGCCATTCCTCCTTCAAAAGGCTCGAGGCTCCATCGATCAGGTCAGATGAATGCTTGAAATTTCTCGAACAAATTCTCTCGTTATCTCAGTCCTTTCAAATTGATTTGGATCAATATTCTAGCCGAGCAAGTGGTCGGGATCTCAGAGGGAAAGTCGATTACTTGGCTGGCATTGCTAGCATACCGCTCGTCATTCTAATAATCTTAAACTCGCGATTTAGCCGATCAATTATTCGGGAATTATCGTGGAGATTAATAAGCCTGGCATTTGCCGGCACTGGCAGATAGGCCTGGGAAGGCATCTAGTCGCTCTGTATATTCCTTTCTCCGTCTTAAGTGGCTGATAGGCTGCATCGGACAAGCCTATTCCAAGCTCGCTTGACAAAGTTCGCTAACCAACCAAGTTAATTGGCCACCGAAGCGAGACCGATAGAAGAAAGGGACCCAGCTGAACGGATAAGGAAAAGCGAGGGCCGGCTGCCTGGACGGATCGCAGGAGGCACTGGACGGCACAGAAGCTCGATGAAAAGCTCGCACTCATAAGAGGAAAAACGCTGTAAGAGCAGCAAGGTGAGCAAGAGACAGACAGAGGCAGAGAGAGGCAGAGAGAGGCAGAGAGGGAGAGAGGGGGGGGGGGAGGCGGGGGCGGGGGCGGGGGAAGAGCGGGACGATTGTTCCCAGTTTCTGTTATCGGATTTGCATGGTCCGCAGCTGCTATTCTACTGGAGTATTGTTGGCATTTTAATTTATACCACTAGAAATCAATCAGGTTCGATCGATCGCCCAATGAACGCGCTCTCGGCCCCCTGAAGGCTGACGCCACGATACATTAGGGTCCCGATATCGTTCATTGGTATTTCCATTGCCATGCGCTCGCGGCCAGCACTGAGAAGTTGAACCGATTGGTAGAGCCACCATCACAAACACACAAATGGGACGTCACGGACGGGAAAAAGAAGTGGCCACTCAACTATTCGAACTGGAACAGAGCCATTTGCAAAAGAGTATCTCTCATCAAGATTCTTCTAGAAATTACTTGCCTCGTCCCAAACTCCCCCCGATCTCTATATTAGTTATCTGGTCAGTGAAAAAGTAGGATGATGTGTCCAATTGCAAATCAAGATCGGTATCGGAGGCTACGATAGGAACGATCGCTCTTAAGTAGTTCAAGTCCCTCATAAGTCAGACACGATCGCTTGACAACTGGAAGTGCGCTTGGCAATTTCCGTCAATGATGATCGCCCATTCTTAGCAGGTAATTCTTAGAGCTAGCGCGAAAACGAAAGCGGCATGACGCGACGCGACGCGAAGCAACGCGAAGCAACGCTGCCAAGACTGGCGTAGGAGGGTGGTGGAGATGGAAGAGGAACAGGATGGCGAAGGTGGGATTGTAGGTAGCTGGAGTCTCCCGCAAGATGAGAATAGAGTGACATTCCTTCGGATCATCCGATCTATTCATGCTCCTCATTGAATCGTACTCTCTCAGGATGCAAGACAAAAGCGCCGATGAAACAGAAGCTCCCCTGAACACGCTCGGGCTCGGGCTCGGGCTCGGGCTCGGGCTCGGGCTCGGGCTCGGGCTCGGACTCGGACTGCAGCGTCGTGCCCAGCCACTCTCCGGCACCGAGTGCGCGTCTTTCTTTGGCTTTGGCTTTGTCTTCTTTCAGGATACGACTTCCGGTGGCGCGCGGCTAGACGCAACCCTCCCTCAATGGGATGATGCGCCATTCAAGCGCTCCTGATTCCGGTCGTCTCGTGCTCCTCCGGAACCCGCGATTATTCCACTGTTTTACCCTGCCAACCCCCGAACCCCTGACTCTCTTTCGCCCCTCCATGCTCATTCTATTCTCGACACCAACATCCGATCACTTTTAACAATTCCCTCTTTCTCTACTAATAACGGCCATAATATCCGGCGGCTATCGCTGCTTTTCTCAACAGTGCAGATCCAAAACCGAACCGACTGTCCAGAGAATATACTCTACTCTACTCTACTTCTACTCCGGACTCCGGAGCAATTCACTTTATTTGCGGAACTGGTCGCAATTGAATGTTGGGCCGTTGGCAAAAATGGGCCGTGCCGAAGTTGTCAACTCTCACTGTCCAATTGTCGCGATTCGATCCTCAGTCCTCCCTTTCTGCAACGCTCCCCTCGCCCCCCCGTACACCGCGCCACCTTCCTCTCTTTCTCTGGACAGGCCAGACTGGATGCGTCGGGGGTCTTTGGGCCAACCCCTTCTATGGCTGAGCTATTGTTTTCGCCACTGGCGAGTCAAGCTTCAACGGATTCCGTCTTACAGATCTCAAGCACAGATTCGTGCAGAGTCGAGAGGAGGAACCAGGATCGCCAGTGGGTCAGACCACCGCTGCCGCCGCCCTTATTAATCTTGATTGAACAATATTTCCTATATAACCTTATTGACGTTTAACCAGGTATCGTTGGAGCTATAGCGTGAGAAAACCTATAGGCCTGAAGAATTATTCGGCCAACGTCGACGCTTGGAGGGGGAGAAGTACGGGGCGGATAGGGGGCGGGACTTGGCACTAAATGTCGGAAAAGCGGAGGACGAGCAGGGTGACAAGACAAAAGAGGGAACGAAGGAAGAATGATATCGACGTTCGTGGTGCGCGAGCGCGTCTCCGAGGGCGAGGGCGAGGGCGAGGGCGAGGGCGAGGGCGAGGGCGAGAACCGCCTACCACTCTTTTATCAGAGTGGCGGTGTTGCAAGTTTTAGTGCTTATCGGCAACTCGGATATCGTACCTTCCGCGTTCTAGTGCAATGAGACTAATTTCGGCATATCATATCGAGAGTATAATTCTTAAAGGGGAGGGGGCTATGTTCTATTAGAATTAAAGATCTAAGAACCGCGAGATCTGAAATTCCCGCGGCCTAGTGTCGCGCCAAATGACTACTACATACTGATTCTACTCACCCTGTGCTAGTCTCCTGGCGACCGGCTTGGATCTCATCGCTGTACAGCTGCTGATAAACTCAAGAACCAAACACCAATCGCGAGAACGCCGCGGAGAGTGGTACGAGCCATGCGAGTTTATGGACGATTAATTAATCTTCCCGGATAGGAAGAAGACGTAGCCCGATCCCGGTCCCGATCCCGATCCCGATCCCGATCCCGGTCCCGGTCGCGGTTCAGGTCCAGGCCCCTCTTTCCAGTCGAAATCAGCCGGCGCGCAAGCCGATTTCTTCAGGAGGCAGCAGCTCGTCTCCGGTAACCCGTAGCCTCTATCTTCCAGGTTGCAGCAGAATGGTCTTGATTCTTGAGAGTGACAGGAGCTTGGCTTGTCTTCGGCTGACGATGATAATTGCACTTTCGATCGATCGTCGAGTGAAAAGGATGTGTAGCAAGGACCCGTAACGGTGAGCGATCGACAGACGCGATGCTAGGCGAAGTGAGCAGCTGGAGGGTTGAAGGAGGACAGTAGTGTCCGGCACGCGGGTTCCGGTATACCGCGGCCGCTCCCCCGGCGGTTCCTCCGTGATCCGACGGCAGCGTCCCTCCTTTCCACTCCAATCCTGACGTACATTGGATCTGTCCTCCGACAGTGTCGCGCCGCTTTTCCCCTGTCTTCTTCCTCCTACCGCTCTACTCGCTCCGCGCTCACCAACCTCTCCTCCACCTCCTCCACCTCCTCATCCACCTTCGCCTCTACCACTGCCTCCACTGACACCAACACCCCCCCCCCCCCCCTCCCTATCCACGAGATTCGCGCGTCGCCTTCTCCACCTCCGCTCGCTCTCTCCTGCCGACCACCTGCCTCTTTCCTCCTTTCCTCCCTCCACCAAACACTCTCCGTCTTCCTCCTTTACCAGTGGCCTCCGCCTCTGATTCTGCGCCCACCTTTAGCACCCTCGCTCCTCTAACCACGCTGCTTGCTGCTTGCGCCCTGCACTAGAGTCCACCGCCGCCGCGCCGCGCCGCGCCGCCTCTTCCACCCCTTGTTCCTCTTGGCGCTGGAGCGGCTGCTGCTACTGCTACTGCTACCGCTACCGCTACCGCCACCGCCACCGCTAGCGCTCTTTCCTCCTCTCTTGCCTTCGACACCTACACCACCATCCGTCCGGGGATCGGGGATCGGGGATATTACCACCACAGTTCTGCTTCTTTCTGTGCCAGGGGACCTCCTACACCTCTGCCGGCATTCGCACTACCCCACCTGCCGAGCTGGCCTGACGCCCCCACTACCTCCGACAACCGACTCCACTGTCCACCAATGATCAGCCGCTGTCTCTCAGCGCGTTCCTCTCTTTCCGCGGGAGAGGAACACTCACCCTTTTCCCTCTTACCGGCCTGCTCCCAGTACCATGTACCGAGTACCGAGTTCCCCCTGCTTCCTGGCCTCTTCCCAATAGTCTCTGTCGCGCCCTCTTAATCCCTCACCTGGAGATTGCTACCACCCTGGCTAATGCAGCCTATCGTCGCGCCGGGCCGTTTCAATCTTTCATGACTTTTCTAGGAGCGAGCAAAGCTGTCTATTTCACGCGGCTTATACTTTTCGGAAAGTGCAATTCTAATGAGTAGCGCGAAATAATATTGCAGCTCGTGTATTGCTCATCCAACGATATTCACGATAATCGGGAATTTGATCCGAGCTGAGCCGAGCCGAGCCGAGCCGAGCCGAGCCGGCCGAGCCGAGCCAAGCCGGCCGAAACGACCGAGCTTGAGGAAGCTGAGCGAAGCTGAGTTGAGCTGATAGGAACGGTGCGGGCTTTCGGAGAATCAATGCCGCGAATCCGTCGAAAGGTTCTCCTTTCAATGTCGTTGCGTCTGGCTGAACGGATGACGACGCGACGCGACGCGACGCGACTCGCTCATTAAGGGAACAGGTGTTCAATCCCCCTGCTGACGAGGCTGATCACTAATTCGAGAGCCCGATGGCTTTATCGGGCCGCGCTGCTGACGTTCAGTCTGTACTAACGCGATACCGACTACTCCTCACGTGCACCGAGATTGTAAACAGTCTTGTCTGATAATTCGACCTCCGGCTCCGTGCGCCCTTCGACCAGCTACACTTACAGCTGCCGCACAACGGCCAATTGCGTTGACGCCCAACTTCCTAATACCACCGCTAGACCTTTTACAGATCTAGACTCTAATCGGTAAATCCGGTGAATACCCTCCCCTTTCCCCTTCCCCCTCCTCCATCCTAATCAGCCATCCATCCGCTTATTATTTGCCAAAGTCCACAATCGCACTTGCTACTTTTCCAATACACTCCCCTCCCACACACCGGACCACCCTCTAATCTAATCAAGGCTCATCCCCAATTCTTTAAGATCCGGCTAGTCGCTCCTTCATCTTGCCAACACCAACTTCAAAGAGTGAAATGCCACACTTTTCAATGCAGCGCGCGTGCCTTGCCAAGTCAACTTTCGCCCGTACTAACTCAGCACACGCCACTTGGATTTTTCATTCCTGGCTGCGTTCTCTCAACTTCCTCGCCCATTCCACTCCATCCACCTTGCACCTCAACACGCTATGATCACCGAACCCACGCTCCAACATGCCAGCCGCTTTACCGCTTTACCGCTTTGCCGCTTTACCGCTTTACCGCTTTACCGAATACGCGCGCGCGCGCCCGCGCACCACTCCCAGCGCAGCTCCGCCCTGACTGCCTCCTCTTCCTTCCTAATTTCCCTCTCGTTCTTTCCCTCGTTCAAGCCCGCGATCGCCACCTCCTCTACATCTTTCTATCTATCTATCTATCCATTTATAGCTATACCAACAAACCACACTCACTCTCTCGCTCCCACGCTCTTTCTTGGGGTGAGAGCGTCCCTTTTTCTCTCTTCCTTCCTTACTCCCGATTCCGGCCACCATTCTCCTATCGAAAACGAAATCAAGGTATATATCAGACGAATTTCAACACCACTTGGAAATCCGTGTTGCGCTTCCTAACCAACAAGTCATTCAGAGCATCATGTCAAATGATTCTCGACTACAAAACTCCACTCTTCCATTCAGACTACTTTGGACATTACATAAATAATCAGCCACGCACTACTCAGATTATCATTCATTGCGGCTTTCTCACAAAGCCTTTTATTTTATCGACTGAGAATAAGAATCCCATCCGGACTAGCTGACTGAACTGTCAGGTAGAAGTCTAGTTGGGCGTGAGCGCCACTCACTACTTACGCCTGTAGCGCCGACGCCGACGCCGACGCCGACGCCGACGCTTAGGCGCTATTTTCCACGTTTTCTACTCTTCTCGACATTTTCCGGGGCTGACATTTGGTGGGGAATGTTTTTTTGCATCGCGGAAGAAGTAGACAAAATTCCAGAGCCCTAGCTGAAAATTCATTTTTTCGCAAATTTTTTAAGGCATACCCCTTCAAAAATTTTCGATTTTTCGAAGGTCTCGGGACCGGGACGAACGCTTGATTTTTCGATTGCTCGTGTCTCAAAACGGAAAAAAAACATAAATGTTGTGGGGGAAATGCCGGAATTGTACCTAAAACACGTGGAAAACCGATCTGGAATATTTGATTTCAACGGTTTTACCCATGTTTTTAGTATTTCCCGACCTTTTCCGGGGCTGAAACTTGGTAGAAAGTATTTTTTTACATCGAGGAAGAAGTAGAAAAAATTCCAGGCCCCTAGCTGAAAATTCATTTTTTCGCAAATTTTTTAAGGCATACCCCTTCAAAAATTTTCGATTTTTCGAAGGTCTCGGGACCGGGACGAACGCTTGATTTTTCGATTGCTCGTGTCTCAAAACGGAAAAAAAACATAAATGTTGTGGGGGAAATGCCGGAATTCTACCTAAAACACGTGGAAAACCGATCTGGAATATTTGATTTCAACGGTTTTACCCATGTTTTTAGTATTTCCCGACCTTTTCCGGGGCTGAAACTTGGTAGAAAGTATTTTTTTACATCGAGGAAGAAGTAGAAAAAATTCCAGGCCCCTAGCTGAAAATTCATTTTTTCGCAAATTTTTTAAGGCATACCCCTTCAAAAATTTTCGATTTTTCGAAGGTCTCGGGACTGCAACGAACGCTTGATTTTTCGATTGCTTGTGTCTCAAAACGGAAAAAAAACATGATACTTGTGGGGGAAATGCCGGAATTCTACCTAAAACACGTGGAAAACCGATCTGGAATATTTCATTTCGATGGTTTTCCCCGTGTTTTTTTATCTTCCCGACCTTTCCCGGGGTTGAAACTTGGTGGGGAATGTTTTTTTGCATCGAGAAAGAAGTGGTAAGAATTCCAGACCCCCAGCTCAAAATTCATTTTTTCGCAAATTTCGGGAGGAGACTTTAGTTTAGCAATGACAAAAGTTTAATCGACCGGCAGTATGGAAAGCGAAGTTAAGAGTTCCTTCGGGCAACGGTTGACTTTAGGATGGTACAGTACTGATACAACTACTTTAATCGCTAATGAGGCAAGGGGGCAATGAGATAGAAGCACGAGACTCTCAAGCCCGCTATGATGATAGTTCTCTAAAGGAACACATTTCTTTGGTCGGCAATAGAAGCAGAGCAAATAACGTTCGTTACTATGTACTACCCGTCCTGCTCACCATCCTCGGATCGAAAATATTCGCCCGATTCATAAGCGAGATCGCTACCAAGTCAGATTAAAGCCCTGACACTAGTCTCTAACTATGCATTTTGGCACCGGCTTATTTCTTCCTCTGGTTTCCCTCATTGGCAAGATGATGAAACACATATCCCGAGTGTGTGTCTGTGCACGTGAAAGGGAGAGAGAGGGAGCGAGGGAGTGAAGGCGGGGGGGGGGGGGGATGAAGCAGGACACTTGGGTTGAAGTTGAGAGCAGTATCCAGAGCGGCGAGAAACGCCGGGTCAGAAAAGTGGATCAAGTACTCTTTTAAAGAAATATTTTCCATTGATTACTTCCGCCACTGGCTGGCACTCGAGTGGTGGCGAGTCGCGAGAGCCTTTTCGAAAACTAGTTTGCAATCTCGCTGCGCTACGTATTGAGCGCATGCAATTAATCTCAAGCTTGCGACGAGCTTACCCTCTGTTGACTTTACGATCTCTGCTTAGGCAGCGCAAGCCCGAGCTCGGGGAAAGGAGAGCGGCAGAGAGAGAGAGAGAGAGAGAGAGAGAGGGAGAGAGAGAGAATTCTAGTCCAGCTGGAAAACTACATAGAGTAAGGCGCACGCGATTTCTCTCCCTCTCCTCGTAACAACCGATAGAACGACCGGGACACGTATTCCATTTGTGCTCTAACACAACTAACTGATAAATACATATAATACTATGGTATTGGAATTGGCATGCTTGAAAGAACGTAAGGATTGTGGAGTGTTGCCCTTTCAAAGAGAGTTAGAGAGTGCTCTATCAATGTTAGCAAAGAGCAATTCATCTTTAGTGTAGTTGCATCTATGTTTGGATGAGCCGAAACCTTGAGAAATGTCAAGATCTCAAGATCGAAAAGGCAGAAAGAAGAGAGCTGGGCAGCTAGGACATTTCTGGGCGAAAGGAGGGATTCGATTCGAGGAGAGATGAGAAGGAGGTGGGAGAATGCCGTTAACGGATGACGTATATTAGGGATACTCTGGTCGAGTAGGGCACCCAAGGATTCGGGAGCAACCTCCCAGTCCCTTTGGAGGCTATAAAAACCACTCGGCTTCTTTCACGTCCCTTGGCTAAAAGGCCAATCCGACCTGTGCCACCCTTATCGATCAGCAAGGAAGGCACGTTTGGTTACTCTTCGGCCTGGGCATTCGCCTTCTCTTCGTGGAGAGTGGCTGGGCCAACGCGAACGCGAACGCGAACGCCTGCCTTGCGGTCACCCACTACGCCCGTCCCCTCCTCCTTCTTTCTTACATTCATCCTGCCCGATCTAATTAACAGGCATCAATCTTGAGGCAGTGCACTTGCCGTGCTTCGCGCAAGTATTTCTCGCGAAACACTTGATCGATTCAACCTGAGGCATTAGCTGAGAATCGGGGAAGATTACAGCGTCCCTACTGCTTCGTGGAAGCAGGACTTTCCGGAATCTTCGGCCACTTTTCTTTAATTACACTTGTCAACCGTAGTTTCTCCTATCGCGCTCCTCCGGCAGCGCTGGCTATACTATCTCAAATAGAATCATCCTTATTAAGCATACTACGAGCCTCTAATAATTTTATCAGTTTTTCCAATACACGTTTAATTCAGCTTTTCTGCTTCCTGCTGCTCAATCAAAATGCTCGATCTGGCTGGCTGGCTGGCTGGCTGGCTTCCTACATCTAGCGACATTGGCCAGCTTGCAAAGTGACTCTGGCACAAATTTACCTAACGCCCTCTCCACTCTCTCACTAGCATTCATTAGAGTAGAATCCACTTTTAATTGCCAGCACCCTCTCTAGTCACAACCGATTTAGCGCCCTCTTCGAAAGAGTACTAGCAAGCGTTAAGAAAGCTTGGCGCAAGAGGCGTATGCGAGTTTGGTATTGGACAGGATCAACAGACCCGATGACCGGCACTTACCGCCGAAGGCGCACTGCCAAATTCCATGAAACTCGATGAAGCGGTTTGCGTTTGGTCGACGGCTTGCGGAGGAATGACGCACAAGCGATGGTGAGTGAGCGATTTCGAAAGGCGATATCGCCGTTCGGTGTTGAGGAAGGACACGAGTTACGGGTTAGGGGTTAGGGGTTAGGGGTGCGAGAGAGTGTAAGGCGACGGGGGGAGGGGGAGGGGGAGGGGCAAGGGGTGGAAAGGGAACGAGGTGCATGTCGTGCAAGGCCTGTATCTAAGACGGTCGCATGTCATATCAGGAGTCATCGGGTGGTCGGGATATAGGTATGTCTGTATAATGCCGCGATAGTACTTACCACACTTTGCTATGTGTATGTGTGCTACGGAGATTTAGCTTTTGCTTACGAGGGAGAATCGTGAGAGAGGCCTCGCATGCTCGGAGACTGATGTGACCACGGAGACCGCCTCGACGGGACATGCGAGACTTTATCTACGTATATCGTAAGAGTGGTGTGCGCTCGGTCGGCCGCGCCGGCTGGGGCGAGAAAAAAAATATCATAAGTGCCGGCGCGGATCGAATCCGCGAGGGCTGGCTAAGAGAGGGATCGCAGGGGGCCTGCCGCGGGGGCGCCTTCCTTCTCGACTTTAGACAATCATCAACCACTTGTTCAGCGAGTTCACCTCGCATTTTTTCTTTTTCTTCTTCTTTTTCTCGAGAAGCATCAATGAAGGAGTCGCTCGCGTAATCGCCGACTCGGAAATTCAGGAATTGAGAAATGAAGGAATTAGCCCTGACTGGAGGCCCTGAGGAATCGATGAGCATAAAAGAGAAGCGTGAGCTCGCTGCATCTTGGAGTTGGAGTAGATATACTGGCAGTGAAGGGAGGATGTAAAAAGGGCTGGGCCGAAATGAATGCGGTGTTTTCACTCCCTCGTTAACCTATCTGATTGTTCAGCAATCAGGCGGAGATATACGTGGCGAGTGCTCGCCGCACGTTTATGTATGTATATGAATGAGGTTAGCGTGTTGTATCAGGCATGGAAAAAAGTAGGTTGCCCTGGCACATTGAGAGACCCTCTCTACCCCGGGCCTCGAGTGACCAAGTCATCGGCGTTACCCCCTGCCGCCGCCGCCGCCGCCACCGCCACGACGCCTTCCCGAGATTAAAAGCTTTTGATGTTTCATATTTAAATGAACTCGTTATCCCGGGATCGCTGAGGCTGTACTGCGCCTCGGGATCGAGCTTTCACAAGATTGGACGATTGCGGCCTTACTTAATATACATACGTATGCATTGGCACCTCCGTACCTAAGAACCTTCAGCAACGCGCTAGCTGCGTCATACGTAAGTTCTCTCGCACACTCTTAGAATTTCCTGTATATTCGGAATGCAAGGCAACTATTAGACTTATTCGATGGAGTTGGCCAAATTAAAGTCCAGTGATACAATGATTGGCAAGTGGTATTAGTGAGCTTTAGAAAGCTGCATTAATATGTGAGATTAATAAGAAACCCGGAGGCAGAAGGAGCATGCCAGAGATGATAGCTTATCGCAGAGAGGATGCACTTGTAAGGGGAATTCAAGAGCAATCCACCCGTCCGTCCTCCTGCGTCCGTGAAAGATCGACATTGAATAGCGAAATTGGACTGTGCTCTCGAATTCTACCTCTCAGCTCCCTGCCGAGAATCTTGGTGGGTCGTAGCTGGCAAATTATGCACGTTCAATAAAATGGACAAAGTAGTATCGCGTGACTTTCAGGTTCCAGGTCAAGACAATACATTTCGTTATTACATTATTACTGGGCGAGAAAGCAAAGCGCGCCTTTCCTGTTTGTTCTCGGGGTGTCGCTTTTATGCCAAGTGTAATGTACTTACTTATATACCTAGTCTAATGAGCTTTCGCGCTTCCGAATCCAAGATCAATCACTCCTCTCTCTACATATAGATCAAGCATATGGAAGCGTATCATTGATTGCTACAGGCCTTCGAGTTTACATCTGCCAACAAGATCATCCAACTGCTTTCCACTGCCAAGAAACCGGAAGCAGATTAGTCCTGCATCTGCATAAAGAAACGCATGCGGACGTGCGGTATTTTAACCACCGCTACCACCATCGGCTCTCTCTCTCTCTCTCTCTCTCTCTCTCTCTCTCTCTCTCTCTCTCTCTCTCTCTCTCTCTCTCTCTCTCTCTCTCTCTCTCTCTCTCTCTCTCCCTGCCTGTGCCCGCCCTCATCCCGCCCTCCGCCGCTCAGCTCCTCTCTCGCTACTCTCACAGAGACGAAAAGCGACATTCTAAAGGGAAATCTTTCAAACTCCAAGAAAAACTCGAGCGAATATCGCAGCTAAGGCTGAATTACACTTTCTGCCTCAACGATAGACTATTCTTACCTTCCCGTTAAACTTTCCAAAGACGAGCAAACATTTTTAATGTCTGGCCAACCGCGCGGGACAATCCACCAGCAACACCAACTTGCTACCTTAATCAAAAGGACTTGGGAATATTTCTCTCCTCTCCTCTCCTCCCTTCCCTCGCTTTCTCCAAAGCTTGGAACTGTTACGTATGTATTTCTAGAGTCCGGCAGCTTGGAATACGGGAGGCCTCAACCTGCCACCATTCCACCAATGGAGCAGTATCTGTTGGCCAGAGTGGAAGGTGCAAGGATCGGCTTTGCGCCATAAATTTAATAGCTGCCTGTCTGATATGGAGTATTAGCAACTACGATGGATGACCGGCTCGTCTATCTGAGAGTCGACAGTGTACATACATGTCGAGTATATGTACTGCGAGCACACAAATCCTTGCCTTCGGCTGCCACGGCACGGTACGGCGGCAGCTGTAGCGGCTCTGGCGGCTGCGGCCGCGGCTGTGGCTGTGGCTGCGGCTGCGGCTGCGGTGGCGTATGCATGTACTCAGAAGGCGTACGCCTACACATCTGCATTTATAGGAAGCGCAGGTGTGGAGGAGCGTGCGCGCGGGCGCGGGAACGGGCGCGGGGGGAGGGGCGGGCGAGTTCGGCGGTAGGTACATACATACATACAGGCAGGCAGGCAGGCAGGCAGGCAGGGGTAGGGCGAGAGGGAGAGCGAGAGGGCGAAAGGACGGGAACACGGGTACACTTCTAAGTGGGTTTGGGTAACTAAAAGCCAAGCGCGGGTCGAGTGTGCGAGTGTATCATAGAAAGGGCATTCGAGCGGAAAAACGTAACTAAACGCGAGTAATTGGAAGGCCAACGGGGGGTGCAGTACACATTCGAGCAGGGCTCTCGTCTCTCCGAGTCGACGCCGACACCCTTACGCTGCCAGGGACGAATCCATCCTCGCTCTTCCTCACTTATTTCCCGTATTTAACTCGTATTCACATTTGCTATCCAAGCCATCAACCCCTCTATCCAATTATTAGGAGTAGCCTTTCCCGAATCTAGGCAAATGTTCAAACCATACAAGACTGTACTAGACGAAAGTTCTTAACTTGACGGAGATCTATCACCGATGAACTGTGTCACTCACAATTGCAGGTTAACTTAGAAATTAGACGTGTATTTCAATTAGAGGATTGATTGGAGGAATTATTTTAATTTTATCCAGAGGAATTGCGATGTACCTTATGTAAATTCCGATAAAGCTAGCTTGCGCAATACGGTGGACTGCTTCCCTGAGGGAAAGGTACATACGTATTTCGTGTGAAACCCCGCCCGTTACGTTCCAGTTTAACGCGAGCCGCAGTCGTTGACGTCGGCGTCGGCGTCGGCGTCGGCGTCAGCGTCGGCGTCAGCGTCGGCGTTGGCGTTGGCGTCCTCGTCATCGTTAATATGTTTCCGATTATTTTTCTTCATCACCGAGAGAAATTTCTCGCTCGCCCATTTCCGCCTTCCCCTCCGCCCCTGTTCCACCATCGTCCTATATATTTGCTCAACGCGTTAACAACCAACATTCGGAGGTGGCAGAAATTTTGTCGCGGAAATGTTAGGCAGGAGGGTAGAGAGGGAGGGAGAGTGGGCGGGAGAGAGGGCACGTGTAGTTTTCGATGTCGCGAGAAATGAAAATTGATTTCTTCGAGCCGAGTCGGGTCGAGCCGTGGCTGCTTGAATTCCTCTCTTGTGGCGAGGGTGACGGTACGATAAAACGATAAATCTCAACAAAGCTCACCCTTGTTCCACGAAGAGTGTCTCCAGACTGGACAATAAAAATGGGAGCGGGCGCGTCTCAAGTTTCACGTTTCACGATGTGTGTTTCCAAAACACGGGGGCGACGGCTGCGCGCGCGCGTTGCGTCGCACTCATTATCATGCGCCGCGGAGTGGCGACGGACCTGGCAGATCATAAAATCGGAACACCCAACCAGCCGACAGTCATGGAAAGAAGTACGGCTTTGTCTGCGTCCTGCTAAAATTGGCCTTCGACCGGCCGAAAACTATTTTGTCCCATTTCACGTTTCACCATCTCATATGACTCTCACCACTCTCTCAAGAATACCTGTACCGATACAAAGGCGAATAAGCCTCTATCAAACATTCTTCGCTAATTTAGAGGAATCGAGACAGTGGTCAGAGAGCAATGGTCCTACGAGATCAGTAGGCTAGAATCAAGCCACTAGGTAACTAGTGAAATCTGTAAGCCGGCATCAGTCTGCGATGGATCGAGGTGGAGGAGGAGCCAGTGGATTGATCTATCGTTGGGGAATGGGGGCGACAGAGAGACATGAGCGCACTATTTAGCAGAGAATACTGATTAAATCACAGTCCCTGTCACTGCGGTCCTCTGCTCTGTCTTCATCTTACTGCGGTTTCCACCCTCTTCCCTCATTCTACCCCTTTCCGTTCCTCTTGTCCCTTCTATATAGCCCCCCCGGCAACATGTGCCACCTTCCTTTTCGATCGTTTCCCATCACCCGCTTCCCTCCTCCTCCTCCTCCTCCTCCCCCCCCCCCCCCCCCACCTAAGGGCACCATAAAACGTGCGTCCTCTTCCTGAACACACATACACCGCGACGGGGGGAGAGCTTACGAAAGCGGCGGGAGTCAGCGGAGGGTTGTTTCGTGGCTGCCGTTGGCTTTTCGTTGCGGTTTCTGCGGGGGATGCTTCCTTCTCCTGTGAACATATCCAAAGCCTCTATCCCTACCCGACAAGCAAAGCAGTTTCCTCCCTCATGACTTGCCCCTTCACTGTTCTCCCGTTCACCCTTTTCTCCAGCTTCCTTTTCTTCCTCCCGACCTTCTCTCAACCATCCAACCAACCAACCAACCAACCAACCAACCAACCACCCACTCACCCACCCACCCATCCATCCAACTTCCCTCTCTGCCCGTATAGCTCTCGCTCTTTCCGCGAGTAGAGTAGGGCTGGGACTCTCTTCGGGCGTAGCATATTACTGGCATGGTAGAGCGGTGCCTTCAGTTCGCTCAGTGTAAACCCTCGAAGGCATTTGCTGATTCAAATTAATCACGACCCAGCTAGCCCACCCGTCTCGTCTCGCCTCGTCGCGCCTCGTCGCGCCATCACTCTCTCTTTCTCCAAACAATCCACCCTCGGATTCTGCGGAGGCTGATCCTATACTACAGCCATAGAGGAAGGCAACACTGCTCTTACTAGAAGGCATGCTGCCTCTTTGCCTATGATCTTTCGCCAAGTTGCAGATTGTAGTGAAGGTTCAAGGTCAATGTACATATTAACCAATCTGCAACGGGAGACCAGACGTCTAGTAGAGCGTGGCCAACGCTGCCTAGGCCCTAGGGCAATTCAAATGACGGAACCTTAGCGTCGAACCACTGTTCTCTTAAAAGGAAGGTATGTAAGTACATACATCGAAATGGAGTTTCAGTCAAGAGAAAAAGGGTGAAAGAAAAAGAAGACGAGGTACGAGGGAGCGAACGCTGTTTTCCCTTCCATGACAGTGCTGGCCGAATGCCGGTGGCTCGTTGGCTTTTCATCTCGTACTCTACTGCCATTTTCCCAGACTCGGCGAAGAGAGTAAGCGAAAGACACAAAAGGGTGGATAACGAGGACGAGGAAAAGGAACGCCAGTCCGACAAAAGTGCTCTTTGGAATTAGAGCAGAGTCGAGCCAGCTTCTGCAGACCTCCTCTTCCTCCTCCTCCACCACCCACCTCTCTCTCTCTCTCTCTCTCTCTATGTCTCCCTCTGGCTTGGTTCTTTCTGCCTTTCCTCGCTCCTCGCTCCTCACTCCTCACTCCTCTCCTTCAGCATCTCCTGGCTCTCACCTCGCCACGCCACGCCTCACCTCTCCTCTCCTCTCCTCTCCTCTCCCCTCCCTCCCTCTCCTCGATGAATACGCGAGGCGTCTCATCACGCAACATTACCCACCGGGCTGCACGGCGACTCCCGACTTTTCTCCACCCTGTGTCCCTCTTGAGGAAGGCCTCCGGCCCTGCGGCACTGCCATACCGCCGTACACCGCTGTGCGAGCGCATCGCCGCGCGCCGGCTGCTGCGTATGTACATATGTATACATATACTCGTCACTCGGTACTCGGCACTCTGTCCTCCCGCCGCCGCGCCAGCGCCGCGCCGGAGCTAGCAACCAACCGATCCGACGGCACCCTCCTCCTAGCCTCTATCTCGCGAAAACGAGAAAGTTGCGAGCTTCCATGCCGGACCATAGTTACGCAACATCAAGCCCTCTCTTTCCCGTTTTTTCACCAATTGAACGCGAGAGTAGGTCTACCAACGTGGAGAAGGTGCATAAAACTATTGCGGTGAGTGAGCCGCAAATCCCGAAGCTAAAAGTGTATCAATCCAATATCGGCGGGCAATGGCTCGACTGCTCGCGAATCCAGTCATCCTCCATCTTTGCCAATCTCTTGTGAGAGCTGCTGTTGTTGAGGGCCGGTCGGGCGGTGTTAGGACGGCGGCAGTCAGAGGTGCGGCGCGGCGCAGCCAGAAATGAGGAGGAACGAGGAGACGCGGGAAAGGAATAGACGCGAGGGGTGTAAGTAGGTAGGTTGGTGGGCGCGCGAGGGGGGAGAAGGGAAGAGGCAGGCGACGGACGAAGCAAGGGAAGCCTTAAGCATCGCAGGTGGCAGAGAGAGGGAAAGAGGTCTCGTCTCCCTGTCTCTATTGATCCTCGGAGGAGGAGCCGCGCGCACCGCGGCTTCCATCCCACCTCATCCTCAATACCACCCTCAACGAGCAAACCATCCGCTGGATCCATGGAAGAAGGAGGAAGTACTGATAGGACGCTAAGAGAATTCCACTCTCTTTCCTCTGGGAGGAAATGTTGGCGATGCGCAAGGTGGTAATATCGGCGGAGGCTATTCACCAGATGCCTCGATATTGGAGGCTTAGCATTTCTCCAGAGAATCGGATGGATCTTTACTTGTTTACTTGTTTACTGATCGGAGAAGAATGACTGGAGATTACCTGTACGGCTAAGTTTGCGTTATACGAGCCTTCAGTAGATAGAGCTGATGACAGCTCGAAATGATATATCCGGACCATATCTCTCAAATATCCCAAGTTAGCCCTTACCACGTCTCTGGTATATTATTTAACTATCTAGCTAGTTGTACACATTTGGTGAATTCTCCTAATTAACTAGGCGACTAGTCGGGCGACTTTTACTTGCGAGCTTTGTTTAACTGCCTGGTAGCAAGCCCCTCGTCTTGAATTATTCATTGGCTGATCGCAAGCAGCTCCTCGAAGCGTTAACAGCCGCCCTGCCATCGGCTTAATCAAATTGTTTTTAATCATCGAATCCCGAATCCCGAATCCCGAATCCCGAAACCGAAATCGCGGCGTCTGAGGGCTGAAGGATGGAAATATTTGGCTGGGAAAATTGAAAGGAGGGCCAGTAAGCTTATTTAGCGGCAGGTGTCTCGATAAAGGTGGCCGGCACTGCTATTATCTATCTGGGCAGAGTAGCCTTCCGGGCAAGAAGGCTCCTCGGCCGGCTCCTCTGCTTATAAAGTAGGCGACCCCCGATAACTTTGATCAGAAGTGATTAAAGGAGTCAAGTCTCGATTGGGAGGGATAGCGAGAGTTCTGCTCGAATTGGCAGGATAGGGAGTCAAGGATGGGATTGGTGGACAGCTGAGCGAGTATCTGCTCCCACTCTTCCGAGTATCCGTGACTCTGCCTATCTACGTATAGTCTCTCTGTGAAGCCTCACCCTCGTTCCAGTAACGCGGAGCCATCGTTATCTCTGACTAGGGGAAGCCTCATTGGTTGATCTTCCCACCCGCACCGATGCTTCCCTCGCTGCTCATCAGTACTCGGATTCCCCTGCTCACTCGGATACTTGGTTCGCGAGCGGCAGATCCAACCAGGCGATCCCATTGGATCCAGTAGAACATCCGGCTGATCCCATTGGACCGGGCGAGAGTGAAGCATCTCTCTGCTCATCTGCGCGTTTGCGCGCATCCCTCTGCTCAGCCGGCAGTACCCTAGTCTATCCCACCCTCTGAACCAGCTATAGTTATACTGAAACTGCCGTTCTCCAAAATGGTGAATGGTGCAACCTCAACTTTCCTAGCTACTCGAGGATATCAGGAGGCAGGGCTCTGCCTGCATATAAGGCAAGTGCTTTGCTCTCAAGCCGGACAAAAGCTGCAAAGTTTGCCGAGCATCGTTGGAGGTCCGAGGCCAAAACGAATGAGGCCGGGGCAAATTTCAAAGGCGGTGAAAACGCAAATAACTCGCCTGTCCGAGGCAGACGCCTGAGCGATCGTGAGCGCGGCTCCTCTCCCAGAATAACTGGCTCTCTTAGTCATACATCCTGTAGCACTCGGCCATCGCTATAACTGGCACCTCCGCTGCCTGACGAAGCCACGTCATTACTTGAGACACAAAATCACTGCCGTGTCGGATGGCGCAGTCAGCCAGCCAGCCAGCCAGCCAGCCAGCCAGCCAGCCAGCCAGCCAGCCAGCCAGCCAGCCAGCCAGCCAGCCAGCCAGCCAGCCAGCCAGCCAGCCAGCCAGCCGACACAGCCCTCATCAAAGTAATAAACGTATGTAAATAGATAGATTCGAGAGGAGCCTCATCCAATTGGTGGCCACCGGAAGATGAGTCTAGTAAGAGCGCATGCTTGCAGCATTCTTGAAGCATACTTGCTCTCCAGCTCGACTCTACTACATATTCAATTTGTTTATCTGGAAGATGGTCTTCTTATCGGACTTAGTTCTCTTTCAATGGCAGCCGAGAGCGAGCTATGGGTTACGGCTGGAGGGAAGAACAGGAGGAGAGGACGAAGGAGAGCAAGTCTACTAAGAAGAAAGGGGAGAGGAAAGGTGGGTGGTGGAGGGAGGCTGGCCTTCTGCCAATCTGGTAGGGTATGTGTTGAGCGCTGCTGAGCCTGGGAGGCGCAGCGCTCGCCGCCGACGGCCGGGCTGCTGGCGGTGGATGAAGCTAGTGGATGGGGGTGGTGAGGTGGTGAGGTGGTGCGGTGGTGGCGGCGACGGCCCGAGAGGTGGCCCGAGAGGGGGCCCGAGAGGAGGAGAGACGGGTTACCATGGCTACCAGAAACCGCAGCAGCCGGCAGCGACGATGCGAGAGGTGTCACTGACTCCTGGCAAAGCTAGCGCACTCCCATATCCAGCTCCACCTGTGCGCCACGGGCACGGACGCAGCCACCGGTGGTAGGCCAAACGTGCTGCTACAGCTGCATCTCTATACAGTACCAGACTTTCACACTTCACCCGGCATGCTCTGCCTCTGCATTTACTAGTAGTCGGTTGGAAATAAGCGTCCTTCCTACCAGCCTTTCAATCTTTCGATCGAGGCTGGAATCGTCAATTGCCTCGATCACACACACCAGCATGTATAAGGATGATCGGTATCGTTGCGCGAGGCCTTGCTCCTCCGTACTAGCGAATACATGTATGTTCCTTTAGATTAGATCCTCTCAGGATACAGAGAGTGCAAAGCAAGAGAATTCCCGATAGTTTGAAGGCGTACTCTGATGGCAAGAAGGATGGAGTTTCGCAAGGAAAGTGAGCCTGTGTATGTATTTGTGAACAAGAGCACTAGACGTGACTGAAAAAGACGACGACGAGAGGCGAGCGAGAGGCGAGCGAGAGGCGAGCGAGAGGCGGCACCAAACAAAAGATCGGCTCTCTTAATCGTAAGCGTACGCTCGCGCTCCTTCGTTCCGGTAGCCTTTTTCTTCGGGTCTCCCATTTCTGCAAGCCAGCCACTAGCCATTACTCTCATAAGGTCACCCTTTGCAAACTCTCAGCCCTCCACCGCGCAACGGCAAGACGCCAGTGAAACGAAGCCTTCCGAAAATAAACTTGGCGACATTCGATTGTTTCGCGCGGGACAACATACGTAGTGTACGCGCTGCTCCACTCTCGGTAAAGGAGCTCTGGTTGCGAGTCGTGACGTGCGGCCAGCCATCATAAAAGATGAGAAAGAGAATGGTTTGCGTAAGCCAAGCGAGACAGGAGGGGCTTTCTTGCTTGCTTGCTTGCCTGCCTGCCTACCAACGAGAACAACGACTATTACACCTTTGGAAGATGGAATATGCAGAGACTAGCCTCGATTCTAGCCTTCGCCCTCTGAAACGCTGCCATGATCAAGCCAAAGATAAGATAGTGGCAGCAGACATCGGGGTGCAAGGTCTCTACAACTGGAAAAGGTGGATAAATCGCGCGATAAGCAGCTAACGCGATTTAAGGGCCTACTCTTCTGGCAGAAAGTGACGGTGGACGGTAAAGAACTGAGGAGAAGAGGAAGAAGGGTGGCTAAACCGGTGAGAGCCAGAGAGAGAGATGCTCTTTTCACGACTTCTTGCCGGTTATCGCGGGTAGCTTATAGTCCGATTCTCCGTCGCGTGGTCACCATGGAAACCCGCGGAAAAACCTATCGATTCTCCCTTTGGACTCCTCTTAAAGAGAACTCTTTCAAGAATCCCGCGACCCCTTTCCACCCACCCCAGCCCCTTCCATCTCATCCCATCCCATCCCATCCCATCCCATCCCATCCCATCCTCCCCTTCTCCCTGACCGAACCACCACCACTCCGCACTCAGTTCCTCTCCTATCCTATCCCACGTGATTTTCTCGAAGCTTGAACTCTGCTGCTTCAACTTTTTTCCTGTCCTGTGCCGAGCTGGCAAACGCGGTTGCCGAGAGGGCGAGGGGAGACAAGAGGCCCAGAAAAGTGAAAAGCAGAAGGAACGAGACGAGAGCCGAGCCAAAGACAGAAGCGGCTAGTCGAGAACCGTTAAGAGAGGTTTATATCACTAATAAGGCTGGACCTGTACCGGCGTGCTTATTGAAACAATAAAGAATCAAGAGGAGTGGGCGCCGCGGAGGGAGGAAAAGCCTCAAGATGGCGAACCCCCCTGGTCACGAGCGGGATATACCAGGAATACGTGCACTGCCTGCAGAGTGTCGCCTGATCAACTCCCGATGGATTTATCGCTCTGATATTGCGGTTCGCCGTCCTCTTTTTCTTAGCCCCAGCCCCTACCTCTCCCTCTACCTCTACCTCTTCCACTAGCTATGTATGTATTCCTCTCCAGAAACTGCGATACATACGTCGATCCCCAATCAAATTCTTCGGGTTTCAAGCAGGGTAGTTTACCTCGGAGGATTCACTCTTTAATCCATCTGAATAGCATGAGCGGCAGGTAGATGTGATGGTTGGTAAAAAAAAAAGGTCGCTACAGCCTATGGCTCAGGTAGAAAGGAAGCACGGCCGCATTTACCGGCACGCAATTTGGGTTAGCAGCGAGACTATCGCAGATTAGAATCATCGGCCCATAATTTGGCGGCACTCGTCTCTCTAATACTATGCTGTGCGTTATCGCAAGATTGATCGGTTATCGGTTACGCGCACCTTCCTTCTTTCCCTTGAAGCGTGGCTGAAGCGAGTCTTTGCTCCCCAACTCCGACAGTTTCACTTCAACTTTTTCTCGGCCACTTTCGTCACCGTTCGTCGAAAGGGGATCTAGTTATTCAGCTAGTTGTTCAGCCAGCCAGCCAGCGAGCCAGCCACCCACCATCTCACTCTTAAAGAGTACAAGCAAAACCAAACAAAACTCATCTTTCATTCGCTCTTCTGCTGAAAACGCTTCCCAACACATTCGGGCCTGAGATCGCAAGGGTTAAGGCGAAGAAGAATTTCCGAGACAGTAGGGGAGAGAATGCGGGGAGAGAGGACGGTTTGTCTGGAGGTGAATCGATAGAGCTGCTGGCGAGAGCACCGCGAGACATGAATCCCCGGATTCCATGTCTCCACCCCTAAAAACCCGATCCACGGAGTGCACACCGCCCACCCACCCCTTCGCTGCTCCTCCAGCCGACCCATTACCTCTGGACGAGCAACTGAACGAAAAGATTCTCCCGTCATATGGAGAACGAGGAGCTCCACCACTCACGGCTAGGAGTCCAAGATACCGAGAAACACACGCGCTCTTAGAAAAGGTAGAAACCCTGAGACAGAGAGAGAGAGAGAGAGAGAGAGAGAGAGAGAGAGAGAGAGAGAGAGAGAGAGAGAGAGAGAGAGAGAGAGAGAGAGAGAGAGAGAGAGAGAGAGAGTGATGGGGGGTAGAGAGAATTAATGTGAATGCTGTGGATTCGCAGGAAGGAAGGAAGAAAGCTCAGACTGGAGAGTGGGAGTGGGAGTGGGAGTGCGAGAGCTCGAGCACAATGGACCACCAGAGAGACTCGGAAACGTCGGGAATCGCACTCTTGAATGGGAGATGAATGAGGAGACTACCTCCCCGCCTCCTCTCCACCGGCCAACTCTGGATTCCGGGACAATACATCCTCGAAGACGAATGTTAGCACTGACGATAACGCGATTTCCCCATGAGGATCGATCGTCATTCGGTTAAAGGTCCGATCCTTAAGAGGCTCCTCACCCTCCACCACTCGACAGTTAATACTCACTGTCTCAGGCACACTTCTTTCGAATCTATTGATGTTACGGCTATTTTCCGCCCAACTCCCCTTACAAACTCCCCTTTGAACAAGCATCATCCTCAACCTTGCTCACAATTTCGTTATACCAATTTCACAGCACGTGTTCGAAAGTCCAAACCTCTAATGGTCTAAGCGTCTAAACGAGTACATGTATCCCAGCCACGAAGCTCCGTAGATAATTGTAGGCAATAATAATTGATCACCACTAGCGATGCCTCCAAAGTGTACGAGTCCTATAATTACGAGAGGGATCGTAATTGTAGGAAGTAGGAAGCTCCGAAAGTAGCTATTATTCCTTTCGAATCCATAAGCGACTGTCATTACGAATTACGACTGGCCGGCCCTTGAGCCCGACCTACCGCCAAATTATCCAAGTCTAATCTAAGTACTCCGGTTCGGTTTACTCCTAAGTCGAAGTTGTTCTGGCTCCATGATCTTGCGAGATCACAATCAGCCTTTCTACAGTTTTGGCGGCTGACTATGTAAATTCAGGTAGAATTTTGTAATGGACTCGATCGACTGAATACGTCTTGGAATGCTAGCTTGCCAGCTTCGGCACTCTGAAATAGTAGGTCGGTGGTTCGCGATGGTTCGGAATGGTTGGCGATGGTTGGCATAGGCATGGGCCGCAGCATAAGGCAGGGCAGAATATTATAGGGCGAGGACGGTAAATGGCCTTAATAATGCGAGATCTTAGTGGCCATAAATACGCGCGAACGATATCGAGTTAGTGATCGCGGTGGCATGTCTGTGGAGGTGCGTGGTGTCTCGGGCTGGTGGCTGGTGGCTGGTGGCTGGTGGCTGGTGGCTCGTGGCGTTGATACCGGATCGCCGCCCGGCTAGCAAGGTGCACACGTAAGTATCGCAGCTACTGGAAGTGCTCACGTCAAGTATGCGCACGGCTTATCATACCTTCCCATGCCCGAGGGACCCCACTATATGGTCTTCCTGCTCTTTATGCGAGTACGTGTCGGTCGTCGCCAACCCGCTGCCCACACACATACACACACCCCCTCCCTCCCTCATTCCCTGGAACGCGCCACATTAGAAAGACTCAAGGATCCAACGTGTAAGCCTGTCGGTCAAAATGTTAACTGTCATCTGAAATGGAGGAGCGAGTGCGTCCCTCGCATTTGCATTATTTGCTATTTCGCATCAGGCGTTACCGCGAGCTAGATATAGAAGATCTATCGCGTTACCCGCCAATGAACACAAGGCTAAAAGCACGAATCGACTCGCCGGCACTCGGTCCAGGCCGCTCCAGCCCAGGCTCGATCAACAGCGAAGGTATCAGCGGCTTATAGATAAATACATGCTAGGCAAAAAGAGTTGGCTGTCGGTACCGGGAATTGATATGTCCTTTCTCCATACTTGGTTGGCTTACGCCAATATACTCAATCCAATTCCAAAGTTAGCAAAATTTTTCACGACAAGGTTTCACGCATTACCTAGCAATTGTCGATTATAGGTGAGCATTTCAATATTTCGAAATCTGCTGCAAACATTCCGATCAACACTAGACAGGCTTTTCTTTCTGTCCTGCAAGTAGAGCTTGCGTTGATATTAAATGCTATAATGTCCGCGGGGCTTGGGGGGAGGAGGGCGAGTTTTTATAAATCGCTTGGCCGATCGTATAAAGAAGGATGTTAAACGCGACATTATTTACGAGTGTATTCGGCAGTAGGTAAGCGTATCCCTCTCGGTGAGGGATGTGCGTGACGCGGTAATACTTTCCGCGGTCGAGGTAAAAATAGGCTTGGGAAGCGGGGAGCAGAGGTTGAGAGCTGGCTTGTTTTGTGCGCGATCGGTTAAGGGGGCAGGCAGGCCCCTCGAACTCGAGGAGAATCCCCATGTCTCCGGAGGCAATATAGCGTGCGGCGTCGCGTCGCAGCTGGACATCAACCGCTGGCCGAGTAGAAGGCGACCTGCGCCTCGCGGCCCGCCTCATTTCCACCCGATAGAGCCAGAGAGAGAGAGAACTTTCCAAGAGGTGTAGCGTGTCCGGTATCTCAGTGAGGGATCGCAGGAGACATTTTCTCCCCCTCGCAAGAAGCCAGTCTAGCTGCCACAAATGACCATCGCCTACTGCTACCACGAATATCACCCTCCACGAGCCTCCACCACCCATCACCCGCCAGCCCTCACCCACTCTCCTCCTTTTCCACCGCGAGTTTCCTATCTTCTACTCGTGCTTCTCACCCAACAGCTATAGTGGGGCCGTTGACTCGCCCCCTGCCCCCCCAATGCCCCCCCACCAAGGAGATCGAAAGCTGCCCGAAACACATAAGGGAAGACGAGGCCTACTGCCGCCTGCCTACTGCTAAGAAGACAGACCAGCCAATCAGGGGATTTTCCTTGGCTCTCTGAATCCAAGGCGAAAGCCCTTTGTGATGATGAATCGCAAAACGAGGCAGCAAGGCCTACGCTCGTCCATGATCCTCTCTCTGTATTTTTACATTATTCTTTCCCTTTTCACTAATTACAAAAGATGACATCTCTGAGAATAGAGTATGACTGAGAATCAGTCTATTTGTAAGTTGCCCGTTACATTAAACCCCGCACTTTACCGAGCTTGACCTTACTCTGTTGTCTTATCACTCTTGAAGAGTGGAAATTTGAGCAAAAACCCCATTCAAAAGAAGAGTTTGTGTATCTCCGAGGCGCCAAAACCGCCACGATTTTAATCGAGATACTTGAGAGTTGGAAAATATTGTAACTGTTGGGAATTTTACGAATGAGGATCGGGAAAATAATGGACAATAAATCATTTGATATGCGCGTCCTACCGATAGTGAATTAGTTCCAATAGTTATAATTGTGATACATCGGGGGGCGAAATATCCCGTATCATCGAATGATTATAAGCGAAAGGCACGCAAGAGTATCAACCAACGAGCAGTACTAACCTGTGTCCGAGTTTGACCAGCATCGGATCATTCAGCATCCGGGCAACAGCAGCTTTACAAGATTGCTCCATCTCGATCTTAACAATGCGCATCATGACTGGCGGGCTGCAATTGATCTCCGTATCGACACAAATCTCAGAGGGGAGGAGCAGACAAATGTTGGCCCACTCAACACTTTTCACTATGATTCCTTCTTTCTGAGTAGGAATAGCGGAGGATTCGCGCCACCTCTCCCCATGAAAGATGGCGCGCGGTAGTACTAATTGCGCCATCTAGCGGGAAGCATTGAAAGTTCAGCGGAGAGAAAGTTGGATCACGCGATTGGCTGGCTTGCCAGCCAAACGTGCGGGTAGTTCAGCCGTTCTGTAGATAAAGATCGACTGCTGGTTCAGAAGCAGCGGGTGATGGAGTAAAGTGAGAGTGGCGCAAGTGTTGCGTACTCTGCATCAGCAGCGCCATCAGTGGTTTAATCGGCTAGTAAACAAGGGTTCTCGCTGTGCTCAGCTTTGCGTTGACGAGTTGAGGAATTCTCGCGAGATTATTCCCTCAATATTTTCGAGAGCCGGATTAGTGGAGTCTTGTGAGATTTGAGAAAGGCAAGAGAACATTGGGCGCGAAAGAGTGTTGGCAGAGTGGAGAGTGGAGAGTGAAGAGTGAGGAGTGGTGAGTGGTGAGTGGAAACGTGAAAGAGAAGTGGGAAGGCTGGAACTCTGGGGCCGAGGCTCTGGGGCTGAGGCTCTGGCTGTGCACTCTGGCGGCTGAAGTTCTGCCTCTGGCTCTGACTGTGGCTGTGGCTGTGGCTGTGGCTGTGGCGCACTGAGGCGTGCGGGGAGAACGAGCAGATAGTAGAAGAGTTGGCTCAGATTTTACGAATCGACAACGACGATCACGGCTACGACATCGGTTCTGATTTGGTTGGCGTCGTGTGCGCGTGCGACTCGTGCGGCAACACCAGCGGCCAGACAGACGGACATCGCGCTCGCTGCAGCAGACCTGCCATTTTCCGCATCTCCTTTCCTTGCAGCGCCAAGATAGAGAAAACTGGAGAGCAGTGGTGGATGTGAGAGGCGGGGACCGATTAACGCGATCGGGAAGAAACAAGTGAGCTGTAGACCCGGAAGCGAACGATAACGCGTAGACCAAACGGATCTTTACCTGGCAACTCCAGGCCAGAAAGTACGGGAGCATAAACCGCAGTCCGCAAGAGAGCGTCGAGGGGTAGTGGCGGGGGGGCGGGGCGGGGGGTAGAGGAGACCAACTCTCCTTATCATCAAGAGGAGAGAGAACAACTTGGAAGCCTAAAGACTCCGAAGGTGGTGGACACAGACACTCGCATCAAGGAAACTCGTGCTCGAAACTGGACCGACCATCAAGGTATGCTGTTCCACTTTCCATTCCATTCGGATTCTGCTTTCTTTACCTTGCGCTATCGATATTTAGATATTCCCAAAGATATCTGCATTCTCTTTCTCTCTCTCGCTCGTCTATTTAGACGTGTAAACGCGAGTGCGCTAAATAGACTGATAAATTCTATACGTCTTAAATCCCTTCATCCCTGCTGAGGCGGTGAAAGATGACATGGATGAATGTAGATACATACTTCTCTTCTGATACTCGATCCTTAACGCGAATGAGATGAGCTAGCATATCCGGCAGATCAGCTGCCTTTTTGCCGGTGTTGTCACGCCGTGCGCCTTTGTCCAATCTCTCCTCTCATCCTCGCTACTTCTCGTTGGCGGCCGCTCCCCTTCACGAGGACATTTTGTTCTGAGACTCTTGGGCCCGTAAAGAAATACGCATGTCGTACAGATGTATCTATGTACATTGGGTAGCCTTCGTACCGAAAGTATCAAGTCAGTCTAAATGCACGGCGCGACTGGGAAAGGGAAGGGGTAGGGAAGGGATAGGAGGACGCATGAGCGGGATGATAAAGCGAACATCCAGCGTATATCAACCACCGGATAATTATTTGTACATCATGAACTTGAACATGCACGCGCTACAGATATTGTGGAAGCTGTACTACTCCTTATACAATTTCGATAGATAAATAATTTCCAAGTTTAAGAAATTTCGATTGGATGGTGTAGAGACTGTAGAGTGTGCGCTACGAGAGCTGGATTGAGGAATGGTGGCCCTTGGAGGGTGCCGAGTGATATGAATAGCCAGTGGTCATTGGCGGGGGAAGCGGGGCGCGAATCCATGATAGCTTGTCTAATTTAACGGCGGCAAGAGACAAAGTAAAAGTAAATTAGGGTAAAGCTAGGACGGCACAACTTGAAAGGCGAAGAAGGCGAACAAGTTTCCCTGTAACTAGAACTATAATGCAACTCCCGCAACAGATAGGCCTTTTTAAACTGGTGATTCAAGAACAAGAAGAGCGCGTTTGCAACCCCCTTAGATACGGGGCTAGAGCTTCTTTCTCGACTGTTTTTTCTCTCAACCGGTGACGCACGCGCATAACCTCCACCGCCGCGACACCCTTCTCTTTGGGAGTGCCTGGGCCTGCTTATGGGTGGAAGAAGTTGCAGCATTAAAACTGCCGCCTTCTTCTTTGACGATCGTCCGAGGGGTAATGACATCGTCCAAACAAGCTGTTAAATCATGGCTGGCTCTCAGCAAAGCACCAACGGCTAGGAATACACATAAGCATTTCTTCAGAAAAAGGAATTAAAGTACACATGGAATGTAGGGTTGTTACCGATCTAGGGGAATAAAATAGTCGATTAGACGCATTCGGTCAATGTTGCTTCTTACCTAGTTGTCTGAGTTGACCAAACATGAAGCCAACCAGAGTAAGATGTCAGCTCGAGCGGTTCCCCCCTGCTCCGCTGATAAATGTAGATTAGTTTTAACACTGTTTTCGAAAAAGACTTGGGTGCATCTTTTCTATCTCGAAGCTTCTTCTCCTCCCTTTCTCTCAGAGATGGATCGATTATGCAAACTTTGGTTCTGCGGTACATCGGCGTTGCCACCATTCTCTCTTTCTTCCAAGCGTGCTGTTACGTCAGCCAGTCAGCCGGTCGGCCGATTGTGAAAAGTATGCAAAAGTGAGAAAATTGTCCTCTTCATTGACGGCGTTTTAACCCAATTGCCTTGACCAACATCCACCTATGCACGGTGACGCAAGACGTTGAAATCGACTGAATGTACGTCGCGTCCCGTCGGTCAGCCACTCTCATTAAATTACCTATCCACCACTTGACCAATCAAACAAACCAGGCAATATGCGTATTGTTTGAGTCGATGAATTCACTGCCGACAGGAATCTCCTGTGACAAAGTGCCTTAATTTGCCGCTCTTTCTAATTTCAAGTGAATTTTAAAATGCTTATTATCGCTTTGTTAGCGATTGCTCCTGGCCCTAAAGCAGTTTGCGAGCATGCAAGGTGTATGTGCGTCTTGTCGAGATAGGAGAATCCTCGGAGACGTATAAACGACGGACTACAGGCTGGATAAAGTTTCGGTGCGTACAACACCCACTGGCCAACTAATAAGAAAGCAAATACGCGCTCCAGCCTCGTATGCCGAGCAAGTATAAATACCTGTCGGCAATACTCTGCTCGCCTTTCTACGCACTTTATGAATATCTTGAAGAAATAGAGGTACTGCAGTTCGAACAGTTCTTCGTTCGACCGCGCAAACAACTGGTGGCGCTGCGTGTTAGTGCTTCCAGAAAATAACCAGACAAGAATGTTCGAAAAAATAGAAGAAATACGTGCAGGAGGCGATGTGTTCATACTACAATATATGTATAAATATATCGGGTAAATGTCGGTGCGCTGCCATGCTGTGGAAGCCGCAGCGACGGGAACGGGAACGGGAACAGGAACGGGAACAGGAACGGGAACAAAAACGAGAATCGGAACGGGTTGAGCTGGGTGAGCGGTGGCGACCAGCGCCGAATTCAGTTGACGTTGTTGCCTCTTGCTCGTGAGATCGCGGCGCCGCGGGGCGCCGGCCACCCACTCCTCTTCCCCAAGGTGGACTCCTTGTTTGTCACGTGGCTAGCATCACTCGACGCGACGCGACGCGACCCGACCCGACCCGACACGGTACGATGCCTCTCAATTCGTACGTCCCGTGCAACAGAGTCTTAGAGACAGAACGGCTGCCGCGTGAGTGGCTAAGTTAGAGATTCGATTGGCATAAATAGGTGTCGTGAACTAGATAGTGCGGAAAGTGGAGGCTTGATGGCCGCGTACATCAATACTAGAACACCTAGTCACCTGTGCGAGAGAGCAGGTACAGCTGCATGCTCCTCGGGACTTGCTCGTTGGTTCGGTGAGTGCTTGTCCTACTCTTCCCTCTGACAATCTTGCTCAGTTGATTATGATTAACGCCATTCTTAATTCGACTTACATTTCGCTTCCCATAATAATCCAATATGTTTAATAAACGCGGCTGTTTCCCCTGGCCTCATACTCAATCCTTCATGAAGCAAAGAGCAATGATAAAGTTTCAAGGAGACGGAGGCAGTGACGAAGGGAATTCACTCGTAAAGAAAATTATCCTTTCCCAGGGAGTGGAGTGGAGTGGAGTGGGATCCACGAAATTCTTGGCTTATAGGTCAAACAAACATGACCATGACATTTCAGTCCCGGAAAAGGCCGGCAAGTATGAACAACATGGGGAAAACCGTTGAAATCAAATATTCAAGATCGGTTTTCCACCTGTTTTAGGTACAATTCCGGCATTTCCCCCACAAGTATTATGTTTTTTATCTGTTTTGAGACGCGAGCAATCGAAAAATAAAGCGTTCCTTGTGGTCCCGAGACCTTCGAAAAATCGAAAATTTTTGAAGGGGTATGCCTTAAAAAATTTGCGAAAAAATGAATTTTCAGCTAGGGCTCTGGAATTTTTACCACTTCTTCCTCGATAAAAAAAAAACACTTTCTACAAAATTTCAGCCCCGGAAAAGGTCGGGAAGATAAAAAAACATGGGGAAAACCGTTGAAATCAAATATTCAAGATCGGTTTTCCATGTGTTTTAGGTAGAATTCCGGCATTTCCCCCACAAGTATCATGTTTTTTATCCGTTTTGAGACACGAGCAATCGAAAAATCAAGCGTTCGTCCCGGTTCCGAGACCTTCGAAAAATCGAAAATTTTTGAAGGGGTATGCCTTAAAAAATTTGCGAAAAAATGAATTTTGAGCTAGGGCTCTGGGATTTTTACTACTTCTTCCTCGATGTAAAAAAACACTTTCTACCAAGTTTCAGCCCCGGGAAAGGTCGGGAAGATAAAAAAACATGGAGAAAACCATCGAAATCAAATATTCAAGATCGGTTCTCCACGTGTTTTAGGTAGAATTCCGGCATTTCCCCCACAACATTTATGTTTTTTTTCCGTTTTGAGACACGAGCAATCGAAAAATCAAGCGTTCGTCCCGGTCCCAGAACCTTCGAAAAATCGAAAATTTTTGAAGGGGTATGCCTTAAAAAATTTGCGAAAAAATGAATTTTCAGCTAGGGCTCTGGAATTTTTTCTACTTCTTCCTCGATGCAAAAAAACATTCCCCACCAAATTTCAGCCCCGGAAAAGGTCGGGAAGTATGAGAAACATGGGAAAAACCGTTGAAACCAATGTTTCAAGATCGGTTTTCCACGTGTTTTAGGTAGAATTCCGGCATTTCCCCCACAAGTATCAGGTTTTTTTTCCGTTTTGAGACGCGAGCAATCGAAAAATCAAGCGTTCCTTGTGGTCCCGAGACCTTCGAAAAATCGAAAATTTTTGAAGGGGTATGCCTTAAAAAATTTGCGAAAAAATGAATTTTGAGCTAGGGCTCTGGGATTTTTACTACTTCTTCCTCGATGTAAAAAAACACTTTCTACCAAGTTTCATCCCCGGGAAAGGTCGGTAAGATAAAAAAACATGGAGAAAACCATCGAAATCAAATATTCAAGATCGGTTCTCCACGTGTTTTAGGTAGAATTCCGGCATTTCCCCCACAAGTATCAGGTTTTTTTTCCGTTTTGAGACCCGAGCAATCGAAAAATCAAGCGTTCGTCCCGGTCCCAGAACTTTCGAAAAACCGAAAATTTTTGGATTTATATTTATTTATTATTTCTTTATATTTATATATTTTAATTTATTTATTCTATTCATCACTTTTGGAGAATATATGAACTTGTATTATTCCAGACGTATAATAAACCGGAGCTGTTCAAGGTCTTGCACTCAGAAGGTCTAAATGCACCCTAGTTATTAATTGGGTACTGATATTGGGTAGGAATCGACGGCGAATTGGGAAGTAGTGTGGTTTGCGGCCTATAGGAAGCTACCTCAGAAAGAGACTGATTTACCTGGCCTTTTAAAGCGCGATGGATGGCGATGAATCGCGTCGGATCTCCTGAGTAGGACTGTTGCATGACTGAGCGAGTGGTATCAGTGTGTGGTTGAATAGCGTATCGCGGTTGAATTGGTTCCTCGAGTGATAGGTACACCCGCCGGTAGAACAGAGCATCAGCTTTGCCAGATATAGCAACATGAACCTATCGAGCAGATAGGACATCGTTGCCCCTTGCAATTTACTACTTTAGCTTCCTATCCGATGACCTCTGCCACTCATTACGAGGCGGAAGTGCCACAATTCGAATCACAAGTCGCTGTATGCTTTTTGCTCTTCTCCACTTTTTTACTCTCACCGCGTTCTAGAGAGATATAGAAATGTGAGATGATTCAAAGGGTTTGCTGTCGCCGAGAACATCAATAGCAAAGGGAAGAGAATGATCTGCTATCCGATAGTAAGATTTACCTAAATAGAAGGAGGGGGCAGAGTATGATTGGCTCGCAATACTAGATTTTCACGGCTATTGGAGAGTAAATCTGTGAGTGAGATGAACTAGCAAGAGATTGGCGAAGGGAATGGAATGATATTTGGTGTGACCGATCAGCCAGAGTGGGGGCACCGCCGAGTCAGCCGATAGTGTATGGTGGGCATCCTCATGACCCTGGACCTTGCCTTCGACACCAATTTAGCCTGAAGAGTGGTGTACTTGGACTTCCTCTTTCACGAACGGCAGAACCAGAGTACTAGCCAGCTATTTGTTACTACCACCGACAGATTCTTCAGACAAGGTCGTTCCCAATTATCCAATTGATCTGCTCCGAGTCAACGCCCGCTTAATACCAATCTTCTACTCATACCTCTGAAAGCGGAGCAATTGCTCAATATCGCATTCACTCTCCCTATTTCATCAATTTCTTTCAAATTCAACTAACGATTACAGTTGGCTCTCTTAATTGTGAGTGTGTCAGACAACACCGTCTCAACTATCGAGCTAGAAGGTAATGTCGTGAGCGGTTCCAAATCACAGAAATTCCAATCATTAGTCACCTTACAACATTAACAGACATTTGAGATATCGGCTTTACGTCATATTCGAAGAGCGGGTACGTGCTTGATATTTGTAATCTGTGAACGGCAAGGATTGACACGGTGGAAATAAAGCGGCCCGGAATAAGCAGCTCTTTTGTGGCAAGGTGTGTCGTAACTGGTGGCAACACGGGCGGTTATCCTACACTGTGATCCGTGGCATCGTTTCCACGCGAACCTGACCCATATGTGTACATACATACTTACTATAAGCAGAAAGGCTTGCTGCCCCCCCCCCCCCCTCTCTCTCTCTCTCTCGCTCGCTCGCTCTCTCTGCCCCTCTCTGCCTCTGTGGGTCGCGCAAGCGCTTGCGGCCCGGTCTGATGGTAGGCTTGTTGAGAAATAACCAGACGCGGATGTTATTCGACGAGCAGCCGGCTGAAAGCGTACGTGAGGGAAGAAACGACATTTACTTGATCGTGTTTGGAATATCGAGCATATTAAGAATATATCGCTGCGATTGCTTCACAGCAGTTTATAGTGACTGATGTAACATTGGGAAAGACGTGGCAGTCCGTAGAAATAAGATCATTTCTTTGAAACCATAGCGAAGCTGATATTGTAAAGTAGCATGTCTGAAGTGGTGTAAATAAGTAATGGAGGGAGGAAAGTGGAACTGGAAGTACTGATACAGTCGCAGAAAGAATTACGTTGATCTATTAGCGTGTATCGTGCGCGATTGGTTCGGTTGGTTTCCCGATGGATGATTTTCCTAGTCTCCTTCAACCTCGGCCAACTTTTTTCCATAAAGATAGCCTTTCGTCATCAGCCTCCGGTAGCTCCTTGTTCTGCCTAGCTTTTTCCACCATCTAAAAGGATATCGAGCGAAAGTGTCGGACATAAGAAGCAACAGAAGGATGGAAATCGATAGCACAAATGGCTAGAGCATGCTTTTCGCATGTAGAGTGAATGGTAGAGGTTGGCTGGCTGGCGACTGACTGACTGACTGACAGTAGGAAGGTTAGTGAGTTATCCCGGTCGTGGTGTAATGGCAGTGAGCGTGAGCGCGGCTTTTTTTGTTCACTCTGACATCCGGTGACAGATACCGACTGCATCCATCGCCTTCATCTAGTGTTTCTTCAGGCAGACGTGTGTGTCTGCTCTGATTTGAAAACGGAGGAAACTACGAGTGGCTGCTACATCTGCCATCCGAGGGGATAATCCAGCCGATTCTGCTGAATTTAGCCGGTTATCCCGATATTGGTAGTGGTAGGCAATGTCTGTTTGATTAATCGGACAGTGAGAAACAAAAATACGAGAATTTGACAATCTCGGCTGGATGTGGTAATCCAATGCATTAATTATACTTGCTAGCAAGTGATAATAACGGATTCGCGAATTAGTCGCTGCTAGCACGATATTGCGGGGGGGTTGAATATAGGGGTTGCTCTTGATAGGATTCTCCTTTATCGACGTGAGGCTAGTCCAACTCTCGTTGGATCTCGAGAAGGTAGATCCATCGCAACTGCTCCTAAATTCACAGCATTCAAAAGCCTCTTCTTTAGCTGTAAGGACGAGTTTGTGCGCACCTTATAGCATGTCTTATATGTATGTTTCAGGTAAGAAATAAATGACCGCTGTCATAGAATACTAGTTACTTGCCGCTTCCGGCTACGATCGCTGGTGGATCTCCGTGCTCGAAGGTAACGTAGAGTCTGTCAACGATGATGTGCAATCTATTCGTAAATACTCTTCTTGCTCCCTGCTTTTTAACATTTTGGCATGGTATTCTCTGCTACATTCACCATAATGTTGAAAAACTGGATGTTGCAAAAATTGAACGGCGCAGTAGAATAGTGCGGAGATATATATGGCAGGATGACGGTACAGAGTAGGACTTTGCGCTCTTGTTTTCAGTATCAGTATTGCTTCTCATTTCGACTACTCCCCCCCCCCCCCCCCCCTCTCTCACTCTCTCTCTCTCTCTCGCGCGCGCGCGCGCGCGCTTTATTACCGACACGGTGCTTGGGGGCTCGAAGGCAACAAGACAGGCCTTCCCTTCTGTGGCCCACTCGGCTTCATCGGCCGTCATCGGCCGGCATCGGATGGCGCCACCAAATCCTGTTACACTACTTTTCCTAGCTATTTTTATTATCTGCGTGCAAAGAGTACGTTTCAGCTTTAATGTGGACAGTGGATAAGTGTAGTATAATGATTGTTGAGAAATATATAGCTAGATCCGAAAGAGTGGCCGTGTATAGATTAGAGTGGTGAAGAAATATTTTCTGCAATTCCGTGGAAAAAAATATATGGGGGTGAGTGGGGTATACGCGCCGCGTAACGTTATCAGCTGTGTGTTAAATATCGAAAAATGTTTCTGGAACATGGTTATCCGGCATGCTAGTTGCGTGTAGGAGTTAATTGGCAGAAAGCGACATGGCAAGCATGCACGGACCGAGATTGGCGGCCCCCTGCCGATCCTTCAGACAATGTGGCGGGCATGGTAGCGAGCGCGGCCGAGGCCGAGGCCGAGGCCGCGTGGCGCAGCGTGTCGGCGTCGGCGAGAAAAAAGTAGTAAGTTGTAAGTATGTATGTACTATTTACATAGTCAGAGAGCGGCCCGAAACCCGGAAAGTGCAGATTGTCAATCGGAGAGAGGTGCCATGTGTCCAGTTGGCCCATCGCATCGTGTTGATTCTTGGTGAGGAACGGCCGATCCCAATTAGTTGGAGTTTATTGTCGAAAACAATGTGGCTCAAGTAGCTACGAGAATTGATTTGCTTCGAAGCAGTTGCCTCGTATCATTTAATAGGGAAATTTAATGGTTTCTAAAGGAAGATGAGTTGGATGTTACAATTAGTGAGAGAAATTCTCTTGCTTCTTTGATCGAATAGCCCGTTAGCCGGACTGTTATATGTATGTATAGCCCAGGCGTTTTGAATATATGATCACGAAAATTCTTTATCCTCTGACTGATGCGTTCAGAATAAGGCTTCTACCAGCAAAGGAAAACTATATTTGGAGCCAGATAAGAGTAGGAGACACCTGGCTGGCTGGCTGGCTGGCTGGCTGGTTGGCTCGCGATAAAGAAAACCGATAGTGCTTATCTCGGGGTTTACAGGAGAACTCTGAATTATCCTAAGCAGTCCTTTTATTTGAGAACATAGAATATCAGCCTGAATGAGAGAGGAGTCGGGCGGCCGCTATCTTAGAGAAGGCCCTTGTAATGGGACCAGTGTTTTTCAGCCAGTTATGCTCTTTTGGAAGAGAGGAAGGTCTTGTCCCGGAAATTTTGCAAAATTGGTTCTGCATTCCGTGAGGTAAGAAGACTGCAGCTGGTTGTTGGCTCGAGGAAAATCTTGTGGAGTTTTCGAGGCAGAGGGGAAGAAGGCTGAAGGCTGAAGGCTGAAGGCTGAAGGAGTATGGCTGTCGGATGATGTTGGGGCGGGGCTGGGGCTGGGGCTGGGGCTGGGGCTGGGGCTGAGGCTGGGGCTGTGGCTGGGGGTGGGTATCGAAGCGGTACGAGAGGGAGAAAGAAAGTGGATGGAGGGTGAAGGGGGATGAGAGCACGACCGGTTCCGTCGAGGCGTGCGTCGTCTCCTTGACTCCGGTCAGTGGCTGAGCTACCATCAACTTTCCTTCGCTTTACGGGCGAACGACCGTTACGTTTTTTCGCTCCAAGGCTGGACACGCGTTGTACTTGTCGGAATCATGGCAGTTTGCACTTGCGCATCGAGAAAGAGGCAAGCACAAATTTTCTGTACACCGACAGCTCAGCTCACAGTCAGCAGATATCTATCCGACTAACTATAAGAGGCCTTGCTTGAATTTCTCGTCGATCCCATGGAATTTGATCTATGGACCTTTCATCTAAAGATCCAAACGAATCTGATTCGGATTGATATGTATATATACGCGGATGAGTGAGTTTGAGATGAGTAGTTTCCATCAGCTAATTGGGAAAGAAGGAGGAATGGCGGTCAAGTCGATGGCTAACTGATCGGCTTTATTCCGGGAAGCAATCAGCTAATTACAGCACTGGCCAACGGTAGTGCACTATTTTGCTCGGCTGTATTAGCCAACCGCACCGCGATTCCAGAGAAATATCTGCAAGCGCGCACCGACAGACTGCGGTGGCGGCGGGGATGACAAGGCCTTCTCATGTGGATTCTCTCGATGGGCCCAATCAGACCGCCTCGATTGAATCGGAAGATTGCCGCGGCGCGTACATGGAATGAAAGCATCGTCCCAGCTGACACGATATGACGGTGAGACGGAAAAACGGGCTGAATCGAGGATCCGCTGGCCGTTACTGACAACGGGCGGCGGCGCGGCGGCGGGGGTTACAGAGGGCGAACGTGACTGGTAGTAGTGGGTGATTTTACCGAGGGTGCGTGCGCTCCGGCTTTTTTGTAGCCGGCAGGAGAAGGGTCGCGCGAACAATGGTCCTTCATCTAAATTGTAAATCGTACCTCACGAAATTGTGGATGTTCTTTGTTTGGCTTGCAACCCTGTTCAGAGAAGAAAACCACGTCGCGACACATGAACTCTAGATCGATGAAAGGTTTATCTCCGATATTTAATATACCCCATCGATTCACTCCACCCGCAATAGTCGTTTTTCCTCAAATGAAAGCAAAGAATTTCGCTGTGCACGAAAATTTGGTCAACGAATACTTTTCGGGGCTTCCCAGCCTAGCTTATCTAACCAATTATGAGTTGTCATGTGGCTGCGAGGGGTGACAAATTCAGTGGAACAGCGTACGACTCGCACTCTTCGAGGAAGCTTCTTTGCTGACTAGTCATTCTAAAGCAGAAACAATCGATTAATAAACAATTGTGGAAAGAGTGGAGGTGATGCAGCGTGTACATCAAGTGTCCTTAACTTAACCCGGGATATTAGCTGGAATTTTGGATAGAAATGACCATGTCGAGGGACTGAGGCAGGCTAGCTTACCAAGTAAGATGAGGTAGAGGCATCTGACAGCAGGGGGTCAGAGAAGTTTCTTTTCCCGTGCGTGCTTGTGCGGGTGGTTGGGGAGAGAGATTTGGCTGGCTGGCTGGCTGGCGAGAGGGTGGACGGGAAAAGTTGGGATCAATAGGGGCAGAATTGGAATGACGCGCATGCGGGCCGAGGAGCCAATGGCTGCCGAGGGTAGGTTCGGCGCGAGACGAGCGGCTTTGGGCGTCGCGTCGGTAGTGAGAAAAGTAATAACATCGAGATCCAAGATCCGACTCTCTGTTGGCGGTAGATGCGTCCAAGTCCGTCATCGCTCGCATCGAGGATAGAACAGTAGCTCTGTTTTCGAGGGCTAACATTACTCCTCTTGACGTCTCAATTACCCTTTATTCCTGTATAACTATGGGAATAAACGCTCGACACAAAAGCGAAAATCAATGAAGAGGCCGTGCCACTAGTTACAAATAAACTGGAAGCATACATTTCTTAATAAAAGAGGAGGCAAAGCTCAGAAGAGGCTTGGAATAGTTTTGGGCAGTTGCTCTCGTGTTTGTAGATGCGTTTGCCTTCGATAGAATTGAAAGGTTGGCCAGATCTTCTCCGGTAGAATCGGCCAGCAGCCGTCTTTCCGCTCTCCCGACAGGAAGAGCAGACTAGATGGAAAAACGAGGGGCAATTAGTTGTCGTTCGAGCTAACAGTTACGCCCGAGAATCAAAGCATCTACGAAGAGCCACTCGATGCTCTTTCCGAGTGAGAGGATTGATTGGCTAGCTGCGGGGGCCGGCATCAAGCTATCCTCTTCAAGTTGGTCGTCTCCTCTGATCGAGATGGTTGCTTTAGGAGCCAGTACCAATCGCTTCTTTCGTCTGCGTGAGCTTCTTTCTTCCGCCGACAAAACTATTCTGAGTAGCACGCACTATTAGGGAGGCATTGCATGCCCTGATCCGAGCTATCCTTTTGTGGCTGATTCCCAAGAGCAGTCGAGTGGAGCGCTTTCAAAACTCCCTGATGAAATCGCGGTTAACAGAAGGGTAAGAGGCCAGGCCAGGAGCGAATTTACACCCAACAGATCATAGCTTCTTTGGAATCATCATCTCCTTCCATCACCTCTTGAAAATGCTCCTTCGAGAATTACTGAGAATTTCTTGAAGCTCTGGCACAGCTGGATTTACTTCGGTAATCTTCTCGCATTTCTCAAATCATCGGGAGTCTCGTTTCGCAGATCACATAGCATCAAGTGATAAATGGGCGCATGCTTAAATTTTCAACTTTCTTCTACAACATTCTTTCTCCTCTTATTCTTGCCAGACGGCTAGTTGAAGAGATCGCGGCTGACCAGAGAAACCAAATTTGCAAGTTTTTGCCGCGCGTCTGTTCGCTGCTTCTTGATTGCGGGGAGTGTTTGGTGGTACTTTCACAAGTATCGCAAGAAGTAAAGATGACCATGGGAGCAAAGGTCGTTTATCGCGTCGCGTTGCGTCGCGTCGCGTCAGCCGAGGATTCTTTTCTCGCGTAGTCGTTGCTTCAGAAGAGCGACGGGTCGAAGAGAGAAGAAGAGAGGTTGGCGAAAAGGTGCGCGAGCGCAGACGTGTTTGAAATTGGCGAAAGCGCGCCGCAGCGGTACCAAGTGCGGCTGGTGAGCGGGTGAGTGGGTGCGGATCCTTCATTCTACGTGCCGGGGGCTGCGCTCCTCTCTAGCCTTTCGTTCCACGTCCGTTCGCCGGGTTCGTCGGTTCACTCCCGCCCGGCTCGGCTACGCTCGTACAAGTCGATCGGTAAGGTTGGTGCCCGACGGAGTATCGCGTGCATCAAGGGAGTGGTGTGGAAACGAGTCGAGTCGAGTCGAGTCGAGTCGAGTCGAGTGGTGGGTGGAGTAGCGGAGTGTCGTGTGCCGGGTATTCCGTGCCGAGAATAGCGTATCCTGCCACCGTGTTACTCTCCGCAGATACGGAATTCGGAGGGAACACGCATGCCGAGAATGTCACTCCCCGATCAGAGATTATCTATCGGTGCGACAACGGCGACGGCGACGGCGACGGTGACGGCGACGACGAGGACGACGACCACGACCACGACCACGGCGACGACGACGATGACGATGACGACGACGACGGCGGCGGCAGCAGCGGCTGTAGTGGCGGTAGTAACGACGGTTCCTGGAGCAGCACGCACTTAGCAGAGAGACCGAGCAGCAGTCCAAAACGAGTTTCAGCCACTGGAGGATCTTCGTTCTCGGCTCGATCTTCGAGGTGGGAGTGAATAAAGTGTAAAAGGATCGGTAAGCTTGAGCCGCCGCGCCGGGAAAGCGATTGACAGTTAAAAAAAGGTGGAGTTGATTGAAGTTGGAAGAAGGGGAATGAATGGTTGGGCTTGAGATGGAAGGATAGTGGTTGGTAGGCCGGGATGTCCTCGTGACATGTTGCCTCGTGACCTTGGCTGGCACGATTGCAACGTCCTCCGAGCCGGAGAGGGAGGTCGCCGTCTCTTGGTGCAGGGATCGGCCGAGAACAACAGTGGCGCGCTCTCTTTTCATCCACGTGGCCTTCGGCTCGGGCTCGAACTCGAGCTCGACTTTGAATATCGGTTGGTGCCGATTTTCCAAGTGAAGCCTCAACTCGCCATACTGCACGTTCTTTGTTGGAAAGTGGCCCAAGCCGCCCACACGATACATCTTCATCCACCAATCTCCTATTATCAGCATCAGCAGCAATACCACCGCCAACACCACCACCAACGTCGCGATCAACATCATCGTCAACGACGTCGAAACTTTGAGGCTCCTTGGAATCCTGAAAGGCGAGCTGGAGCACCTCTGGCCCTCGGGGCTTCATATCGGCCATCCTACCTCCAGCGGGTCAATATTTTCGGTGGGCCTGGTATGGAAACAAGGTGAGAGACTCGCGCCCAATCCACGCAACTGCCAATTGCTCGGCATATACTAGAATTACTTCCTGGAAGGGCAAGATTCAACTTGCTATCTTGCCTGAGACTTGACGAGAATAAGTTAATGCCAAGTGCCAACAGTCTCCAAAAGTTTAAAGGTATGAAAAAATATGATCCGATGGTAGAGAGCTGTTGGGAGAATACGGTGCTCCGTAATGGAAACTTATCGATAGGTGTGCATAGTGTATAAGCGCCAACTCTTCAATGAGCGGCGTTTCTCCGCCAGGCTGAAAATTGTCAGCAGGCCGCGTCGCGGCCTTCTTACAAGTGTTTCCTACGTTGAGAGAGAGCAGAATTTCTGAATAGTTTTCATCGACGTAAACGTCGACGTCGACTAGACGACCTCCCGCTGCCACGGCCAGTGACCCTTGGCTACCTATGGCTTGGCTTGGCTTGCCTTTTCACGATTGGCAAGCTGCAAGCGAACAAGCTTCTAAAATTGGACACTCTTCTGCGAGTCTGGGAGACTGCAAGTTCTCTCAAGCGCGCGCTCCCCCAATATCTTGCCGACACCAAGCAAACTGTAAATTGGTTGCGCACGACGCGGCGGGCTAAACCGTCTCACCGTACAGCCGACCTATACTCATCCACACGAAAGTCAATCAAAGCAAAGATTACTTCCCACGATTCATTCGATCGTTCGAGACCACTGCACGATCCAGCAGATTCTGCCAAAGTTTTTCACACAATGAATCACTGATTATAATGTAAATCGATAACTGATGCGCGCATACTGGTCTTCTGGATAATCTAGCTGGGAGCTATGTAGAGCGACACACGGCACGATGTGTCCACGCCGAAACTTTGCTTGCCCCGCTCTCCCTCAAAGTGACCAACGAACCGTCACTCACTCATACACATTCATACCCCAATGCTTTTCACAATAGATCCTAACTGCATACATGTTATACTACTCTTGGAGAAACCCAGTCGTTAGGTCCATCTGGAATTACGCATTCGAAACCCTTATCTACAACTCGATAACCGTTTCTGCGCGTCCTTATCGATCTCTCAGAGCAAACAATACTCTCTTTCTCTCCTCTAGACTTGTGTATCGCTTCCCAAGTGATCCGACTTATTTCGAAAGGTAAAGACATTTCAAGAACAAAGAATACAAATATACATTAGAAGCCAGTATAAGATGGCGAGATAAAAAAAAGTCGTCATGTCGGAGGAAAAGATGTCTAGCAGGCTGCAAGGGGATTCATTTTGTGAATAGTAGCAGTGGCGTGGCGTGGCGTGGCGTGGCATGGTATGGCGCGGTATGGCGCGGTATGGCGCGATCTAGAGGGGTGGGTAGCTCATGCTTTGAGCACCCCTGTATTAAAGCAGACGGCTCGCCCTGTTGCCGCTCTGGGCTCGTCCGACTCTTCTATCGACCCAACAGCGTTGCCGGAGCCCCTTTTCCATGCCTTTATCGCCCTTTTCCGAACTGCTCTACCCACTCTCCTCTCCTCCTCCACCCCCACTCAGCACTGCTGGCTGGCTGCTATTAACTTAAGTTAACTGCTGGCCCTACTTACCTTCACTTACCTTTGATTTCCTTAAATCTCCTAGTCTTACACAGATGTTTCAGCTTGCCGTGACAGCTGAAGCAGTGAGTCACGGGATTTGATGGTGGGGCCAAGTAGTACTGATGATTAGTCAGGGTCGCTACAACTTCTTATTCTGTTTTTAGTCGTGTGTGCCAACAGAAAGGTCCCCAGAAGTATCCTTTGGGCTTTCCACCCAATCTAACTCCATCACGATTAAATCGATCTCTTTCCAAGCATTTCATTCAAGCGCTCCCCTTACTTCATATTGGATAATATTCATAATGATTATCCATTAATAATTTGGGAGACGACAGGGAGGACCTTGCCCCTTCGAGTCTGGCAGACCGCATCTGCCAGACATTCGGGATCGTCTCTAACTTCGCGTAGGTCCCCACAAGAGAGCCGAGCCCCACTGCATTGGTCTCTGAAACTCGAACTGGGGCTATCTGTCCGTGCGCCGTCCGCCTTGCGCCTTGCGCTACACGCCGCTCTTCATACTTCCATCATTGTGAATGTCTGGTCTACAATAGTTTGTGGGCTTGGTGAAGGTGAACGCAATCAGGTTCTTGCCTACCTACTAACATACCTATCTATACATGCAGATATTAGATATATATTTATTATCTCTATACTATGGCTATCAACTAATATTGCAACCACTCTATTAACTCCAATTAACTTTCACCACGTCCGGCGCAACGCCAGATATTCGTAAACACGCCGGTGTAGCAAAGCCGCGACGCGACGCTGTGCCGAGCCGAGCCGAGCCGAGCCGAGCCGAGCCGAGCCGAGCCGAGCCGAGTAGCGCACCAGCTCTCGTATTGATTGCCGCGATGGAAGTTATTTCTCTTTACGACGAGCCAGTCGGACTATACGCATAGGATGCCTATGCTTTTGTTTCTGGTTCGAAGCCATTTATGCTGTAGCGGCAAGGCCGCCGCACCAGCCCATCAAATCGTTGGGCTAACATTTATTATTTTATCAGGAATACTCATCACTGGATTATGCGAGTGATTAACCACCGGCGGTATCATCAATGAGGAGTAGATTTAACGATAACGAGCGAATCATAGCGGGGGGTCTTTGAGGTGGGAGCACGTGTTCGACTTAACGTGTGTGTGGCACATGCCTGCCCTAAAAAAAGCTTCCCATTCCAAACACTCCGCTTCTCGAATTACTCGATGACATCTCAGACTGTCTCCACCACATATTTGTCTTTTGAATAAAAAGTTTTCGTGGACTAAACTTGACTCAACTTGATTACGTAAAGGCATCTGAACGGGATTGCTTTTCTCAAAGCCAGGTTTTGAGTATTTGAGGTTGACGAAAAAGTGAAGCGATCAGCGACGCCAATGGATGCCAATGGACGCCAATGGACGCCAATGGACGCCAATGAACGCCAGTGGAGCATTCATCGGGTGACAGATCACCCTCTACTAGTCCTCGTGGTGAGAATGACGCAGGAGACTAATCGACCTTATTATTCGCTGAACAATGAACAATTGCGTACGCGCGCAGAAGTAATCGCTGCTGGATTGACGAAACACCGACAACGACAACGACAACGACTCGAGCGATCTTGATGTGGACATCGACAGGAGCTGATTGCTCACGCGTAGACAGAGAACAGAGAACAGAGAAAAGAGCTGCCGCTTTCTCAAATATCCCTCCTAGTCCTCTTTATAAGCTACAGTTTTATTGCTCGTCTCGCACCATATCTACTTAGCAGGACTTATAGTGAGGCCGGTAAGAGAATGAACTCGAGATTTCCTTCACCCAAGCGCAGTCAGTGCCACTTCCCTTGACACTTGGGTGCGTCGCGGTCCTAGGACCTATGCATCTACAGCCTCGCTATTGGTTGCCTGGCTCAATAAGGTCAGCCTAACTTAGATAAAGAGAACCTGCGTCTGTCTCTGTTTGACACATTGGGCGACCCGCAAGCCAGGCTTGACAGCCATTTTTCTTAAGACGGATCAGTTCCTTTGCATTGAATTGCTTATTTAGACGAAAATAAGATACTATTTTCATCACCCGAGATTACTGTGATTCTACTTCATGATTTCTCATTGATCAGGATTAATTGATATATTATAAGGGTTGTTGTTTCAAGTAAACTTGTAACTTGCAAATAAAGTAATGTTGGGGTAGATTGGCCACTCGAAGATTGACTTAAAAATATTACGTGGAGTTTCCTCTACCTGCCGACTACTGTTTCGTCCAGGGTGGCAAAGCGATTTCAAGTATTGAATAAAAACAATTAACCGGGGAGCGTCACTGCTCGCGCGATACCTGCTTACCTATCCAATGCGAACTTTATAAGGGATTACCTATCTACGATGATGATTGACTCTGGCCAAGAGTCATTTATTACACTTCTCACAAAAATTAATGCATCACTTTTTTGACCGAAAAATCACCGATTTTTGAAGCGGCATAACTCGGCTCGATAAAATCGTACAGTAGTTTTTCAATACTCATTTTACAGCTTGAAGCTTCCTCTTTCAGAGCCCATATCGCATTTTTGCTTACAATAACTTGTCTGTTATTAAACAAATGAAAACTCGACCTATCTTTTTTCTGTTCGAATTCCGTAATTCCAATGCTCGCGACACACTTCTTAATAACAGTCCGATAAACAATTTTTTTAAATATTGTACCCGACTTTCCAATAGCTCATTTTGAAGAGGGAGCTTTCCTTTACAAGATAACATTAATGTGAATTAACCAAAAAAAATTTACAACTCCGTGAACTCGCTTGAACTTGCGTAATTCGAACAGAAAAAAGATAGCTCGAGTTTTCATTTGTTTAATAACAGACAAGTTATTGTAAGCAAAAATGCGATATGGGCTCTGAAAGAGGAAGCTTCAAGCTGTAAAATGAGTATTGAAAAACTACTGTACGATTTTATCGAGCCGAGTTATGCCGCTTCAAAAATCGGTGATTTTTCGGTCAAAAAAGTGATGCATTAATTTTTGTGAGAAGTGTAATAAATGACTCTTGGCCAGAGTCAATCATCATCGTAGATAGGTAATCCCTTATAAAGTCCGCATTGAAGAGGTAAGGAGGAATCGCGCGAGCAGTGACGTATAATGAGAATTAGAATCACACTCTGTATTAAGAAAGTGAGTAGAGGCGGGAGCCCGTCGTCTCAGTTGAAATCTCAAACACAGACGCAGAGCGTGGCTACAAGGCGCGCAGCATGTGTGGGTAGAAAGCGCGTGAGGGGAAGCCAGGCTAGAAAACTCCTAAAGCGTAACTGGAGAGGGTAAAATTTCGGCTCGGTCCGCCTGGTTACCCTCCCTCACCGTGTTCATTCTCTCAGCGGCCTCACTATAGAAGATGAAACCTCTTCTCAACAGACGATTGCTCTAGGATGCCCAATCCCTAGATTGGTTTATACATCGGATATTCCAATGGCGGGACAATAACTATGAGCAAACGGAGGCTTGTAACGTAATCCAATAATTACCAGAATAGCATATATCTCCAATGTTTCAATGTGTTCATTGTCTCGATTCAACAAAAACAGCCAACACTCTGATAAAGGTCTTCTCACTCGAGTGATTATCTTTCAGTATTACTAGCGAGTATCCTTTGCAGTTTAGCCCCGGCGAGGCCCACTCAAATGGGCCCGAGTGAAAGGCTGAATAATTCTTGAAAGCCGTACCGATGGAATGAAGGAGCGAATGCGAGGCATTAAGTGAGGACGGCAATGATCGGGCCAGACATCATGCTCTTACGTAGCCGACAGAAGCCGATATTATATCATTCCTTCCTGATTTCGATACTTGACTCTGGAGCGCTCTAGCCTCCCCATTCATCTTAGCCTACGTGTAACACGGTGAATAAATTTGCTGGTGCAATGAGGAGCTGGGTAACTAGTGCCGCAGCCGCCGTCCTCTGCTAGTTGAGGAGAATGCTCGGGATAAGGAATAGTACAGGTATAGATACAAGCAACTAGGAAAACTGGAAGAAAAGTACCAGGCTGAAACGGGTGGCCAGTGAAGCTGGCTAGCTGGCGTTTCCTGAAAAGGCAGCTTCATCTTCCTTTCGGTGAATTGGCTGGCGGGATCGCGAAAGGAAAGAGAGCAGGTAGATTCTGTGCGGGTTCTTACTGGTGCTCCACCTCCCGGAGCGGAGGTCTGCAACGACGACAACTCTCGATAGCAAAAAAGCTATTCTCCGCAGAGAAAGAGGAAGAGGAAGAGAAAGAGAAAGAGAAAGAGAAAGAGAAGGAGAAAGTGGTGGTGGGGGTTGGGGAGGAAGGCGCTCGCCCGATAAAAAGGGGTAGAAGCTGGGCTGTTGGATCGGGAGATGATTTTCCGTGCGCTGTTTCGAGAAGGCGACGGAGCCTCTGATTTTAATAATTGGATGTAGAGAAGGATGTTCTCTCGCCCTGCCACGGGCACATCTCGACATACCTACAGTTGCACCTGCCCCCTTTCTTTACCTTCCTTCCTCTTTTTCTCCACCACTCTCGCGCCCAGTTAGATATTATACCTGCTCCCTGCACCAGTACAGTACTGGCCAAAGTTTTCCTTCTCGCATTTCGCCACCAACCACGCATCGCCGATCTCCCTTTCGGACAGCCCAACTTTTCAAATCCGCACCGTTTAATGCCCTTGCCAATCTCAGGGATAATTTCTGTAGATATATGAGGCTGCCCGAGCATCAATCTATACTAGCTAATTAGGACTATTGCGCCTGTTGAAAGCGTCTTTTTCTCATTTGTGACAAGTTGGAGTTACACCAACTATGCTGTATTCACCATTTATCGAACTGCTTAACCAGTTTAACAGAGAAGGTGTCTCTTAGCCAAAGGAAAGATACAGAGGATTCTATCTAGTTAGGTGCAAGCGTTCTCAGATAAGTTGGCCCAAGCAAGGAGAAGGTAAGTAAGTATGGAGATAGAAATACAATAGATAGATAGTTGGAAGGAGCGGCGTTTTCGGGTCTGGACGAGTGTTGCGCAGTGCTGTCGGCAGGAAGCACAGCTGGTTTCCCGAGGGATTGGCCAGCTGTTGAAGGAAGGTTTAGGTATGTGCCGAGGCTCGATCCGCAGCCGTGAGAAAAGGAGCGAACAGGCCGCGCTCGATTGACTACTTGTGCTTAGTGAAGCCAGGGCCGGCGAGGAAGACCTTCAGGGACGTGGAACAGGCTCTTTCCTTTTATCCAGAGAAGACCAGACACCAGACCAGTCTTGCCCCGCTACGAAACCTCCTCACTCCTCACTCCTCAGTCAGGCCAGCCAGGCATGCCCTTCTCTCGCTCCGCAACGGCACGTCATTCCTCTCTAGCAACCGCGGCAAATGCCACTTGGACAAATCTTACTTTCCTACTAACTCAACTCCACTTTGCTTTCTCAATGGCCGGGGTTCTAGCTTAGCTGGATATCTGCTACTCCCACTATTCACCGGGAAGGGATGGCAAAGATAGAATGTGAAAAAGGAGACGATCAAGAAGTATGCTTAGCTGAAGGAAGCAACTACTTAGCTGTAGTATCAAGCCCTGTAGTCTTACTCTGGCTGCTTTCGTCCCTAGCTCGGCATAGTTGCACCTACCGACCTACCAAGCACCGCTCCTTTACAGGCCTGTGCCCTACCAACAGGAGGTTCGAAAGCGGAGGAGGATCGTCGAAAACATCTGCCGAGTATGCACAAGAATAACGAACGAGGAGCCTGCTCGGAATAAGGCAGAAAGCAGACCGAAAGAAAGGAAGGCTCGACGCTTTCAACTTTTGCCACCATCTCCACTCGGACAATCTTCTTTTCGTTCTATAGTATACCTAATATTCCAGCAACTTGGATTCGTATACCTTCTTTGGACTGATCCTGATGCTTGTGTGGTCGCTTTCCTTCTAATAAGACGTATACTTTCACCGAAATTGAACTATAAAATATCTCTTATATTCTTCGAGTACGGAAAGCTGGTTGCTGAAATCCCGACGCTCTCATAGCTTAGCTCAATTTCTGCCATTTGTAAACAAGACATTAATGCAAAGCACTCGAACAAAACCATTTTATCACCAAATGCAATCCACGATACACGACACACGACACACGATACACGATACACGATACGCGATACACGATACACGATACAGGATACAGGATACAGGATACATGGTATACGATGCACACGATACACGATACATGAACTGATGGGACCATCACCTTTAAAGTTGGCAGGAAAAGTTCATCGAACCTTCGGTGCAGGCAGACGCATTAAAGACTGGCTTGCGCAGCCACTCAAGAGCGCCTTTGCAAGCTCGAGGGTCTCGAGGTGAAAAAGCACGTTAAACGAAAGGGTTGACCAAGTGTTATTGAAAAAAAGACGGCGCGGCGGGGCACTAGCGCCCAGCAAAGGAAAGTAAATGCCGATCGGCCTTTTCTTGCACGAAGGAGAGCCCGATGATCTCCCTCCCACCTGATGTCGGCCAATCGGGAGAAAGAAAAATTCCGCAAAATTTGCCCTGCAGCGTGAACAGATCGCTGCCTCCTGAATAAACCGTTGCGAATAGTAGGAAATTGTGTTAGCTGGTAGCCAGCTAAGCTCAAGTGTACCAAGTCGAGCTGGTCACCGCGCAGATTTGAAATGGCCGTGGCACACAAGATATGTCTTCGGGATTCAAGACTTTCACCGGTCCGCGGTGTTCTGTTGGTGCGGAGCATGCGCTAGGAGGAAAAGAGCCGACGAAAAATCCTCATTCGCTCACCAGAGAAACTAGGCCGTGTGCGTATAATCGATCCGGAATTATCACTGACGATCTCCTTGCGATCAACCTTGCTTTCGTTGCTCGCATTCCGTGTGTAAACGGCACCCATACACTGTCTCCGCGCAATTATTTGGCAAATTGTGGTACGTTGCCGTGCGTTGCGTTGCATTGCGTTTAATTCAAGCGGAATGGTGTAATTCGAGCTACTTGAGAAATATCTCTCGCCCGGTCTGCTTTGCCTTTCCAATCTTTTTCCATTAGAGAAGCAGAGGAGCGAGTGGAGGATAGGCTGGCAGGCTGGCTGGGCTTGAGGGGGGAGTCAGGAGCATGAATGCGATGTTTGTTGTTTAGGGCGAGAATGTGTAAGTAAAGCGTTGAGCGGAGCCAAGTTAGGTCTGCCGAGTTTCAATGAACCACCTTTCATTCCAGACGGGCGGGCAAGTAAGCTTGGAAAGGTGGAACAAATGCCGGTGACAGTGGAAAACCGCGACAGGCTTTTAACTCCATCGAGGACTACTCACTGACTAGTTGACTCAATCCGAGAGAAAGGATTGCTTGAGCCTTGAAGTTCAATCGAAAGAGCAAATTCGAACTCCCCAACGTGTCCTACCCTCCTACCTAGTGGAAGCCATTTACTTGCTCTCCGATAGTCTCTCACCCTCTCTCTTTAATGTGTCACTTTGGAAGATCCAATTTACCAATACTTCCATAAGTATAAAGAAAACCGCGGACCTGCGGATCTTGCCGCTTGACAGTAGGGGCCTTCCTTCTCCTAAACACTCGGCAACTATTGCGCGGCAGAGTGCCGAGCACATCTCACAGGAGAACGACGAAAATTGCCCTAATCGTAAAAGCAAGCAATGCACAGTTGACATTTCACGTCCGGGTATTTGCCGTGACATTTGCTCTAACTACTCGGAGAGCGAGCTCACTGCGAAATTTTGCTCTTTCTTGGAATTGTCTCGGTTCAAAGATCAATCTCCTTCAGAAAACGAAGCCGTTGTAGATTGACGCCATGATTTTGTTCACCAGCTCTTGCTCAGCGCTGTATTATGTTGTGTATGACTGTCAAAATGGGTAGAACACATGAAACCAGTGGCAGGAATGCCAGAATTCAACTGAAAACACATGGAGACAGCCTTCTGAATAATTCATTGCATATAATTCTGAAGATTTTCCCCATGTTTTTCATACTTCCTGACCTTTTCCGGGGCTGAAACTTGGTAGAAAGTGTTTTTTTACATCGAGGAAGAAGTAGAAAAAATTCCAGGCCCCTAGCTCAAAATTCATTTTTTCGCAAATTTTTTAAGGCATACCCCTTCAAAAATTTTCGATTTTTCGAAGGTCTCGGGACCGGGACGAACGCTTGATTTTTCGATTCCTCGTGTCTCAAAACGGAAAAAAAACATGATACTTGTGGGGGAAATGCCGGAATTCTACCTAAAACACGTGGAAAACCGATCATGAAAAATTGATTTCGATGGTTTTCCCCATGTTTTTTTATCTTCCCGACCTTTCCCGGGGCTGAAACTTGGTAGAAAGTGTTTTTTTATATCGAGGAAGAAGTAGAAAAAATTCCAGAGCCCTAGCCCGAAATTCATTTTTTCGCAAATTTCGGGAAGAGACTTTAGTTTAGCAATGATTAAAGTTTAGCCGACCGGCAGTATGGAAAGCGAATTGAACAGTTCGATCAACAACAGGGCAACAGTTGACTTTCGGATGGTACGCAGTACTGATACATCTACCTTGACAGATTGAGGTACAGGTAGGTCGGCGTAGCGATACTCGCAGTCGAGTGTCTAGACGAACGCGTATCCTGGACAGAACAAACACCTTAAAGGTATTCCGGAGGATCGCGCAAAGGTTAAGGTCACGGGTTCGATAGCCCAAGCGAGTAGGCGCATCGAGCAGGCGCATCGAGCAGGCGCATCGAGCAAACCTATCTATGTATAACGGACGAACGGACGACGGAATTGCTTCGAGGTCGCACGCCCGATTATATCGCCTCTTTCCCGTTAACTTAATAGTTTCTTACTTTTTAGTTGGGTGAACGGATGTCCTCGCGCGATACCAAACTGTAAATATCCAGTCCGGTCCGGCGTCACAGAGAACCTTCAAAAATTAAGCTGCACAATTAAGGTTCAGCTACGAGGGCAGTACTCTATTATCGCTTCCTCTAACAATTAGACGGCCTCTTTGCATTCTCAATTCCTCTTGAAAGTAGAATTCAGCAGGAATCGGTGATGCTTTTCTTTCTCTAACAATCGGTTGCTGCCGCGGCTGCCTCTCTGATTAGATGGAGACTGCAACTCTGTACCACCTGGATTTCCAGCGTAGCTACTACATTGTCGCGTTGCGTCGCGCCATGCCGCGCCATGCCGCGCCACGCCGCTGTCTCATTGAAAAACGATTTGAGTGCGGCGCATGATTCTCGCAATAGATGTTCGCTTACATAGGGCTGGGATTGCTCGGCTGCAAGGAACTTGGAAGTTAGTGGTGGGATTTCGTCCTTGTGTTGTTAAGTAGAATGTGCCTGTAGCAGTGAGACATGCGAGCGGCGGCTATCGCGTGTAAATCCAAAGTATCATCAAAATGTATAATTACCGGGTGCTCCTGGCGGGGCGGCGCGGCGCGGCGCGGCGCGGCAGTGGAAGTAAAAGTACAGGATTCATGGTGCCTTGAGCCGGAGACTAAATGGCACATCTCATCCGCAATCACCTTTATCTTTATCACGCACTCAAGGACTTTGGTTCTAGTTGACCGAGTGATCTACGCATGCCTTTCAACTCTCCGGCAAGTTCTGCGATGGACCGTCACAAGAGAACTATAGAACAGTCTCTCGCAAAATGTACAAGAGGAGGCTGATCAAACATTTAGAGATATGCTGCGAAAGGAGGCGGCTCATATTTGGATCAAGTTTGGAAAAGACTGGTCTGGAGAAAGGCATGGACAAGCTTCCCCTACTTACGCTCCAATCGTTCCACGTCGTGGAAGGCGCGCGGCCATTCACACAGCAGACAGACAGACGCTCGAGGCTCAAGCGCGCTCCCTTGTCCTTGTATCGTTAACACGATTAAACGTTACCCAACAACACACCGAGTGTGTGCGCGCGTGTGTGTCTCCTCGCTGGCCCCTACCGCCGCCCACACTCTCTCTCTCTCTCCTACAGCCGAGGCAATACGGTGGAAAGCCGCTGGAAAAGCCTGACAGCATATTTATAGGATTGACTCATTACGGGAGGAGGAGGAGTGAAAGAGAAGGATTGCAGGCTGACACGCATTGGAAATCCAGCAGCCAATGAATGAGCAACGGTCCGAGGACGCCGATTGCGCCTCGGAGCCCTCTGCTTGCTTGTTCGCTTGCTCGCTTGCTCGCTTGCTCTCTCACACTCCGCAACCCTTTTTTCTGCTATTGATGACAAATTAAAGGCGATCGAAGGGGCCGCGACCCATGTCAGGCGCTCCTCCCCCCAATTATGCGATCGATATACATATATGGTAGCTACTACTAGACTAGGCTCACCAACCAAGCCAACAAGGTGAATGGACCGATTAATTTTTCTATTCAACACTCGCCTGACACGAATACAATTGATTAAGTGAGTGGGTCATATAATTTTGCACAAAATGTCTAAAGTATGCCTAAAGTAGGTATGCATGTGATGTTTGGTGAAAGGTAGGAGAGATAGGTCGGCAAAAGAGTCAGAAGAAGCAGCGGGCTCCTGAAATCGTGCAGCTAACGAATCCAGTGGAGCAGGACAGACGGAAGAAGTTTACAGGCTACCACCAGTCGCTGGATAACTCCAGTCGACGTGACACGGTTGGCGTTTGGTATTTAGGAAAGGCCAACCAACCAATGTCACAAGCAAGCAACCATGCAAGCAACCATGCAAGCAAGCAACCAAGCCAGCGAGCGTGGGAGCGTTTGAAAGGCACTAGAATCAATAAATGATAGAGGTGATCGACTAAGGCCGAGAGCGTTTCTTCAAGGGAGGGTCGCGATCTCTGATATGACTGCCGCGACAAAGCTTGACGATTCCAGTATCGACTCGTCCGAAGGAGCAATTTTGGAGGGAAAGCCGTACCAAGGGAAAATAATCCGAGCAACTCTCGATTACGTGGGAAACGCTCGGTACTCCTCTTGCCTCTGGGTTTACTGCTCCAATGATCCTTGGTCGCCCTTAGAGAAAGAGACACGCATACATATTTGACCACCAATCACTTTAGAAATCGGCAAATTTTGTCACACTGATCTCTCATTATCCACCACAGGCAATTGGTCTTGATCACTCCTCTTTGGAACTCGGACCATTTTTGATCCTCTTAACAAGTCGATTGGAGGGTATATCTATTTTGCAAGAAAAGCAAAGCCCGGGATCTTGGCGGGATCTTGGCGGGATCTTGGTGGGATTGCAGAGGTTGGGAGGATGGGCAGCCCCCTTGGGTATCTCTTAAAGAAGAGACAGTTAGCCGCGTTTCCCATGCACGGGTGTCGCTACGGCGCGGCGCGGCGCGGCACGACGTTTTCCTGCCATTCTACCCCATTGACAGCTCGCTTGCCCCGGCTAGCATGGAGGGTGGCCTGGTTGAAGGAACGGTTTGAGAGACGGACGGTTTTTCGGTGAAACCGGTTTCACCGGTTTTTGTCAGGTTGAATTCACGCTAGTAGAAAAGGTTTGGTTGGTGCGGCCTGGCCCCCCAGCTAGATACATCGACCAATCTCAAGAACGAAATGTAAGATTGAAAGGAGCAATCGGGAAACAAGTACTGGCCCTGCGCCGCTGATGCATGCACTCCCGCGGCTTCCAATAGGGATATATACAATACATCCATCATCTACATCTACATCATATGTATGAATAAAGAGTAAGAGTAAGACTAAAAGGAGGAGAGAGGAGGTTCCCGATCGGAAAAAAGACTGATTACGCTGTGTTTCGCTTGAACGTACAAGGTTTTGTGTGGTAAGGGGAATTCAGGTGATTGGAGGAATTTTGCGAGCGAGGGAGGAGGAGGATGATGGGCGGAGGGTCGGAAATAAAAGTGTGTATAGGCACGAACGACTGATCTGGAGCCGAAGCGATCGGTCGCGGACTCGATCAAGAAAGGTGAGCGAGCAACCTTGTGAAAGTTACATCATCGCCAAGGCTATGAATTGTTAGAGCGATTAGAGGAGGGGTGTAGTGTCTACAGAGCCATTAGACTTGCAATTAGAAATGAACAGTCGCATGCCCTTGTTGTATTATTCGGTACGGTTAACGCGCAACGCAACGTTTCACATTTTTCACTTTTCTCCAGCCAGCCAGAGGAAAAGACTTGCTAAAGGCTTGTTTGACCTCCGAAATAGCGCTGCTCTTCTTCCTTGAGGTTGTCTGGCGCACTCAGTAGAGTAGAGGGGAGACAAATTCGCGAGCGCTTCCGAACGCGGTCGACGCTCGCTCGATCAGAGGGAGAGAAAGGTATGTACATATGTACTGAGTATAGATACAAGTTGGTGAGGTAAGGTCTAACCTGAGATGGACAAACCTCATCCTCATTGTTCACAGAGCTGCCTTCCACCAATATTTCCCTATTTCAATATTCGCTTCAGTGCAATAGCACGATGACTAAGAAGGAGTAAAAGGAAGCGGAAAGAGAATGGTGCCAAGGGGCCAACAGGGAGAGTGCGGAGTGCAGAGTGCAGAGTGTGCTGTGTGCTTTTCTCTTGCGGAGAGCAAGTGTTTATGGGGCGCAAGGTTTTCGCGTAATATCCCTGGGATTGTTAGCGTATGCACCGGTAGCTGGTGTAGTATGGATGAATGGATAGCTATAGTGAGGCCGCTGAGAGAATGAACACGGTGAGGGAGGGTAACCAGGCGGACCGAGCCGAAATTTTACCCTCTCCAGTTACGCTTTAGGAGTTTTCTAGCCTGGCTTCCCCTCACGCGCTTTCTACCCACACATGCTGCGCGCCTTGTAGCCACGCTCTGCGTCTGTGTTTGAGATTTCAACTGAGACGACGGGCTCCCGCCTCTACTCACTTTCTTAATACAGAGTGTGATTCTAATTCTCATTATACGTCACTGCTCGCGCGATTCCTCCTTACCTCTTCAATGCGGACTTTATAAGGGATTACCTATCTACGATGATGATTGACTCTGGCCAAGAGTCATTTATTACACTTCTCACAAAAATTAATGCATCACTTTTTTGACCGAAAAATCACCGATTTTTGAAGCGGCATAACTCGGCTCGATAAAATCGTACAGTAGTTTTTCAATACTCATTTTACAGCTTGAAGCTTCCTCTTTCAGAGCCCATATCGCATTTTTGCTTACAATAACTTGTCTGTTATTAAACAAATGAAAACTCGAGCTATCTTTTTTCTGTTCGAATTACGCAAGTTCAAGCGAGTTCACGGAGTTGTAAATTTTTTTGGTTAATTCACATTAATGTTATCTTGTAAAGGAAAGCTCCCCCTTCAAAATGAGCTATTGGAAAGTCGGGTACAATTTTTAAAAAAATTGTTTATCGGACTGTTACTATGAAGTGTGTCGCGAGCATTGGAATTACGGAATTCGAACAGAAAAAAGATAGGTCGAGTTTTCATTTGTTAAATAACAGACAAATTACTGTAAGCAAAAATGCGATATAGGCTCTGAAAGAGGAAAGTTCAAGCTGTAAAATGAGTATTAAAAAACTACTGTACGATTTTATCGAGCCGAGTTTTGCCGCTCCAAAAATCGGTGATAATTCGGTCAAAAAAAGTGATGCTTTAATTTTTGTGAGAAGTGTATTTTATGGTTAACTTAGAGGCAGGGATTATGACTTTTCTTCGGCTTGCTCAGAGTCAATCATCACCGTAGGTAATCCCTTACAAAGTCCGCATTGGATAGGTAAGCAGGTATCGCGCGAGCAGTGACGCTCCCCGGTTAATTGTTTTTATTCAATACTTGAAATCGCTTTGCTACCCTGGACGAAACAGTAGTCGGCAGGTAGAGGAAACTCCACGTAATATTTTTAAGTCAATCTTCGAGTGGCCAATTTACCCCAACATTACTTTATTTGCAAATTATAAGTTTACTTGAAACAACAACCCTTATAATATATCAATTAATTCTGATCAATGAGAAATCATAAAGCAGAATCACAGTAATCTCGTGTGATGAAAATAGTATGTGATTTTCGTCTAAATAAGCGATTCAATGCAAAAGAACTGATCCGTCTTAAGAAAAATGGCTGTCGGCGGGCAAAAAAGCCTGGCTTGCGGGTCGCCCAATGTGTCAAACAGAGACAGACGCAGGTTCTCTTTATCTAAGTTAGGCTGACCCTATTGAGCCAGGCAACCAATAGCGAGGCTGTAGATGCATAGGTCCTAGGACCGCGACGCACCCAAGTGTCAAGGGAAGTGGCACTGACTGCGCTTGGGTGAAGGAAATCTCGAGTTCATTCTCTTACCGGCCTCACTATAGGGTAGCAGCAGGAACAGGCCAGGGAGGTTCGGAAGTACAGAAACGCGATGGCTCAACGAGTCCCAACATCCCTCGCCTCGCACCTTATCCATTCTCCGTCCTTCTTGGTGCTTCGACCTCTCAGTCAGCCCGCACCCGCACCCGCACCCGCACCCGCACCCGCTGCCCAGCTCAGGCCACCAGCTCAGGCCAGCTCAGCTCGAGCTTCTGCCTGACAAAAGCCGACCTTCGCTCTGACATTCACTTACCACATCCCAGCCTTCTTTCTCTCACGCCGCGTATACGTATATCGGATATCCCTCTTCCTCCGATTGGTGCTGAGAAACGCAGAAACGCAGAAACGCGGGCGAGCGCGCACGGCACTACAAGTCTAAAGTCAACCAACAATCAAGCAGATTGCACCGCACACGTTGCACCGTGATGAACTTGTCGATATCTCTGCGCGATAAGCCAGAGAGGGCTGTAGAAAGGAGGGAGCAGCGACAGGCACAAAGAAGAACCGTCATCCCGGCTGACTGGCGTGTCCTTCCTCACGACCTCGAGAGTTGAAAGGCCCCAGCAAGAACAGAGTTTGCAGAAACAAAGTTGAAAGAAAGATTGCTGTTTCCCGTAAACTCTTCACTATACAAGTGGATTTATCAGAGGACTAATCATCCCGCGGCAGGAAATCTTAAGGCTGTAAATATTATTCTTACCCTATTTCCATGCTGTTTCTCGCCGTCTACAGGAAAGACTTGTCGCGCTGGTACCGGTGCGGCGGCGCGGCGGTGCGGTGGTGCGGTGGTGTGAAAGATGGGAAAAGGGCGGAACTCGTTTGAAACGGTACGTCGTGTCGTCCTTCCTCGTCATGGGTTTTTTCCACCTACGCCCAGTATTACGAGCGTTCGAAATGCGAGACCTTTCACCTGGCTTTCCCACCGAAAAGATGAGCGAGGCCACACGGATAGCAGTACTTACTGTTCTCAAGGGAGATAGCACTCTTTCTCCTTTTCGACATTCAAACTATACCCAGGCTTGAAGACGTAGAAGCATTGGCACAAAACTCCCGGTCTTTTTGCCTCCCGCAATAAGGTAAACTTTATTCCCGAGAATGTCCTGTGGAACAGAGGACCACTATCCAATTCCACCTGTAGACGGTAGACCGAGGCATAGAATAATAACAGGGCCGAGTCACTGCTAAACTAATAGCGGCGCCAACTTTCCAAGGTGGCAGAACCAATCTCGGAGAACTCCGCGTAATCCTTATTGCGTAGCGCCTGACTAATCCCTCGAGAGGATAACCAGAAGAGGTCCGATTACTCTTGACTACTATCGGCAGGAGATTAGCGGGCAAAGCATACCCTCCATTTATTTCATCTCTCTTTTCACGAGAACGACCGATAGCTCAATGACAATCAGGTACTCCGCGACCATTCTAACATGTTGTAGTAGCTTTCATGTGGCATCAGCCTTCTGTACCTGATTACTAAGGTACTGATTACTGGCTGGAGGAGGCTTTTTAGGGAAGAGGTGGCCATTGGCCGCGTATGTGCCGTGGCTGGCCAGCTACTAGCAAAAGGAGAACGCGGCCGCTTTACCTATTTCTAATTACCGGTGCGTAATCTGCATACAATGCGCCGACAGGGCGGCGCGGCGTGTCGCTCGAATTGCCAAGAAACTTCCACACAGTGACCTTCCTCTTGATCCTCCTCTGTCTCTGCGCGCACCCTCCACGATTCCTTCTTGGTCGGCTGGCCCGCTCAGAATCTCTTTTCTCTTCGGCTTCTTCGTCCATTCTCCATACCACTCTACCTGGCTGCCCTCGGCTCAAATTCCTTCCTTCTCGAACAACTGTTCACTCTCACCCATAACTTTAAGGGTTCGGAAGTAAAAGTGCGCTAGTCCTAGTCCAATTAGTAGAGGCATGCATCGCACAGCTAAATCTCGAGTCTCGTGTTTGTTGGAAGCGAAAGAGAACTTACTTTCTAAGAGTTGCAAACTATGCTGGCTAACTGACTGACTGACTGACTGACCCTCCACACTATAAACTGAAAGCGTCTCGGACAAATGTCGCTTATAATAAAATTGCAATAGTAGGGGAGGTCAGAACTCTTGAACGCTAGCTTGCAGCTTACAGCTTGAAAGCTGGCAGCATAGCATCTCCCAATTGTCCTCTTATTTCTTCGCCTTTCTCATAAGATTCGGCTGCACCTCGGGAGTTGGGAGGCAACGGATTTTTAGGAACTTTCAGAATGTTCGTTTGCACGTTATTCAAGCCAGCTACGATTTTTCTCCGAAGATAAGGGCCTCGATATCAATCTCGTGGTTAGGCACACCTCAATCCTGTTACCTATGCAGTCGCCCAGAGACCCTCTCCCCGTTCTCGAGGATCCTTTCACCTTTCCCTTCACCGTCGACCAGGCATTTGTCATTCCACTTGGTCCTCCGGGTGTTCGACTTCCTTTTACCTGGTACCTTGGCTTGGCCTCCGAAAAAGGGCCCTTCTCATTCTGGCCTTGAACCTCTCGTCTCTACTCTCCTGCCTGCCTGCCTGCCTGCCTGCCTGCCTGCCTGCCTACCTTCCTCTTCCCCTACCCTACCCTTGGCTCGACTCCGCACCACTCCGCACCACTCCGCACTCTCTCTCTTCCCTCGGCCATCGTCTATCTTTCAGCTCCTCTAACGGCCCCAACCTTCAGCAGCACCACTGACTTGCTCCAACAATCCAACAGCTAAAAATCCGCCTGCACGTTTTCAACTCGTGATATATATAAACCAGGTTCCACTCACATCCTTGCTTCTTTATTCTACCCTCATAGCGTGTATATTGGCGGCAGCGATATTCACTACCGTGGAGAAAGAAAGTTGGAAAAGAAGCCAGCGGCTGACTAGAAATAAATGGGAGAGATAGAGATTGGGTGGTTGGCAAAATTTGTGGCATGATCGGCAGACTTTCGTGAGAGGTGAGTCAGCGTCGAAGCACAGCTGGCAACGTCGAAACAGCTCACTGGGGGTGAGGGGCCGTGAGGGGCCGTGAGGGGCCGTGAGGGGCCGCGAGGGGCCGCGAGGGATCGAGGGATCGAGGGATCGAGGGACGCAAAGCTCTCTACCTCGAACATCAGATCCTAAGCAGAGGAGTGGACGGGTAGCAATTCGATCCTTCATGCACCGCGTGAAAGCATCTAGGCACGCGTATCTCTAATGTATCTTCCCCACTATTGATTTGCCGGAGAACACCACTACCCATTGCGAGAAGAGGGAGCACCCGTGCGTTGTGCCTGTCCGAAAGGGAGAGAGAGAATGTGTTTGTAGGAGGGTGGCGTACACATTACGTAACGCAGAAGCTCCGGATCTGAAATTCGAACGGTGCGGCACTGTGCGTGCTCGGCTGGCAAGCGAAGAAACAAGCGGCAGGTCTTTCAAGAGGGGCAAATTGTCGAGCTGCTAAAGGGAACGCGGAACAGCAGGCACTGGATGGCAGGTTTACTCGTTTTAAGACTGATTCTTATGGATAGATTGACGACCTGCGGGCACACGCATATTTTTCTGGGGTTAACTCGTCGTCCGACAGAGCGCCGACCACCGACCGTCGAGCGGTGTGCAGAGAGCGGTCCGCAAAACCCCATTGCATCAGGGAGAGGAAGAACCCTACTATCCCTTCGTGCTCCATCTCCCTCTCACAGTCATTACCCTCTCGCGCCGTCCTTATCCTACTTGCTGCACGATTCCCTCGGATAAATGTTCCAACGCCCAGTAGGCTTAGCTAGCCACACTGGCGTATCCCGACATGGACTCACAATCCAAGGATCGTCTGCCTTTACTTTTCATTTGCCAATTCCAGCTCTGCTTGATGAACAAACTTAGAAAACCCCATTTAAAATCCAGCACCTTATCGAATTCGGCGAAAATATGAAAGATTAACACGACGTTAAAAGAGGAAGAACACTTTCTAATTGTAGAGATTGCGTAAACTTTCGATGAAAGATAAGGCCGGACGTAGTTTCACCCGTGTAAGGTCATATCGCTTAGCGCTCGGCTCGGTTACTCACGCCTCTTGCCCTTTCCCTTAAAAACACATTCTCTCTCATGTGTACTGGCTAGAATTCTCGAGGGGGGAACATGTGTTTTCAAGAAACGCACTACGCCACTGGAAAGTAAATAATGGAGAGGTCGGCGGTTGCGCGGGGTGCTTGGAACACTCGGTACGCACTGTACCCGTAGCCGATCCGACAGTCGCCTGGCCTCGCCTCGCCTCTACACGATTCGAGCGGGCCCCCTCTACAAAACCGACGAGCCATGCGCGCCGCCACGCTGCGTCGCGCGGCATTGCGCTGCGCGCTCTCTCTCCCCTTTTGCCGGGACGTTCGCCACGGGTTTGGCATGATGGAAGCCACAGTCTCTGTTGAGTCGTCGCCGAGTACGGGAGGTAGGTTGTGCGGTCGTTAGTTTTCGTGGGTCGGCTCGGCGTGGCGTTTCATCCGCCTCCCTCTCCCACTTGGACCTTTCCCTTCACCCATCTCTAACAACTGACCTCCCTCGTCCCTCTCTCTCTCTCTCTCCTCTTCCTCCTCCTCCTCTCGTCACCCGGCAAGCAAGAACAAGAGCAAGAGCGCGGAGTAGTGTTGTTCCTTGAGAATCAGTGATTGATGCCTGGTGCGTGTGGAAACTGTGGCGGCTGGTCGTGCGTGCGAAGGGAGCTGCGGTGAGAAGAGAGCCGCGGGCCCGATTCGACGCTTTATTCAGGACCAGCATTGTTAGTACGACGACCACTACCACCACCACCAGCAAGGTGTAAAGGATAACCAGAGAAAGCGACGCTGTGTTGTCGCGAGTGCGTGCCCTACTTGTGTGCAATATTAATAAGTGGGGAGCGTTAGAGCCGTCAAACTGAAGAATCGCAACGGGGGCAAACACGAGCAGCAGCAGCGTGATCGTGTCGCAATACAAGTTGGGCGCGATATGGATTGGGCGGAGAAGGCTCGCCGAACGTAAGTCTTCCAAAGGTCTCCCAATCCCTCTTGCTATCTTGCCTGGACTCGTTCATCAGTCCAGCAGCCTTCCGAACTCGAGAACTCAATTCGATATGCATTTGAAAGCGGGAGAGCTTTCACTCGTCGAATACTGGTCGGTATTTGTGTGTACCGTCTGCACGAATATCCGAGAGTAGCGGGCCCACTCAGAACCGGGATGATTGTATGTACAATTGTGTACGGCCACTGGTTCCAAGTGCCAGAATATTCGTTTGACCACCTTGGAGGAGAACGTGCACTCTCCTGTTTTGGCGCGGCGTGGTGCGGCGTGGCGCGGCGTACCGGTCGGATGGTCGCAGAAAAAATTTGAAGTTCTCTAATCGATATAATGTTTGGATATAGCGTGGTAGCTATATGTAGAGGCAAGTCGACATTGGAGAGCGGGCGACGCCGATGACGCCGATGACGCCGATGACGCCGACGACGGCTTGGTGTATGGGGCGCGTTGCGATACGCCCAGGAGGAAAATAGGGAATATCGTGGGACGCGGAGTGCCTGTGTATCAGCGGAAGGGAAGGAAGGAACGCGAGTGCAGCAGCATATCCATCCGTGAGAGAATGGTTGCTCACCAAGTCGAGCTCTACTGCACCACGGCCACCAATTGAGCGCGCACCGTGAAAGGTTCCGCGGAAATGTACTTACCTAGCCGAGTTCGAGACTCGAGCACTCGGATTTTTCTGCCATTCGCGCTCACCCAAGCCTTTTCATTACAAGAACTTCTCTTTATAAATTAAAACACTGAACTTGATGAGCAAATCAGCTTCAGCAAATTGTTACTGCTTACTGCGCTGGAAGCGAGCAAACACTCCTCCAGACCTGAATTTCTTTATCAAGATTGGATGGTAATACGAAAGGAGTCAAACTTAAGACCACGTCGAATTGGCGGCAACTCCGTTAAGAAAAATCGGAGAGCGCAGATGTGAAAGAGAGAGAGAGAGAGAGAGGCCTAAAGCTCTCACGCACAATACGCACAAGGTGAACCCGGGGTGTTTTTCCAGCAGTAATTCAACATGAGTTTCCGTGTTACGCGCGCGATTCTCGATCACAGCTGACGCTGGGTGTTTTCCGAGCATATCGCGCCGACCAACCGCAAACGCCGCTCCAACAAACTCGAGCATTTAGCCTGAGCTCTTGTCTATATCGTGGAACACTTTCTCCACCAACACCAATCGTCCCTTGCGCTGCTCTTCAGCTCCCAATCTACAGCTAGCTTTTTTCTAATAAGACTTGTGCGAGATAATCATAGTGTATTAGAATCTCGACTTTATATTATAGGGCAATATCTTTCTTCGCTGCCTAGCCTGGTCTTGTGATGCGCGATGCATGCTTCATATCACCGCCTATATGATTGAATGACAATCATCGGGCAATCCCGAATTCCCGCACTATTCTGATCATCGACAGATCGCAGTGGAAAATCTACCCACAAAATATTAATGTGACGCCACCGGGAAGGCGAACGTAAGTTGAGGAAGCGGGAGACCGGCGCAGTGTTCTCTGCATTGATGAAGGTTAATCGCAATTTGAGAAAACAATTTGGAAAGCGTCTGCAGTAGCCTCTTTGGAGGAAAGAGACACTCCTCTCGTCTTCCTTCCTTCCATCCTTCTCGAAATTGGTATACAAGCGATCCTCCTGTCAGCCACTCGATATGTAATCGTACGCCCGGCTCCACCAAGGGAACCTCGCCTCCCCTCCCCTTCCCTTCCCTTCCCTTCTTTCACTTAACTATATTCTTCTTTGGTTCGCTTCCCGCTGCGATTCAAATCCTTCTGCTACTATTTATCACGAGGACATTTCACAACTTAAATGCTTGTTTCAACCAGTCAAATCTTTATCTATAGAACGAACTCGATCTTTGTGCCACTCACTCCAAAATCATCACTAGTACCAAATACTTAACCCGAACCAACCCAGAACTTCATCGAAAACATTGACTCCTGACGTGCCTATCAAAGGTTCAACGTTTGTTTATAAAGTTGATCCACACCCAATTGCCCTAACAATTGACGTAATCGTCTAGTTTAAGAAGGTACTGGATGTGAAGTAAGAGGCAGTATGGCAGCTTCACGAGGAGGCCCAAGTCCGGAAAATAACTCGGTCACCTCCAGAAATGCACTTAGCTCGATCGACCGAGAGCGAGCGAGGAAAACTGCTAGCTGCGGCGCACACTCTCTCGCAAAGCCATCCCAGCGAGCGAGAGAGAGAGAGTGTGAGAGGGAGGGGCAGGGGGGGGGGTGCTGCCCCAACCCCAAACTCAACGGGAACCCGAGCCCGAACCTGAACCAGAACCATAACCGCAATTGCCACGTCAACGGTGTCGAAGGGCGCGAAGCAGAGGGATGGAGAGATGGAGAGATGGAGGAGTCGCGTTCTGGGCACGGCCCGGTTTATTATATTTATACGCCAAAATAGCGCCACTGATACCACCAGAAGTAGCAGGATGACACCGTTAGCAGCCCGAAGTATGTATGTGTATTTACATGTGTCGAAGGCTTCGCTTCTTCTCCTCTTCGTGGAGAGAGTGAAGAGAATGGCTGGCGGATGAGTACAGCAAACACCCGCGCCTTCTCAGGCGATCGTGTCGTCATCGGGTAGCAGCTGTTTTCATTCAACCTCGCCCTTCTTAGTTGGCGACTTCCTTTGCACCACTTTTAATTGACGTGCAACGAACCACCCCCCCCCCTCTCTCTCTCTCTCTCTCTCTCTGTCCTTCTCACGTGCTAGGAGGCGCGTGCGCGCAAGCGTTTCCCTTCAAAAGCAGCAGCCTGCTTGCCGTGCCCTTCGTCGCTCAGCTCTTTCACTCGCCTTCGACCGCACCGTTGCCGCTGCCAGAGCCAGGGCCAGCCCACCGGACTCACTCGCTTTAATCCCAGCTGCTTTCATTAGTTGGGGTCGTGTGCATGCTGACTGGCCCCGCAGACACACATTCGACGAAACTACAAGCCCAACTTAGATTATGTATTATATGGTATGGTGCTGGCACGTCGTCGTAGTCGGACACGCTCGTCTTTTTGTTCCCAAGCACATTAAATGATTAACTAACTAGGAGAGGAAGAGTAGAGCGGAAAGATGAATAATATCGGTGCTAGATGGTTGGATAGGTTATGGGAAAGAAGCGCGCATTGGTGGAAGTTTGCAAAAAGCGAAACGAATCAGAGATGGGTCTGCAAGGAAAGCAGGATGCCGTGCGCGTATGTTAACGCTGTGAAACGGGTGGTGGGACATCGCCAGTCGCCTCTGTGTGGTGTTGTCGATAATGCACAGTTCGACTAACGGCCCAATTACTGAACTTAATATAACCGTCCTGACCGAAGCAAAACATTGCTTATGCTACCACTTAGGCGGTAACGGTTAATTGAAATGTGCTTGCTCGCGAGCTCAACGACAGGGCTCGGGTTGCTCTGCGTTAACTGCGCGAAGCCCTAAGGGAAAGCAAGAGAAGAGCCTAAGTTAATCAGTGCAATATTCGCACCACTAATGATTTGTCTGAGTTTCCTCGTACCTAGTGAAATCGAACATAGTCGAGTGTCGTGGGCACAATCTGAGGGAACAGTAGTTGGAGAGACATTAGTCTCGCAGTTAGAGCGAAAGGAAAGAATGTTCTTTCGGTTAAGAACAAATGGTAGCAACTTGAACGGAATTAAAATAGAATTGCGCTGCTGCAAGACGCAAGTGGCTCCGAGTCACCGATGATAAATCCAAGATCGTTGCACGTTGGTCCGTTTTGGAATGTGCGCCTCTGCTCTCCTCTTTCTTCCACTTGGAAGGCCCAACAGCCCCCCTTTCTCCGTAACTCTTCGAGGTTATCGAAACACAACGGGAAGATACTTGAAGTACTGGATACTCCTCGCACATATGTAATCGCTGGATGTTTAAAGGGTAACCAATTGAAAAAAGAGAAGAACCGTGATCTGGATTTCTCCGATTAGTCCTATTTTCGACAGGTACTTGCTAGCTAGCCTGTATCGAAAGAGGTTGAAGTGTACGATGGTTGGTAAGAAGCCTTTTTAAAAATCCAGAACACGTACTACGTTCCTGTATGGGAGCTGGTTGTGGCGAGAGGGCGAGAGGGCGAGAGGGCGAGAGGGCGAAGGTGGACTAGGACGAAGCGGAATGGCTTTTTCGTAATCGGCGATAAATATGTTTCCAAAGCTATAGGAGACGAGGGAACGGTCTGCGTGTACCTCGAGTGCGGTGGTGCGGCCCAGTCTCGGCACAGTCTTGGCCCAGTCTCTCTGCCTTGTGAGTGTCTTACCGTCGGCTCTCTGACCCATTTGAGAAACTTGCACGACTCTTGTTGCCACACACCTTCTACGCCGTGTGCTCGATTATTACAACACATTACGAATTACTAGCAGTAACGGCGGCCGTGGCGGCCTAGAATACATACACATTTCGGTTTCATTGCTCCACTTGGTTATCTTCCGTTACCTTCCTACACTCACAGATCTCTCCAGATGTAGGTTCTCCCTTGCTAGCCGAAGTGCGCTAGTAGGAAGAAAATGAGGGTCAGGAATACGCGAAGGGCTTTGTATGATTTCGTGGCAGAGAGGAGGATAGCGGTTTCGCTCCAGTATCGGTCAGGCTATTCGCGAAATAGCTGACTTTATCCGGCATACGTTGTGCGCTCTCTGATAAAAGGAGTATCAACCTTCGCGCAATTCGTCCTCCATTTTCTTTCATTTTTCATTAGATGAATTTATTATATGAGCAGGGAAGGTTGATTGTCATTTCATCATCTTCATCGTCACCCTCATGTGCAGAGCACACCGTCATTGGACGCGCGCGCTCCCTTCTCAGGGATTCTCAGTCACACGCACACACACACCAGAGGTGAATGTAGTATGCGGTATGTCTGGTCGGTGGTCGGCCTGCGCAGACAGCATCACCGATGCGATTTATACGCGCATGCTAGATGCCCCAGCTTTACATAATACACGGCGGACACATGCAATGAAGAACGTTCGGTTCTCTCGCATGCACCAACAAGCAACAAGCAGGCTTTCTCCGTGCCTCGTGACACTCTCACGGCAAGCTGAATCGTTTTCGACTGGATTGCAAGAGAGAAAGGGCATCTGCACTTTCGGACAGCAGGCGCCATATTTGGCCAAGTAGTTACTTATACGAGTATAAAGCTTCGGCTTCCAGAGAGTCTAATCGAATGAAACCGAATCGACTGTTAGTCTCCTGTTGGGTTCAGCGTCACGCATCATCGCCCTCTATTCCTCTGATTTGGAAGTGAGACAAAAATGACTCTCTCTAGCAAAGCCGTAAAGAGGCCTTGCCTGCCTTCCAGCTCGGTGGCGGTAAGGCGAGGAGGAGGAGGAGGAGGAGGAGGAGGAGACTAGGAGAGGACAGCTCCGTGTATGTTGAGAAATTGCTCATAATTTCGGGGCGGAAATACTTCTGTAACGGTGGGTGATAGCCTGGCCGTACATGACACAGAAAGAAAAGGTGTGTGCATACTGGTTGGACAAAGTGAAAGAGGGCGGTAGATACCGCCAAAGAAAGGCTGTGCGGCGCAGTAGTTGGTCGCGTTGCACAAGGACAATAATGCGTAAGAACGTAAATTGACATTTTCCGTGCGAATAGTGCCGGAATGGAAGAAGAAGGGAGTTTTGTGTGCATGGACGGAGAGCGCGCTCATTCCTCGTGTGTACGTAAGAATATGAAGGTCGTGAGAGCGGAGAAGTATCGTTGTAAAAGGCGAGTCGAGAGTTGTAAAGCCGAGAGCCGAGTGAGTGCGAGTTAGAGCAAAGTCGAGAAGAAGAAGAGGCAGAGTAGGAGAGGACGCCGAGCTCGACTGGCGGAGCCGGTATGGTTCGAGGTCGATGCAGTATCGGAGAGGAAGCCAAGTTCGTGGCAAGGATCTGGAAAAGATTTCACCCGTAGAAGAACGGCGAGTGACTGTGGTGATTTGAACCTGCAACCGAGGACTAAAGTTCAGGAGGCTTATCGGCAATCACGTTTTTTTACTGATCTGCCTTTTCCCGCTGGCGGTTATTAGACTCCCGAGCAATGTTAGTACGATACGTAATATTCGGGCTGGAAATCTTATCGCGATGGCAATCTGCTGAAAGTGGCTGATTGCTGGTTCAGACAAGCTAGCAGCTGACGTTCATAGAAAGTGTGAAACCTCTTTCGAATTAGTGGCTCAAGTATGGAGAGCCGGCGCAGACTACGGATACGGCCGGTCTCCTTCGGCCCTCGTCGATTGTATATGCACACGCGCAGAGCCAGCTAGCGGACAGCCAAGCAAAGAGATCTTAGCCTCTTTCTTGTCTCCCCAATAACAGTCGAACCTTCCTCCTTCTAATAGTTTATGAAAGTCCCTCTATCAATGAACAACCCGTATGCTGCATGCTAGTTCCGCATTCTTCGGATGTCCTTCTCCTATTCTTTCTCCTGGTTGAGCCACCTGAAAAACATTTTTGCCAAAGTGGAATTTCATGGCGCAAAATGTACCATTTTCAAAGAGAGAAAGAGGGAGAAATCTTAACGACAGTCTAGTCGTAGCAGCGACTACTGCAATTCTACTTGGTTTTTCGCTCCTCTAGTGCGTTTTCGTAACATGAACTGCAAAGTGCAATGCTTCGCTCGACAGGTTTCCTTTTGAATTCTCGGTCAAAGATTTCTTTCATCAGTCCTTTGCCAACACTTTCGCAAAGTCTTGATTATCCTCTCATGGGACTGCCACTGCGATACTGCTAGTCAGGCATGTTCAGAGATCCCCCTCGTCCGTGTATCATCTGTATTCCGTCTCACGCCTCTTACCAACCGACCTACCTATAATTTGAATATTCTCGTTGGCAGGCAGGCAGCTGGCCAGGCAAGCAGGCCTTTCCTAACGCCAATTCAGTGCCGCCATTCTCAAGAATGGTTGACCAAAAACATTCTAAAGTTAAGACCCATCATTGTCAATTCATTATCTTTGTGAAGGAAAAATACACGACAGCGTGTTTCCCCTTGATACGAAACTGGTCGTTTCCAACGACAGGCAGCGAGTAGCGACAATAGCGGAAGCGAGGCACAAGACAGTGCACGGAGACTCGAGTCTCACCAGAGAAAGCAGACGAGGATGAGCAGCTACAAGTGAGTTTGCCGTAGACTGGTGAAATGGAAGGAAGGGTTTAACTGGTGGATTCTGGTGTAAGTGTGTGTATGTAGGCTTGAGGTCCGAAACAAAGCGGGGACAAAGACCCAGATCTGGCTACGGTGTGGCGCGGCGCGCCTCTATGCCGCTGGCCGTCTCGATGGAATTCCAGCGAGCGTACAGACCGAAGGTGTTAGTGTCCTGCTCTGATGGTCTCTCTTTCTCATTCTCTGAGTTGCAAGACTTCAGACTCGAGACACGAAACGCGGTTAGACAGGGACGGAGCCGGCATGCTACCAGCTTTCGAGGTGTGAGCGCTCCTCAACACGACCCCTTCGATGCTCCATGTCCGCCGCACTGTGCTCGTGTATTCGTCCATGGAATACTTTCACTGGTTTCACGGCCAGGAGACACGTTTACACGATGCTAATAATACGCCCAACTCGCGCTCTTTGCCATGCTTCTACCATTTACCCTCCATTCGATCTCCAGCAACTTACCAGCCGTCCCTCTCATTCTCAGTCCCAGCCTCTATCTCAGCCTGACATCGTCCTGCCAGATCTCTGCCAATTCTCTGCCATTTCCGGCCCCTTCGTCCTTTCAAGTGGTCGAAGGACTCACTGCGAATAGCGCCATGTCCATCTCGAAACTCTTCCAATTTGTATGCCTTAAAAAATTTGCAAAAAAATGAATTTTGAGCTAGGGCACTGGAATTTTTTCTACTTCTTCCTCGATGCAAAGAAACATTCGCCACCAAATTTCAGCCCCGGAAAAGGTCGGGAAGTATGAAAAACATGGGGAAAACCGTTGAAACCAATGTTTCAAGATCGGTTTTTCACGTGTTTTAGGTAGAATTCCGGCATTTCCCCCACAACATTCATGTTTTTTTTCCGTTTTGAGACACGAGCAATTGAAAAATCAAGCGTTCGTCCCGGTCCCGAGACCTTCGAAAAATCGAAAATTTTTGAAGGGGTATGCCTTAAAAAATTTGCGAAAAAATGAATTTTGAGCTAGGGCTCTGGAATTTTTTCCACTTCTTCCTCGATATAAAGAAACACTTTCTACCAAGTTTCAGCCCCGGGAAAGGTCGGGAAGATAAAAAAACATGGGGCAAACCGTTGAAATCAAATATTCAAGATCGGTTTTCCACCTGTTTTAGGTAGAATTCCGGCATTTGCCCCACAACATTTATGTTTTTTTTCCGTTTTGAGACACGAGGAATCGAAAAATTAAGCGTTCGTCCCGGTCCCGAGACCTTCGAAAAATCGAAAATTTTTGAAGGGGTATGCCTTAAAAAATTTGCGAAAAAATGAATTTTGAGCTAGGGCTCTGGGATTTTTACTACTTCTTCCTCGATGTAAAAAAACACTTTCTACCAAGTTTCAGCCACGGGAAAGGTCGGGAAGATAAAAAAACATGGAGAAAACCATCGAAATCAAATATTCAAGATCGGTTCTCCACGTGTTTTAGGTAGAATTCCGGCATTTCCCCCACAACATTTATGTTTTTTTTCCGTCTTGAGACACGAGCAATCGAAAAATCAAGCGTTCGTCCCGGTCCCAGAACCTTCGAAAAATCGAAAATTTTTGAAGGGGTATGCCTTAAAAAATTTGCGAAAAAATGAATTTTGAGCTAGGGGCCTGGAATTTTTTCTACTTCTTCCTCGATGTAAAAAAACACTTTCTACCAAGTTTCAGCCCCGGGAAAGGTCGGGAAGATAAAAAAACATAGGAAAAACCGTTGAAATGAAATATTCAAGTTCGGTTTTCCACATGTTTTAGGTACAATTCCGGCATTTCCCCCACAAGTATCATGTTTTTTATCCGTTTTGAGACACGAGTAATCGAAAAATCAAGCTTTCGTCCCGGTCCCAGAACCTTCGAAAAATCGAAAATTTTTGAAGGGGTATGCCTTAAAAAATTTGCGAAAAAATGAATTTTGAGCTAGGGCTCTGGAATTTTTACTACTTCTTCCTCGATGCAAAAAAACATTCGCCACCAAATTTCAGCCCCGGAAAAGGTCGGGAAGTATGAAAAACATGGGGAAAACCGTTGAAATCAATATTTCAAGATCGGTTTTCCACCTGTTTTAAGTAGAATTCCGGCATTTCCCCCACAACATTTATGTTTTTTTCCGTTTTGAGACACGAGCAATCGAAAAATCAAGCGTTCGTCCCGGTCCCAGAACCTTCGAAAAATCGAAAATTTTTGAAGGGGTATGCCTTAAAACTGATATCCAGGTTAGGTATTTCTGATGTTCAGAGGAATTGGCAGATGGAACGAGGAGGGGCCGGGGCTAGTATTGCTGATTTGATAGCAGGATGTATGTACCAACAACACGTCGGTGCTGTATATCCGCCGGAAGAAGTATCTCTTTGGCTTGGATAAGGTTGCATTTGGAGCCACTGGCTCGATCAGACACGTCATCGATATAAGAGACTCCATTTGCTGAAATTCTATAGATACATGGTCTGGCACGGGCCGAAGTGGTTCTGAAAATTTGAACATTAGTCCGGTATTGAAAGGACAAAGGATACTTCGGTAGCCGGCGCAGCGGGTGGTTGGAGTTGTTACGTAATTTGCATCTATTAAGAAGAAAACTTGAAAGTGCGGTGCCATCCCTAAATCGATGTCGATGACGTGGAGTATAAGGAGAGGCAACCTTTGAATTCGGAGACACGTGCAAGGCCCGCGGAGTTTCGTTGTCATTAAATTAGGTAACAATGAATGGACGGGACGAATACTCGTTCCACTTTCAATCTCTCAAGCCAAAGTTTCCGTGCCCTCTCTCCCTCTCTCCCTCCTCCTCACACGGTCTGTCTTGAGTCTTCTTTCTTCGGTGGACTGGTGCACTCGGCAGTTCATAGTATGCTCTGCAGGATATGTGTACGTGGAGAAGGGGCGAGGGCACATAGGATGGGGTCGGCTAACAGGCAGACAAGGTCACGGCTACCAATTGCTAGTTTCATCTCCCTTTCTCTTACTCCTTCTCTTGCGGTCACTTCTCCAGTCTCGTCGTCTCCTCCTTCTCACTCTCCCTCTCCTCTTCCTCCTCCTTCTCCTTCTCCTTCTCCTTCTCCTTTTCCATCGTCGACAAAGACTGCGGTCGCAGCGGCGACGCAGTCGGCCATCTTGGGTAATGTGTAGCGTCATCGAATGCACCGAGAATAACAATAAATGATCCTGGCTATCTCCTCACTATCCACCTTCTTAACTGGTTCGGCTCAGCTTCCTTGGCCTTACCACTTGATCGTCTCTATCTTGACTAGTTTCGGCCTCCTTTTTCCACGGCCGTCGCTTGTTCTCGTGTAGGACTATCTCACCAGCTGTCTTCACCTGCACCTTCGAACGCAATGCAACGCAATCAGAGGAAGGGGAATTGGGAAAAGGGAGGGCGAGGGTGATGCAGGGTAGCGGTGTTTCTGTGAGGAGTAGTAGTCTTTGTCTTGTCTCGACGAAATTTTGGCAAGAGTATACCTGAATGCCGAGCGCGGGCGTAGGGGCTTGACTGTTCTATCGAGAATAGATCATAGCTCAACGCATGAGAGGAATAAAAAGTAGAGTGCGCAGACATGTCTATTGGTTGGCCACTCCGCTCTGATATTTTGTACAGTTTTCCCTGGTTGATGCTTCTGGGTGTTTTACTGGTAAGAGCATAAAAATGAAGCAAGCGATTTGCTTGTCAGCTACATCTTGGCGCTCGGCACTTACACCAGCATGTCACTGCAAAATGGCAATGGGGCGGACGTTCCAGCAATGCGGCAGATTGAACTTTCTAGAATTCTGTCTGAATGGTTGGCACGCGCGCAGCGTCTCGATTTTATGTAGATAAAGGTAAAGCTATAGCGGTTGGTGGAGGGCGGAGGGAGCGGCGCTTTAATTCAAGGGGCTTAAATAGCAATGCGAGAGCGCCACGTTGGGAGAAGAGGGCCGGCCAATGCCAGTCCTGGAGGAGGGACAGAGAGAGAAATAGAACAATGGTGATTGTCTCGAAACGTTTACAGCCTAATTATGTGAACACGGGCTCCGAGCACTGTGGAGTAACAATGCTGTAACTCGTAACAATGTACGATTGTTCATTGTCTGTCCGTGTCTCTTCGCTTTTCTTCGCGTGCATGCGCGCAGCCCCCTAACTACATGCGCACCTTCCATATTTACCCCACACCCCACATCCCTCAACAATACCCCCAAAAAGTGCATCATTCTTCGACAGGGAAGGAGTTCTCTTGTGTTAGCATCAACTTATTCTCGATACACCGTCTCCTGTGAAAATTCACACACAGCTTCTGTCATGATTGACTAAAAAACTGAAATAAGTATGTTGTATTAGCAAGATAACGAAGAGCGTGTAAAATATTGGGCGCGCCGAGTTCCGAAAGCTCGCAGCCAGCATTCAACTCGACTCACGACCTCGAACTTTTCATAGCCTGCTGCCCGCTCGTGACTCGGCGCGGCGCGGCGCGGCGCGGCGTCCTCCTCCTCTCTTTTCTCCCCTCCCAGCCCCCCCCCCCCCCACACACAAACTCAGTCACTCACTCACTCACGCTTTGAGTCTCTCGCAACATCCGGCTTGTCCTCCAAGGCCGCGCAAGATCACAGAAACCGGGTCGTTGAACTGTCACAGCGACAGCCACAGCCGCTCTCTGCGATAAACGCACGTGCTGCATGCGTATATCGAGTGAGAAGACAAGAGCTCAGGCTGTGCTGCGCTTCTACTCTGATAACTCGCTGATAGTAGACACTTGGTTCCTCCCTGTTTATCTTGTTGGCTCCTTCATTACGAGGCGGAATCGTCAGAGCAAGCGGCAGCGGCAAGCAACATATAGCACGGAGCGAGGCGGGTCGGGTCGGGCCGGCTCGGCTCGGCTCGGCTCGGCTCGGCTCGGCTCGGGAGGAAGGGGCCGTGTTTTCACCTTCTCGAGCCCTCAGAGCGACAACGTATTCTCCGTATCCTCATGCATTTGTCTTTCGAATGCGTCTACGTTGGTAGAAAAGCGATCTCATTTGTTTAGTCATTTAGATGGTTGATTGAGAGCCTAGCATTTCTCGATGATGGTTGGAAAAATGGCTTGTCCAGTGGGAGTAACAGATACGGAGAGAGTAAAACTGGCGGCAGTGGCAGCACCTTCCCAACGCTGGTGGCCCGTATCTTGCCCCTCCACTCTTTCACTCGTTAAGTGATGGTGACGTTGCAACAAGAACGTATCCCAGGTGTAATATATTGTTCCACTTGCCACTACATAATTATTATGGCTGGGGTGATGGCGCCTCGTTACATCTATCCACCTGTCGAATAACGGCTAGGCTGGCCGCCGCGCTGGCAAAAAAGGATATTTCCTTACTATGGAGTTTGTCTTTGGTGTGGGACGCCAAAAGAGGAAGGAATGAGGTGACGGAAGAGTGAAGGAGGATAGTAAGAGGTATTGACGCGCCTCGTCGAGGTATTGAAGCTCCATTCCACTGGCGCCCAATCGTTTCCCAGCTCCTAGTATCTTGGCCGTCAGCGTGCCCATATTGTCTTTGATTTATGAGGCTAACAAGCACAGCTTCCTTTTTCTCTGCCTTTGGGCAATCTATACTTTGTATACTTCCCTATTGAAGAGCGGTTGTAGTAGATGAGCTTTTCGGAGGTCGCGTCGCGCGTCAGCCCATCTATGCGAGCATATTCCTTATTCGGATAGAGGTAATGGTTACTCTGGCTTACTCTGCTGGAGTAGTGGGCACGGTTGCAACCGAGCACGAAATTCCAGCGCGCAGCGTGAGGAGCGAGTCGCTGAGTATTTTGCGACGCAGGATCGTATCCTGCACCAAGGACACCGTCTTCGGGAACCAGTCCCTCAGCGAAAAACCGTGGCTCATCGGAACGACCGCTCCAAGAATCTATGGATGTGCGTCTGTCCGAGCGACCCGACCCGTCCCGTCCCGTCCCATCCCATCCCGTTCAAGCACCGCACACGCCTTTCGGTCTGTCCGAGAAAGCGAGGAGAAAGGACCGAACCTACCGCTCAGGACAAGATGCAGGCCTCTTACGTTTCTTACATTTCATTTTTTCCTTTGAGACGATAGACCTTGAGAAAATCTCCTATATCCATTGCCAATTTCGTTGGCCCTGTCCAAAGTTACGAGGGAACAATTTCGAATGTAACACGTGCTTTTCTTAGACTGGCGCGGTAGTACGGGATGGTGTTGTCCGGTAGCCAAGCCAGTGGAATGGTATCGTGTAACGAAAATTGGATGGCGAAATTCAATGGGTTGAGAAAGCAAACAGTATAGCAAACGGCCAGGCAACGCAGAGTGAGCGCTCGGCTGGCTGGCTGGCTGGCTCTGTGTGCGTGTGTGTTTTGATACGCGAATTCCATGCCAACCGGTCGCGATAGGCATCGCGATAGTTATGCCGCCTTTGTTTCAGTGCACGCAACGTTTTCGGCTATCGTTACGTGAACAGCACGTTCTTTTGGTTATAATAATTATTGTACTTCGTGGTTCGTATCAGTCCGAGATCGAGCACGCTCTACACTTGAAGCCCGTCTACTAAGTAGGCTTCCGTTTAATATTGTAACCAACTGGAACTATTAAGTGAAGAATTTCTACGAAAAACATGCCAGGCATATGCGAGCTCGGCATATACACTTGGGAAAGAAGGAAGTACTATCCTTTGTCTTCGGGCAAGGTCTGTCCTTTATCTGCAACACGAGACGTTAGGATTCCATGCGCAACACTGCTTCACGCTCGCTCGACTCGACTCGACTCCATCTCCCTCTTATCCTCGTGGCCAGCATAATTTCTCGAGCGCCGATCAACATAGAAACGTTCTCTTGAATTTGTCCTGCCTCGCCTCTTCCACCTGCAACCATTGGAGAAGCAAAACTGACTGAATCGCGTAGTCTTGGAGAAAAGGAGCAAAAGAGGAGTGAGGCTAATGTAAGCTGATGGACCGTCTAATATTGGAGTTGAATCGCGTTCGGCTGAAAGATAAGGCATCGCATCGGCAGAGTTTACCGACTAGAAATCAAGTGAATCGATTTGGAATCTCTGGACACGAATCTGTAATTGAGTGAAAGCAAGCAAAGGCTGCATATGCCTTAAAAATGCGGCAGCACCAGCGCCACAGCCAGTGAGCAGTGCAGCGCAAGTGCAGTGCAGTGAATGCTCGAGCTCCGTTGGCGGACAGGCATTTTTCAGCAAGGCAAGGCAATTGCTGTGGCAGAATTATTATTAGTCCGTGTTGGAAGCTACCGAGAGTGAGGGAGCCGTGGAATAGCAGGAGATAACCGCCTCGATTTTAATATAGGAGCAGGCTTAAAGCAGCACAAGGTGGGGCGGCGCATTGTTTTGGCGGTGTGCATTGTGAAGGAGGAGGGGAGGGTGTGGTTGGCTGGGTATGGTGGTGGTTGGCGCTGGTACCGCGAGAGGATCGCAAGGGATTTGAGAGTGGAGGGCGATAGAGGAAGACCTGTTTCGCCAAGAGAAAACGCGGGTACCCAGGCACCGTTTCCAAGCCATTTCTATCGGTCTTTTGTGCCAGCAGCTGGCGAACAGGTGTTGCCGGATAGCCGTCAGCTGTTCCGGTTTCTAAGTCGACCTAACGCTGCTAAGTAGTAAAGTGTAAACAACTGTTATTACCGGTCAAGATGGCTGGACCTTTCTTATTTTCTTATGGAAGTCGAACTGGCACAGCAGCTTTGTTGCTCCCGGTAAAATTGCAGTTTTAGCTTAGCCCCGTACGGTTGACATCGTACGCGGAGTAGCTTGCCAGAATTCAACATAGATATTTCACCATGTGTGTATATTGTCTTTCTCAGATTAAAATATCCAGTATGTAAAGGACATTTCCGGTAGTCCAAACGATAAACATTGCTTAATGAGGCAAAAACCATCTCGAAAAACGAGGCTCCGGTGTTAGAGCAACATTTTTTGAGCAGCGTATGTATATGCCGGGGCTGCTCGGCATGCAATCCTCGCTTATAGACTGCGTTTATCCTGACACTTGCGAAGAGCGTATTAAGCGTCGTTTCGCTATCATTGAATGCAATTGACATCTGCCGCGCAGAGGTTGACTACCGGTTGGCAACTGGTCCGCCTGTCGATTGCTGGCTGGTACGCTGGTTGGTTCGCAGGTTGGTTCGCTAGCTGGTTCGCCAGCTAGCAGTGTCAAGCGCGATGAGCTGTATCCGCGATTTACGCCCGTCCTGTTTGATCGATTTGCCTCGTTGCCCCAGCGCGCCACCGCCGTGCACCACCTTGCCTACCCTTCATACTTTCCCTCCCTATCTCAATAAGTGCATCACACGAATCACTTGTCAAGAACTCTCTGTCACTTTTATTCTCTATAGCTATAGGCACAAATATCTCCAAGATGCTTATGCCTTACTAAGTCGGTTTACTACTAAACTGCTCAAAGTCTTGTGAGTCAGACTCACTCCCTCCAATTAACATCTACAGTGCACTCCGATGTCACTAGTTTATTTCGCCAGAAATATCCAATGTGAGCCTAGCGGCATTAGATCAGAGGTCATCACGAGTGGCCCAAGCTCCATGGCACGATGCATCTTTTCCGAAATGTGTTTGCCCGTCTATTTTATACAGAGGGGTTGAATTTTCTCTGGCCTGTCACACATACACACACTTGTTCACGGTTGACTCGGCGCGGCGCGGCGCGCCGGGTAGTGGTGTAGTGGTGTAGTGGCGGCGAGTGCGGAACGGAGAGGGTCAAAGCCAGATAGAACGAGAGAGTGAGAGAGTGAATGCGGGGTCGGTCGGAGTCGGGGCTGCATTTGGGGTTGGTCCCGTGTCGAGGCGGGGCAAAGGTGACCCCCACGGATCAATACCACCGACCGTCTGTTGCCACCATCATACTCCAACGACCGATCCACTGCTCTCTCTCTCACTCTCTCTCTCTCCCCCCGATTTCCCTGCGTTATCAAATGCTCTAGTAGCCCTGACGTGTGTCTCCTCTGGACACCCGGCACATTTCCTTTTCGGATCCCTCAGCTTCGGCCTGGAGCCTTTTCTCCTCCAAATAACGATAATACGATAGAGAATAATCGGATCCTAGATATCGAATGCGTTGTGTTGATCCACTGCTGGTCTGTGCCTTGGGCTTGCAATCTATGGGAATGGATCGTCGGGGCACTGCGACGATAAATACTTTAATTGCGTGAGCAATGATGTAACGCCAAGTATAAGCACTCGTCCGCTCGCTCACCGCCACAATTACTCAGTATGTACTTACTCACTTTCACCAATTCCTATAGTGCCTGATATCGTTGAAGATCAGTCGGCGTGGCCAACGCGCAGATAAAGAGCGCGTTAATGGACTTGGAATGAAGTACGTAAGTACATACTTGGCAATGGTGAGCAGCGTGGTCGGTTGCAACGACGCAAGTCTCAGAAGGGGCGCAACTTAATATTCATTCCTTCTGGGGGGTGTGCTCTGGCCGCATTGAATGTAGCAAGGACTAGGCAGGCAGGCAGGCAGGCAGGTAATAATGGACAAAGCTAATAATAGACGTGATTTTGATTACAGGTACAAAGCAAATCGTTGCTTGAGCGGGGGTGGTAGCCGCGGCGGGAGCAACGGTGCCGGCGGTGCCGGCGGTGGCCTAGGAACCGGTGCGGGTGGGGGCGGGGGTCGCGGCAGTGTCGGTAACGGCGGCAGCGCCAGTGGAGCTGTAGTACTCGGCGGCGTCGGCGTCGGGATCGGGGTCGGTGTCGGTGTCGGGGTCAGAGGAAGCAGCAACAGCAACAGCCCCGGTAGGAGTGGCGGAGGTGGAGGAGGAGGTGGAGGAGGAGGAGGAGGGGGAGGCGGCGGCGGCGACGGCGGCGGCGGCGGCGGAGGAGGAGGAGGAGGAGGAGGAGGAGGAGGAGGAGGAGGAGGAGGAATAGACGGTGGCACGGTGCCCGCTACACCACCGACCACCGGCCATCACCACCACCACCACCACCACCACCATCATCATCACCATCATCATCACCTCACGACGACGACTACCACAACTACCACCACTACCACTACCACCGGCGGCATCCGATTCCTCCGACACAATCGTCAAATCCAGATACCTCAAGTACACGTGGTGAAAAAGTGCAACGAGCATCGGCACATCCCGCGCCCCCGTCAAGTTCACCATCCCCATCGCTACCTCTATCCGAGCATGATCATGGGCCAAAAAGTTTCAGGTCAGAATCCAACCCATCGTGCTTTTTTATTGACAGCCCAGTCTATAAAATATGATTAGTGGTCTTGAGTACCTACAAACTAGTAAACTTCTAATGCTGAACCATTAACCAACGGACGCCACGGCCAATTATCCTACAAATCTATGTACTTGAAGACAAATGTTTCGCGACCCACAACCAATTCCCAAAGCCCAAAGGCTTGGAGGATATTTAGGAACTTGGTCATGCAAATTGTAGTAGGGGACTTACCGACATCGGACTATCGATGTAATTCAGTTAAAGTAAATGGTAAGAAGAGTGCGGGGGGGGGGGTGGGGGGTGGGGGCAGTAATGGAGAGTTAGGAGAGAATGGAAGAGGAAGAGAACAATTTGGCTAGGAGTTATATATCGTGGGGAAATTCATAGGGCACATTGTCGAGTAAGCCGGGAGAGAGATGCGCCGATAAAAGGAGCAATATTTTCTCGTAGATTTGTCAGGCTGGCTAGCTCGATGGATAGGCGGGCGAATGGATAGACAGGCAAGGAGGCAGGACAGGCGGCCATAGTGTTAGCAGCATGAAATTTATGATAGAGGATCGTATTGTAATGGTAGTAGGGATAGGAAGGCCGAGAAAGGTTTCGGGAGGGTCCGCTGGCCGAAAAAGCAGAGAGACGTGTCGAAGCAAGGCTAGAGGGTCGGCCGGATATACATAGTGTACCGTGAAAGGTAGGCCCTTTCTATTAGTAGTAGGCCTCGCCGTTTCGAGCGATTGAGGGACCCTTTCAAATCCTCATGCTCCTTCCCAAGACCCTTCACTGAAACCCTTGAGCGCGCGGCAACAGCTGCCAGAGCAAATAAACCACTATCCGAGGATATAGCGTGCCTGCCGACCCCAACGGCTCGACCTTCCGACAACCTCTCAAAATCTTAACTCAGCCATGCTGGACACGCTGGCACGGAGCTCCTTTCCTTATTTTTCTTCCTTTTTTATCACCATCGCGGCCTCGAAATCCCGCTTTCTATCCTGCTAGCTTTGGCCAGGTAGAATGAACGTAAGTTCTATCTAATAATGACTGCTGGCCGTTGGTAAGGGATGAGTTTTTGAAAAAAACTCGTTGCTTATATTAGCTATAATATGTATAGCCTCGGTTCGAGAAAATCTTAGATTTGCTAGATAGGACTGGGCTCCGACTGGACCATTGATTTACGAAGGAGACTTCAATTGTTTAACAGGTGTAAAGAACATTTTACGCGAAGCTGGCACCGTAGCAAGCAGTGGGGTGGCCGTCGGTAGCACGACAGTCACGACGTACAAGCCAGTGGTACCAAGAGAGCTGGCACAAGATTTTTCAAGGCCAGCGCGACTTGACGTCCTCCTCGACATGCCGCCCGCGTCGAGAGAGACGCAAGTTCATCACAGCTGGAACGCCGACGATCGTAGTCTTAACATATTCGTTAAGGTGCGTTACTATTGAGAAAGAATGGAGAGCAGCAGCAGCAGCCAGTTGGACTTGGAGTTAGGTGGATCAATGACGAGGTTTAATCGATTTATAGGAAGACGATAAGTTAACGTTTCACCGGCATCCTGTAGCCCAAAGTACGGACTGCATAAGAGGAAAAGTCGGTTACACAAAGGGAATGCACGTGTGGGAACTCTCTTGGAGTACGAGGCAAAGGGGCACGCATGCTGTAGTGGGTGTCGCGACCGCAGACGCACCCCTACATAGTGTCGGCTATCAGAGCCTCGTCGGTAACAACGAACTGAGTTGGGGCTGGGATCTTGGTAGAAACAAGCTCTACCACGACTCGAAAAATAATAATGGTGTCACTTATCCAGCCCTCCTTAAGCCTGACGAAACGTTCGTTGTACCCGACAAATTCCTCGGTGAGCAAGTGTTTCATTCCTCTAACTCTCTTCACGTGCATCACTTTTCCACATTGATTAATTCGACGCGCTTTTCGATTTTCCAACAGTGGTCCTCGACATGGACGAAGGTACCTTAGCATTCGTCGTTGACGGTCAGTACCTTGGAATAGCGTTCAGAGGCCTCAAAGGCAGGAAGCTGCACCCGATAGTCTCAGCTGTTTGGGGCCATTGTGAAATCACAATGAGATACATTGGTGGACTCGATCGTAAGTGTCACATTAGCCATTCCCAATTAATTAGTTGAATCACGTGGAATCGGTGCTTTTATGATTTCCATTGGCATTTTCACAGCCGAACCCCTGCCACTTATGGATCTATGCCGAAGAGTAATACGCCAGCGAATTGGAAAGGAGAAATTAGAAGAGAAAATCAATTCGCTGAACCTACCGCAAGCAATGAAAACTTACCTCCTGTATCGCGACAGAAGGTAACTACGGATGGAAGCGCGGCAGCGCGCTGCTAACTCGATGTCCGCTAACGCCAGCGCGCTGGAAAAAAGCCAGCGAGACGCACAGGAGAACGCCCGTTACACCCTCGCAATCCATCAAGCACAACAGCCCATTAATGGTCGCAACCGAGATCTAGGTTATTTCAGTCCAATTTTAGGCATGGCGTTACGAAAACGATCGTCCTTGTCCTTGTCCTCGACCTCGACCTCGACCTCGACCTCGACCTCGACCTCGACCTCGACCTCGACCTCGACCTCGACCTCGACCTCGACCTCGACCTCGACCTCGACCTCGACCTCGACCTCGACCTCGACCTCGACCTCGACCTCGACCTCGACCTCGACCTCGACCTCGACCTCGATGTCGCCCTTGGCCTCGTCTTCGTCCTAGTCTTCTTCGTCACCGTCGTCATTGTCGCCAGCATTGTCCTCCTCTTCCTCTTTAACGTCTTCGTCTCGTCAGCGTCACTACTCCCCTCCTCCTTGTATGCATCCTGTCCCACCCTGAGTCTACGTCGCCGCCGCCGTCGTCTTCGGCCGTTTTGATATCGTTATCGTCATTGTCCTAACACATGTTGTCACTGTTAGCCTCACCGTCAGTACGTTCAATCAGACGATGACGCACCTGGTGAAGCTGCTTACATTCGCGAGGTATATGTCGGGACTAGGAAATTATTTAGGCGATATCGTTGTTTTGTATTTTCACTGCGATTAAAATCGTAAAGTCTTTATTGATTGTTATAGCTGTACGATATGGGCGGTGTGACATTTCGGTATGCTTTCGGCATCGCCCAGCGTTGTATTTCTTTCTTAAGATCTCGCGTTGCTAGGGAGTCTTGCGTGCATGAAGAAGGAAGGGAGGCAAGTGTACACGTGATTCGATTGCGTGCGAAGCGAGCAAAAGCAAGTTTCTCAGAAGCACATTGCTCGATAAGAGAGAAGAGTGCGATAGGACGACCACGAACCTACCTCGCTTCACAGTTGGCCAGTAAAAAGTTAGACTTTAGTTGAGTCTGGAAGCCGGCGCACGGTTGACATTGCGACACTTAGTTGAGCGAAGGTTAGCGGGCTTGTTCTAGTCCGGCCACTGCGCGAGCAGAACACAAGTATTTTCATGTAGAATGGCATGCGCATCAACGAGTTCCAAGAACATAGACATACACATACCCGCCACTGTGAGCTTGTATGAAACGAAAGGATTGGAACTCAACAAGAGGCGAGAGGACGATTATAATTACATGAACAGTGTAAAGGAAGAAGCCTGCCGAACGAACTGCCACCTTCCAATAGACTCATCTCCACGTATTCAATAAGCATGCTAGCTCTAATCAAGTATGGTGGTATGCGTGTATCGTGAATGGACATACACGAAAAGCGACTGCACGAGGATGCGTCTACAGCTTGCCGTATTCTCCGCCCTTGCAATGGGGGCACGAGACCCAAGAAAAATAGAAACTCTTTGAGCCGGTTCGGTGTAAACATGGCAATTTGCAGAATAATTTTACGCATAAAGCCAACCAGAGTGGGAAAGGTGAGGGGGAGAGGGAGAGTTAGTGAGGTTGGGAGGGGGGGGGGGGGGGGCGATAATGAGCCAGCAAAGACGAGCGGCATGTGAAATGGAATTATCTCGATTAAGTTAATTAAAATAATAAACGATGAAAAACCCTACCCTATCTACTGTTAGGGGAAACGACTGAACACGGGCATTGGCAGTGTACTCCGAAGAAGAATAAAAACTGTTGTCCGATACACTACGGATAACTGGCGGCGATTACGGCGGTTACCATGGTGATGATATGATGTTAGTGATGGATGATAATGATGAGGATAATAATGACTATATCGGGCGTGTAACTACTATACTATTAGCATGACAACTTACGACTGGTCCCTAGTAACTATTCTTACGTTTGTCGTTTAGGCTAGTGATAATGTCGATATCGGCAATGTCGATTTGTACATAGGGTATAATAATTATATTAATACCATCTACCAATACGACGATAAATGCGTCGTGGGTGATGATTGTATCCAAGACCGCGAGAACGAACCGAATGCGAGAGAAACAAACTACTATCTAATACAAGAAGCACTATATAAATATATATACATATAAATATATATTTTTTCGTCGCGTTCCTTCTGTTCGTTACGCGTTCTTCGATTCAGCAAGCTCAGTACTCGCTGAGGGATGGGACGTTCCGACTTTTCACGGCAGGTCAGTACCGCGCATCCTTTTTTATTCTCCCGGTTCGACGCGTCTTCCAAAACGTTATTCTAATGTCCGCGAAGATTTACCACTGCACAGATCGCGCCACTGTGTCTAGACATTAGTTACACGCTAGTTTTTCTACGAACTCGAAAGAGTCTTACCTCTCGGATGGCGGTCGGCCAAATTTCTAAGCCGATAAGAAGCGCGAGGCTTCACTTCCGAACGCCTTGGCCGTTTTCAGACACGCACGGTGTCTCGCACTCGGCAGGTGTTATTGGCCGTGCTCTTGCGGTCTTCAGTACGAACACCCTTTCACTATCTATAAGCGACTGCTTCGCTTTGTGCGCGAGAAAACCGAACCGAAGGTCTGCGCGACTACGAATCCGCCAGAAGAATAAGCTCGAGAAGTTGGAAACACTCGCTGCTTGAGAACGTACCGCTAAGAAGAAGCGTATGAACGAACGAACGAACGAACGAGCGAGCGAGCATCGCGAGGATGTGCGGTTCTCTCGAACTACGACCAGCTAGAGCGTGGTGTATGTTGCACACTCGCGGACAACGCCGGGAATGACGGTTTCGCTACTGAACTCGTGATTACTGAGAGATGATTATGATAGGAAATTATTGTGAATTTGGATAATCCCCTTAATACTTGGTCATGTGCGACAGTATGCGAGAGTCAGCCTGTCTTGTTGCTTGCATGTGGCACTCATGGCGTTATGCTGTTAGTTGGTGATTGGTACGATGAAACAGAGGAAGTGAAAACGGGGTACCGTCAGGGGAATCAAATGTATGACGCTCTAATGAGATAAATTAAGAAATGTAGTCGGTTAAAACAATAAATTTCAACTTTGAGGAAAAATTGCATATCGCCACCACATGCTGTCCGCGCTATTTTAAACGGATGATTTCTCTGGGGGCGTGTTGCGTTTCGAGCATCAGGCAGGACAAATCTAGCTCTTAAGAGTATTGTACATACTATTAATAATGATTAATATTAAAATTATTATTGTATCGATCGATAGTTTAATTGTTTAATCGATTATCGTGTTAGTCGGCAGAATTGTGAATTCAGTTTTTATACGGTAGCGAAGATTCGTGATGTGATCGATCGATCGACGATACATTACACGGGCACGGCGATCCGAGACACTTCGCAATCCCGTTCGTCCGCGAGCGTAATTTCCTTAGATTGAGAATTGCATCGGCGATTTGACGTGATACTGAATTGCAGCGAATAAACCAAGTGAAAAGTACTGAAACGTGTCTTTTATATCGTCGCGCGATTCTTACGACGTGACTTGGTCAGATCTCTTGCTCAACGATTCCTGAAATCAGCCCTTCGCGAACACCTGTTATACATATGTCCGAACGAAGCTGTCACTTCCTCAGGACTTGTGCGCCCACTATTTTACTACCAACAATTGGGGTGAACAGCATAGAATTACACATTGGATGCCAATCGTTGCTTTAATCTTATGAGCAAGCCAACTTCTCGAGCGACCATCTATTAGTACTGGTCTTCCTTACTTCCGCAAAGAAAGCATGGGATAAAGATGGAAAATTTATATTCCGGCCGATCGGTCGATCGATAGTGCGGAAAAGGGGGGAAGAGGGAGAGATGTTTCGCCGTGCGTAGCATATTTTTGCTGAAGGGAGTAAGTGCCATATAGCCCTGGCTGTTCGGAACACGAACCTTTCTCTTCCTGAGCTATGCACTTGTCTTTTATCAATTCCAAGTGGCGGAAGCGCTAGGAGGAGAGTGAGCCAGCGAGAAAGATATATGATGTGTATGTGATTTACTGTGGATGCGGTAAGCAGACGGCGGACACATGAGATCGAGAGAGGAGCGATCGGCCTCCTCGGTGTGAATGGGGCGGGTATGTCGTGGCGCTGCTAAGCGAGGCCGTTGATGCAGGCCGTTCTTTCCGCTTCTTACGCCGGCACCGGCGAGAACATTGTTCTTCGGAAGTACGGCTGCTGCTTAGCGAATTCCCAACTTTTTCAGTTCCCTTCCTTGGCTGATTCTCATCGTGGCTGCAACTCTCGCTGCTGGTACTATATCAAACATTCTTCTTTCCTACACTCTGTTGTTGCCTTCCTTTTGAAAGAGTGGACTATTCCAACGAGCGATCTCGACTCTATTTAAGCGTACCACTATCAGTTTAGCATTGAGTTTGCCACGAAGAATTTAGAAATATCTAATGCCTTAGTGGAGTAGCGTTACTATAGGAATGATTAGTTTGAGCGAGGTAACGGAGGGGCGGAACGGTATCTGTGTCTGCTGGCAAGCAATGAAAACGGGAAACGGCAAGAGCAAAGTGGTCAAACGGCCGGTCTAACCAAATGTAAGCACGGTGCGTGTGATCGGTTGTCTCCATTCTGTTGGTGATTTCATATTTTTTTATAATTCCAACAACGAGAGCGAGAGAATGAAAGCCTTGAAGAGGGAGGGGAGGTGTGTGCAAGTGGAGAATGTATAGAGCGGGCGGACGCTATCTAAAATAGTTCAGGCTAGATGTCGATGTTTATAGCGGATAAAGAACAAAAAACAATACAGCATATTGTAATTAAAATGAAAAGTCATCAAGATGGTTGGTTTATTCAGCCGCTCCAAGTATAGCATACACCACTGCCAAGACTTATACGTATAAATAGGAGGTTCTAATCGGACTCTTAATAGGTGAAAGTAATCATTTATTTTCCAATGGTAGCTCCTATATTTAAGAGCCTCTCTCGAGCTCTCCAGACGCCGGAGCAGCGAACGATGAAAACAAAGGCATAAAACAATCCCTATAGAGTACGTTACAGTCCTCCCCGTGAAGACCAGCCACACTGGCATCGCCCACCAAACGGTCCCAACCCGAACTTCCTGTCAGCGATTTCTTAATGCCCCGCCTGCAAAGATATTTACTCTTTTTCCTTCCATCCAACTTCCGAATGCTTGGAGGAAGAATTTGGGAATCTAGGCTAGTACTTGTCGCCACTTACGTCAAATACTTGGCCAATATTCTACCAGCAACACCGAGGTCACCGAGGAGTTCTCGATTTTCCAGGCAAACCGTTCTCTGAATGCATCTCACTCTCGCCTCATCATTAAGAATATCTTGTTGCTCGGTAGTCTAGAAATTTGGCAAACCGTATGCTGGATTAGCTATCTCACAAGTTTTCTAGGTAAGAAGAAAGGCAGGGCTCTTACCAGCGGCTTAAAATCGTATGTGGCGTAGAGATCCCTCTTCCCTCTGGAAGCATGGGATTTTATTAAAGCCTCGCTCCGCTTTATCGCGGCTAGAGTGTTCTGTATAATGGCAAAGAGAATAAGTAGCCCGATAAAGCTCACTACAACCATGTGTTTTGAGGATGGTCCGATCGTCTGCTCAAGGGCATGTCCCACTTGATACCCCACTCCCAGATAGGGAGGCTCGTATACGTAGGGAACAGCTACACTCTTCTGGTACAATAGTTCCCGCTGCGGCTGCAGCTGCGACGCCGCTATGACATGATCAGTAAGTTGCAAGAATTACCAAGTTCCAGCTTGAGCAACGTTCCGGAAGAGGACTCGAGTCATTCTTTGGCTTACAAAGGACGAAGAACGTTACCCAATCTAGACGAATTAATTTTCAGGAATATTATCTCTTTTCGTGAAATCAATGCATCTCCTACACTAGCGACTGGTTCGAGACTGCGAGTTGGCGTATTATGTGAGAAATGCGAGTGTGGCACGTTACCAGGGAGGAAATAGTTGGTGGGTAAAGTCGGTGAGCGGTTGCTCCTTGCAGGGGAGTGCCTGATATCCGGTGGAATTGCAGAGTCAATTTTCCGATGGCTGGCTTCGCTCGAGGCTGAACCATTGCCCTCAGCAGTAATTAGCAATGGGAGAGCAGTCAACAGGAGAAGGCGCCGCATCTCGAGACACGTCTTCACTTTCAGTCAGCAGGGGCGAGCGATTCAATTTTCCTCTCACACACTGCCTTTCGGAAGGTTCAGACGACGCGACGCTCCCGGCTCCAACTAGTATAGAACGCACTCGGTAGCGAGCTTTTACGAAACCCACCTTTCCCCAGCAAGCAGACTGCCTTCCTCACATTATCGTGTCGATGCAGGCCAACTGGCAAGAAGAGTGGATCCATTTTCCTTGCCCACCTCCATCATCCAAGTTGCTGAGTCGAGCCCAGCCCAGCCAAGCCAAGGGAGATTACGGTGAAAACGGTTGAGCCTTGTTGGCCGAAGCTTACAGAGCCGTGCCATGCCGTCTCTCAGAAGCAAGTATGGCCAAGCTTTTCCAATCGACCCAACCTTCATCGTTCTTCCATATATATATATATATATATTGAGGTCTCCTCACTTATTGTGCGTTACCCCGTAAGAGAAATAAATCGCACATTCCGTATTTTTCGCTATGCCAGCCTGTTCAAAACGTTGGAGTCTCTATTTCAATCACGCGATCATAAAGTATCGCGGACAAGAATTTTTTTTTAACAATTGGATCATTAGTAATAGGTCGTCTGGTAGGCCAAGTAATGGATGCGGCCAGCAGTAGATCGGCAATGGAGGATAAAAGAGTAAAAATGCCTAAAAGTGTAGAAAAGTGTGAGACTCAGGCTCTGGATCAGGTGGACTTGAGTTGAGCTCGGTCGGCAGTCGAGCAAGAAGAGATCGAGTGAGAGTAGCGCGAGAGGCCAGGAGGAAGCAGGAAGGTTGCCAGTGACTCGTCTCTCTGGACTGGGGCTTTTGGAGCTCTGGACTAAAGAGGATCATGTTCCTATTTCATCTCCACGCAAATTCCGAAAGGGAAGTCGAAAGGGATAGTACGATGCTACTTTCGAGGGCGGTGGATATATGTTGGTTTTTTGTGTCTGACGAAAATCCAGGACGTCACCGCTATCATTGAACTTGGTGAGATCGCGAGATACGTGGTTGCTTTCTTTCGCTAATCGCATGTTTGTCGACTTTAAATAATCTCGTGAGAGGCGCAGTCTTCAGCGTGCGCTAATTTCTTGTGGCTGGGAAAAATGGAGCATCCCCTGTAAGACTGCTTATTAATAGAGGTATACGCGATCCGCCACCCCTTTTACACGGTACAGAAATAAAGCAGAGCGTTCGCGATAGCAATTTATGGAAAGTTGGTGCTTCCAGGCGAAAGGGAGTCAAGTCAGTCCGCTCTCTTCGCTTCTCCTATCGCTTAGATTACGTACTTGGGCTGTAACACTTGTGTGCTCACTGGAATGAGAGCATTAAATTGTATTGTTCGCTCGTCGTGGTACACCCACTCGATTCGATTGTTCTGGGGTTGGTGGTTAACCGTGTAGAAAAAATTTCGTTTTTTCCCACCCTTTGAGCATTGGGGTTGACTATCGGGGTCATATCGATGGACGAGCCGCAATTTTCCTTCAACGCGGGGCCAAGCAGCTCACATATTTTTAGATCGCTTTTCCATCATCCCGCCCTAATGCCTCTCACACTTTTTATTACTTGCCAATCGACTCGATCCGACTGCCCTGCAGTCGCGCTACCTCCTTCTCCGATGGTAACATTTCTACAAATCATTTAGAGCCTCTCGAGGCTAGGTCAGCTCTAACGATGACACTTCACCCCCCAGCAGCCACCACCTCATCCTACAACCTCTTCTTCTTCTTAACTCCTCTCCTAAAGACCAACTTTTTCCGCTCTCATCGTCTCGATCGCATCATCTCCAGTTTTCCTCTCTTCTCTCTTTCATGCCCGGCACCATCCATGTCCAGTGCATCAACTTACCGTTTAGCTCAACTTCCAGCAGACGCTGACCATTTTTCCGCACGATATACTCGTCCCTTCCACCCTCTCGGGTTCGCTCCGTGCCTATTATCTATTCGATTAATCAATTCAACGATCGATCGCTCGATTCCGAAAGGAGAACGAGCTTTAATTATACGCTCGTTATAATGCGATCCCGGGGTTGTCGCTCTCCCGCGAAAGGGATCACCCCGATTGCTGAGCTATTTTCGCTGCATGCGCCAACTAAGTATTATAGCCCGATTCTAGCCCAACAATATTCTATCCGTCTCAACTCCTATAATGAGAAATAGGATCTTTAGTATGACCCGGGATGCGTTGAACAGTGATTTGCGTTCTTCCTGGCTGCTCCAGGGGCTGAAATTTAGCGGAAAATCTTTTCTTGTGTCAAGGAAAAAATGATATAAATTCCGGAGAAGAAGCCTCAAAACTAGCTTCCAAAATTTTCGATTTTTCGAAGGTCTCGGGACCGGAATGAACGCTTGATTTTTCGATTGTCCGTCTCTCAAAACGGAAAAAAAACATGATACTTGTGGGGGAAATGCCGGAATTCTACCTAGAACAGGTGGAAAACCGATCCTCAAAAATTGATTTCGATGGTTTTCCCCATGTTTTTTTATCTTCCCGACCTTTCCCGGGGCTGAAACTTGGTGGGGAATGTTTTTTTGCATCGAGGAAAAAGTAGAAAAAATTCCAGGCCCCTAGCTCAAAGTTCATTTTTTCGCAAATTTTTTAAGGCATACCCCTTCAAAAATTTTCGATTTTTCGAAGGTTCTGGGACTGGAACGAAAGCTTGATTTTTCGATTGCTCGTGTCTCAAAACGGAAAAAAAACATGATACTTGTGGGGGAAATGCCGGAATTCTACCTAGAACAGGTGGAAAACCGATCCTGAAAAATTGATTTCGATGGTTTTCCCTATGTTTTTCATACTTCCCGACCTCTTCCGGAACTGAAACTTGGTGGGGAATGTTTTTTTGCGTCGAGGAAGAAGTGGTAAAAATTCCAGAGCCCTAGCTCAAAATTCATTTTTTCGCAAATTTTTTAAGGCATACCCCTTCAAAAATTTTCGATTTTTCGAAGGTCTCGGGACCGGGACGAACGCTTGATTTTTCGATTGTCCGTCCCTCAAAACGGAAAAAAAACATGATACTTGTGGGGGAAATGCCGGAATTCGACCTAAAACACGTGGAAAACCGATCTTGAATATTTGATTTCAACGGTTTTCCCCATGTTTTTTTATCTTCCCGACCTTTTCCGGTGCTGAAATTTTGTAGAAAGTGTTTTTTTGCATCGAGGAAGAAGTGGTAAAAATTCCAGAGCCCCAGCTCAAAATTCATTTTTTCGCAAATTTTTTAAGGCATACCCCTTCAAAAATTTTCGATTTTTCGAAGGTCTCGGGACCGGGACGAACGCTTGATTTTTCGATTCCTCGTGTCTCAAAACGGAAAAAAAACATGATACTTGTGGGGGAAATGCCGGAATTCTACCTAAAACACGTGGAAAACCGATCATGAAAAATTGATTTCAACGGCTTTGCCCATTTTTTTTTATCTTCCCGACCTTTTCCGGGGCTGAAACTTGGTGGGGAATGTTTTTTTGCGTCGAGGAAGAAGTGGTAAAAATTCTAGAGCCCTAGCCCAAAATGCATTTTTTCGCAAATTTATTAATCAGACAGGCACCGAGAAAAGTTTAGAATTTATATCGTCCATACGATATTGTATGTATGTATGTCAAATTGTTAAAGCTTGAAGCCTTTTCTACCTCTTTATGTCTTGCAGTATCGTCCTTTGGATCTCCTAGTGGGCAGATTCCGTCAAATCACCGAGGCCTGACGGATATATTACTGGGATTTGATTGAAAAACAATTTGACAAACAATCCTGAGACCGGTATTTCATATTGCCCATTGATGATTGGAGTTATCAAAGGCAGCACGAGCATCTTCTTTGTTTGACTAAACCAAGACTGGTTCGAGCGAGAGTGGTGAGTGGTGTATGAGGGATACACGATCGCTGTTGAGAAGAAGGTGCATATTGGGTAAAGGGGGCGGTAATAGTGCATGACAGAACCAGAAGAGGATGAAGACAAGTTTCAAGCGTATGGGGTTCGCAAGTGGTGGAATAGAGACACGCACGCATATGGGGGGGGGGGGGGGGGGGGGGGGATGGGGGTGGGAGACAGAGAGCGACGTAACTAGTCTCTACCCTCCCTCAGTTTCACCTTCGAGGTCCGCCTGGCCACCCTCTGCTTCCAGTACTGCGCGACTCTCTACTCGCTGGCCTTCTCTCTCCTTCCACCCCCGAGGATTGGGGTTCTGCGTTTATCGAACGACTGCGCGCGCACCGATAACACCGTCAGGGTGCGCGATGTCTTCTTGGTTGGCCGCGGTGAAAGCAACGGTGGTGGACGAACGGGTGGGTGAACGCGGCGAGAAACGCCGAAAGTGAGGAAACGAGCTAACCCTACGGCGGAATTGCCGCGCGCGAGTGAGTGACGGCGACGGTGACGACGACGACGACAACGACAACGACGAGGACGACGACGCCGACGACGGCAACGAGGGGAACGCGTATACACAATAGCAAGAAGAGGAGCAAGAGGAAGGTGAGGTCGCGGCCGAGGGAGAAGTACCCGGACGTGGACGTGGACGTGGACGTGGACGTGGACGTGGACGTGGACGTGGACGAGGACGAGGACGAGGACGAGGACGTGGAGGTGAATGCAGACGTAGTCGTGAACGTGGAGGAGGAGAAAGAGCTTGCTGTTGGGATGAGCGCAGCTAACTGAGCACGAAGTCCGATGTGCGAGATTCTCCGAGAAGTAGCAACTTTCCTCTAGAACGTAGCAGTGCTTAGACCATCGGGGCGATCACCACCTTCCTTGAGATGGCAACGTCAAATAGGTGTAGTGCGCGGCGAGAACGGAACGCGAGTGAAGGCGAGTGAAGGCGAGTGAAGGCGAGTGATCGCGAAGCAGCAATCCCTTTCTGAGAGAGACACCAGTTTCGCATCTCGAGCCGTTCACCCCCGACTGCAACGCGCAAACGACATGCCACCACCATCTCAACAGAATTGGATACGTGCTCCTATCTCTGGACTGCTGCGAACCGTCCTTCCTTCTGGCTGGGAGTGCTGGTGAATTTGGTCCACCAGCCAAGGAAGAAGGTGTCAGTCGGCCCTCTATCCAGTAAGAGAGGGGCTGGAATTTGCGGTGTTGAACGCTGCTTCCTAGTACGGCCAGCTCGAGCGATATCCCAGCCGTAATACTTGTACTAGTGTTGACCGCTGCTGATTCGACTTATGCGCGAGCTTTCTTAGTTGGACGAGTGACTGGTTAAGTCGCGTTAGCTATTGGAAAGTGTTATCGAAGTGCAGGAAGAGTGCCTCCAGTGCTGATATACTCCCAACTAGATAGAGAAAGAGGATTGTCCGATGGAGTAAAGGAATAAGATAGATAGGGCCGAGTGCTGTTCCAGTGTTTTTCTTCACCCCGTGCTTGATCCTCCCACGGCGGAGAGGCGGAGGTTGCTCAAGTCCATCGATCGTTCGCCATTTTGCGCGGCGCGTCGCGGCGCGGCGCGACGCGGCGGCCGACATCTTCTCGGCACCTGGACGACATTTTCACTAGGCCGAAGACGCGGACGAGAAATCATCGAGAGGTGAAAAGTTGGATGGAAGTAGGCCTGATTGACCCGCGATTCCTTTTCATAACTGTTCCCTCGCAGTTGGAGGTGTGAGTTGGTATTGTTAGAGAGCGAGAAGAAGGTGTGCGTGTGCTTGCGGAACGAGGAGGAGGAGGAGGTGGCGGCGGGGGCGGCGGCGAGGGTAGCGAGGGTGGCGGCGGGGGTGGTGTGGGCGCGAGAGCGTAGGCGCGGTGGTGACAGAGGTACGCGAAGATAGTGAGAGGGGCGGTCAACAGAGAGAAGAGATCTTGAGTTTGGAATTGGGGAAAGAAGAGGATAAGATTGAGGATTGAAGGCGCGAAGGCGTGAGAGGGGAAGGAGTTCTCGCGAAGGCAGGTAGAAGTCAGCAGGCTGGGAGGTCGGCTGAGTGAAGTGGTGGGTCCCGTCGTGGAGGAGGCCATCGAGCCAGGGGATGCGACCCCGCTGACGGGACCCTCGAGGCAGTCTTCGCTTCCACGAGGAGGCCGGCCGCCCCCCCGGCGGGTTGCCACGCCGAGCCCACCGAGACCACCGCCACCCACCACGTCTCGGCATACGCAGAATCCAGCATCTCGACGTTCGCGAGACGCCGCGGCACAGCTCATTCTGACCTCGAGTAAATCAGCCCACGAGCTGAGTCGGCCGGCTCCGAATCCGGGTTGGCAGGCCCATAACAATACGGCCGGCCAATTGGCAGAGAATACGGGCCAACGCTCGCAAAACCTGGAACACACGACCCAACACTCGGGTCGCCAATCCCAAAATCTGGCTCATCAGGGCCAGAATCTCGGCTACCAGCAGCGGCAGAGTCCGGTTCACCAGACGCAAAATCCCGGACATCAAGCCCAAAAGATTAACCAGCAGGAAGCTAATCCCAGCCACCACACTCATCAGACAACTCAGACTCAGCCGGTGCAGACGGCACAGCCAACACAGCCAACCCAAGTCCAACAGGCACAAGTGCAGGATCAGGCACAGCATTCTCAGCAGCAACAGAGCCAGCCACTGGCGGAGCAGCGCACCACCGCACCAGCCAGCATGGGCACCGTCCTCTCATTCAGTCCCCGCGACAGGCGCGGTACCGCTCATCCAACCTCTGGCCATCAGCACACCACCGATTTTAGCCTCAATAATTACAATTACGAGCAGCTCAACAATGCCAAGAATCGGGAGAACAAGAGCGGCGGCGGTGGCGGAGGCGGCGGAGGTGGTATCGGTGTCGGTGTCGGTGTCGGTGTCGGAGGTGGCGGCGGTGGTGGCGGCGTCGGTGTCGGAGGCGGAGGCGGTGGCGGTGGTGTCGCGACCACCGTTGGCCCAACTTCGCACGCACCCCATCCTCCGCATCCTCCTCACCAGCCCGTCAACAACAACTCCTTGCAGAACAATAACACTAATCTCAACAACAACGACAGAATCATCTCGGAGAAAAACGCTCTCGAGAAAAACTTGAAGACGCATTCGCTCTTCATAAACGCACTCTCCTGGATGCGGTTCCACACGACGAACAACAATAAAAAGAAGCTCGATAACAAGAACAAGAACATCGCGTTTAGGCAGCCGCTTGACAATATACCGATTGTCGACAAGAATAAGAATATCCAGACGCCTCAGGTGAGACAGGACTATGTTGAGCTCTCTGGGTTCTAGGGTAATTAACTACATACATATACTCGACTAGTGAGTATTCGGTACGTTCTACCGTTCAACCAAGTACGACCATTTACTCTTATGAGTCACTAGACAACTGAACTGTAAGAAACTAGAAGTAGTTGTTAGATAGAATGATTAACTTCCATTTTCACTATATTCAATTGGATAAGTCATTGGCAGCCCTGAGGAAACCGAGGCCATTGACGCAACTAGTTTTCATTCTCGAGATTTGTAATATTCTCAAATGGATATTATTCTTTGGGAAAATTGTTGCTGGCATCATTTGAGGAACGACACCGCGTAAGGTACTTTGACCTTTGAGCTGTGATCGAAAGTCCATCGATCCTGCTAGTTTCTTTAGGCGGTGCGCGCTACGTACTTGGATGTTCCCCAGATTCTCCCTCACCGTGAATGCTAAATTCAATCAGTTACCAAGAAGCTTCAATGTCCCTCGTAAAGCAGAGGAAGACAATTCGTTAAATAATGGCTGAGCATGCTTGTTGCAGACGAAGGCACCAGTGTCGAACAACAACCACACCACCCACAATCCTGCGTGTGAGAAACTGGTGCAGAAGCCACTACCCCCCGGACCCAAGAAAACTGTGATTCAAGCCTCAACTTCAGAATTGCTCAAGTGCCTCGGCGTCTTCCTTCACAGGAAATGCACCCGGTTAAGAGACTTTCAGGCTGGCGATGCCGTCATGTGGCTCAGAACTGTCGACAGGAGTCTCCTAGTTCAAGGCTGGCAGGTGAGATCTCATCGACCTTTATTAGATTGTTGTCCGATCATTTTTCTAATTGTATCAAAAAACTGACCGAATCGGGAGGGTGGTTCATCGATGGGTGCCGATTGTGCGCAAGCATTGCCTGGGGGCCGGGGGGGGGGCCGGGGCTGGGTCGTTCACCCCTTGTGCCTTGAATTGCGATCGGGGGAGAACAATCCAAACTCGTGATCGATTATGGCTAATAGTTGCTCAGATACCAAGATAATTACTCTTGCGCCCACTCGATTATCCTCTTGCGACTGCGATGCATTCTTCGGATGATTCTTAATACTCGGTTAAACTCTGCGTGTAATCATAGAATCCACTCAAGAGCAAGGAACATTTCAAGCACACAGTTTGAATGTGCGTGTTCTCTACTGATGTATAGTTTAAAGGCACTTAGCGTTTCAGACTTGGCTGGAATTATTCTTGTTTCAAAGGGTGTATGTATGTCGGAGGAGTGAAATGCTTCTTGGAAGGGACTGTCTAATTAAACTAAGTGCCAGCTGGAGTATTGACGTTGCGAGGGTTTCGGTAGTAGCGCAACGAGAGGGCGCAAATCGATTGGACACGCGCTCAAATCTAATCAGTCAAGGGTGAGAGACTCGGAGAGTCCGGCCTAGAAACACACTACTGTTATACAGCCGTAGGTAGAGCGCCTCGGCCTCCGCGTCAACCTGTCGCTGTCGCAAGATTTCGCATGTCCTTAGCACTCGCAGATGAAAGGGCTTCTGAAGAGCAGCCTCGTGCCGGTGGAGCCAGCAGGAATAGTGTGGTTAGAGATGGCAGGGAACAATCGGCGATCCATGCCAATTGCAAGCTGCCTCTTATTCAATGGAGCGCACGACCTCGCGCCTCTACGATTTCCCACTTCCCTAGCATCAGCCGAATAAAGCCCCCTCATTTTCCAGCAACGCTTTTAATCCCCATAACTATTCCGATGATTTTTCCAGTTTACAAGCAGTTTTTGGCTTCTCGCGAAACCGTTAAGATTAATGCCGATGGCAATTGGTCGGGGCGCACCAGCAACATGTAGATCGCTTAACATCGGCTAAGTCAATCGCGTTCTCCGCTCTATCTAGACGCTAAACAGGACTAGATCGAAGGTCACTGCTGGCAATCCCGTTACTGGCGAAACCATAGAGATAGGAAATGTTTTTTTGCCAACTGTATTTGAGCTACGCCAGCGCGTCGGCGTCGGCGTCGGCGTCGGCGTCGGCGTCGACGTCGGCGGTGACGTCGGTGGTATAGAGAGGAAGGAAGAGTAGATCTGCACTGTGGATGGAAAGCAGTCACATAATATTATAAAACGAACCTGCGTAATGTGCATAATCTAGAAATGTGCTATCTCAATGAGGAAGGGTGTATACTCTTCCCTCAAGAAATGAAAGAATTCCCTTGAACGATCAAAGAAATGTTGAAAGCTCTCGCGGTGCATTGGTAAAGCAGGATATGGCAGTGTTAATTAGGAGCGAAAGTGTTCCGGCTATGAGTAGCGTCCAACTAATTGGAATGGCTAGGTTTACTTATACGTAGGCACGATCTTGACGATTCAATTAAAGGAGTGGAATTGGCTCGATTGCCATCGAAAATCGTGGTTGCGTGCACAAGAGACTTGGTGCAACAGAGGGAGAAACGTAGACAAGGCCGCTCACCCTTGGCGAATATCGATCGGAGCGAGATGCATGCAGCCCAATGTAATATCGACGTTGGACCCTCGCCTCGCCTCGCCTCGCCTCGCCTCGCCACGGTCCGCGAGAACCCTGCACCCGACCGCCCCAAATTTGTCCTTCCGATTCCAGGCTGGCTCAATCTCTCAACAAACACACGCACACACACGCTTTCGGAAAAGAAATGAAGAAGGCGGCTCGGCTAGTTTCGAAATTGAGACTCTCAATGTAGTCAAATAATTGCATGGGTCGTTATGTTGATTGAACTTTGGAAATAGAGATCGAATTGTCAATTAGTGAAAGCAATGCTTAACGATAGTTGTTCTTATTTGGATGTTCGATAGGACGTCGCCTTCATCAACCCTGCCAATGTAGTGTTCGTTTATATGCTGATACGGGAACTGGTTGACGGGGATGAAGCTTCTGAGAAGGAACTGCAAGCGACAGTACTGACCTGCCTCTACTTGAGCTACAGCTACATGGGCAACGAGATCAGCTATCCTCTTAAGCCGTTCCTGGTCGAGGACAGCAAGGACAAGTTCTGGGACAGGTGCCTCTTGATTGTCAACCGACTGAGTTCCGAGATGCTGCGAATCAACAGTGAGCCCGGATTCTTCACCGAGGTCTTCACTGAGCTGAAGGTATGATTGTTGCCCCGTCTTTCAAGCAATTACCAATACTCTTTATCAAGTTATAGATTAGGAGTAAAGGGCTAAATGAGTATAAATACATTGGATAATGGGACACACAGGCATGTGGAGCTAGCCAGCGTGGTAGTTTGTCGGGAAGCGGCCTCGATCGGAGCCTTGTCGTCTCCGGAGTCGCGGTACCAACCAAGGCGGCTTGACGGAGCTGCATCCACCTCCTGGTGCGCATCGACAAGCACGGCAGCGACGTCACAACACTCTGACGACGGCCCTCAGGACGACGAGGAGTTGCTCTCGCAGCTTGACCCCTCGGCATCGACCTCGACCTCGACGTTGCACCGGGGACGCTCGCACTATCACCACCGTCGCAAATCGAGCCGGGAGGATGAGCAGCAGGGGTGGGCCGGTGCCGGTGCCGGTGCCGGGGGCACTGGGAGGGGCAGGGCGCGGGCGAGGGCGAGGGCCAGGGGCCAGGAGCGGTTGCGAGTGCGTAGGGCGGTGGCGGCGGGGGAGGACGGCGAGAGGGAGGGCGACGGGGACGGGGACGGGGACGGCGACGGCGAGGATGACGGCGACGGCGATTGGGAGGGTGAGGGTGGTAGATTGTCGTCGCGAGAACGCTGCCTGAGCTGCGGCTTTCGGCGCAGAGATGAGATCACCTTGATTCAGGACTTGGACAATTTGTACGCGGCACCGCTTGTCTCCCAGAGAACACCGAGCCCCTCCGGTCAAAGAGTTTGCGTCTGCGAGAGCGTGGACCTCGCCGAAGGTGGCGGCGAGCAGCACGATCTCCGCAAGCATCGGAGCGTTACCGTCGAGCCGAGATGGGCAGGGGGCAGCTTTCTTTCGCCGGAGGATGCGATCTGGGACCTGAAGCGACACGCGACCGACGGCACCGAGTTTCGATGGGCGTTACACACCTCGAGCACTGACTTGGATCTCGCGAGGAAGTCCAAGTGCAGTTGCCATAGCCTCACCCCGGAGGAGAAGAAACCTCAGGATGGGGCGCAGCGGGGCGACCTCAGGAAACATCATAGCGCCGAAACTGACAAGTGGTCGATCAAGCCGGATTATCTTCTAACGCCTATGCACGATCTCAGGAAGCATAGTAGCGATGATACTAGGATGGCGAGGGAGGCAAGATGGCTACAGGTACCGGAAGTCTTGCCAAATCCGAAGCCGCGGTGCACCTGTCCAAAGTCGAAGAGCGGGCCACCAGCGACTCCGACCGATACTAAATTGGAGCCGAGCGCGGATCAGCAACCGATAAAGGAAGCAGAGCGTAAGCTTTATTATTCCGCCTCTTTGACACCTGCGGATGAGCCACCTGCCATTCTTTCGGAGCGACCTGAATTGAAAAAGCATGCCAGCGAGGATTCGAGACTACCGAAAGAGCGAAGGAAGGAGAAGGAGAGGCCCAAGTTGGAGAGAATGCATGCGAGGGCGGAGAACAGCCTGTCGAAGAAATGGGCCGTCAAGGATAAGAGCAGCCCTGGGCCCGTAGAGGCCAAGAAGCAACGTGCCAAATGGGCGATGAAGACGCACTTTTCCTTGCCAGCCGAGAAGAAGGAGTCGAGGTGGCGCGGCCAGGAATCCACGGAGAACTTTAAGAGCAAGAGCCTGAAGGAACGACCCAAGTATAGCATCCGCAGAAGTCTATCACCGGAGCCAGACCCGCGGCAATTAACTCAATTGGAGAATAGGATAGTTCGAAGGCTTATCTCGCCGGACATCACCGTCGCCGATGCGAAATGGGCCCCGTACGAGGACACTTCCCCGCTACCGACGATAGGAGTGAAGAAACCGAGAGAGCCCAAGCACATTAGCGAGATTAAATGGACGCCTTACGAGGGCTCGGGCTCACCATCTACCACTAGAGCGAATAGTTTTGCTATCACCGGTCCGGAGGAACCACCGGAAACCTGGTCACCCTTCCACAATGTCACTCCGACCCACAACCCTCCACCATTGGCAACACCACCCACTCTCGATCATCCGGAAGATCCGGACGAGGACTTCCGATGGAGGATTTTGAATCAGGTCTCCGCGTTCCCACTCTATCAGGGTGGTTGGAAAGATGAGTCTCCCGTGAGGACGCCGGCCAAACAGTTGGACCCTCTCGATCTCTCGACACCAGTATGGTCGCCCCAAGTGAACATCAGTCCGGTGAAGAGACAGCGCTCGCAGATTCGCTACTCCCCGGCCCTCACGCCGACCCAGCCACACCCCCCACCATTGGCATCGCCAGCTTCATCGCCGCCGCCGCTCCACAGGAAGAGTCTCTCCAAGAGCCGGCCCTTCTCCAAGAGGAGGCCATCCAGAGGGAGGTCGGCCAGTGGTCACTCCGAAGAGGAGAGGTTCGTACTACCCGAACTAATCGTACGAGCAGCCAGCGAAGACTCCAAAAGACAAAGGCCGCAGCTCCTCCGGTCAAAGGCGCTCCTCGAAGTTCCGACCAGCCTCGCCATTACCAAGAGATCTTTGAGCGAAGAGGTACCACGCGGACGAGAGCGGCCACGTGGCCCATTCAGGGCTAGAAGCGAGGAGGCGTCCAAGCGTCCTGACGATCCTTGGTTCACACGTGCTGATTACACTCCAGTCGAGACACCGGAATTACGCGAATACGTTACCACCGTCTGATAGCCAGTGGCCTCGAGACTGGCTCGCTGCCCGGCTCATTTCGATTACAACCTTTCTACCAATGATCAACACCAGACCATAGATGCTGCTTAACTACTCTCAGTTGCTTCTTACTGACAATGGCTTTCATTAATGAAGGGAGAGCAGCGGACCAAAGTGCAACTACCACCAAAGGGGTTTGTGTTCGAGAACAAATATTAGTGTGCCAGAAAGTAAAGACGAACGACCACTGATCGTTCGGCGCGGCATTTTGCCACAGTGCAGCATTTCTTGGCCTACGCCTACGACAAGACTAGAATCGTAATGTACCAAGGAAACAAAGCAGCAATTAACTCGACGCATTTAACACTGACTCGCCTGGTGGTAAGGAGGGTCGAAAGGAGGGGGGTCAAGGACTGATTTATTGAATAGGTAGAATAGTAGAGGTGCGCGCATTGGGTCGCTCGAGAATCAAAGTCCCGCGGGAGAATCGAGAGAGCTTAGGTGTGCCGGTGGGTCCAAGCCTCCCATTAAACGTAATCTGACGCGATACGTTCTCTCCGCGGGGAAGATGAGCACCGCTAAGTACAGCTCCGACGCGTTCTCTAGTCCGTGAAACGACCGGGTGGTTCTGGCACAGTTCACATAGCGTGTTTAACGATAGCCGTTACCCGTAACTGATTCGTAAAACTATCATCCTAACGACTAAAGTATCGACTAACGATAATAATACGAGTTTAGTCCGTAAGCGTAGCCGATAAGGAGGCCAGCAAGAAAAAGAAGGCAGCAGGCCCTCTCTCGACAGACGTGTCTCGTCACTTTGAAGGAAGACGGCTCGATTAATACAGGCCAACCTAACCAGCCACTCGATCGGAGCGTGTCCTCACCCCTGCTGCACCTATATTCACCCTATACCTTATACGATATGTATGTATAATTAGCCGTGTACTGCCGCGTATACGTATAATTATACTCCAATTTCTAACACGTTCAGAGAGAGAGAGAGAGAGAGAGAGAGAGAGAGAGAGAGAGAGAGAGAGAGAGAGAGAGAGAGAGAGAGAGAGAGGGGGGGGGGGGTGGTTCGAGCGACAGAAAATGAGCGTGAAGCTGAGAGTAAGGGGAGAGCGAGCGAGCGAGCGAAGAAAACGGTGGTAAGGAGCAAAGGAGAGGAGAGGAGAGGAGAGAGGGCAGAGGCGGTGCGGGCACAAGAAGTAACTAGATAGTAGATGTCACGTGGACTGGATAGAAAAAGATTTAGACGTAAGAACTTGTCTCGTTCCAGTAGGAACGGTGTCAACAAGTTCAGTTGGGTGGTTTGTCGGGGTTCGACAAGAGACGGAGCGAGAGTGCGAGAGAGAACGTTTATTAATCTTTGTTTCGGAGACAATCTCCGCGGAGGTGGATAAGAAGAGAGGGATCTCTCGCTCCGCGGAAATCGATCCAGATCCGACTAGGGATGATTGTCAGTCCTTGCCGAATCTCATAGCCATACGCGGATATTTAATCAATCTATTGGATCATTTGGTTTGGTAAGAGTGGATTTCATCATTTTGGATGGCCGTCTCGAGGTGGGGCGGTCGTCCAGGAGGAGTCCTGTGTGCCGGTGCGTGCAATATTAATTAGGATTACAATTCATTGATGAATATATAGTGAGGTAAGAAGGGCTGAGGCTAGCAGCGGTACGTATTTAGATGGAAAGGGGGAGCGGGGCGAGTCATCCGCTTGAGCGACCTGACATTGTCTTAAAGGTTGATATACTTGTTCATAACAAGACGAGTACTCTCAATTGAATCTTGAATCTAGACGCTATGTACGTGTGCGTTTTGCATCTGTTTAGTTGCTACTGTCGGTTCTCAAATGACATTGGGAAGTTCTCGCTAGGTCGCCCAGTGTCGCGTTCGCTGGCTTGCCCACCAACTTCCCTACCCTCTATATCCGGCGCTCTTACACAACCAATTCACTTGCTCGAACGTCATTTAGACTTTTGATATTTATTGCAAAGAAAACTTGGGACTCTCGTTCGAGAAGTTCGGGGGAAGCCTCTACCACGCGTGTCTTGCTCTATTTTCGACTATCTCTATTCTCTATCATCACGAATCATGACTCACTCACAGAGACACATGCAGATGTTTGTGCATAACGCACGACCTATGTTCTTTCTTCGGGAGTGTCGTTACGTGTTCTTCTCGTAAGTTGATGCTACACGGAATAAGCGATACTCGAGTACGAACGCATTAGAACTAATCGATGCACAAATGTAACCCGGCCGAGGCTTTCCCGAAGCCCCGAAATTCATTCTCCAAATGAAAGAGAGGTCCAGCCTGCGGAAGTGAAAGATGGGCCAATGGAAAACAGTCACAGAGAGCAACAGAAGCAAAGAGCGAATGCTTCCCCGATAGTTTGACTAACACCCTTTTCTTCTCGGGCATGTTTCGCATGACCAACTCATGCCCATAACAACTTTTCTTCGGAGCGTAACTCTCTCATGTCTCAGGCGTAGGTGCGTCCGCTCTCCAGAACACAAACATTCCCACAAAATGCGTGGCTTTCTTCAACTTTATTCTACGCAAGATTTCTCACTCTGTCCTTTAAAACGCGAGAGATGGTTGGTAGTCAGTAATTAAAAATGTATAAATTACAAATGCTCGATAGTGCTCTCTAGTTTCCAATTAAGCCGGGTGCGCCACACCTGCTCTTGGGCCTGCGACCTTAATCTTGGACTTGTTAGCAACTCTCTTTCTCCCTATAGTGATTTGCTGATTTTGCCAGTAAAACTCACTTTCTTTTCAAGTTCCAGTCGACTATCTGCGAATTTTCGGGATCGATCCCTTTTCCCAACAGTTTTTTATACACACTTATTTTATCTAGTAAACCTCTTCGAGTCTTTGCTACCGTCGACGATATATTATTTCCAGAGCATCATAACGATTAGCAGGATAAATAATAGTTTGTACGCTTGCACATAATCATGCTGATCAGCAGACCACCGATCTCTCACAGTTACTAAAGTTAGCTCTGCTGTACGTGACACGTTGCACTTTTCACTTTAAAATACATGCGGAAAGAGAGTGAGTGAAGATCAGACATACCAGCCCCTGCAGCCGCTACGCGCTACGTCTTCGTCTTCGTCTTCGTCTTCGTCTCCGTTTCCCGCAAAACTTGTTTTCCTACTCTCTCCTGACAAAAACATTTCAATTGGAATTGTTACGCTCCTCGCAAACTACGCTTCAAGCTATCATTACCAATATCAGGTACATTGATTCCACACATAATAACAGTGATGTAGTTCGCAGCCGCAGTTGAAATTGAGCAAAGGAAGGAAACTGAGCGGAGAAGGCTCAGCGAGAGTGAATGAAGCCGAGATTTCTATTGTTACTTGCTACTGCGTAGAGCCGCATAACTGTTTGTTTCGCTTCTTGAAGTACAGAACCGTTATACATAGCTACGCACGCGTATATACATACACTCATAAATAGAGAGTTGCACAGTGAGACAGGACAGGCGGATTTAGTATCCTTGTTAGTAGTTGATAGAAGGAAATTAATTGGGATGTATCATTGCGTAACGGCTTTGGTAATCTTCTAGTAGGATAGTATTGTAGGTAGGATAATAAAGAGGTATGCGGTTGGGTAGGTGTGTTGAAGGAATGGCGCTTCTAGCTCGTAAGGAGGTAAGTCATATAAGGAGTAAAGCGCGGCTGGATCGAGAGTTTTGGTATAGATTTGGTATAGATAGGTATAGAAGGGCCAATGGGACTCTGTTGGAGCTGCGTACTTAGGTTCTCGTGGATGATTCGCGCAACACACGTCGACATGCGTTCACCATATTGCCAAGTTGTGATAGAAGAGGTGGGTCCGAGGTGGCTACTGGTCTTTGGACACCTCAGGATCCTGCAACAGATGTAGCAAATCCGTATATCTCTGAGCTGCCATTAGCTTTTAACGAGGGGCTAATAGAGAGCCGCGGGGACAGTCAAAGAATAGACTGACTAGATCACGACATGAGAAATGATAAGAACCAGGGCGCCGGCTCACACAGACTCGAGGGGGGAGCACGCCTCGACAACCCAAAGATTTAACAACACACCATACATTTAACATTAACATATTACATTACATTGAATATATGTTTCAATATGCGTAAATCTTACCTACACTATACACCAACACCCAGACATACACAGACACGCTCGCCCTACACCTCCTTACACCCGTAGTATCCAAGTGGACGCAGTATGCGTCCCCAGATAAACCCTCCCTCCCCTCCCTCCCCTCCCTCTTTCTCTCGATAGAAACAACACGCGTACACGCACCCATATTACAGGCATTAACCAGACGAATATAATCAATGATGTATTATATTTAAACTGAGCCGGCTGAAACATTGATTTGTTTGCCAAGAGCAAGGAGTACATTTACACTTAATTTTATTCAAACTTCATTATCAGTATTAGCAGTCTCATTCCCGCGCGTCATCTGACCGTGAAAGGGGAAGCAGTGCGTGTCTATCCTAATCTACTGACTAATTTAAGAAATGAACGCTAGTGAGAGGTGGCGAACCAAACCAAGGAGTGTGAGTTGTATAAACAAGATTTCCTCGGCTCCCAACCATACTCTCTAATCATACCGTATTCCAACACAATCAATTTCTTACGGTTGTGTTTTCTGTCTTCTACATCTTCTCAAGGATTAGATTTCATTAAGGATTACATTCTATTAGTATTATCCTTTTATTTCCATCATCAACATCATCATACTTATTATAAGTATTATCATTATTATTATTATTATTATTATTATTATTATTATTATTATTATTATTATTATTATTGTTGCCGTTGTTGCGTTATTGTTGTCTCGTCATGCCTTGTACAGTCATTATGGTCAGTACCGCATGCACAGGACATCCATTTAATATTGCCATGTCCGACTTTCTTATTGTTTTCGCCGCTATTATCCTCATCCCGACGTACAAATTTCAGTAGCCCTCTATTATTAATTATTATGGAGTATTATTATCGTCACTGTTATTAACAGGACCAGGATTCTTACAACATACACTATGTAAGGTGAAAGGAGAGTGATGAAGCGAGAGAGAGGGAGAGAAGGAAAGAAAAAGTGGAGGTCGAGTACCGATCGTTTCTAATCAAATTCTTCTAATCTAGGAAACGTCAGACTTGAACCGATACTCTCGCCAGTCTCCCCTGTCCTCGACTACAATTTACTGATTTCTTAAACAATCCCCCCAGATAAAAACGATATGGCGCGTTGCAGGACACTTAGATCTTGCGCTAGAGTGACCTGTGCAAAAAATGCAGTATACAACCCGTAAATATGAGGTCAATGTTGATTTGTTTAAATAAATGTAAGTTTGAAAATCCACCGTGTGCCTTTTGTATCATTCTTTACCCTTAATATAGTTCTGTGCGCGTACCTCTTCGGATTTCTTCGATTTTTCGAAAGTTCTGAGCCATTGACGAACGTTGCACAAATCCATTGTTTCAAAATCAATACGTATAGAAAACATGAAACCAGTGGCAGAAATGCTGACATCGCATCGACAACAGGTAGAGAAGCCCTCCTTAATAATTAATTTCGTTTAATACTGACGGTTCTTCCTATGTTTTCCGTACTTCCTCATCTTTTCAGAGATTGCAATTTGCTGAAGAATGTTTTTTTGCGTCGAGGAAGAAGTGGTAAAAATTTCAGAGCCCTAGCTCAAAATTCATTTTTTCGCAAATTTTTTAAGGCATACCCCTTCAAAAATTTTCGATTTTTCGAAGGTTCTGGAACCGGGACGAAAGCTTGATTTTTCGATTACTCGTGTCTCAAAACGGATAAAAAACATGATACTTGTGGGGGAAATGCCGGAATTGTACCTAAAACATGTGGAAAACCGAACTTGAATATTTCATTTCAACGGTTTTTCCTATGTTTTTTTATCTTCCCGACCTTTCCCGGGGCTGAAACTTGGTAGAAAGTGTTTTTTTACATCGAGGAAGAAGTAGAAAAAATTCCAGGCCCCTAGCTCAAAATTCATTTTTTCGCAAATTTTTTAAGGCATACCCCTTCAAAAATTTTCGATTTTTCGAAGGTTCTGGGACCGGGACGAACGCTTGATTTCTCGATTGTCCGTCTCTCAAAACGGAAAAAAAACATGATACTTGTGGGGGAAATGCCGGAATTCTACCTAAAACACGTGGAAAACCGATCTGGAATATTTGACTTCAATGGTTTTTCCCATGTTTTTCATACTTCCCGACCTTTTCCGGGGCTGAACTTTTGTAGAAAGTGTTTCTTTGCATCAAGGAAGAAGTGGTAAAAATTCCAGAGCCCTAGCTGAAAATTCATTTTTTCGCAAATTTTTTAAGGCATACCCCTTCAAAATTTTTCGATTTTTCGAAGGTTCTGGGACCGGGACGAACGCTTGATTTTTCGATTCCTCGTGTCTCAAAACGGATAAAAAACATAAATGTTGTAGGGGAAATGCCGGAATTCTACCTAAAACACGTGGAAAACCGATCTGGAATATTTCATTTTGATGGTTTTCCCCATGTTTTTTTATCTTCCCGACCTTTCCCGAGGCTGAAATTTGGTAGAAAGTGTTTTTTTATATCGAGGAGGAAGTAGAAAAAATTCCAGAGCCCTAGCTCAAAATTCATTTTTTCGCAAATTTTTTAAGGCATACCCCTTCAAAAATTTTCGATTTTTCGAAGGTTCTGGGACCGGGACGAACGCTTGATTTTTCGATTCCTCGTGTCTCAAAACGGATAAAAAACATAAATGTTGTAGGGGAAATGCCGGAATTCTACCTAAAACACGTGGAAAACCGATCTGGAATATTTCATTTCGATGGTTTTCCCCCTGTTTTTTTATCTTCCCGACCTTTCCCGGGGCTGAAACTTGGCGGCGAATGTTTTTTTGCGTTGAGGAAGAAGTGGTAAAAATTCCAGAGCCCTTGCTCAAAATTCATTTTATCGCAAATTTTTTAAGGGGGCACTGACAAAAGTTTTGCCCACCGGTAGATGCAATGCAAAGTTAACAGTTTCTTCGGCCAACAGTTAACTGTTAAATGGCATAGTACCTATACAACTACGTTAAAAAAATTGTAGGTGCGGAATGCAGGCTTTATGTAGATTTAGCATTTCGTTGAACACAATCGAATCATTGATATATACATACGTGCATATATTTATTTATGTATACCTGTATGCTGTTACAATACTTAGTTAACCCCATCACTCGAGAGTTGCAGCATGATTCAATAAAAGCACGTCGTCTTCGGTAGATGTTCGAATCCAACTAATATTATATTCCGGCTGGCCCATGGATTTTGCTCATAGAAGTTGGAGCTAATTGGAACAAGTTTATGCATGCACAAGTGTACATACATATGCTTGGATTAAAATCGCCGAAATATAACAGTAGAAAACTAGGCAGAGATTACCGACTTAGTAAAATGGCCGATCTCAACAAAGAATTAAACGAGTATCTCCTGAGTAGTAAGAATGAGAAACAGTACAAGATTAGCGTCCCTTCAGTAACAATAGCTAAAACCAATTTCGGGAAATGGTTCGCAAGGGGCAGCGATATGGCCAAGGAAGATGCGGGATGGATTCAAGGGACACAAAAAGACTGTTGTCCTAGTATGGTACGGTCGTTCATAACCTGTGATGCCAGTCTGAATGCAATCGACGAATTAAAGGGTATTATGAATGATCCCACGTCTTTTTAATAGACACGAATGCAGAGACTGGTCGCATTCGCAATCTGCTTTTGCATGGGCGTTTTGTGCTTCTGTTTGTCAGCGGTGTACATTCCAGTCCTCTTGCTGAAGGCGAGAAAATTTGCACTTTTGTATACACTAGGAAGTGTCTTCTTCTTGGCGAGGTACGCGAATGGATTTGCACTAAACAGGCAGACTGTTTCTCTATTTGACCACTTTATTTCAGCTTCTGCTTCCTTCTGGGACCATTAAGTTATTTGAAGTCGGTCTTTGCAGCTGAAAGGAGGTGCTTCACTATATCTTATTTTGCCACCCTTACAGGCACACTCTACTTTGCTCTCCACTTACAGTCAACCCCAATGACTGTTGTTTGTGCAGTCTTGCAATTAATTGCGATGCTCTCATTCTTAGTAAGTCATGTACCTGGTGGCACGACTGGACTTATGTTTTTCACAAAGATGTTCAAGTCATCAGTGAACTCTACTCTGCCTATATGATGCTGTCTTTTTTAGTTTTTCAATACTTGTAAGTTACACAAAGCATATATTTCTAGTTTATATAATAAACACTTTGAACTGGTTTTACACTTGAAACTACATCCGAGACTGAGTCACTAAGGCTTTTCAAAGATTTTATTTAACATTTGTATTAGATTTGTACATAATGTAATTAACATGCGAAGGAGATGGGGATGTTCTTTGGATACCGATCTACCATAGACAATACTTCTGTTTACTAATATACAAACTGTATTTACAAACTTACATTAATAAAAAGACAAAAAGTCATTTCCTACAAGATTCTTGTGTTATTTCTTCTTCTTGGTAGAATACTTAGTGGCCTTTAGCCTACCTACATTACCCTGCTGCCTTATCACTTTTAATGACAAATACTGCACATCAGATTTAGAAGAATCCCTGGAGATTCTAGCTCTTTTACTAGGAAGAATTTCATCTTCGACATCACTAGTGGGTGCATTGTACTGATTTATAGAAATATAGTCTGCGGGTTTGATTGTGATCTTTTCTGTTGCCTCCACTGCATTGAGCGGAGTAAAAGCTCTCTTTCTGCCCGATGTTCTGTACTTATAAACATCCCTAGAAATAGTGACCTCTTTAGACCACAAAGCAACAGGTTCTGACAGAACCAGCTTGGGTAGTTTGATCTTGTTTCTCAATGAAGTAGTACAACTGTCAGCAGTGTTGGATACGTGTAGTGTCTTCTTTGGTTGCGGAGCATTTCTAAGAGCATTTGATATTATAGAAAATAATGAATGAAAATGATGATCTGTCGATTCAGCCACTGCATTCTGAAAGAGCAAGGTACACAAATAATTGATGACTTATAACTTCATCACTGCTTTGCATTAACAAGTTTTGTATAATACCTTAAGTGCAAATGAAGCAGATGCATAGCCGATAGTAGTAGCAGTAACACTTTTGAGAAATGGTACTAATAGTATAGGCACCTGTTTGTTTTGTGCCATTATGACTACATGTTTTATCAAAAGGGGTGGTTCGACGTTTGAATCCAGTAAGACACAACAAATACTCTTCCTTTCCAAAGCCCTAGTAATTGCATTGATACCTGTGATCACTGATCCCCTACAAGGTTATTTACAATAATCCAGCACTTCAGTTATGACACACCCTTGTCGACACTCCCTATGTTGAAGTTAAACAATATTTACAATAAACTTGTACGAAGCATATTCTCCTGTTGGAACAGTACCCGATCTTTTTCCAATGCCCTCTCTTCCCTTCTAATGTGCCTCAGTCGAGACCAAGGGAGTTTCGCATCAGGCCTCTTGATGACCTTCAGTAGTCTAAAAAGTCTCAAGTTAGTACCACCACCATATCCATCCCTAATCACAAACATTGCTACACATAAACTCACTGTCCCATTACTTCCTCCAAAACGATGCCAGTTTTACTATCCACCATTGGCCTGAAAAAGAAGAGAAATAATATTTCAATATATTTGAGTGGAAAGTACAGCAGGAAAATCGATTATCGTACCAATAGTTCTCATGAGGTTGCCCCAAAACATTCCTCAGACCTTTCACCGGTGTTTTCTTTCCTGACAAACTGTGTCTCTGCTGCTTTTTACTTAACACGCTGGCAGACATTTTCGAACAGAGACAGATAGTTTTTCAGGAAAGTCCGATTACCCTCGGCTCTGCGCTGCTCTGTACTACGTTACTAGCGTTAATAGTGGTTAATAGCGTTAATAGCGGTTAATAGTGGTTAATAGCGTATCTTGATCATCTCGATCATCTTGATGGTTGAAAGGAGGAGAGCAGCGATAGGTGGCGGCGGTGGCGGGTCTTGCGGGCGTTGCGGGCGTTACCTTCCCTCAAGCGGAACAAGCGGAGAAATGGGGACAGGCAAGGCAGCAGCGGCAGCAGCAGAGCAGCGTGGAGCAGAATGAAGCAGACGGCAGACTGCAAGAGTAGCGGATAAGCGGTAACCCGGCAGCTGCCGCCAGTGTCGCGCAAGGGCAGGGGCCGCAGGGGGATGGATAATGTACAGAACAGGCTTTCAAAAGGGAGCCTGAGCAGGACCGCAGCAGTGCACGCCGAGCAAATCGAGATCCCCAAGATGGATGCTTGGAGCGAACGATGTGCGAAATATGGATTTTACCGCGTGATTCGTGAATCGCAGTGAAAAGAAGTAGGACTCTTACCCGATCGGCCAGCTTGTATTTCGGGAAATGCGGCTGTCGATTGGCAAACTTTCCGACACCGATTTTCATTTCAATTCGATCGTGCCTCGACTATGCGGCTTATGAAGTGAACCCAGTGACCGTGCGTAGTGATGAGAAGTACGGCCCAAAGCAGTCTAGTTGCAGAACCAACCCCACGATGGTGGATAACAATTGTATTATCGAGGGAAACGTGAAATTCCGCGACGGCAAGAAAGTAAGTATTAGTAAACGTCTGATCGTCTACTATCCCACCATCATCTGCCAACCCCTCTGTTCTCTATCCCACTCTTCCATAGCCTAACAAGCAGCTGCTTCTCAGTCATCCGATCAAGTTGCGCAAACTGATTGACTCGTCTCATGTCAAAACAACGTCGTTGTCCAACCCCCCCCCCCCCCCCCCCCGCGTGCGCGCTCCATTCAGCGACAACACCACACAGTTTATCAAAAGCACCATCCCCTGTTGGCATTTGTTCATCTTACTCCTTTCGCTACGCTACCTCAAATTTTAAACGCTACTCTCATTAGCTAGATAGCCAAAGTAATGCTTCTCTCATTGATAGCCCTTCGCACTCGGCCTCGACCGATTGTTCGCGTATTTTACCTGTCAATGAAGCAATTACGTAACGATACTGGCAAGTTTTACTAATGTGCAAACGCGCGCATACCCCCCATGCAATACGCTGCGACCGATACAGCACACATACTACCCCCGCACATGTGGGCGCCATATAAAAAACGCGGAAAACACAGCACATCACGGAAAGTTTGCACAAACGCATCCGCCGGGGCTTTATTTATCGTGTTAATCACTGAAGCTGATACCACCGAGCCGGTGGCCGCGCTTCATCTCTCTGTGTCAGCACGTCAGCAGTAAAAGGCGGTCAGATAAGATTTTTACGGCGATTACGAGAAATGTGTGGGCGCGTTCTGCTCAAATGCCTATTGCAGCTGTATCGATATTAATATACGTATTTCTTGTTTATTTGTTTATTAATGGCATAAGTTTGTGATCGAGCGCACCCTTTGCTTTTCATGCGGAGACTGGCACAATTTGATATGCATTCAAACCCCCTGTATTGCCAGGGCTTTTGTCCTTTGTCTGCTCCCAGTAGCACTGCTCAGTACAGTACATACTTTCACACATTTGACTGTAATATAAATTGAATAAGTATCAAAAGTTAATAAGGAGATCTGAGGAGCAGTGTGACCCTTTTTTTTTTTTTGCATCTCAATCGAGGGAAGTAATTCAGGATTTAAAGCAGGAGACTAAGTTGGCTGTAGAAATCATCAGAGTTCTTTACAGAGCCAAACAACCTATTGGTTGGACTATGTTCAATTCAAGATTTTGATCTTTCTTGATTTATTGTGTATAGGTAGATTCCTATATTCCAGATAGGTATTATTCCGTGCAAGTTAAGCATTATGCTTTGTTATAGAGCACTTCCCTTTGAAAGCACAATATTAATGAAAGTATTGGATATACGCATTATGACAATGCCAATGAATTCTTTTGCTATATGTACAATATTGATTTTCCAGTGGAAATCCAGATGGTGTGTTATGAGAAAATTATCACCAGTAGCAGGTAAGGATAATTTGTATTCTTAGATTTATTATTTATGCGCTCGCTTAACAGCGTACATGCGAATCTTGCGCCTCTTGTGAATTTGATAAAGTTTGGGAGATAGGAGGATGCGCATGAATCTTTCCCCCTCCATTCGCTCATTCATAATGGAATATCACGTACTTATAAAATGCCTATTCTGCATTTTCTTCAATAGGCATTGAGATTTGAGTGCAATTTGAGATTTGCGTTTATTGCAGAAATAATAATAGGCAAAAGATTGCAAAAACCTATTGGCCAAATAGAATATCTTAGAAAGTTAGGAATGCAGGCCCAAAGTCCTAGCATTAGCCATTGTAGAATGTACTGGTCCTGCTTGTTATCAGCATGAGGAATGAATCCCTCTCCATGGACCTTTCTGGGACAGCAGCTGGCACATCTGTTACAGATTGACTGCCTGGAGAAAGAAAAAAACTTCTGAGAAGAGCTTTGCTCTTGGCAATAACCATTAATACCTGGGCCCTTGTAGCCCGAGGATATTTTAGAACTTAAGCATAGGCGGTAGCTCATAAATTTTCTCTGGGGAGAATTAGGATCTAAGAAGCATGTAGAAGGGACTAAATGGACCTGGCACTTCTCAACATCCGATCTGATTATGTATATATATATATATATAGCATCACACGACTTCCACGCCCATCCCACTTTATTGAAATCCTGGCGGAACCGACGCTTCCAGAAAGTAGCATGCGAGAGACGAATTTGTGTGCCGTGCCAATGTTGCCGTGTCCGCTGCGTGTGTATAGTTGTCGTTAAAGATATTGTCCGCTAATTGCACTTTCTGTTGTAAATGGAAAGCTATGTATCGAGATTATTATCGCGGAGTCCACATGGTCGGGCGTTGCAATTGTTACAGATTGCCTTCATTTGCAACTTTACGGAGATAGCAAGGATCGATACAAGCAGGGACAAACAAAAGCTTCTCTGAGCTTGCAACACTTTCTCGGAGTAGAGAGCGGTTTTACTCTGGACAAGGAGTCAAACACAATCGCAATAATATGCCAGGATGTAACTGTTGTTCTGGCATTTGATACGCGAGAACGACTGATACAATGGCAAGTGAAAATTTCGAACAATCTTGGGGAAGGTAAGTAATGTAGATACTTGTGTTCGAGGCAGGTGAAATTAGTGAGGGCTCATCTTGACCGATAGTTTTGACGCCTCATTGACGACTCTTTCAGATCAGCAATATCTGATTCTGATCTCATCGGTGCCGTCAAAAGCAAAGGTAACGCACGGGCCGGCGCACCTTCATATACAGGATCGGAGATTTTGCATTACAGTCGGAATTCCTCCGAGATTGGTTGGTATATGGGAGATAGGACATCTGCGTCGGTACGGTGTGGTAGAGGGAAGGTTCTGCTTCGAGGGTGGTTCACGATGTGGCAGAGGGGAGGGCCTGCACGTCCTGATAACGGACCAAGGCGAAGATATCGTGAAGATGCTGCAATTAGCAGCAGAAGGCAAGCTAACCAAGAAGCGACCGACGGGCAGAGATCCGCTAACTCAGGATAGTCCGCGGCGTCAATTCTCCCGCTCGGAGACGAGAGCGAGTGACTTCTTTCCGTCAACCGTATACTCTTCGACACACGAGGATCATTGCGACAGCTGCAAAAATGCAAGCTCGCCGTATTGGTCCTCTACGGAGAGTAGGCAACAAACTGAGCCCGATGCCGATTATAGCAGCAGGGACACCATTTCCGTCTCTGAAATGCCCGATCAACCAGTCGAATGGCGCAGCTGCTCTCTCACTCGTCAAGGAACATCCGCTCTCGAGCGTTGCGCTAGCTGCATTAGCAAACTCGGAACGGTCTCGAAATCTTCGACGTTAGCGACAACCACTGGCGCAAGCAGCATAAGCAGTCCCGCTGGTACTATGAATAATCTAGGATGCCACTTGCAACCGCGAACTCTCGACCGGCTATCACTATCTTCATACAGCAGCAGCAGTCATGATAGCGACTACTCTAGTAGCCAGCAAATGGAGTGCCATTGTTCTTCGCAAGTGAAGCCCGCACAGGTGACACCCGCTCAACGTCTGTCGCCAAGCCCCAATGCACTGCCACCGAGACCTCCAAAACCGTCCCAAATCAATGCCACAAAAAAAGTGAAAAAACCTCCAATGCCACTACCAACTGAGCAAGTATGCGTGCATTTACGCAAACAGCAGCTTCCGTGTCGTACCGCAGGTAACGCTGGAGGCCCTTATGAAAATTATGATGTACCCAAGTCGATATTGAGTCATCACATCTTACTCGAGCAGGCTCCCCAACCAGATCAGTATTATGACACACCAAGAAAAATAAAGGAATGCTTAGCATTGCCAAAAGCATATCCCAATTACGATACACCTCAGGCTCCCCAAGCTATCGTATTGCAGCAGTGCGGCTGTCCAGCGAAGCTGCCAGCTCAATCTCCAAGATCTTCGAGCTGCCCGTGTCAAAATGTTATGAGCTGGGCCGGTTTCGTCTTACCGTACTGCCGGCGCGGGGCTGGCATTGAGCCTACCGGTGTAACTGTACACCCTGTAAAATTGTCAGGAGAAGGAAAGATGCCAGTGGTGAATGCTAGCGGTGAAATTGCTATTTACGCTACAGTGAGAAAACCTAATAGTTTTGAGAGCACGGAAGATAAGGCGAGAGAGGATCTCGATGCCAGAATCGAGAGTAGGACGAACAATTATGAAAATGTCGAGCCGGTCATCGACACTCAACCTGAATTCAAGCAGACCAACTATGCGAATATCGATTTCACACAGTCACTGGAACTCTACGAAAATAGCAAAGATCTACTCGTTAAGAGTGGCATTTCGAAAGAAGAAATGGAGAAATTCGAGGAGCAAATCAGAGAGGAAACGCCTGAAACGCCTGCAGAAGATCCCACGAAGATATGCCACAAGTGTGGTCACATTAAAGAAAGGGAAAATGATTATTTAGTCATAGATTCTGATAAGCAGGCGCCGAAAAAACCTTTCCCTGGTTATCTGCCGATGCAACCAGTCCATAACACGTGTTCCAAGGAAATACTATCCAGGATTTGTAGTGGAATAAAGAGTTCGAGCAATCCCACCCTGTCCGGCTCAGCGCTGGCAGAAAGCAATAAAAAACGATCCGACTCGGAATACCGGGTGCCAGGATCAGCAATGTTGTCTAGTCCCTATCTGAGACGTCGGTACTTGGACAGTAATAACGGAATGGAAGCCGGTGGGAATATTGGTATACTATTGAGAAAGAGATCATATTCAGCGGAGTCAGCCCATTACTTGGACGACGAGAATCATGCTTTCCCATCCACACTCACCATTCACAAATGCTCCAGCGAGGCCGACAAGACGTCCCTGGGAAACAGGGGGCCGGTCACGTCGTGTGTTAATTCTGAAGTTAAAAATAATGAGGATAGCGGGCAGGTGTCAATGACATCGTCGCAGCCATCATTTATAAAAATTCGGCGATCTTCGTCGGTTCCATCGAAGGCTGGTCACAATCGTGACTCCTCGAGTAGCAATGACTCCGGGGTGTCGACTGGCTCCCTCAGTCACAGGACTGCGGAACTTGGGGAGTTCGAGTTGCCGCTCTCATCATCATCGAAAAAACAAAACGTATTATCTGTTTATCGGAAAAGTCCACCCCCCACTTGCTATCATAGCAGCCTGCCGAGGAAATCCAAGTCCAGCGATCCGCTGCGTGAATTATCCTTCCAATTCCAGAAAATAAAAATACCAACAAAATCGTCGTCAGCTGAGGCTGATATCCCGACATGTACACCAAAGAACACAAAATGCTTCAATAGTCCGGGAGAAGTCTCAAGTACACCGTACACTGATTCGCGAAGTACAAGCAGTGGGACATCCGATATGTCAGATTACATCGAGACACTGTCACTTTCCTCCCACTCATCGTCTGATACTCCGGACAGTCTGAGGTACATCAATTCGAACAGTAGAAATCGACACCTAGAACGAAATCTATGCGTGATGAGATTCTCTAACGAGTTTACGTGACTTTTTGCAGATTGGGCGGCCGAGCTGTAGCAACTACACTTCGTCCTCGCAGTGGAAAAGAATATTATAAAATCGATCGCAGTATTCTCGTTGAACAAGGACGCACCCTGACAACCCCCTCGACAAATTACGCGAATATTACGCCTGTACTTGAGAAGAGTGAGTCTCCTTCTCCAGGATACATGAGCAGCTCTCCGTTCGAACAACCGCAGCCCACCCGAGAACACTTTCTGTTTCCAGACGTAAGTAATGTAGTTTGCAAGGTCATAGGGCAGATATAAAATAGCAGCTTTTCGGTATACGGCAGATGCGATCGATGGACTTCACTGATGCAGAAAATCATAGCTCAAAATCGGCTTTCAGGCTGTAGTGCAACACTCACAATTTCCCGTATAATTGGTTCATTTTTTCCAGGAAGCTTGAATATTGTAACATTGTTTCGGAAGAGAGCGGAAAACTTGAAGTTCCTAGGAATTCCAAACAAATTGAGTAAGAGTATCCATGGTAGACATTAGTATTCTGGTATTGTGACCGTTTAGACTATACGCGGGCATCTAGTATCTGGCTACGTAGATATAGGTGAAAGGACACTATTGCTGAGCTGCTGCTGCATCTGTAGATCGAGGATTAATTTGGAGAGATAATCTTCCAAAGCTAGAGCAGAAAGTCTGACAGAAATGATTTCTTCGACTATCGTCCATCCCATCTCCTCCATGGCACCTCCTTCTATAATCCGCACAACTAAGTATATCAACTATTGAAACCGAAAAGCCTAGGTTCTAGCGTATAGTTGAAATGAAGTCAATAATTAACACTTCCTACAACGACTCAAACAATTTCTAAAATATGCTCAATAAGAAACTGTAATAGTTTGTATAGTAAGAATCCTGCCCTAGGATAAAGAATGTGTGCGTCGTATACTTTATATGGGTATATCGTTTTTCGAACACTTTTTATTTTATACGAGTATACTTATCTATATAGGGTATTGTACAGTGGTTAAAACGGGGAGAATGCAAGGAATAGCTCTGTGTTTATACTGATTGATGTAACACCATCCAATCTGCATTATGCACAACCAAAAGAAGGAGATGCAATGAAAGTAGTCAGTTGCATAGTATTCACAGGGTTCTCAAATTTACAAGTTATTTTCTAAAGAGTAAGCTAATAACAAACACACTACACAGCCGTGAACGATCTTCTCTCAAGCGAGAGGCGTATAGTTTCCATGGTGGGTATTGTAGTCACTGGGCAATCAAAGATGGCACTATGTATAGACTATAAACAAAATATCTTTAATTAAGTCCTAAAGAGAGTCGCGAAACGTGTAAAGTTCTAGTTATTTTTCGAACTTTATGATCAATGGGCTAACGTTTACCGAACTTGTAACAGTCGGTAGTACTTATTGTTTGGTGTTTGGATTCATCGCATTTCCTACTAGACATTCAACTTAGGACATGCAACCAAACAGACTTTAATGGTTGTAATATCATTTTCCCTTCGACTTTATATAGTAGAGATGTATTGAGAATAGTTTTTATCCACAGTTATTCTATACGTAACTTTATTGTTTCATGCGCGAAGGAACAGATATGTCTATGAAATTTTTACCAAAAATATTTATTTTTACTTCAATGGTGCAGGATTTTTTGATAATAAACTATTTATATCGTAAATGATTAAGTGGGAAGCTCTAGCTGGCCTGTAATAGGGGGGAATCGACACGTTTCTATTTTGTGTCTGCACAGCTTCGGACTTCCTTCACGGGCATGCTTGCGAACACGTATTAAAACAAGCATCGCGATCAGTGGCCAGAATTTCTCTCTACACTTTATGACTGCTCATCTATCGGGATCACCAACTAATGCAGTATTCTAGTAAACATGCACTGAACTAATCGCAGTCGAGTATAGGAGTGTCGGGGACATCACGCTAGCAGTGATACTGAATGCAATAATAATCAGACTAAGAGTATATGCTATTTAAATGAATATCAAACGTTCCACATCGAGATGTATACGAAGGCAGGATATTCCGTGTCCCATTTCACATAAACACCTATGATACGCTCCCAGGGGCAAATAATCAAACCAGTATTCAGAATCAAAAATGCGACCAATGTAAACAGCACTCATTGAAGAATGCAATCTCGGAGAAAATCATTGTTCAATGACAATAGAAAGAAATATTTTTTCCTTAATGCTAGGAATTGTTCCGGGCAAGTCAGGGCGACTGCAGCTAGAATGTAACTTATTTGCCTTCCGGCACAGCGTCCCATGTTGTTTCAAACCCAAGATCATAGTGCTGTATCTAATAATAATGGCTTTGTTTATCCTTTCGTTGCAATGCTCAGTTTCTCATCATTAGAGTTGAGACTCGCAGTCTCTTCTGCAAAATATGTATAGAACTAAACCGTTGGCTCTACGTGAATTGTAAAAGTATTAAAGTAGTATTATCACAAGACTGAAGAGAAAGGAAATGGTTGCTGCGTGGTTAAATCGTAGGAAATGTCTAAAGAGAGTTAGGATCTATACTTTTCTCATGTAACGCGTATCCGTGCGGCGTGTAATATTTATTGCACATTGTGCATTACGCGCCTCTCTAGTTTCTCTCTTTCCGAGGACCTTTGGTCTTATTTTCTATGGAATATATGATCATTACTTGGGCATATATGAATCATATTTCGTGTCTTCAGTAATATCCTGGCGATATAATGGATTGCTGGGCGCTGAACAGAGCGAGAACTTGGTAGGCGGGACTAGCGACAGAGGAAGTTCTTGTTTCTCTGATGAACATTGTTTCTATAATGATTTATAGAATGCGACACAAAGGTACTTAATCAACATAGAGGCCGCGGGTTGGATGTATTGTGGATCGCAACGATCTGCCGAGTGCTCTGTACAATATAGCGTGCTCCACGGAAGTGAAGACCTTATTCTTCTCGCGGATGGGCTTTAAAAGCCCGAGGATGGTGATTAGATTGTGCTATCATCAAGAGTATACCCGTAAGATAATGCCGATATTGTACCCCGTAATCTAAAAGTAAAATTATTCTAAGCATTAGGGCAATAGCGGAGGTTTCCGCATCGAAGGAGCATGTTTTTTTCGATCTAAGACGAACTCCGTTGATGATATTGGCGATTCCCAGTCTGCAACAACCGAACCAGTCTAAACGAGCTTCGAACTTTACTACCCGCCAGCCCTAGAACTCGCAAGGGACGACGATACGTTCGAACTAACTTTGCTCTCCCAATTATAATGTTTAAGGTCGCGTCATTTATAGTTTTAGCCTATAGCGAATTCTGTAAGAGATTGGGAATCAATTATACATATAAACACATGCTAGTCAGAAGAAAGGAATTAAGTACTACCGTAGTTATAGTATATTTTTACTGTCGAGGGGACTGCCGCGCGTTTGCTTGAAAGTTGAGCACAGCGAGTGGGCCAGCTTCTCAATGATCCGACCGTAATGTGAAAATATGATTCTGTACGGATGTAATAGATCGGAGTGCATCACATACTGTTCTAAGAGCACTGTAGCATCAATAGTGACTGGCACACCGACTCTAAATCCATGAATTGATCATTGATGAGTACAAAATTCAAAGTATTGGGGCGGTAAAGTTTCTGCAATCATAAATCGTCTGTGCTGGCTTTTAAGCAGCGAACAACCATATCTAGGAGTCTATAAATGATACATTGATTACAAATAGCGAGTAATACGCAAGGGTATTATCCACGCTCTGTTCGTCATTCCTGTACATAGCTAAGGTGTGGTACTAGAGCACCAAACTTTCTTCATTTCCTGGTCTCCAGGTGGAAATCGCCGGGAGAAATGATCTTCTCAATTGTATATAAAATATAATGTGATGAAATCCGCTCAAACGGCCTTTAAAGCAGGGTCACATTCTAAGTGCTTTTGTTCATCGATCCAATGCAAGGGTTCATCCACCACAATTAATGCTACACATATGTGTCGGGCTTCATGTTACCGTCGCGTACGCAATATTATATAGTCCGAGAACAGCACTGTGCATCCTTTTAATAGAATGGTAACCAAGCGTTTGTGATCAACGGAACAAAAATATGCTCTCAGTTTAGCGACACTTTCTTACCGATTTCGTTTGAATCGGTTGGGTAGATGATATCCGACATTAGTGATTACAAAGAATGCACTTATTGAGAACTAAACCGTTCGATGCTGTGTTCGTCTCGTTCTACTTTTATTAAATAGTTCAAAAGCCAACGGTCGAATCTTTCAACCGGCCACTGCTGAAAGTGAGAGTGCGCAAAGAGAAATGTAAATAATTTCATTCCAAGCGAGCTGGTTCCCGCCATGGCGATCGCTACCGCCTGGGGGCCAATACCACCATTGTTCATCCAGTACTTCACAATTGATTTCCAACAACAATATAGACAGCATTATATTAGCCTATACTTGTTAGAAAAGTGAGAATTCCATTATACGATAAGGCCTGGCAGGCAGAGACACCGTTTACTTTGACAATCCGTTCTATATACCTACGAGGAAGTAATTTTCCTTCAACGCCTGACTTCAGTGTACGATCAGCCTGACTGTGAGTGAAAATGACAAGCATCTAACACTATTTATAGGAATATTATACACTGCCAATCGTATGAAATCGTCCTTCGGGAATGTATTTCCCTCTCGGTATTCGCGGGAAGGGTTGAGGGGGGGGGGAGGAGGAGGAGGAGGGGAAACTTGGTGAGAGATAGAGATAGAGGTATGGGACACGTATGTACATAGATGGCCCACGCCTCTACTTTGTAAATCCCAGCAAAAGGAATTCTATTTTCGTGAGCGAACGAAATCCGGACCGAATTTAAGTAATAGTTAGCGAGTAAACGGAGCTTACGTACACCAGACCGTAATTGGGAATGCATTTCATCGCGGCGGCACACGAGGTCCATTCAATTACCCCTTGAAACTTGTATAATCAAGGTAAGCGGATGCGTGTCAATGGACGAGGGTGATTCAAATCAGTAGTATACTTCGTAAGTAAATTAAACCCCAATACGCAATTTGTAGTAATACGAGTCACTGATTTACTAAGAAAGTAGAAGAAATAAAAGAATTAAAACAGTACACTTCTGTCTCTTCTGTCATCTATGCCCACCGAGTATTACGCATCAAGCATTCATGGATGTCAAGCAGGACCGATCTCCCTTTTCAATGCATACTTCTTCATGGATCGGTCATCGCTCTCTTACCGGCAGAAGGGTTAACAACCCCGGCAACGCAACGCCCAAAGGTTTATAACAAAAGCATTTCCTTTGTAACGCGTAGGAAAACAGATGTATATATAATAACGTCGACGGAATCAATGACTTGCAACCGCAATATTCGTATTCTCCACATTCAACTATATCTTTATTACAGATATACCTCACAAAAATACACTTTTGTTGAACATTCCTTACTCTTTAGAGGAGTAGTATGAGTAATAAAAATATCGTTCGACGAATTTTCGTTTTCTCCTCGCATATGTACGTTCATTAGTACAACATGAATAACTTCGATTCTCTCATTTAAATAAGTATTTTTTGTTTATCATCACAGATTACTCCGTCCCTACTGCAGACCATTATCACGCATGAAACGTGGCGGTTTAACGCATATAAGTGTAACTTTATTTTTGTGGGACATTTCGGTTAAGACGTCGTTATACTATATAGTGTCAGCAAGCATCGACAAGGGTAAAGAAACTAGCTGCGAAATCATTGAAACGATCTCTCTGTTACGCGGCTTATACTGTTTACCCTATGCAACATTACTGTTGAAATATGTGCTCTCCTACATTCCAAGGAAAAAATGTTAACAATACTTGAATATCCGTTATATCATGTAATATATAATACATATATGTATCTGTTCTCTTCAGTATATGCGCATATATATGCTGCATATTTCCCTTTTACTTTCTGGCACAAAAGTTAGTGGTACATACGGTAGATATCTGTACAAAAATAAATAGCAGTATGTGTCTTAAGAGTGTAGGACTGGCGCAGCAAGAGTCGTTCTCTCTAAGTGTTTTCGCACGACAGCATCGAACATCGAGCATGCTTTCGTGTGTGCGCATTCTTCTCTCAATTAAACTTCTTTTTCTTCGAGCCTTGCGCCTCCGGCCTGCTCCTAGTCGTAATATTTAACAATTCGTCAATCTTTTCGCAAATTAGGCCAATTATTTTCTTTGCGCGCCCCCCACCCCCCACCCTCCAGTCTCCCATCACCTGGCGCGTGGAAAACAATTAGCCTTTTAACCCAAAGTGCTGCTCGACCTTGTCCTAGACTTTAGGCTCTCCCCGCTCCAATTCGCCTATTTCCTTACTCTCGCGAAAATCCTCTAGAAAAATAATTCTGGTTCTCTCCCCGTGATAAGCGGACAATGCATGTTCCAAGATTTTGCAACCGAGGGAGTTTCCTTTCAGATTATGGAACTTAATACGACGGTCTAGCTTGCTTAATCGCGCTATAGTATTTTAATTATGCACATATGCACAGTTTGGTCTCTCCTATCGAAGGCAATTAAAGGACTCTGACACGGACTTTACGAGCGCTAGGCCGTTCCCATGCTTCTCGTTGCCAGACGGCGCTGGTGTTACAAGTTTATTTCGCTTCAACTATTGGTTCACTCCTCAACATACCGCGGAAACGGAAAGCGATATGGGATCTTACAATCACTTTAACTTCTTATGCAACAAAAAGGTTTTTGACGATTTGTCACTTGTCGACCAGTGGGATAGTCGAAATACTTGTAAGCCGTTTGTAAGTTTCCAAGGAATACTCCGAACTGCGACTTGGTATTATGAGTTGTGACTAGCGCATTAAGGGAAAAATGATTGCAATTTCCGCAATGTTAATATTTCGCTCGATTGTGCCTTAAGAAAGTACTGAAATTCAACATTCCTTGTCTCTTTTTTCATTTCGCGACCATAGTTACACATATGCGGGGCATTAAAGAAGATGCTTGAACTTTCAGAGTATTTCTTAAACATACTGTCGGGCGGTGGTACGCTTCGGTACGGTTCAGTAGATGCTACACCTTCCCTAATTTGAATGGCACTTGCACTATGAAGCTTAGACAGTATCTTTATATATGCCTTTAAGACTTTGTACGTTATCATTGCATACTGTTAAAAATCATCTTTGGCTTGAAAGCGTTTTATATACGCCAAGGTATGTGTAAAAGCTCAATGAAAATCATTCGGCAACGCATCTTCCAGTGTTCTTCGGCGCGAATCTTCCTCTCCTATAATCTTTTCGATATCGAAGTTCTTGTTTTTGTCTAAAAACGTGCTGCATAGGGATTGTTAGTGAGTTACTCTTGACCAACCTATATTATTATACTTCGAAACTGCATGATATTAGCAGATACATTCTCGCAAGACACAAGGGAATGGAGAATCCTTAGTTTGCTTCGGAAATTAATTGCGAATGCGTAACTAAACTTTTGAATCCTTTTCGAAGAAAAGGGAAACTTTCAATGAAATTATCCCATGTTAGCTGTATCTCTAATTCTAGAAATATTGGGCGTGTAAATAAAGAGGCGAATCACGCAACACTATTGCTCTACATCTATGCCATTAGTAGAAAATATATTCTCTACTACTACTACGAATACGACATATTTTTCGGTGATAAGCCTGGCGGAAACAAAATAGAAAATGTGTAATGGATTCAAGAGACATCTCTGCGGATGTCAACTATTTGGATTAAAATCTATTTCGACTAGAGCTAACGCGAACTATCCCAATACTGTGAATCTATCCTTATTCGTTATATCATATTCTCCCCTAGTCTAGAATAGTACATTGAATGTTGTCTTTAACTGCTTTAAACGCTATAACAATTTAAGTTTATAATCAGTAATCTTAATAGGCCAATTTCAACCTTGAATATGCTGCTACTAAATAAAGTGCAAAATAGTCATGTTGATAATCTTAAGTCGGCCGCTATCATATCATCTATCTGACAGTCTTCCAACAGAAGCATGTACGTCCAGTGTTCAGATATAAGAACATTTTGCTAGTGCATCTTCTCGAGGTATTAAGACAAACACCAATGGACGTACGACTACTTACGGTAAAAATGCAAACGCAATGCAACGTATAAGTACTCGAATGCCACGATCTAATGTAAAAAGTTAATCGATAGGTAGTATACTGCCATTCTCGTTCCCTAAGAGGGCTTGCTGCTTCCGCAGTGTTTCCAGCATCCCCGATAGCCAGAATATCAAAGAAAATATGATGTATTGTCAATATCTACTTAAGCAATGGAGTCTCGCGGCTAGGTGGAAAAGGCACAAGACAGGAAAACAGCTAGATAGTTACGCTGTCGCGATAGTTAAAGTATACCCTGTCCAATCGATTAAAAAGCCAATGGAGACACTAGACGATTACCAAGAATATGATGTTCGTCTATTAAAAACCAAATGTGGAATACGCTATTCTTTCTACCCTCTGCATCTCTCTCCCATAGGTAATGCGCAACGCTCTGACAAATGTTTAGAGCAACGGATAAATGTCTCGTACAAAGATATGTAAGAGTGACATCTGAATATCAGGAGATCTGGCGGTTCTTTCTACCGTGAATATTGAGCATCCGGAGCGATTAACCCACTCGCGGATAGTCTGGCGTAAGTGAACCATTCTCGGCCCTTCGCATTGACTGGATTATGTAAAATTCGTGGCAATTTTACATGGTATTCCCAACCTAACTAGTTATTTGTAAGATAAGTGTCTCCGTACGAAAGTAACGTTCTCCTGCTAGTGCCTGGGAATCTGGGCGTAACAATCTAAATGCACTTGCATCCTCGTACTATGTAAAGTTGGTGTGGTATGTTTCAAAGTTCTTTCACTAGTAAGCGGACCGGTAGCCTGCTTTGCCGCGTTCTCGGACTGCCGGCCCCGCTAGTCGATGTTGCTTTAGTGTCTAGGAGTATCCGAAAAAGTTTATGAACTTCCTCGTCACTGGAACTGAACCTGGTCAAACACCTCTCACTAGCGGAGCACTGGCTCTCCTCACGATTGCCGGCATCGAGTCTCATCCGTGAGCCCATTTGTACTGGGCTGGACGCCCGGGTTGCTGGTGCGGTTCTGCTACGGGGTACCATGCTTAACGGTATTTTACTAAGTCCCTGATTGTGATTTACATCTAGCTTAGAGTATCGCCGAAGTGCACGCTCAATACGTTCGTTCGGTTCGTAGTCGGTTACTTCTAAACTATGCCGTTTTATGTTTGGTTTGCTCTCTTTTGAATCCGGAGGCTTTAAACTGTAATTCGCGGAATGCCGTTTAGTCCTGTCCATTGCACATTTCGAATGTACCATCTTACTCTTCTCCTTATCTAATATTAATGAGTTTCTCTTTAGTTTCTCGTCCATTTGCCTGTCTTGATTGGAAGCATATCCAAACCTTGTTCTCGAGTGGGAAAAACCGTACTGATCCCTGAATTTCCTCATATGCATTTTGGACATTTGCTCGCCGTCGTCATATTCCTTAGCGATACTTGGTTGTCTCAAGCCATCTTCATAGTCCAATGAGGTCCTCATGGTTTTCGTCGGGTCGGTGCCGTTCGATCTTTGTTTTAAACAGTCTTCGTATTCTACCGAGGCATTTCGTTTAGGTCGGCTCTTATCAAAGTTTATACTCATTCGTCGAGAGCGATCCAAGTCGGTTGGCGCTGTTCTTCTCTTGGCGAAGAGAAAATCTTGTAGGTGTGGTATTTTCGATGTGCCTTGAGAGGATGGAAATTTCGTTGGTATCCTGATGCCGGCATCCACAAGGAATTCGTCGTCTGATAGCATTACAGGTATCTCTGGCATGGAACTAAAAGCCCAACAAGACTTATAATGAGCTGCATTCGTCAGTGCTCGTAGAGCTGCCAGATTGGGCGCCCGATCCTTGGCGATAATGTTAGTAGAAAAGTCGCGCGAATAATCCCTTGTTAGTAATGGGTTCGGTTGAGATGTCGATGTATCTTCTCTCATGATTGATGCTAGAAACGACTTCATAAGATCAGGCGAAGCATTATAGTCGTGTGCATGCATCGACTGGGCTCTGAAGGTTGAAGGAGCACTATCCGCACCGTGCATGGCAGATGAACAACAGTGGGTCATGCCTCCCTTGTAGTGATCGTTGTCAAAGTTAATATGGGTTGTACTAATATTTGAGTTGCAATGCCCTATTCTTTCCCAAGGTTGTGTTAGCTGAATTCTGTTAGGTGTAAAGCGTGCAGAACACGATATTAGAGACCTTTGGCAAGGTGAGTAGTATAACCAAAAGAACAAAACGACTTCAACGATCAACCTATTCGCGATCCTTATCATTACAAATAAATCTTTACGGAAAGTTTTTCATCAATTCGTCGATAACGTATATTTAATATTATCGACCTAATATCCACTCTACATAGAATTACAGATACGAAAATGACTATAAACCTAAAGAAATTAAACTTGAAGTGGACATACCTCGTCCTCAAGTCACTAGGTTGCCGCGAGGAGGATGATCCAGTATCTGAAACATGTAACACAATTTTGCCTCCTTATTTATTCAAGTACGGACTCAAATGTTTATCGTAAGAATGAAATATTAGTCGCAACGCACCCTTTGAAGTGTGTCCCCTGAAACAAGAATAATCAATTTAGAGAACACTAAATAAAACCTATAAAATTGGTGAAACCGTAAAAAAATACTTACAATGACTTGCCTGGCATATCAGCGCCCCTCCGCCAGCCGGCTGAAAATAGACCAAACGTGCCGGTAACTCGGAAATGCGAAACTCTGTTAATTAAGGGTCTCTATACTATCTTATATATAAATGTCGAACCTTTCTTTATCGCAGCTCCGCCAGTTGGAGGCTTTCCACTACCCAATCCGGCCAATCTCTTTTCCTCTTCTAATTTCCTGGCATCCTCTGTATCTTGCTTGGTGAGCTTACTTGCCAACTGAAAGGAAAACTGTATTGTTAGAAGCTACCTCCCACACCACGCAACACCACACCACACTACACTACGTACTGTTTGACCCTCGTATTTCACCTCAGTCCCATCTAATTTTTCCATTGTTGCACTTAGTATAGAAATGACATCTCTGTCCTTTTCGTTGGTCGCCAAGTGCCACACAGTCGATTCTAATGCGGTCAATAACTTTTTGTCCGATGGAAGCCAAAGTTGGCTCTTGAGTTGCGGAAGCAGTGAGACTACTTTCATTCGTATGTTCGCTACCGGATCTTCCGCTAGGTTTAGCAAGATGGAGAAGAAGTGTTCTTTGAAATATACAGATGAAAATATTTCGAGAGCCTCTATCATGATTCGGACAAACATCATTCGCACATTGCAATCACGATTGTCGGCTAGGTCATTATACATTCTGTTTCGAAGTTCTGCCCTTTGCATAGGTTTTATGTTGTATCGTAAGAGAAATAATAGCAGCGTTCCCGCAGCGAGGCGTACGGGAATTGGTCTCTGAAATAAGACCAAAAGAAATGAACAGTCCATTCAAACTCCATGCAGGATTAGTAAGCTTCGCCGGAAAAAAATTGTACTTACGGCGTGTAATACTCTTGAAAAAGCCATTGGCACAAAATACGAGTATATAAAGTCACTTGGGAAATATTTAGGTAGTATTTCAAGTTGCGAGTGCATTAACGAAGACAATCTCCAGTTGTGAGTGGAAGCTATTTCGGCTTCACATTTCAATAAAGCTCTACCGATCTCCATTAATGTGGCATCCTATATGAACCGCGTTAGTGAAAGTGAAAAGGCAGTACTTATTCATTTTTATTGAAGAAAGGATGAAATCACTGTGAATACTGACCACTCTGTCTACTCCAATGGTCTGACTCTCAGCTAGACAATCAAGTGTTATCCCGATGTAAGGAACTAAACCTTGTAAGACTTCCTCCGAATCATCTTTCAGTAACTTTATTAGTTCGGTTCTTATACGCCCACTCTTTGGACCCAATACCTTAGCTATCTATCGAAAAAGTTCTATTGACGTATGATACTACTTTAAATGGTAACGTATCTGCTTTCTAAAGAAGAAAAAGAATTTCTTACCTCATGAATCCCACATGCGACGGTTCTTCGGACCATGAAATAACTGTCGTTCGCTAATGCGGTGAAAGTATGATGCAGTGACTCTATATCCTCGGATGAATTTGAGACAAAAATAAACATTGCAGGCAAATTAAAAGCGCAGAGCCTTCTGCATTCCACATATTTCTCGTCTTCAGCAGGATTGGTAGTAATCTGAACAAGTAAGTGGTCATGACATATGAGAATTGTAATAAGATTATAAAATCTAATGCTTACAAATGGAAGATGAGGCTTTGATTCCTTTTTCATAGCAAGGGTACCCATTTGTGCAAGTTGCTGAAAGTATTTTAAAAACCATGTCTTCGCGGCCGGTGTTAAGCATTCTGAAAAAGTATTTGATAATCAGGAATGCGTCTTCTCTATGGCAATAAATTTAATGTGAATCTCACGAACTCCCTCACTTTCGAATCCAAGTACAAGTTTGCCGAATTCTTGGGCGATCACGCAAATCACATCGTCGTCTGATTTGGCGGCATTTTCGCACAATTTCTTTATGAGTGGCACTATTATAGTCTTTATTGTATCTGAAAGTAATTAATTTCTACAATATTAGAAGGTAGTCTCGAGTGTTCTCTATGGGAAGGGTCAAACATTCAAAATACTCGACTACCAAAGACAATACTTTCAATGCATGGCTAAGAATGAAGCATACCTTCCTGAAGATGAGGTAGCAAGTACACTATTGTCTGTACAGAGGCGCATCTTACATTGCTTTCTTCATCACTTGCTAATTCTACAAGAGATGGTAGCAAAGCAGGTTTTACAGACTCAGCACCAAGGCCTTCGGCAACGAAACGTAGTTGTAAACAGATACTAGCTCGAACTTCACTATTTACATCTTGACAGAGAGAATGTACCGTGGGTAGAACTTCCTTCTGTATCCTAACAACAATTGATATGGATCCTCAAATATCGGAGCCAGCAGCTCAACAAAAAATCCATAGTCCGTGAAAAATACTCACAGAGAAGAGTCAAATCTTGTACAAATCTTTCCTAGCAATCTGCTGCATGTTACCCTCGAGTAGATGGACTGTGACAACTGTCCTTTGTTTATAGTCAATGGAAGAATCTGTATGATTTTATTTGAATTATTACTCGCTCGAGTCTTGCTCATTTGCTATCTTAAGTATCAATTATATCGTCTGTCTTTGAACCTAGTCATTGTGTTAGGCAAAAAGAAAAAACTTGATGCTTAGCCTATCAAGTAATAAGGGAGAAACCAAGTGGGCCATTGATTCTATCCACTATGGATTTAGCGATACAAGGCCAATCGTTCTATTTGAACAATGAGAACGGTCTAGACAATTGCCTTTCCAAATATCAATTTCTAACTCTATCTATACAAACCTGTGTTCTTATGACTTCTACCGGCAGTAACTCTATCACATCCAGTAAGGTCTCCAGCCATGCATGACAGATAACTTTAAATATATACAGATATAAATATAGATACATATACATATATAGACACACGTATGTGTATAGCTACATTAATATGTCGAGTAAAGTTAAGTAGAGCTTGCAAAACTGTTCTTACAGGAGATCACTAGCTACTAAGAGAAAGAGAGGGAAAAAGAGATGTAAGATTTGGTATAAGATTAACTTTACCTGGATCACGGCTTTCCAAGGAATTTAAGATACTTTGTAGGAATGTTTGACTGAAGACATTATGGCTGACAAGCTTTTGCTCTAATATTGTTTTGAATGTCGATGAGGCAGCAATGTGAAATTCAGTGGATGCAGTAGCCAAAGACTGCTGCATCTTCGGGACCACTCTGGACATGCATGATTGTGTGTCTGTTGCTAGCAAACTGGGTAGACTTTGAATGACACTCAGTTTCTGAATCTCATCACCCTTCCTGCAATCATTTTATCCATATCTTATTACGAGAAGATCGTTGAAAAATGTTGGCAGTGCCGCCGTATATGATAGAATTCCACGAGCGAAAGCTCTCGGGTTCTCCGGCCACTTGGTTGTCTGATACATGTTACGAGTTGCGATGGTGCCTCACTCATTGAGCAAAAGATACTGTTGTCGACAAATCGTAAATTCGGCGCCGTTTTCTCTTTAACTTTCAAGCGACAAGGCCATCGATATTACATAATACACACATACACGCCCGTACACATCACACACACACACACACACAGAGCCACACATCTCCTTTTGGAGTCAGAAGCGTACGTCGAGTCCTTACACGGGAGAATCGAAACGCGGGATACGAGATGCCGGACCAATCTTCCGTAAGAAATGAGATGTCGCGTCCTTTTTGCCTTGAGAAAATGCCATTCACAAAAGTGGGAAAAGAGTGCGCTAGTGATATTTCACTTGAACTGGCCAATTGGCCGATACATGTGGCGGATCCGAATATAATTTCTTAGCATTGAGAAGGAATGTCAACCCGTAGGGACGAGTGTTTTTAAAGGACTATAATTAGCGAGATACTGACGGCAAGACCGTGTCATCGCACCACACTCCTAGAACGACATCACGTTATTTTTGGATAACACTACGCAGAATGCAGGGAGACGGAGATCTCGAGCCGAACGAAGCCCAAAGGTGCATCATCGATATATATGAGAAGCTCTTAAATTTCGCAAGTACAATCAGAGCAGAGATCTGCCAACTTACGGATCGGATGCGCTCTCGAATAGAGCTTCATCTTCCCCTTGCAACATTTTCGGCTCGCATCTTATTCGGCGCCAGCACGGGAGAAGAGACGAGAAGAAGAGAGGTGAGGGTAGGAGAGGAGAGGAGAGGAGAGGAGAGGAGATGAGATGAGATGGGAAAAGCTGGGGTGTGCGTGTGCGTGTGCGTGTCGTGTGCGTGCGACAGTGGGAGATCAGTGTTCCGGGCTTTCGAAAGGAGAAGGAAAGAACGGAGGAAAAGAAGGGCGATTGTCTAGGTGACACGCGGGCACGCACTCCCGTAACGCACTGGCCGACCTAAGAAAAACAACGCGACTGACGGAATGACAACTAAGCTGGCCTGCAAAAGCAAGGTATCGATTATATCTGGCTTGTCGTACGGAGCAGCGAGTGCGCACGAACCACCACGAAGAGGCCGTGCCGTGATTGCGAGTGTGAGTGCGATGCAGGCACTGGCGACGGCCTACGTATTGCCTGCCTCCAGGAGGCAGCAGAGCAGAGACACGTAACACCGCCGTACGCCGTTCGTACATTATGGCTGATATCTGCACAGTATATGTATGTACTATACTCTGGATATATCTGTCTTTGATGAACTGAGTGAATCCGATCCATTCTGGACAACTGTGTATTTCTCCTCCGCCAGTTTCACTGCCACTCCACTCATCCGATCCCACTTGATCATTCATCTTGCGTTTGCATAATTTGCCGGTAGATCATCCTTCCTCGGTCACAATCAGTATATTTCCGCATAAGACCCATTACCAATGGATCTTCGATACACTGGCTGACAGGCTCGAAGAAGGGTTATGGTTATTTAGAGAACAGGATGTGACAAAACTGCTGAGTGGTGATGGAGTGCTTCTAATCTTCTAGGGCTTCCGCATCTCGTTTATTATTGAATGCCACTGTTTCTCTATAAATAAACAGCCGCTCGGCTGCAAGCAGCCGTGGCTGGAGATACGCACCTATAACCGTTCTTGAAAAGAGACTCTCCGAAAAAGTAGAATATGTGACGCCTCGTTTTTCCAAGAAAGTCCAGGGGCAATGATATTCATGTGATAGTGGATGACGGGTAGGAGTACGTGATGGTACAATATTGAGGAAATGTCCAGAGAGGAATGAAGACGCATAGAGAAGCAGATCCCCCGCGTCATTGTAATTCAGGAAAGGGCTATTTTACACAGTCAATCGTAGAGGCGAAAGAGCCGCTTATATCCCCTTATATTCGTTGGAGGAACACTCATGCGGATGCTTAGCTCTGTCGGTTCGGGGAAAAAGCAGTCAACGGAACGATGACTAATCGTACTGGTCCGCCGCTTGCCACTTGTATAATGAGTCTCTGAGAACACAGTAGCTGCGGGGGCATCATCAACAAGGCTTTGTCAACGGAGAGCACCGGATTCAAATTGACTAGATATTGTTAGTGTTAGGCCGTCATCGCGATAATCGTGCTGGAATAACCTGCTCTGGCTTTCAAGGCTGCATACGTTGATTGGTTAGTACAGTGAGCGCAAAATTACTATTATTACAGGAGTTCAAGGGCGCGGCACCAGAAACGCCATGTGCATACACCATAGAATGTACATGAATATAAATGGTAGTATTTGCCCATAGAAAAAGAGTAATGTTTAAAGACATTACTTCGATTTCCTTTATGAGAATATAGTCGGATTTAATGGATATGCTAGCTAACTTTACTCACGCGAGGAGATGAAGAGCTCTATCGATAGGCCGCCTTTCCAAATTTATATCCAGGCTATGTCTTTTTAATTGTTCCTCATTCTAAGCGAAACTCAAGCAAGTCAATCACAATTGATTTGAAAAGTGAGAATTGATGCATCTATCGGTTCGTATTCCGTACCCTTAAGTCAGGCAATGGTCTGTCTAACTGTAAACTGGCAAATTCTTCGAGATCCATGCTGCGTTTCTTTCCTTCCTCGATGATCAAGGCAAATCAATATAACCTCGAATATTGAAACAAATTTCCCAACCGAAAGTCAGATTTCAGCATCTTCCAAATAGAACTGAATGCAAAACACGATCGCTAGTAGTTATATATTCGGAGGAGTTGGTAAGGACGAAGAAATCCTATTTGAAAGAAGTACTTTGGAACTCAGGAGATCGGGACAATTAGAGATTCACCGGATGTTTCGTATAAAATGCGAAATATATTTACTTTCATAGTATGTCGTATAATTTAGATAAGTATACATACCTTATTGGTGTTGCATAGTAATTTATAGGCTTAGAAGTATAAAAGGTTGTTACAGTTTACAGAAGTATGTACATAGAGTGAAAAGTTTCGATGCACTAACACTCTAACATTCTCGTATCTTGTCGATTAAGATAGTCGTGCTCTCGTACCTCGCGTACAAAGACATACAACCTAAGTTTAAAAGTGACACTATAGGTATCAGAGAACTGTTATTAATTGTCATGTTTTGATCCACGGAAATCTATTTCCCGTCTTTGCTTCAACAATTATGTGGGAGAAAAAGATTAAGAGAAATTCTGGCAGTCAGGTATCCGGTGTAAGTCGAATGTGGAATATTATAAGAAATCGGTGTAATGTGCGCCCAGTTCGATGGTTCGATCCCTTAAAACTAGTGATAATGATAATGAAATCACAATGAAAGAATGTACATATGATGTACCTATTGAAAAACCGAGGACGCGATCTACGTTTTTTTTACAAATACGGTTCAAGTTACCCATTCAACTACGGATAATATCATCCTATCGCAAGCCTTGTCCGCTACAGTCTATCCTTATCTATAACGCTTCGATCTGCTTATACTAAACTTAGGAGTTAAGGCTTGTGGAAGCACCCTGAATCACTGAACAACAGTCAAGTCTATCGGCAACAAAACGAATCGATAAGAACATTGACCCTATTGTTGCACGCATACCTTTCGCATGCTTAAAAACTCGTCACGAATGTCTACGTACTGTTAATTGAAGAAACAGTAAGCAGTCCTTCGTTCTCGACGCAATGAATCCACCTTATGGTAAGGTGGATGCATATTGCATCGTTTGCGATATCGTACGTGCGTTCCAGTTTGGACTAGTTTCAGGCACAGCGAGGCCAGATTTCGGGGGCGGTGAAGCATACCGCGGCATAACCCAGAGGCCAAGCGCGCACCTCGGCTTGCAACTTCTATTCTTTGATTCGGCGAAGGAAGGAGGATATGTCCCGAATGCCTCAGACATAGCTCTCATCATCGGCGACGGATCTTCCATATCCTAGATGTCTTGTGGTAATTGGGGCACGCGGCTGCGGCGGCGGTCGGTAAGGGGGCGGGGAGGGAAGGGACCTTGACCTTCCTGCCACTTTATGCCTGTCCTCTAAATTCATGTGCACTGGCGGTAAGTGCCTGAGCCGCGGAGGTAGAGGTGGTGGTGTGTCTGGCCACGTTCGCTTCTCTGTATCGTCCTCGTCGCCATACAAATCGATTGCCTCCGCTTGTTTGAATGAATACAAGTCATTCCGTTCCCTCGATCCGTATATATCGTTTGTTCTATCCCTATTTCCATACATGCTGTTCTCCGATTCGTATCTTTCCGTGCGTGTTGACTCTTTATTCACATATATCTCGCTCTTGACTTTTTTAAATTCGTACAAATCACTAGCCGAGTGATAGCTACCGTTCTGTGAGACTGGAGAATCGCGGCTTACGTACACTTCGGATTTAACTTTCTTAAATTCATTAAATCGTTCTTTCTTAAACTCGAATCTCTCAGTCGTTAATGCCGTATCACTTGTCAAGTCTTGCTCGGAGTCATGAATCGTGACTCGTTCTGTGCAAACAATCTCCTGTTGCGATGCTCTCTCGTATTCTGATCGGAGCTCACGAGATATGTCTATGTTTGAAGATCTATAAATATCTTTGCAATTCTCGACATTCTCCTTCAACGAATCCTGCCTCAAGTACTCTCTGCCGTATATGTCTTTTTCATCGAACCTATCCTTCCGGTTGTGGTCGTGTTCATCGAGTTTGGTCCGTGGTGTCCTCTTCAACTGTGCCCTCAGCCAGTCTTGTCGCTGGAAGTTTTTGTTAGGATAGCCGATAGTATTCTTCTCTTCCCTAAATCCGTGCTCAACATTACTTGAATGATGGCTATTCCCACTATAACCGTTCATTCTTTCTTCCCATCCACTGTAAACGCGGATGTACGATTTACTGTTGGACTTGTCTTCTTTAGCGAGGGATTTCTCGAAGCTGGATGACGAGGCATTCACGGCGGAATCCTCGGAACCTACTGGTGATTCCGGTATGAAGAGCTGACAGTCCGACAAGGTTAAGCCTGAATCTCTCGAGAGAGACATGTGGTCCTTGCGTGGTGGTTCCGTCAGGTCAAGGCTGTCGAGGGAAAGCCCACCTGCTGCAACAAGAAACAATTTGTACTCATTGTTAGTGAATATGCGAATTAACTAGACGTATTTATGCATGTATGAATACTAGACTCACAGTGAAGACTGTCGGTACTCTCCTCAGCCCCGCTATCGCTGCGTTCCTCGCCAAGTAACTGCGTAACACCCTCGCCAAAGAGGACTTCACAGTGTCGGATAAGCATTTCCGTCAGTGTTGGAATTGCTCTACTCTGATTCACAGATGGATTTGGTGACCACAACAAACTGGGTCCGCAACAGACACCGAGGTTACTCGCACACATCAGATTGTGTTTCGATCTCCTCGCCACGTGATGTAGTATACATATTAAATGCGACAGTAGACTGTAATTTGCTTTGGGTAATCTATCTAAAATACTAAAAGAAAAGTTCTCATTAGAACATCATCGCGGCACAAGGCTGTTCATTCGACAGCAATGAGTATAACAGATGTTCACTTACTTCTTAATGGCCGGAATAGGGTTTGGAGTTTCCAAGCTATCCATCCAGAGAGGAAACAGGTGGGACGTTAACAAAGGATCTGGCAATGACCGTAAAAAGTCTTTTAACAAAGCCGCTACAGCAATAATCGGTGCATCTTCCAGGCAACTCGAATCTCCCGTGGACTCAATTTGGTCTCGTAACTCTCGGACAATCCTCACGTTTGCTGACTTTCGGAAGATGCCCTGTGTGAAGGGACCTTTCGCGAACAGTTGCTGTAGCATTACTAACACTGGTTTCGGCAGTCCGTTCTCGTCTAGTCTTGAGAGATTAACTCCAAATATACTTGGATTCAATGAGAGAGACCTCCTGAGAAGACCAGTGATTTTCGACTTATTCTTCTTTACTGGTGATTTTAGAACAGGCCTCAGAATAAAGTGGCACGTGTCATGACCACTTTTGTTACAATGCTCGAGGTCGAAGCCTTCATCTGCAGAAAGGGTATGCCGCAAGTTCGATAATTTGATGGCGAAAGGTCTTTCATGGCCGATTAAAGGGTATGGAGCTTCATCTACGGAAGTCCTCGCCCAAAGTTGGAAAGATCCTTGAAGGTCCAAGAGTCTTGTCGCTAGATTCACGCATGCTGCCGCAGTCATTTCCGATCCGACCATTATCGTTTTGCACTAGAAGCAGAAAGAAACGTGAACTTGTTTAATGTCGCTTTAGTGTCACTACTGTCTACGAAAATGAGATCGAGGCGTGCTGTATAGGGAATGCGTAACTCGATTAGGCTTATGAGGTAGTTAGTTACGTCAGTTCCGCATCGGAGTCAACAGGATATAACATGGACACAACAATGTTGTTTCTAATAATGGCAAATGGAGCGGACGTGACAGGGACGCTTTTACTAAGAGAAAAGAATATTTGGGTCCCGGCTTGGGTCAGCGCAGCGTCAATGATATAAAAGAAGTATTTGTTTTGGGGAAGGCCGAGTGATCGCGGCCGTGTCAACCCTCCCCGAAGATGTGCGGGGAGAGGAATCGGTCACTCAGTCGGAGCTACGCTAGTTAAAGCAGAGAGAGAGAGAGAGAGAGAGAGAGAGGGGGGGGGGGGCGGGCAGACCGATCTATGTATGTACGCTTACGTATTCCGTGTTCGTGTCACTCTCGTGATACACCACTTGAATGTTCGTATCTGGCGGCTCCTTCATACTCTCCTCTCGTACCAACTCGGTCAGACGTCCCCACCAGAGATCACGCGCTGCTGCAGTCCTGTGCGAATAGAGAAATGTCGATACCTCTTCTGAGTAAATTGCATCCCCAATCCTTGACCGCACGTCCTCGAATGAATTTTGTCCGTTGACGTACAAAATCCTTTTTTATCACTTACATAAAGGTGGCAACGACGTTCGTGGTAGGCCATCCAAGAACGAAGCTCGTTTCTTGAGATTTGCTGGTTTCAGCGACGTCCTCGATGTGCCCCGTGGTCAACCATAGTTCGCTCATTCTCACGGATTGTTTTAACTTGAAATTACCGCCACTCCGAGCCTTTGCTATTAGCAGAAGGTCCGAGAACAGGAAGAGGTGTCTCTCCTGAGACTGCATTCCCTTCAAGAATATAATGTTTCATGAGAAACGGAAAAATCACCAAACTGCTCCCGCGAGCATCCACTCCTCTGCAACTTCGTACTGATCACTCACCGTTGTAAATTGTACCGGAGTCTCGAGGAGAAAGGTTCTGGGTGGTGACTTCGCCACCGGTGGGTTGCTAGATACATTGAGTGACTTTTGTGACAGTACTCTCGTTAATCGGCCAGGATTCCCTCCGCTTCGTTTGCGAATCAGGCTCTTCATCTTCTGTTAACCATAGCAATTGATGGAAGAAGGTGAAATTGTCAATGCACGAAGCGAGTACATACATGTACGCTAAGAAACTATTAGAATTTCTCAATCGAGTCGCTATCGCCATCCCAATCCTACTACCATCCACATTCTCCACTCTTCAGATTTCCCGAGACCAGTTTGAGCAATACACTTTTCTATTCGCGCCTATCCCAACTATACTAGTTACTACCACTCTCAGCTTGCTCGCTCGTTCGGTAGCGTGCGGTTGCGTGTTTGCCGTGCGTCAACTGCGCAAGAGCCACCACAAAATGCTCGCTAATTTCCAGCCTCGAATCTAGGACGTAAATTACCATCTTCCCAGCGGGCGGCTAATAGCTAGACGCCAACGTGCCGGGCTGTATTAACTTTTGGATGAGTTAACAGGATTATCTCATTGACTCTACTGACAGTGAAGCATAGGCGCTCGTCCCCTCTCTCTCGACCCGACTCGACCCGCACAACCTCCTCAAAATTCCAATGCACAGCAAAGCAGCCTCCGCCAACGACATAATCTAACTACATACTTAGATTGTTGCTCGCAGCACACCACCCTCTACAAATTGCATCGAGCCATTTTCACCTTCCAACTATCAAAGCCCGTCAGATTTCCATTTCATCCACCTACACTCTGCGATTTGGTGAGAAAGTCTCTCGCTTGAAAATATTTCTTTTCTCGATTGTCACATACCGTGGTAAGAACATCTCGCTCGTGTAGCCGGAGATTATCTCCGGGAAAAAGTTCTTGTATCCGATGGAGATCCCCCTCGAGCTGGCCGCGCTGGAGCACGGCACCGCTGGCCACGCTCACGTTTCCGTGCTCCACGAGGTTTCTTGCCTCCTGGCCCAGGTACCTCTCGTACTCGGCGAGCCTTTGCACCTAAACAGTCCAATTAATCATCCAATTATCCTACTGGCTTCCAATCGGCACAACTATTATAAACTAACTACTAACTCTCTATCGAGAGCTATAGAGAGCTTCGCTCGGCTCCATTTTCCCTAGTCAACTAGTTGTAATATGTCTCAATAGTCAATGTGAACGTGCCTCGATCAACAAGCTGACACAGTTCTACCAGGCCAGTTTTTCCTTGCTTGCTCACCAGTTCACGCTCCTAATTACTCTAATACAATGATATTACAGCTAAGCCACCGTGGAAGTAGTGGAAGAGCGAGGTCAGGGCCAGGGGAGACAACTTTCGCTCTTTCTCAGACACACACAGAATTATCCGGACCAGAGGACTTTTAACCGAAACTTAGCCCTGCCAACTTTTCATAATCATAATATCATTATACCGGGCATTCATCTTTTCTTTATTATTCTTTATTCTATTATACAGTGATGATTTCCAGTAACAAATTTAGCCGGGAACTATAATAAGTAGGCAGAAAAAGAAAATAGAGCGGCCGGCGCCGCAATGGGGAATGCATGCTTCTTTCATAGCCGCTCGATCGGGATAATTATTATTCCCAGTATCACCGACGTGTTATGTAAATTGGTGGCGAGTCAGCAGTGCACGCGCATGACCAGCTACTTGCACACATCCTTGTGCACGAGCAGCAAGTGACGCGCGCCCTCTTGATTCTGCTCCTTCGGTGAAACGAGCCTTGACTATGCAAGTGCTTCTAGTTGATTCAATCTTTAAATATAGGCAAGCTTCCCGGTGATTCCTTGTGACAAGGGCTTGCCAGTTGCAGGATTAAGTCACCGAGGGATATACTATCTTACTAACTAACTCAACTAAGCCGTTATTAGTCAGAATCATCTGGTATTTGCATTCGAGGCTGATCCTGGAGCCTCTGGCTACCAACGAGCCAAATCTCTAAATGCGTTTCCGCACTTTACCACCTACCACCTATCAGCCCCTTCCAATCCTCAAACTTCAAATCGGCTGACAACCTCATGTCTCATATATACTACTAAGTACATACACACTACATAGATATAGATATAGGTACAGGAAGTTTGATGTTGCGGCATTCTTACCCGGCGCCGCGCCGTTGGCACCATTTCTCGACTCGTTTTTGCACACTTTCACCGTGGTCATGTCGATTACATTCCTAGGAAGAGTCTGGAACGTGAAAGCACAAGGTCCGACTTGTAGCTAGATCTATCGAGCCCAGCCGATCGACGCCAATCTTTCGATATTCCATGCCTCCCATCTATTATATTAACATAACTTGATGTTCATGTACACAAACATATCTACCTAACTAAACTTGTCTACCGTTAGTTGAAGAGGCGAGTCTGGGACCTCGGCTATTCCCCGGCCCCATCTTTCCTCCTCCACTACTTAATACATGCCCCCCTTTCGCGCCTTTCGCGCCTTTCGCGCCTTTCGAACAAATAAACATTGCCCTGGCCAGGTAAGCAGTCCGACTGGATTACTCTTGCTAGAAATTCCCTGTAAGGCGTGTCCTGCTTTTTAGTTCTAGTTTATTGCCATCTTCCGAAATTTTGCTTGCTCCGCCATTCATTCTTCTCTGTTGCTCGTGAGGGAGCGAAGGATGAGTATACGCAGGAGTCTCGCCTGGCTACACTCCTGGCGAGACCGCTTTGAGAAGAGCTCACCAAGCTCCTTACCAGGAAATGCATATTGCCAGAACAGACCCCGCTGCTGCTCCTCCTCCTCCTCCTCCTCCTCCTCCTTGTAGAGAGGGAATCGGCTACTCTCTTTACTCTTGTTACTCCTTCTGAACTGGCACTTCCCTTTCGCCTCGAGGCCACTGCGCCCTCCCGCCCTCCTTCCTCCTTCCTCCTTCTGTGCTTTCCGTTCCTATTCTCCCACTTGCCTTGCTATGTATTGCTGCCACTGCCGCCAGGAATGATCCATCCCTCCTGTCATTCGCTACGAGCAGGTGTGCACCCGATGTGCGGCCAACAAAGTTTGCGAATTTGCCGGTTCACTGGGAAATGAGCTTACTCTCTTCCGATCGGAATCACCGTTCAATCTTTCATACTATAAGCAGATTCTGAGTCGAGGGCGGATATACAATAGATAAAGAAGGTGAAGTTAAAGGCTCTTGGAGAAGCTAAGGGACATTTATGATGGCACTATGATAGTTAGGTAGAAGGAAGGGTTGAGAATGCGAGAGCAGGTAACTGGTGCGTTTAACGAGCATAGTTTCGACATCCTAAGAGGTCTCTTATAATAAAGCCGACGGAGGATCGTGACAACGACCTTGGCGACGTTCGGCCGGGGGCAAGAGTGGCCCTTAGTCATCACAGGAATGCCGACTGACATATGGCTCGATGTAAGTAAGTACATACTTCCTATCTACTTGAAAGGCACTGTGGAAATAATGTGCCTCCTCCCTTACCGAACCGGCAAACCGGCAAACCGGCCACCCTGGCACCGAGCCGAGCTTCCTATTACACATACATTGTACATTGCTCCACTTTTGTTGGCTTATCTCGCCAGTCGATTCGCTCGATCGTTTCACGAAAGCCAAATTGGATGGGGTCATTCCAGATCGAAGAAATAATCCGATTGAATGTCTACATCGCATCGGTAGCGTAGCTATGATAAGAGGATCAACCTCAATGCGGCGGCTTACCTCCCTCTTTCTTATGGCGCTCGAAGCTCAAATTGGCAGATAAGCACGTGTACGATCAAGAGCAACAAGCCAGCCAACACCATCATCACCCGGAGTATCCGCAGTCCCTCTCTCTCTTGCTGGATTGGGTCAATGCACCAGCCCAGTTTTCAAAATAACTTCAAATGCCGTGTTGCCGAGTAGAGGGAAGCAGCAACCGGCCCAACTGCTCCAGTGCTGTTCTCGGCATGGTGCTCACTCGCCAAGAGCATGCCAGTACTCCCCGTGGCGTACTGCGCCCTTTTCCACAATCGAGAATATCCTGCGGACATTCGCAGACTCTCTCTCCCTCTTTCTTCACCAGCCGCCAAATCGCTCGCATTACGCATTTCTGCGAGAGCAAGGCATAATTACACTCGGTTCCCTCCTCAGAAGGAGAGTGTCAGACCCGGCCGGTTCAAACCCTCCATGACATTTTCACTATTTGCTCATAATCGTCGTTGAATAGGGCAATTCTGACCTTTCGATGATTTTTCACAAATATCTATAGTTCGTCCTGACAGTTGAATTTTTAGAGGACTGTTTTAAATCGGATTACGAATTATTTATAAGAAGAAAAAAGTGAGCTCGGGGCTCATTTCAGCCGAGAATCATACTTGATCAGTCCGACCGAGCAACACGTAAAACGGTACAAGACTGTAGTATCACATTTGCTGGTGGCACCCTTGCCCAAGCGTACCTCAATCTGATTGTTGACCAAGCTGATGTTGCAGGCCCGCACCACAACTCTCGTCAGTCCGAAGCAATCTGTGATTTCTCCGAAGCGCATCACAGTTTCCTGTCTAACAATCGGCGACCAATTATTCTCACTATTATTTTTAGCACTCACAGTTTGCAAGAGACGAACACTAACCGGGGTGTAACTATGGCATTGGTTGGAAGTTGAGTGGAAGCGAGTACGGTAGCCACTTGTTGATCCGAGTAGTAAGGCGTTTATATTCGGAATGAGAAAGATGCGGTGCCGGTGCGAGCACTGCTCAGAATTCGACTAACTACTAGCGGGCATAGTGGTAGCGGGCTGCCAGAGCTACCGATTCTACAGGAGTCTTCGCGTTCCATGCCCTGGCGGTCATCCCGGAAAGCTGAGCCACCCCTGCGCGATCCATCTCGGACCACCCATTCCTTCAAAGTGTTCAGAAACAGTGTCAAGAAACCTGACCATACCACGATAAGATAGCACTGCCTGCATGAATCGGGTTGCACCGATAACTTGCTTCCTCTTCACCGGAGCCGAACAAAATCATTGGAATGCCACCCTCCCTAACTCTCTCAAATTTCTATCTATAACTATCTTAAGGTTAGTGGAAATATTACACGAGTAGGAAGGAAAACCTTTGAGTCTGTAGAATGAGCATGCAGCTACAAATGAAATGTGTGCTAATACTCTCGCCACAAATGTCCACCTAATGGCTGTCGCCTTAAAAGGGGATGGGGATCATCATTTGTCCCCGAGTCTTCTTTAACGTACTTTATCTGTCTCGTAAGGGGCAATGGTCGGGGAGGTGGAAAGAATATCGCTAGAAGCCAACCAAAACTCTAAGCAAAATTCCAGTAGAGGAATTATTGGGGTACTGAGAAGGTGCCGTGCCGTGCCGTGCCGTACCGTGCCGTGTCGACGGGCATTCCCCATTTCATTCTAAAGGGGGGAAAGTGATGGACCCAATTTACCTGAGGTGGCCTCGACACTTCCTACTAATGGTCCGGTTTTACGCGTCCTACTCTAGTAATCCATTTATCCTGTTCGCACTTATTTCTTGAGCGCAGACAGCGTTTCGCTTGACCGTCCCTCCATAGGCCCAGAATTACGCGGAAAATAATACCGCTCCCATTTTCCAACAGCTAATACAACTGACTAACTCGCTCAGGAGTCACGAGTCACTAGAGGAGCAGAGAACCTAGCATCGGGTAACGACGAGTCTACGGGGAATGCCTGCCTCGTGGAATAACCGAGCATAGGCTCTTGTACAGGGTGACTCACTTGCCTTTGAATCACCACCAAAAATGGGATATTTTCGGTGGTCAAAAATATGGAGAAAAAAAAATTTTGAGCTAGGGCTCTGGAATTTTTATGGTATCTTCCTTGGCGCAAAAAAACATTACCTACCAAATTTCAGCCCCGGGAAAGGTCGGGAAGATAAAAAAACATGGGGAAAACCATCGAAATCAATTTTTCAAGATCGGTTTTCCACATGTTTTAGGCAGAATTCCGGCATTTCCTCCACAACATTTATGTTTTTTTTCCGTTTAGAGACACGGACAATCGAAAAATCAAGCGTTCGTCCCGGTCCCGAGACCTTCGAAAAATCGAAAATTTTTGAAGGGGTATGCCTTAAAAAATTTGCGAAAAAATGAATTTTCAGCTAGGGCTCTGAAATTTTTTCTACTTCTTCCTCGATGTAAAAAAACACTTTCTACCAAGTTTCAGCCCCGGGAAAGGTCGGGAAGATAAAAAAACATGGGCAAAACCGTTGAAATCAAATATTCAAGATCGGTTTTCTACGTGTTTTAGGTAGAATTCCGGCATTTGCCCCACAAGTATCGTGTTTTTTTTCCGTTTTGAGACACGGCCAATCGAAAAATCAAGCATTCGTTCCGGTCCCGAGACCTTCGAAAAATCGAAAATTTTTGAAGGGGTATGCCTTAAAAAATTTGCGAAAAAATGAATTTTGAGCTAGGGGCCTGGAATTTTTTCTACTTCTTCCTCGATGTAAAAAAACACTTTCTACCAAATTTCAGCCCCGGGAAAGGTCGGGAAGATAAAAAAACATGAGGAAAACCGTTGAAATCAAATATTCAAGATCGGTTTTCCATGTGTTTTAGGTAGAATTCCGGCATTTCCCCCACAACATTTATGTTTTTTTTCCGTTTTGAGACATGGCCAATCGAAAAATCAAGCATTCGTTCCGGTCCCGAGACCTTCGAAAAATCGAAAATTTTTGAAGGGGTATGCCTTAAAAAATTTGCGAAAAAATGAATTTTGAGCTAGGGGTCTGGAATTTTTTCTACTTCTTCCTCGATGTAAAAAAACACTTTCTACCAAATTTCAGCCCCGGGAAAGGTCGGGAAGATAAAAAAACATGAGGAAAACCGTTGAAATCAAATATTCAAGATCGGTTTTCCATGTGTTTTAGGTAGAATTCCGGCATTTCGCCCACAAGTAACATGTTTTTTATCTGTTTTGAGACACGAGGAATCGAAAAATCAAGCTTTCGTCCCGGTCCCAGAACCTTCGAAAAATCGAAAAATTTTGAAGGGGTATGCCTTAAAAATTTTTCGAAAAAATGAATTTTGAGCTAGGGTTCTGGAATTTTTATGGCATCTTTCTTGATGCAAAAGAATATCACCCACCAAATTTCAGTCCCGGAGAAGGTCGGGAATTCCACCAAAAAAATAAGGGCTAGGAAAGTTCTGATTCAAAGGCATGTGAATCACCCTGTACAAGGAAAATCTAACTAGTTCGCCTTGATAGGAAACACTTGCAGGGAGAGGGTTGTGCTTCGCGGCCTTTTTTCAACTTGAAGTTATGTAGAGTTGAATGGTCAGGCGAGAGGTATAGCGAAAGAGGCATACACATCGGAATCGGAGGTGCTCGACGAGCGGCGTCAAAATAGAATCCCATCGGACGATGCAAGTGGAAGACTGCGCACGTCTTAACGAAGAAGACGCGGAGGACGGAAGGCAGTAGATCGAGTGAAATGCGGTGAGGCAAATGCGCGACTGGAACAAGTCCAAGAAAGAGAGGGCAACCGTCTGCTCGACGACGACAACGACGACGACAACGACGACGACGACGACGACGACTACGAGGATAAGCACGAGTGGAAGAACAGGAAGAGGTGGGGAGGGGGGAGGCACGCGTCATTCACGAGACTTTCTGCGAAAAGTTCTTTTTACTTTGTAGGAAATATCTCGGCGTCTAGAGAGAGCGCCACCGCGCCGGCGGCTTCTCTCATTCGGAAAAACGATTATAGAGATTTTGGCGTTGGCCAAAATCTGCCCTTTCCGTTGGGATTATCTGGCACTCGATCTCAGCCGGTTGAACATCTCTCTCTTTCTCTCTGCCACTCGGATTTGTGGAGGCGCCGCGTTGCACCGCACCGCATGATTAGAGGTTTAACGTTCCACTGGAAAGTCGAGAGCGCCTAACGCGTGTCCCGCACTCTCGGCAAACAAGGAGTTGCTTCGCCTCGCTTATCAAGGGACAGGTCGAGAGTCGAGAGGAGGAGCCTGCCGCCTCGACCGCCTCGACCGCCGCCGAGATATCCGCGCGTGTGTTCGCGCCGGACACTATGCACGTACGCACCCAATGACCGAGAAATTCCAAGGAAAGAAAGCGATAAAGCACTGGTAATAGGAGAGGAGTGCATTTCACGTTGTCGCCTTCTTTGGAATTCAAATTATACAAAGCCGGCGCCTTTTTCCCATGATAGAGCGCTACTGTCTCTCTTCTAGTAGTTGACCAGCTGTAGCTCTATCATACCTAAATATTCTTCGATCATACTATCCCACTATCCGCTTCGATATATTTCTCGGTGTTGAAAGAGAAATACATCGGTGGATTGTTTAACTCAACTGTCCAGCTGAGACTCACCAGCTCAAGCTCCAACTTGTGCACGTCGTAATATCCCTTGTAGTACTTGAACCACATGTCTCACTGCTCACTAAACGGTCTGCACAGCATTGTTAATGGCGAGAATTGGGGAGTAGCAATAGGTGAAAAGAGGGTGCTGGAAATTGGTATGGGACGAAGGCTTCTTGCCGGCTGTATGATGACAACTGGGGAGAAAAGTCGGGATAGATTGGTTGGACGTGTAAGGCAGGCCAGTTGGAAACTCGGAGGCTTGGAGGCCAGGCGATCAAAGAGTGTTCTGTTCGGGCTGGTATCGGTCAGCCGCACGGCCCGATAACTCAATCGAATAAGAAGTGAGAAGGCCACTCACTCCACTCGACCAGCAGCACCCGGCTCCTGCTCGAGGAAGCCACCGAGCCGCCCCAATACAACTAAATATCTAACGTACGTGTGACACGATGCACTCGAGGACCTTTGAGAAACTGTTTGGAGTGTCGCGCGGTATAGCCCACCAGCCAACTACATACAGACAGACCCAGTATAGACCCAGCTAACATAGCTCTAGGCGCCAGCCAACACTGCCAACACTGCCAACCAACCAGCAGCCGCTCACCGCGCGCGCCCTCGCTCTCTCACCCTATCCCCAACATTCACCACTCTTCTTCTCTTCTACATATCTATACACCACCAATCCACAATCAAAAAAAGGGATTTACCCTTTAATCAGCCCAACTCCCCGCTTTTCCCGCCACTTTCCACTCACTTTCCAGCCTCGGCAGCGCCAGTGCCTCCTTTCATTCTCAACACAAACAACTAACTGTCTCGTGAAAAAGTGTAAACACTCCCGGAGACGCAGAGTCATTGACTTCTATTAGAAATAGCTCGAGCTATCTATCTTATCTTATTAGTGATTTGGGCAAAGTAGGAGCGTCTGATTCACGAGCTAATTCATCCCTAATCTGCCATTCCAACCGTGGCTTGTGAAAATCTAATGGAGAGTTTATGGGGAGCGGATGATTCGCCTTACTAGAATACGTCACTCCGTACGATGCCCTCGTTTACTTCACGCACTTGACATTTTCTAAAGAAATGGCGCTTCTCTCATTAATCATGACACGATGAACGCGTGTGCACGCTCATAACCGAGCAAAAAGGCTGCTTGGGAGGCGCGCGCCCGCGCGCCAAAGAAAGAGCGGGGGCGAGGGGGCGAGGGGGAGAAAGAGATCTACACGCGAAAAGAGAGCATATTGATTTATGAACTGGCCCATATCAATTTCCAGACTCAGTTAACCTTTTTCACTCGGGGTCCGTGATTGCCCGCCTGCAATTATCTTTAAGAGAGAGGGAGAGAGAGAGAGCGAAGGGGAGACAAGTAGTGTCGGTCTGTTGTAATCAGCGGTGTAGCATTTTTCGTGTACCTTACTAAGCACATACAGAATGGGTGCTGGGATCAATCTCACCTGCCATTCTGATATTTATCGGCGAGCTCGAAGATAATATTTGGAGGAGTTCCATTAGGTTTCGCTTGAAAGATGCTCAAGATTCCCAACTGATAGAGTCTAGCACATCTTTCTTGGTGAATCGGGGCCTCGACGCCGAATCATCGATCACGTCCCCATTAATCTACGCATCGATCAATCTTAGAATGGTTCTCTGGCGGTATTCCCGCGCGCATATCCACCTAATCCTGAGCCTGAGAGCCTAAGAGTTTCACACAATAGTTTGGCTGGAAATATAGCGAGAAAGTACAAGTCTAATGAGATAGGGCCCAAGCTTAGGGGACACTCGCGTCTCCACCATTTTCGCCTATTCTCTCTGTAGAATCCTGAGGATGGATTGTGATCTCATTAATTAATAATGATCTCGGTCTGGGGCGCGAGGAAAAAGTGTGCATTCATCTTGAGCGGAAGGGAGAAGAGCAGGGCATGTTGGCATTCGTTTGCGCGCACCGCCCTGTAATTACAAGAGAGTAATTTCGAGTTCGTGAGACGCGCGCCACCTGACAAGATAGGCATGTTGGTTGCCGATCGTTGTCGATGATCGCGCCAATTTCTGATTTATGAACCGAGCGACCGCATGCAGTTCTCGAGATTGCATCGATTTTTAATGCAGGCAACGCGTCACTTTCTACACATAGTCCCTTTTCAGCATCTCTTTGCCTTTGCTTCTAGGAGGATATCCACCTCACCTCACCTCCCCGCCCGCGACGGCCAATAAAAATCTCATCGAATAGTTGGGTACCGCGCTCATTAGCGTTTCGACGCCACGCGACGCCACGCGACGCCACGCGACGTTGCGGCTCTACTCTATTTCCTTTACATGTATGCAAATGTCTGCTGCTTTTCCCTTCGCGAAAGGGGGTGCTTCTTCAAGAAGAAGCATCTCAGCATTTACGAGGACGATTTAGAAGTAGCTGTGTAAATGGGGAATCGCAGGGATCGATCAGAATCAATGGCTACTCGTTGAAATCAATCAGCGAGGAAGGAGAGGGGGATCGCTATATCTCTGAGCCTGGTATAGTAGCTCCGCCATTAATCAAAGCGTCCGCAAGCCCGCGAAAGATACGGATTCATTTCAACGGGCAGTCTGTCTGCCTTGTATATAATTGCCAAGCTACGCGCTATGCGTCATCTTCTCTTTATGCAGAGTTCGCCCGCCGGTTATGTTGATTACCAGCTGGAGAAACCGCCAAATGGGAGGAACTCGCTCGGTCTCATCCTCCAAAGGTTATTTCACCACTTGGACCATTTCGATTCGGCGAAATAACTATGTTAAAGTTGATATTCCAGGCCACATGCTCTCACCCGTATCACCCTCTTTCATTAGCTTCCTAATACTCACGCACACTTTCCACTCATCCCTATGAAATAATTATATCGCTCCAATTTTGGTATTAGCTTTCTCTCTCTGCGGAGAACATCGACCATTAGTCTTGGCAGTAGGATTGCCCCCCTTTGATCATATCCCATACTAAGTAGACTTTCGACCGAGGAAACATGTAGATACCACGGTTGGTAGAATGCCGTGGACCACCAAGAGATCCATCTCCAAGATTCTCACTTATCACTTGCCACTTACCGCTCGCTCGCAAGACCTACCAATCAACCACTTGATCTGCTTACCTGTAACAGAGAGAATGAAGCAAGCATTACCGCACTGTATCACTTAGTAATATCAGAATGGGCGGGCCCCTGAAGAGGTGGGGAAACTTGAACATCAACTCGGCAAAGGGAATGCCATTTTTCTTGGCGTGACTGGAGTGTGGCTGGAACGATCGTTTTTCACTGACAGGCTATCGATATATCAGGCTATCGTGTCCATGGGAGGTAGACTTCTTTATTAACTGGAGTAATCTAGTGGGGAAAATCCATTTGATTTGCTAATAAGCGATCACCAACTTAAATAATCACCTTAACGTTGGACACGCGTCAAAAATTCCGAGCAAGAGAAAAAGGAATGGTTAAGGGTTTTGCAACAAGTAGGGATGAAGCGGAGAGGAATGTATCGAGCGGGCGATCAATAGGCGGCAAGCGGCAAACGGCAGGCGGCAGGCGACATGCCACAAGCCGAACAGACCGAGATTGAACCGAAAGTGGCTTCATGGAACTGGGAGTAGCGTCTTTCCTTTCGGTTTGGATCGCTATTCCAGCGCGAAAGACTCTCCCGGATTCTCTCTTCTCCGGAGAATTAGAATGTGCCTAATTTTCTTCCGATACTATTGTTTTTCATGGAATCCTGATTGTGGGCATCGGGAAATCTTGTTGGAAAGATTGGCCGGCGATGGGCGTGGGTGAGCAGTGAGGGCGGGCTTGAAAACAAGAATTCCTGCTGGTCCTATCGAATTCTGAGCCTACGTGATTCCAGTCACGGCGACCTAATATCCCAAGGGCCGATAGACATCTTACGCCGCTTGATTTTCCCCTCGAAATAGGAGAAGTGTCGACCTCGATAGTGTTAAGGAGCGACTAGCCCAATCCATGTTTGCCTGCCGCTTCAACAGCTCATTCTCTCCCGTTACTTGAAGCCTTTTCAACTCTTCCTTCAACGCACCTTCGAACATCTCCGATTCTTCGGGGTAGTTCTCAGTAGTTCTCGACTAGCTTGAACATCCCTTTCATCTCGTCCACTCCTTATTAGCCAGCTATTAGGAGCCGAGCCTTCCTTCAACATTTCTTCATTCTAGCCTACATCCAAGTCTGTGTATACACGATACGCATCATCTATGCCTTTTCAATATGAATATGAATATGAGCAATCCTGCGAGGAATTTTTGAATTGAAAGATTGATTTGACGATAGTTGAATGGTTGATTTAGTGAGGAGTTGGTATGTTCCTGGTATCTCCGAGGCTGAAGTGCCACTGGATAGGCAGGATTTTTCATCGGCCAGTGGCACTGACCGTGGCTCCAGGCTTGGAGAACCGTTGCTCTCGAAGAAAAGAAGACTCGCCGCTGCTCGATGAGTCAGAGTCTTGAGAGACAGAAAATCTCTTGGAACTCGTACAGACAAAAAGCGTTGATATCAGACGTGCAGTCGAACTCTCCTGGCAAGTATAAAGAGCGCCTTGTGCTTTCTCCCGGTCTGAATAAGGGCCGCTCCCTTTCTTTCAAATGTAGAAATGATATTTTCACGGCGTTCACCTTAGAAGGACAGGCTCATCAAGTACTATCGCTCTCGCCAATCTTGAAGATTTCTGACTTGTTCCACTGGAAATAGAGTGCAAGAGAAGTGCCGGTAGCGTGTTGGCTCAATTCTTGCCCTTTATGACGGATACGAATCTCGACTCTCGAATGCCGATCCGAGGCCAGCAGTGGTTCGTATGAGTTTCGCAAGAGCGATCGAGCGTGCAGAGCTCACGAGCAAAACACGCATCAGTGCCTTCTGCCCCTTTTTCCCTGCCCGTAATCACACCGCGGCGCACCAGGTCGCCTCCACGCCTCTCACAAGTCGGCTAACACGTCAGCAGTTCAAGCAGTTCCCTTAGAAAATCGAGGCGCACTTCTCATAGAGATTATCATTTGAATATCAGGGCAAAGTAGTCAACCCAATGTTACTTTGGAAAGAAGTATAAAAATGAAATGCATTCGGAGTTGAAGCGTGGTTAAGTGCGTGGTTAAAATGCTTTGCGTACTCAGAGGCCGCTGGCGGGCAGAGCGTACCTCGCATAAATCTAGGCTCTAATGATCGATGTTGATCGGGGGGCGATTACCCCCGATGAAAGTTTAACTAAACGGATTACCAAGGCGGCGCGCACCTATATCATTTTTGGTGCTAATTATGCTAATCGACTGATCTTTTCGGTGTATCCACTTCTCAAACAATTTCCCTGTTAAAAGTTCTGCCTTTTCTCGCCAACTGAGCGACATGCATTCCATAGAGATCTATCGATCTCTCCCCGAGAAAAAGGCTAAGTATAGCCTCTCTCTATCGTGAAACTCTATGCTCTTCGATAGATTCGAGTACTTTTTCCTTGGGATTTCTATCGGGAAACTGGCGTGAATGTGCGAGTCTTCCCTCCTACCAAAGACTACTCTTCCGCATCTTATTCCTCCTCGACTGAACCTTTTTCTCTTCATCGCACAGCACACACCACCTGGTGAGCATCGGGGCGTACTTTTGCACTTCGTTCCTTACATTCCACCGGATAAATAATAGCCGCAAAAACTAACGGCAGTATTCAAGTTTGCTTCACCTTCGGCCCACCCTCTCCCATTTCTCTCCTCCTCCACCAATTACCTCACTTCTCACACTCTCTATCCAATATATCTATCTATCTCTTTCCTCCAATAGACTAACAACTCTTTTCCATTACCAAGGATTTATCTTGAACCAAAATTTCTGCTCTCTTTTATAAAATAAGAGAAAGCGTGCTCGATATCGTTCCAGGACCATATGAAGCTCTCTATCTCTACTGAAGAGTGTGTAATGGAGTGCGAGCAGATGCCGACAATGCATCGCTATCGTTTGCACTTCCTATTGGCTACGGCGATAAAGAGAAAATCTCAAGAGGGAGAAGGATGGTTCGGCTTATCTGGAGCGAGTGGCCGGTGCGGCGGGCGCACCTGTACGATGTGGGTGGATGGGTGGATGGGTGGAGAGCCAGCCAAGTAGATAAGCCAACAAGAGCGGCGGCAAGCAAGCCATAATCCAACAAATGGGCTCTCTCTCTCTTCCCTCGAGAAATTCTTCGAGTTTTTTCTCCTGAATATTGAAAGGGTGGACGCATGTCCTCTGCGAAATATTTCGTCTCTGCTGGACAAAGGGACTCGTCCTTCGGGGGGTGCTACATTGCTACATAGAGGAAGCAGATGACACAGCGACAATGACCGGGTAATTCCAAGTACGCATTCTGTCGCATTCTCTTCCTCTTCTCTATCTTATGCATTCGTTGCACGCTGGAAATCGGAGTGTCTCGGCCCTTTGCCACTTTCTGCACGGTGTGTGTACTTGAGTGCGAGCACAGAGAAAATGGAGGGCCACTTGTCTCGAGCCTCGCGCTCTAACTCCTTCGCTCTCAACCACGCATCCACGCAATGCTACCACGGGCCGCAAAACCTCCCGCGGAAGACGTCACCCTCGAGAGGAAGTTGCACAAGACGTTCCCTAGTCGAACGGTTTGGAAAAATCGTGAAAATCGATCGGCTTTCTTGCCCTCTCCTTGCAACGTATAACACCGAACCATTTCTAGCTCCCTTTGCCACCCCTTTTCCCCCTATTATTAGAATTATTGTTATGTTGTGTATTGATGTTAAAGACTCTATCGCGAAATTCTCCTGGTAGCGGGGAGCCAGTGAATCGGAGGATTAGTCGATTTAGATCGTATCGACATGTGGATCGAATGCCAGGTTAATGCTTCGTTCCGGAGAGTAAAGGAAGAGTCTACCTTCGCTGGATGAATGTATGTATGTACGTGATCGCGTATCCTGCTGGCGTTCTATGTGTGGAGCGGTGAAAAAGGAGAGGGAGAAGGGGTGCGCGCGTGTGCACGCCTATGCGTTGGAAGCAAGGTGGGGTACTGACCGCACATTCCACTGGGGAGGTGACCGCCTCGCCCGACTCGCTTCAACCGCTCGGCCGCTCTAAGGCACCCTCCACACCAAACACCAAACAACCATACCATCCCAACCCTCCATCCACTATAATCACCCCTCATTCCAACAAACCCTCCACTCCTAGAGAAATCATACCCGTCCCGTCTTTCCTATCAGCAATGACCAACTGCATTCTTGCTTCTAGAGCACTATTTGTTTTCAGGCGAGGCGAGGAGCCAAAAAAATCGAGAGACAGCCACGACCTCCGACAATCCGGATGGTGCGACTTACGATGCTCCTAATGGGACTTAACACATTGCTCATCGGTCACGGCTATACTTGTACTTGCACCTGCACCGCAAGCTCTCATTATTTATGTAGATTCGAGCAATGGTTTATTCAATTATGAAATAGCCACTCAAGAATCTGTTGGTAGTAGGGAGTGGAGTTGTCGCAGACAAGTATGCAACCAGTGCCGCAGTCCGGAATTAGCTAGAGTTTGCAAACTATCGCGATGCCGCGCTGCGTCTCGTAAAGTAGGAGCAGCCAGACAGGCAGGCAGGCAGAAGCAGATCGCGCTAGCCAATCGACAAGCTTAATTGGGCGTTGCTTTAATCACTTTTTCTTGTTGGCCTCGCGTTTGCCAATGAAGGGCTATTAAAAGATGAGAAAGCCGTGGCGCGGCGATGGCGTAGGTGCGTTTAGCAGTGCACCTTAGCGAGGATCAATGGCCGATCTGCACGTTTTTCAACGATTATTCCACTTGTTGCGATACGGACACAAGTAATCGAGAATGGAATGATCTTGGCTGGAATTGGGATTGGGTGGTAAGAAGGGGGGGGGAGAGTGGAGAGTGGATGTCCTCCTGGCTGGAGGAGGAGATTACTCAACGGTAGACTAGGAAAGCATTCTTGTGAGCGGTCAATGATCGGTGTTGGAGAGTGCACGTTCTCGGCCGCAGCAGAACGTGCACATCTGATCTGGTATAAGTGCAGGCGCGAGCGGCGAGCGGCGAGTAGCGAGCAAATGGAACACGAGGGTTCCACCCACATTCTAACCTACATAGAGTATTGCCGCGTACAGTTTCACCCGACACGTATCAACGACACCCCTCCTATCTGATTCTCGCTCAACGAGAACCACTATTTCAAAAAATATCTTTCTCTGGCTTGTATCGATTGACTTGATCAGGAAAAGGGGAGAAATATCAGCCACATTTTCAAGTACAATCGCGAAAGAAATTCGATATGTATATTGGAGTATTGAATGGAGTAAGCGGCACGATTTATCTTTGCTCCTGCGAGGAGGATAAGATCATCGATAATGAACGATAATGACTGCCATTACGGTAGGAAGAAAATCTGAAGTACTTGTCAAGCCAATTTCTACAGGAGGCCGTCAAAGAAAGTTGGAAGAAAGGATAGAATAATTCCCCGTGTCTCGCATTACACCTGCACGGTGCCACTTGCTACCCACTTTCAGCACTCGCGGATTCCCAACAGCCACCTGCAATGAAGGTGGACCACCTTTCACGAAGAGGAGAGAGAGAGTAGCGCTCCGTAGGCATGCTCTGCGGCGGCTCGCCTTCAACGGGAACCGTGTGGAATCAAAGAGGTGACGCCGACTTGTAATAAACTTTCTCTCCCCGAGTAGAATGTGTGCTGCACTCTGGAGTAGAGTCCGCCTCCCCATAACCCAGAGTGTTCTTTCTCTTGAGCCAAACAGAGGCGACGAGGGTGAGCAAGCGCCGGCGAGAAGAAAGAGAGGGAGAGAGCGGAACGGAAGATAACAAGGCCGAAGCTTCTCTTCCTGGTGCATAGGCACATGCGCGCATTTCCCACTAATGAACACAGCGCAAACGTTCCATTTGCCCTCAACACAGCCAATTCTTTTCAGCACTTTCCTATCCGGCATAAGAAATCACTCTTCTGACGCGAATTACTTGTGCCAATTGTCTGTCTATACAAGGAAAGTTTCGGGTCCATCGGAATTATAGATATAATATATTAAAGGGAAAGGATTGAATGATTGGTAGGTATGTAGGTACGTTCGGTTGGATTAAGGAGTGGAGTGCGCTGGCTTTGTATTGAGAGGTCTTGAGATCCGTATGAATATCCAAGTGGATGCGAGTCAAGTCCAGTCCGGGACACGGCTATCTTACATGCTTTACTAGTTAAACGCTGAACCGTTAAGCGTTCAAGGCTGGCTTTGAGTTTGGCTTTGGCTTGGGTTGTAGCGGAGCCGGCAAGCCGCCTCGCCGGAGGAAGGAAAAGGGAGTCGGGCCGGTCCAGAGGATAATAAGAGCCAGTCGGACGAATTGGCCGCGCGGCGTTTGTCTCTGGCGAGGATCGAGGTGGAGGCTAGGCTAGGCTAGGGTAAAACGCAGTCGGATTTACTGGAGTGGTTGGTGGCCGAGGATAAATGAGCCGCATAGATCGCCGCTTTTAACTCCGGTTCGACCTGGCTTGCACGCACACCTCAACATTCCTAAGCATTATATTACTAGATAGCACTGCCTTTTCGCCTGATGTCGATTATTCGAGACTGGTCGATTGTTTAGAGAGACATTAACCTGGAGTGGGTGAATGATTAATGGTAGCGTACCGGTTGATTGAATGGAGAGTCGATCGGGGCCGTATGACGGCCGAGTGACAGGATGAGGGAGGAAGGGCAAAGAGCAGCAACGTGTTTTCCGCAGGTGCAGTTAGATTAACTGGAGTTGCCGAGGGTGGACCTTGCTAAGGTCGTGGCTCCGGGTCCCTCTCTCGGTACATAACTGGCATTGCCGGCTAAGGGGACGATTGTAACCCGAGTGGATCTCCGACCACAAAAGCTGTACAACTCTCGCCGATCGTGAGTACAGACTGCGGATTACGGACCTCTCGTTTCGCTCTCGTAGTTATCGTCTCAATTCGAGAAGATTCAACGATCCTAGGCCTAGCTTGGGGGAGAAGTTTCTGCTCGAGCACTGAGACTTATCAGCAGAAGAGTGCCGCGCACAACTTGCATAGATAATTGTCGCATAGTCTATCGCAGGTTAATGGACGAGGATCATTCGATGAAGGAGCGAGTGAGCGAAGAGAGCCGAACCGGTGGTTTATCGCAGCGAATAACGGTAGGTCTGAGCTTCCGCTGAGGCGTCACGTGTGTTCTGGGAATGCGCGCCAGAGATCTCCTCCCGTCTCTTCACTTGGGCATCGCATCGCACCGCAACACAAACGCCCACCAACCACTACTAATCCTGCCGATGAGCAAACTACTTTTTCCCTTAACGATAATCCTTCCCGAGATTATGTGTAATGAGACATTTAGCGGCAGGATAAATAAAAGATTCTCCGCACTGGTAGCTGCGAGAAATTAGGGAGGAGACTAGGATGGGGCTGACTTCCACCTCAAGCTACCGCTACTGGACACCGCCCCACTCACCGGAAAAGGAAGGCCAATCTTCTAGAGGAGAGATCCGGCATCTATTGCCCTTCCTGGTGCAGTTGCCCTTCCAGTACGATGAACCGAACCTTGCTATTCCTGTTCCAGCCGTACGCCTACATACATCTCTCGGCTCTCGGCTCTCGGCTCTCGGCTCTCGACATGGCATTCCGACATCATTCCAACATTATTCCGATAGCGGCTTTGCACGAGCGCTCGCTCCTCTCCACCAATATCACTGACTGTTTCAGTCACTTTACGCATCTATCCGACAACTTGAGTCCAACTGACAAAAGTAACGCGAGGATATTTGAGACATTGAAGGAAGAGCGAGAGAGGGATCTATTGGAGGGAGTTGCAAGTAGGATGTAAGGTGGATGAGTATATGCAGTGGGTAGGGAGGCTAGTGACCTTGACCGAGACAATCAAGCATCCTCCAAGCAGCCGACCCAACTGCTGCCACTGGCACTGGTACTGGCACAGATTCCTCGCTCGGTCTGCATCTATATCTATAGCGTTCGACTCGTTCACGAGTCGGTCGGTTCGGTTCGCCTCGGCTCGGCTCGGCTCAGCCTTCGCCGCTGACCCGAGGCCGGGCCCTCGCGACCCTAGCAGCCCAGGGGCCCAACAGCCCAGAACCCCACCCCCTACTCACACAATGCTGAATCAGGACTACCTGAATTCTAGGCCAAGCTATCTCGGCATTCTGAATCGGCATGATAAAGGCCGGCTCGAGGCAGCTTGAATAACGCGAACCTGCCCCAGAGTAGGAAGGCTCTCTAGTCTCTAGGCATTATCCGCTGCTGTGTCGGATAATTCCAATTGAGGACGTAAGAAGGGCAAATCCCACATAACTATGTACCTCCACCAACAATCCAGGAAAATTATGGAGAAACCCTACACTGAGTTACAGCTCCGGGAAATCGAGCCTTTCTTTTTCCCGATTACTCCTAGTACGCTAGCATTTTCCTCTTCACGTTGCATATTCGACCTCGAATATTAAATAGCTTCGTCTTAACCTGATGCACAGTTATGTTAATTTATCGCTTAATCCCCCAATACTTGTACTAGAAAGCGATTGGCGAATCTGGCTGTCAGTCGATTATGAATTAGGAACCGCTTGAAAAAGGAGGAATGCGACCTGCTACGCCCGAGGCACTCGTCACAGTTCGCCACTCGCTACCCACACAAACCGTCCACTCGACACGTTTTAAGGGCTATTTGAGTTGGGCGCCAGCGACAACATTGTGCCAGAATGTTTTCCCAAGACTGGCTGGCTGGCTGGCTGGCTGGCTGACTGCTGCCTATCGCAACAACAAATTCACGCGTGTTTGCTCACGTGAGAAAACCCGCCGCTACTAATCGGCGATAATATTCCTGGCTGCCAAGGGTGAGTAACCGTTTCCTGGATAAGTCCGGTCGACCGGCTGACCGACCCTCCGCTCCACTCTACACTTCACACTCCACACTCAGCAGATAAGGTATGCCGGTGCTCCAGCAAGAGCAGAGCCGAACGCGCATGTCTATGTATGCGCTCTGCTCGCTGAGATATTTCGTGACTGCACCTGACAACACTGGTTGCATGAGCTGTTCGTGTCCTCTCGTCTCCCACCCTCCCTGCCCACACTGGCTCACTCGCTCGCACTCTCGCTACTCTTCTTTCCTTGCTGGCGATCTCTTCCTGTGTGAAAGGCCGATCGCGTGCCAGGGAGCTTCGTCAGCATTGAGAAATGCAGACGCCGCGCCGCGCCGCGCCGGCTCAACAGAACACCCCCCGGCCCCACTCAAAACAACTCTCTATACCACACCGCCAATTACGCTTCACTTGCTAGCCCCTCAAACCCTAGTAAACCGTTGAAAAACTATCATTTCAAACTAACACTAGCTTCTTTTATATTAATTAGCGAGATATAGAAAACACGAAACCAGTAGCCAAAGTGCCGGAACTAAACAATTTTTCGATTTTTCGAAGGTCTCGGGACCGGGACGAACGCTTGATTTTTCGATTGCTCGTGTCTCAAAACGGAAAAAAAACATGATACTTGTGGGGGAAAAGCCGGAATTCTACCTAAAACACGTGGAAAACCGATCTTGAATATTTGATTTCGATGGTTTTCCCCATGTTTTTTTATCTTCCCGACCTTTCCCGGGGCTGAAACTTGGTAGAAAGTGTTTTTTTACATCGAGGAAGAAGTAGAAAAAATTCCAGAGCCCTAGCTCAAAATTCATTTTTTCGCAAATTTTTTAAGGCATACCCCTTCAAAAATTTTCGATTTTTCGAAGGTCTCGGGACCGGGACGAACGCTTGATTTTTCGATTGCTCGTGTCTCAAAACGGAAAAAAAACATAAATGTTGTGGGGGAAATGCCGGAATTCTGCCTAAAACATGTGGAAAACCGATCTTGAATATTTGATTTCAACGGTTTTGCCCATGTTTTTTTATCTTCCCGACCTTTCCCGGGGCTGAAACTTGGTAGAAAGTGTTTTTTTACATCGAGGAAGAAGTAGAAAAAATTTCAGAGCCCTAGCTGAAAATTCATTTTTTCGCAAATTTTTTAAGGCATACCCCTTCAAAAATTTTCGATTTTTCGAAGGTCTCGGGACCGGAACGAATGCTTGATTTTTCGATTGGCCGTGTCTCAAAACGGAAAAAAAACACGATACTTGTGGGGCAAATGCCGGAATTCTACCTAAAACACGTAGAAAACCGATCTTGAATATTTGATTTCAACGGTTTTGCCCATGTTTTTTTATCTTCCCGACCTTTCCCGGGGCTGAAATTTGGTAGAAAGTGTTTTTTTGCATCGAGGAAGAAGTAGAAAAAATTCCAGAGCCCTAGCTCAAAATTCATTTTTTCGCAAATTTTTTAAGGCATACCCCTTCAAAAATTTTCGATTTTTCGAAGGTTCTGGGACCGGGACGAACGCTTGATTTTTCGATTGCTCGTGTCTCAAAACGGAAAAAAAACATGATACTTGTGGGGGAAATGCCGGAATTCTACCTAAAACACATGGAAAACCGATCTTGAATATTTGATTTCAACGGTTTTGCTCATGTTTTTCATACTTCCCGATGTTTTCCGGGGCTGAAACTTGGTGTGGAATGTTTTTTTGCATCGAGGAAGAAGTAGTAAAAATTCCAGAGCCCTAGCTGAAAATTTATTTTTTCGCAAATTTTTTAAGGTATACTCCTTGAAAACTGGTCGATTTTTCGAAGGTTCTCGGACCGAGTGGTTCATAATTGGATTGCTTGAGTAGGAAAGAAAGGAGGGAGGGGGCGGGCAGAAGGGTGAGTTAGAGCGGGTATCGTAGACAAATGCACCTGCATTCCGTCCCACCACATCCCGTCCAATTACCAGGCAACGAATGGGATGGGCTTCTCGGGAGTCCGATAGTCGGGAATGCTCTGCTGGAATTATTTTCCTCGATCATGCAATATTTATATCCTGAGCGGGCAAGATAGCGGCTGGAAAGCCGCGAAAGAAGGAGAGGGATGATCTCTAATCGTTAGAGCGAGCGGCGGGCGAGCAACGCCGGATGCCGGGTTCACATTCAATCGAAACCTGTTCGCCAAGTGGCGGTGCGACCGCGAACTGGCATTAGCCTTGAATTATTGCGAAACACGGAGCCGAGAAAAATCACGAGGATTCGGACCATTTTCTTGAGACTTCCTGAGAGACGAGATGAGATGGTGGAATTCGACACGACTACTGAGCAAGCAAGAGCCTCAAGATCTTGCAAGGAATATGCTAGCGGTCTTCGAGCCGAAGAACCAGCCGACCGCCAAGTGTCTGGATGATTCTCCTTGTGCGAGAGCCTCTCGAACCAATTCTTCTGGTGGTAGAAGCAGAAGGCAGAATCTTCGGAATCTTCGGGAAAAGGAGAGCATCGGAGAAGAAGGGCTGTACGAGAGAATTGAAGGAAGCAGGATAAAGGGGACAAGGGAGACTGAAAAATTCCGCCAACATAATTATTTGCCACGAAGGCCGTGCTGCGCTTGTGAACTACACGAGCAGCTTGAGAGTGTATGAACATGAACGCTACAGTCTCCCGCCTAGCTGGTTTACCTGTTGGGGCAGTCGACACACTCTTGCCACTGTTACACAGACACGACAGCGCACGACAGCGGACGACAGCGCACGACGGCCGACAGGTATACTCGGGAATCGGTTGAAATCGAGGCAGAATGGCGAGTGTGCGCGTGAGAGAGGGGCGGGAGGGCCGGTGGGCTGGGGTGGGGAGTGGCTAATCAGGAGGAGGAAAAGTGAGAAGTAGCAGAGCGACCAGTTGGCAGGGCTCTCCAGGCAGAGAGGAGGAATGGGGATTTTCACCGCTGGAGTGCTCTTACAATTACTCTTATCGGGATAATATTACTATTCAATTGTGTTAGTTACTCTGTGATATTTATAAGTAAAGTTCACGGCGGCCCAAATATGCTGAGAAATGATAGAATTGTAACATAGTTTCCTTTCATATATCGGGCTGAAAATGACTGTGAAATATTTGTCATTGGAGCGATAGGTAGTATGTATGTATGTAGGTAGAGAGCCAGTCGAATTCCAGGATTCCGATATCGTCGGGTGCTCTCGGAATCCTCTCATTATCAAATTTGATAAAAGAGATCCGAAGTAATTAGCCCTTAACGAACAGAAGGATCTCCGGGGTGGTGGAGTGTAGAGCTACTGCTGGACTACTGAAGGACGTAGTTTAATCGGTGAAGGTATGTAGCAACCTTCATGAAACCAGAAGATTATGAGTTTGAATTGAAACAAAGGAGAACAAGATCGGATTTCTTGGAAGCCGAGAGGCAAATTCGGTGAGGATAATTCAATTGATGTTGTTAAACGGGGCAAGAAAGGAAGCAGTGCACACTACTGCCAACCCCTCCCCGAGGAATGCAATGCTCGGCACGCGATAATAATTTCCGGAGCGCAATGGGCCGTTGGCTCGAGAGGCGACGCGACGCAATGAAACCGGAATGCAGAAGATGGGAGGAAGAAAACGGCGGTGAGAGCGAGGCTGGGAGCCGCTGACTGGCGACTGGTGCTCCGACAGTGTTAGCCTATCGCCTATGAGTATGCCTATGTAGTACTCCTCTCCGAGAGGGCAACCATATTGAATGAATCATCGAGGAAGGCGCTGCTCTTCTCTCGGAACATCATAGATTCGAGTATAGGAGAGCCGAGGGAAAGCGGGAAAAGCTAAAGAACTAGTTGGTTGATAGAGCCGTGATCGATTCTAATTATGTATGCGTGGTGAGGAGAATGAGAGTAAATGAAGGTAAGTGGAGATGGAGATAGGCGTAGAGCCGGTATAGGCGTAGGTCGTGGGAGCAGCTTGAGAGTGAGTTCGAGGATGACAGTGTGCTGCTCGTAGCCAAGGACAGAGCGGCGAACCTATATGTATTCTAGGCAAGGTATACGTCGCGCTTCCAACTGATGGTCGAACCTGATGCGTGAAACGCTCCGAGATGAGGAGGAAGATAGGCCGGCTTGGTATGCAACTATCGAGAGCAGGTTGGGTGATATTGGAGAGACTGGGAAAAAGGCGCGTTGCAATGAATGAGCCGCGAGCTTGAAAATAGGAATCTCTGCGGTTGAGAAGAACGCGAGCGGCCCCATTCGATTGATCCATATGTAACGTATAATCGGCTGCGGGCATGCGAGCCCGCCAGCGCAGCGGCGGCGGCGGCGTCAAGGCCAGTTACTCTGAAAACTGGCCTCGCAGTCTTAATCTAGTTGGGGCTATAAATCCTGAGTGCAGGTAAGATGCCTACCTAGATGGAGAATGGTTCCAAGTGGCAAAGATGTTGGGAGCATCGATTGAATATGTTGGAAGGTAGGCGGGCAAGGCAACGTGACACGTCTTTTTATCCGGCAGAGAAAGAGAGAGAACGAGAAGATGGTCCAAGATCGGGCCCAGGATCGATCGCCAATCATTTTGAGACGACATATGAGTTAAAGAGAGCGAGGGCGTCTGCAGCTTGAGACGCACCCTCCCTCCCCGAGGATAGTGTTATGCGAGTCGGTCAACAGCGCACAATCACCTTTAACCAGTAAAGCTGACAGTTTGTCCAGTTTCTCGGCCCTCCCACTGCCACTCCCAGCCCTCATCAGTCACCGAAGAATGAACCGGCTGTCGAGAACCTCCCTCAGCTCGCGAATTAATGAATTCTCGAGGGCTAATCGACCGCGCTTCGAGTAGTGCGTGAATAACAGGAAGAGATAAGATTTGAGCGTGAGCCTAGTTGTTTGGCAGGAAGTTTGAGTGGGTATTTCGCATCTATTGGAAAGGTGAAGCGAGGACCCGTGTCACTCGGTCTCCCGTGCACCTGCACAGCTGTCCAGCAGCTGGCCGTGCTCGAATCACGTAGCATATAACGGTGCAATCCTCGGGAAGAAATAGCCACAAGTCGCGCGCAGCACAGCGCAATCCTCTGGGAGAAGATTGGCGCTCGCTCGGCAACAGTGAGACCAGGCGTAACGTCTTGGAGAAGCTACGATACCTTTCGTTGGGATAGTACGGCCCGAATAGTACACCCATCAGCCAAAGTTACGAGGATGCAAATCAATTATTAGAATGTCAAGCGACACTCTCCGCCTCTGGGCTATGGCCCTCGGTAAATCTTGGCCTTATTCTTTGAAGGCTTGTCCGCCGATAAAGTATCATCGAGCGATAAGAAAGCGCCGAGTAAGACGAGAGAAGAAACAGGCTTGAAACAAAGCGCGAGCGGCAACTCAGCACGCGATCCAGCAATTTGTAAGCAGGTTACGCGAGCCCGGTACCTCGCACACTTTGCTCCCTCTTCACTCCCCACCAACCACCAACCACCAACCACCAGCATCAACCTCTTCTGTTGCTTCTGCCCCAACCCATCCCTACTTCACTTCTACTAACGTGAACCACAGAATAGCTAAGGCATTATTATTACTGGAGGCAGAAAAGAGCCCTAGTTTGCCGCTAGAGAGATACAACTAATTGCGAGCGTCTCTCTGCGCTTTGATCCCACTCTGACAATAAGAATGAAAAATCCTAACTTTTTCTTCCGCGTTGTCGTAATCCCAGGAAGGAAGTAGAGTGCTCTTGGGCGAAATGAAAGCGTACCACGGAACGTTTCAATGAAATCTAGCCAGAGGAGGATACTCATCTGGAGCGAAGTGGTAGTGGATGGTGGCTGGTGGCTGGTGGCTGGCGAAGGAGGATCGCGAGGAGGTGGTCAAAGGTAAAGAAGAAGCAGCAGCAGCAGCAGCAGCAGAAGAGGAAGCTCGTGTCGGACAGGCGTTCGATTCTCTTTCGGGGCGGGGAGGAAATGACAAGCGATATAGAGAGACACGCACCTGCCACCGAGCCAGCCAAGATTCAGCCAGGCCAATCCACATAACACCACTATACACGGTGGAAATAATAGAACTCCGCCAGTTTCCAGCACTGGCAAGCAGGAGCTATACTCAATCATTATTCTTAACGATTTCAACTTATATTCTGCCAGTCTATCTCTTTTAGTTTGCCTGTTTAAACACGTTAATCTCACTTGTGAATTATTAGACTGGCTGATAATAGAACGTTATAGTTATTACCACCCTGTAGATCAACGGTACGTAACTCTGTTATGTAAGTGGGCACCGCGCGAAATATATTTTTGAGGAAGGCGCACGTGGCTGAGTGGGTGGGTGTATCAAGATTTGCGTGCAGGATATCTCGCGTTACCACGCATCCTTGCTACCCTGATGCGCCGCGCCGCACCTTGGTAATCCGAGATTTTTTCCCTCCATTATTACCTCGGTAATGCGAGTTTCTGGCCACATCTCAACAGGCCTGTTGAATCGCCTCTATTCCCTCTACCGACCCTTCGACTAACTCCCCACCTAGCTAATAGTTTCGGTGGCATGTACGGAAGGAATGAGAATGTGCGTAAAATGGGTGGGTCTGGTGGAGGTAGTGCTCTCTCGGGTAGGAGCGTAGCATGTGCAAAAGGCAGTCCTGCCATAATCGGTGCAGGCAAGTTATACGGCCTGGTTGTCTGTATCTGGAGCGGAAACAGAAGAAAAACGAGCTGGTGCTCGAGCCCGCGAGTCAAGCACGTATCATCCTCCGGCCACAGTTTACCAGTTTCATGCGCTTTCCAAGTCCGTGCCAACTTGTTTCAAACGAATGCAAAGTTGCCGCTGGTATCCACCGCGCCGCATCAGGCTCTTTGCACCCGATATTTATCAATTCATTTAGGCAGTTAGCAATAGTTGGGTGAGAAAACTGCACCTCCTTCTCGACTGCTGGCTCTTTTTTCATTCAGGCTAGACTTGGCAAGCCTTAAGGATGAGTTTCTACGCCAGCTTCCCCACGCTCTTTCTCTCTATCACACGGATGCCTGCCTATGCGCACACACTCTCAGCTAAGTTGTTCGCCGAAGGAAACCATTGCCAAGGTGCCTACCTCGGTCACGTATCTAACCGGAGTGTCGTAGCACGAGGCTCTTTAGGACTGGGGAAATCGACTGGATTCCCTGCTCCAAGTCGTAGACAGGAGAGCCACGGCTACCACCACCACCACCACCACACCCCAGCCCAACCCAGCCGGTTCTGCTCTGTGTGTGTTTTTTTAACGCCACTGAGCTGTCTCATAACGGGCACTAGATAGTAGAGGGACGAGGAGAGCACGCCTGACGGGAACATGAAAGAACATCCTTCAGGATATGTTATTGACAGAAGGAGAGAAGCTCGAAAGGACTTTAGCCTGACGCGCACACGATTGCGTTCGAGGCAGGTGTCTCGTTTCGCCAGTTATCTTGTAATTTCGCTCCATAGATTCGCTTATTAGAGGGCGACTTGCGGTGGTTTTAACATTTTTCAAGCGCAGGACTCGTTACTCCAAACTAATGTCGATCTTCCAGAAGAAAGAATGAGTGGCGGGGGGAGGAGGAGCTGCAATCCTGCGGAACCGCATGGTGAATGGTTGGTTGGTGGTTTTATGCCCAGTGGCCATCAGCTGGAGCGCATCCGCGCGAGCCTCAGCCTGCTTTGCAAGGGAAAGTCTTCTCTTCAGTTGGCTGTTCTCCGTTTGCCATTTGCCGTTTGCCGTTTGCCGTTTGCCGTTTGCCGGCACGATCTGCTCCCGCTGCTCGTTCCTTCAATGCGGAAGAGCACGATCCCTGCTAATCGATCCAGCCGACCCCTTTCATATTGATATACATTCTTCGGGTAAGTGTCGATGGCAAGGCAAGCACTTGACAAGATCTCATTGGACGGAATGAGATAGGACCTAATACGCCCTCCTCCGCGGCTCTAATATTTCCTTCTCCGGCTCGTGCCAGTGGGCTAATTAGTTAGCATGCGAATAGGAGGAGGTAGAGTGGCGCGATTGCCAGGAGGTTTTTGGTTTGGCGGTGGCGCGGTACGGGTAAGAACTCTAGTATTTCTCACGATTTGATTTGGCGAAGCTATGCTTCCACGGCTTGTTAGCATAAAGCGATTGCTACAGAGTCAAGCGCACTGGCGCGCGCCCCCGAGTACAATAGAGCCAAGTCACTATAGCACGCACCCAGTGTGGAAGTTTTCCCACAGTTCCGGTGCGAGCACAATGCCGAAAGGACGCACACGCATCCTGTCGGACGGCACCTTCCGGTTCGCTCACTCTCTCCCTCTACTTGCCCCCTTTGCTTCTGCCACTGCTTCTACAATACTATGCGAGCGCCTGTCTTTCGCGGGCCCCTTTTCTTCCTGAACTTCCTACGAGCTGCACAACAACCTCCCCGCAACCTCTCCGCTCGTTCTGCTTCGGAAATTTCGAGGAATCGCGCTTTGTCCAACCGAGCAACAGCACAGCTCTGTCTCGGGACTGGCCATTCGGATTCTGACACCCGAAGCCGCTCACTCAGACAATTAGTATAGCCAGTCTGAGCTACAGATCGACCTCTGCCGGCTCTCACGGCTCTGGCAACGTTAGTGCCACCTCATACCGTCTCTGAGTGTAGCGCGCCGCGCCGCGCCGCGCCGCGCCGCGCCGCGCCGGTGGTCCGTACCTTATTAAAACGAGTTGCGGAGGCTAGTCTGAGAGCCCACCGAGGAAAGAATCTAATACGCGTAACGTCTTAATGAAAAAACGAGTGACTGCTCCAACATGAGCCTAGTGGCGCTCGAACCCTTTGTCCAGAGAGAGCATAATCGGTCGAGCCAAGAGGAGGCTCCGTGAAATCGATGCAGCGTCAACGGGTTTCTGACGTAAGAGAGGTGTACTAGAAAGGGCAGACAATAAGCCCCCATTTTTTCCTCGCCCTTTTCCCTCCGTGTCAGAGGGACAATCGAGAGCAGAAGCAAAGCGCAAAGCGCAAGGTAGATGGCAAAGGGTCCATGACGACACACATACATACACTGTACTTAGTATAGGGTGGAGCGTGACCGTGCCGAGACGCGCTGCTGGCTGTCGGCGACAGCTGGCGAACTGCGGGCTACTTTCCAGCATCCCCCATAGAAATTGGGAAAGGTACGACCTACCGGTGAATATAAAAAGAGCGTGTCGAGACTCGAAGAGTGCTCCCCCGCTGCTTAGGGCACACTGCTCGATACATGGGAATCCCATGGAATTCTTATTCGCACACCAGTCTCTTGGAATTTCAATCGACTCAAAGATATTGCTTAAAAAGTAGATTTACTATTTTGCAGGAGGACGTGCGACGAGAGTGGTTCAGCAGAATGAGGAAAATAGAAAGGGTAAGGTGTGTCCTGAGTCCCAGGGAAGATATCCTATAAAAATGCTGTAGGAGCCAGGCCGACTCTGGGCCGGCGCGATAGAAGAAGACGCGAAGGAGCAACTCGCGTAATTCGTATAAAAGGACGCTACGGGATGTCAGGCCTGCTCAAGATTCATCAGGGATTCGTAGTGAGGGGAGAGGGGAGAGGAGAGAGGAGAGCCACGCAGAGAAAGCAACCCCCTTGTCGTGTAAATACTGGTATCGAGTGTGTACTTAAATATGTGTACGCGCGACCTCTCGCGATGGGGCCAAGCCTCTTTCTTGGAAGAACGGCACGTGTTTCCTCCGCTCCTCCCCCCAAGCCCTCTCGGTATTCCATTTGATTTGGCATTGTCATGCAAATTGCGCGTTGATTCGAGTGCTTCGCGGTACTCGCTTTGCCAAACGGTCTCGCGATCCACCCTCTCCGCTAACGACCATCCCCTCTTTCCTCTCCATCCAATACTCGCTCTCTACTTCTTTACAAGTTTAACAATAAGGCCGACTCATTCGACACTGAGAGTTCTTCTATGAGAGTCGAAATCAAACTCTGGCAAGTAGAAAGCTTCGCCAAGGGAAGCTCTGAGCTTTTGCACGTGCAGCAAAACACGCAGAGTGGCATGTGGTGGGGCGACTTAATATTTGAATAACTGGCGTAGGTTTAACCCGGGCGAATCAACGGCATATCGGTGCAGCCATAATCAGGCGACATTGTGCGCCGTAGATTATGGGGTAGAGAGAGGGACTCGGTCTGCCGCTGGCTTCACGAATGCATAAATAATGGACTTGCGAGACGTCCCTCCCTCCCTACCTACATACCGCTCCTCTCTTTCCAACGACTTTGCGACAAGCAAACCGAGCACCGTAAAAACCCCTTTCCTCCTACTCCTCTATATCTTTGCACCTGTCCTCCCTCCCTCCTCCCATCTCCTGAGAAGGGACTACCACCACCCTAACAGCACGAGAACGCTTCCAGAACTTGGAAATCTCCATCATTAGATCACTCCGAATTACTTTCTTATGGCATCTATTCTCTCACTCCCACTACAACCACCACTACCACTGTCACTGGAGAACTGCTGACAATTCAGGCATATATTACACATGTACTCTTCTCGGCTTTTCCTCCACGACTGCGCCATCCAGATAATTGTTACTCGTGCTACAGATAATATTGTCGGGTATATACGAGATAATATCGTATCTCTTTCTCTCGTTCTGGTGGAAAGGCATATGATAAATGGGCCGGGACTTGCGACGGTGTTAAACTACTGGCTCGGTGATGTAAGATACTTGGGTTGAAATCGGCCGGCATTGTTCACTCGGGATGCCGATGTGGCCGATAGTGGGGCCTGGTCGAGACCGGTGCTGGTGCCGGTGCGGCTGCCAGCGATTCCAGATAGAGCCAGCCGACCGCCCGTCGAATATCGCGGCAAAACAGTTGGTTCGTTGTTACTTGCCATCCTCTCGCGCACGCACGCACCCACATCCACCCCCTATCCCTTATTCACTCCTTCCTCCGAGCTCCTTACGTAAAGGCTGAAAAACTGGCTGTAGATGAGTGGACTGTCCTCAGGAAGCTGGCGATGAGAGATCCGCCAGTTCAATGAAGATAAGAGGAGTTGAAGGCGTGCTTCGGAAGTGCGGAGCAGTGGCTTGTTCAATTAGTGTTCGATTCGAATGAGATGTGTCGCGCTGGAATCGGTAGCCGAGATCGGCTGGGCTATCCGATGGGAGAAAAGAGCGAGTAGGTCGGTGCTAATGTGCTCTTGGGCAAGAGAGAACGATCTCGCGAGATACCGATCAAGTTTATGGAAGCGGGGAGGGAGGGCTGTTTGGTATGCTGTTCGAACCGGTATATGCACCCGCGGCAGAATCGATGCCATTCATTGCGTAACGAGCCACTTAGCGCAAATCAAACTAATAGTCCATAAACCATTCTACCTGAAATCGAATCCGGCTGAATCCGTTCGCCGCGGCGCCGCGCCAGTTGATCCTTAATTGGGACTGGGCGGGCATATTAACAGCTATCCAATATACCATCGAATTGTGTATGAGTCACTATCGAGCTATACAGCGGCTTGTGCAAATAAACTTGGAAATGACACCAAGCTGCAAGCCATTCTACAACTTACCCGGTTCATTCAAGGTCAATCGGCCCTTGCCAGAATATTCATCATTGAATGCGCACAACAGCAGAAGAACACAACAATTATTGTTGCCTCCAAAGCATTTCTTTCTCCCTACTTGGCGTAATAAAAAGGACACCTTCCAGAGAGCTAGAGGAAGAGCAAGAGGAAGAGCAGGAGCTCGATGCCGTTGCCACTGCCGCTGCTATATTTCCTCCTAGGAAAACAATGCTCTCCGACGAATGCGATTAGAGAAACACGAGGGGCTCCTATCAGGGTGAAGATCGGATTTGTAGAGCGACGCGGGCAAGCGTGCATCCCTCAGCCCTCCTGTCCAACCGACAACATGCGCCCCCCTCCCACATTCCCTCCGCTCCGTCCTCTATCATCTACAATCGCTGCATTATGCACTCGAGGATGAAATATCCTGGCTCTTGCTTAATTGAATATCGAAGGAAGATCTTCATTCAGTGTCTGGATTATTGCTGGAGTGAAAAGAGGCTTGGCCACAACGCAAGGAAAGAATGCCAATCAAAGTGTGATATTACATCTAGTGTTAAAGCGCGCGAGTGGCAGCAAGGAGGAATGAGGTTTGCTGCAACCGTAGCAAGTCCGCTGCAACGGGTTACTACAGGACGAGTCTCGACTGGTTATGATTGGATGGAGCCTGCCTCACATAGAGACGCGAGTCTACACAATCATGGAGAGAGGCAGCTCGCGCAATGGGATCGATTCACCTGTCTCTCTCTGGCGCTGGAAGTGCGTGACGCGTTATGAGGCACATACCGAGGGAAAAGGCAGCTAATCCTCGATTAGCAAGAGCCGGGAGGAATAGCGCTCGGGCTCCGTCGAACCGAGTGATGGCAGCTCTGAGAAGAGAAAGATTGTATCGCAGCTAAAGAATGGGCCGCGATATTGCCACGGTAAGGGTAACGGGTAAGAGAAGAGTCCCGCACAACAGAATTACCCTCGAAATATACCGGAGACTTGTATACACATCCCCACCCACTCCTCCTTCACTCTCGTTTACGTAGCTACGTATCTCTCATGCTCCCAGAGTATACATCTATCTACACATGTGTCTACATGGCGAGATGTACCGTTTCTCTTATAAGGACGCCTCAACATCGCCCAAGCATTAGAGCCCAGGCCAGTGCAGCGCAAGGTGCATCCTTCCCTACCATTTCCTAGTAACACTCCAATATTCTCACCCAATTCTCATAAAATTTTCATAATTACACGGGCCACTGCGACACCTCATCACCTACGCTTTCACTCTTACTGGATATCTCTAGCAAAACTCTAGCATGCGGCAAGAAGAAATCGCGGATAAATGGCATGGGGGGCGGGATTGAAGGAATATAACAGAAGAGAAGAGAAGAGAAGAGATGGAGGGAAGGAGGGTGGGTGGACAAGCTTGTAAATCAGGTTCGACGGGGAGACGTGTCGCATATTAAAGAGTGATATGGGACACGCCCGGCATAATAATGGATCGCGGTCACAAGCAAAGTCCCTTTAGGAGGAGGCGAGGCGAGGCGAGGCGAGACGAAGCAGGGCGATCCGGGTGGGCGAAAGAGAAGCGCGAATGAAAGTCCTATCTGGGTGTTGTTGGTGTGTGTAAGTATGTAGGTATGTCGAATGAAAGTCGAGTCAAAGGGCTCGGTGTCAAGTGCCGAACGTGAGAGACCAACTGACCGAGAAGGCGAGAGGCGAGAGGCGGTACGCGCAGCAGGAGGAGAGAAACGGAAGAGGCTATCTTATCAAGCGTACACCATCTAAATACACCTGAAACAACAATCGCTTATAAGAGGCGATCTCAGCCGTGGAAGGTCGAGACCGATCATGAAGATCCGAGCGATTCTTGAGCAGCTCTCGATTGGAATGATCGAGTGGTGGAAGGAACGAGGAGGAAAAGTACGAGTAGCGAGGCTCTCGGGGATTAAAGTAAACGAAGTGAATCTGCTCCCGTTAGTGTAACCAGCCTGCGGAAGGCGAACGGGGAAAATGGAGTTACGGTGAATTTAATTACGATCATTACCAGAACTTTTTCTGATAGTTAGCGAGTCTCGTTGCTGCTCGCCACTGGAAAGAACGGAGGAGAAAGAGGGGGCGCGAAACCGCAACTCGGCACCGTTTGCCCCCTCGAGTGGGACGCCCTGTCATTAAACTCGATTCTGACTTTATCATTGTTAGCGCCGTTGTCGGCACTGTCGTCGCGCTCGCTGCCACCGCTTAGAAAAACCGGCCAATTAAGCCTATTAGTTTGATCATTCGGCGACACGTACCTATTTAATTATCATTCTGATACACATATTGTGGCCATTTTCTATGTACATGGTGAACATGGTGAAGATGGTGAATCGCGCGATTACAAGAGTCTCGCTTTTGCCACATTCTGGGCCGATAAAGTAATCTCACGGAATGTCGATATAATTAGGGAAATTATCGGAGAATGCGAGACTTCCTGTCTGAAGCGATGGCTCAACGGATCATTATAAAGATTGATGCTGCTAGGAGGAAAAAAGCTTGCAGTTTGCTGGATTCCCTGGAGTGATTTGGGGAGTCGAGCATATTCTAGGAAGGATCAAGGACGTCGGCCTAGAGTCTCGAGATGAAGGAATGTCACGGTCGAACAAGGATTCTCCAAGAGCGGACAAAGAGAAGAAAGCTTGTACGATTAAGGATATCCGTGGTTTCTGCGAAATGGAAGCTGAGGAATGTCCAGGATGTCATAACTCGTTGTCCCCCCGAGCGAGTTCAGAGGGGTTCGCAAAAAGAGAACATGTCCTTTTCACTGACACGAGCGCTGCTGCTGCCCCTATGTCTTCCTTCTCCTCTTTTCTTGCCCGTTTCTCTCGTAAAGAAGGCCAACAACACTCCACTGACAACACCCCCGTCGCGATTTTCATATTCACAATTAGCATTTCTTCTGCCTCGCCTTTTCGGATTCCAGCCCAACAAAGGGCGACAAAGAGTGAGAAATGCAAATTCGCACCCATCGCTATGCCGAGGGTGATACTTGTCCCGAAAGAGGAGAGACTCGCTTTGTCTCGGAGTGGAGAGAAACGTAATTGGCGGGACGGGAAATATTAGCATGCAATCTGGAAAGTGAACCGACGCGACGCCCTATTATGTCAGGATTATCAGCATAGCATTGGAAAGGGTGGCTTTTTCCACTTCTACCTCCCTTTCTCTCAGCGGGCGTTTCCTATGGAAATTACCAGGCAACATGACTAATTGTGACAGGCTCCAATAGTTGTTTCTCCAATTCCAACTATAGTCTGAGTCAGTCCAAGACTGGGAATTCTTCGCATGCCCTTTGCCAAAGCGGAGCTCCAATATAACGGTAATCGACATCGAATCGGCCTTCCAATTCACGACGCCAAGCCGATAAAGAGATAGAACGAACAATAGAGCGGCACTGGAGCGACTTGACCAAGTGGCTCGCTCGGAGAAACTCGGCTGCGAGGACACGTCTCAACCGATTCCCCCTAATCTCCCTCTCATCTCCATCACTTTTTTCCAACATCAGCCCAACTCCGACTGGTTCGAGTTGAGCGTGCACTCGGTATCGGACGCGAGTAACTACTAAATACATACATATCTTTCTTTGCCACGGCGACAGCCTCCTGCTGCCCGCTCAAACGAGTTGCAACTACTTACGCGCCCAGTGCCCAGTAAAAGGCTGAAGATATCAGCTGTTTGAGATGAAGAGTTGGGAGTGGCGCGCGCTGCAACCAGTTCTGGCTCAAGCAGCCTTGCCGAACGAATTAGCATGTAGAGAGAGCAGGACGTGGGGCTAATCATTCGCAGGATGCTTCGGGTGGCATAGATGGGGAGGGGCGCGCTTATTCGCGAGTCGATGTTCGAGATTTGGCTACCGTGCTCCATCAGGCCCGAACGTCGATCTTATCTTCTGGCAGGAACAGCAGCAGGCCCACTCGCTCCCGCTCCCGCTCCCCAGTATAAGACTTCTCCGCGTGACTCGCGGACCCCTTCGACTTGGACCCCATTCAGCCCCTTCTCCCCACCCCCTGCCCAACCGACCACTTCTCTCTCCCTTCTCCCGTCACCCCGAACGAAGGTGCATCGCGATTTAACTAGATGCGCACCTTGGCAGATCCCTATCTCTCGCATCTCGCATGCTCCTTTCCATGAGGTGGAACCTCCTTCTCCTCTGCCTTCCTCCGAGAGAGTTCACCTTCTCTCCAGAGCTCGAGAGATTCGTACTGTTTTAAGCCGCGCTCGCCTTTCGGACCCCATCACGTTCTTTCGTCTTCTTTCTTTTAGCCAGTGAAATTAATGGTGCATCGTGCACCCACCGGAAAAAAGCTCGGTACAGGATTTCAAAGGTCTCTGATTCCGACACTAGCAGAACACTCCCCCCATTTGATCCAGCCGGTTTTCCGCAATGAATTCTCGCGATTCTTCTCGGTGTACGTTATACCGGGAGAGAGTACCGATTTTGCTCTAATTATGAGAGGATATGGCATTGCGAGGCATTTCTCTTTTGCAAAAGCTGCTCAACTTGAGTTTCTGTGAAGACCCGGATCGATTTGTAAACACAAGTTGAGGACATCAGCTAGAATGATATGTTTACTGGAATATAGAAGACGCGCACGACTGTGTGTGTGTGTGTGTGTGTGAGGCAGCGTCTAGAGCCTGATCTCCCGTAATGCTAGAAACGCGGAAGCAAGGTTCAGCCAACTTTAGGCTGCCGTCTAATGAATATTTCATGCGGAGCACCTAGCCTTTGCTCAGCGATGAGCCAGTTTGCTGCTAGGACATAGGAATAGAAGGCCGCCGACACAACTAGTTCTGGCGAAAATATTTCTATATCTTGATGGGCCCAACGAGGAATTTGCGAGGGTGAGGGCAAGCGAAATTATCCAACTGGACTGGAGTGGGTAATAGGATTTCAAGAGTTAGATTGGTGGCTGCCAAGGGAGAAGTAAGGCGAAACGTGTATCTGATGAGTAAACGCAACAGGCAACGATAAACAAAGATCGGAGAGACGGTGACCTCGGGGACAAATGGTTGAGAAGAATTGTGTAGCTCGCACCAAGGAACAACGAGAGTACACATACTGTGATGGACATTTTTGAGGAGGAGGAAGATTGTATTGGCTCACCTCCTTCATGCCGTCGAGCCTGCCGAGACTCTTGGTACCCCTGATCGGCGGGAAGGCGGCTTCATGCCAGCTAGCAGTGTACGAGTGATTTTGCTCGGCAGATAGGTTCAATCCCCTTGCTCTGCTCTTGCTCTTGCGCTTGTCGAGGAGATGCTTGGCTCTGGATTTCCGGACGGGCACCGCCGGGTCGTCCTCGGGGTCGCTCTGCACCTCCCAACGCGAGGGCGATTTGAAGCGGCGCCTCGGGCTCGTCGGCGAGGTCACCGGCGAGGTGAGCCTCTGCACGAGGCTCCCGAACATGGTCATCATTCGACCCCGATATTCTCCCCAAGCACTGACCAACAGCAACGATGACCAACCGACACCACTCGACCAAAATATTGAGATTCAATCTCACGCGAGCGTCATCCTTAAACTGGGACTACTATCTCCGCGAACATTACACCGCCACCTTCACTTCAAATATCCACAGGTGCTTCTTCGCAGATGATTTCACTAACTCTCTCTCTCTCTCTCTCTCTCTCTCTGTTCCTCTCTCGACGACAAATGTCGACGAGGATGACTTTCTTGTTACGTGGAAGGCTTGATTGAGCGACCGATACCCGGTGCCGCTCTCATTGCAATTGGAGAAGCAAGGATTGATTGATTATACGCTGGGCACAGTTAGTAGGTTTTCTCGAGAAGAGATCCTATTGATGGATCGCGTTTGAGAGATCGGGGGGAGAGGAGCGACGTGTCAGAGGCGAGGTGAGGTAAGGCGAGAGCGGCCCGGATGGATCGAGTGGAAACCAGGCACAGGTATTTGCCTTGGGGCGCACCGCGCACTGCTCGCTCTCCCGTCTGGGCCTCACGTCCTCCTCCTCCTCCTCTCTCTATCTTTCTCTCGCTCCCTCTTGCTCTTTCTTGCGTCGTCACTACGCGCGTGCATGCGTGCCTGCGTGCGTGCGTGCGTGCGTGCCTGCGTGCCTACTGGGACCAGAGAGAGGGACTGGCAAATTCGGAGTAAAATCGCCGCATTCCAATGTTCACTGATGCTCACTACGCGTTCGATGAACTTGCACTTGGCACTGGCACTTGGCACTTGGTAGGTGAGTAAGATGGAGATATCGCTCGAGAGCGAGAGCGAGAGCGAGAACGCGAGCGCGAGCGATAGGGAGAGGGAGAGGGAGAGCAGGAGGATCGGAATGGGGATGGATAGGGGGCCCGTAATGCGCAGCTTCGAGTTGCGTGGACCTAGCACGGACTAAGCGCGGAACCGGACTGCCCGAGCCGAGCGCTCGCTGCGTCGTCCAACCGGTTGGCCTCGCTTACACGAGCATTCCCGAACTTCCACGAACAGCACACTTCCCCACAATCTCGCCAGAGTGGCCTGCGATTCGCCGGTTACCATGGAGATCGGGACATATCCTCCGATGGGCCCATAGGCCCTCGCCTTCGCCTTCGCCCTCGCCCTCGCCATCGCCATCACCATCACCATCACCATCGCTCTCGCTCTCGCTCTCGCTCTCGCTCTCGCTCGCGCCCTGCATCCCCAGTTACCGCCGATATACGCGCTCTCCTCTCAAGCTCCTTTTTCACTTCCCTCTGCTTATATCTCCACTACACAGCTCATAATCCCAACAGAATCTTGAGGAAGGTGAACTTGAAATTAGACTAACTATGCGTGCGTGACATTCGATTTGGCGGTCGGCAAAATATGTAGTGGTTGTAACCTAAACCCGTAACGGTTCTCCCCGGGCTGGAGTCTAGTGCTCGATCCCTCGGCTTCAACTAAACTGGTGCTTCCAGGCGTCAACCGGCTAATTAATGGTAGGATGACTGGTCCGGACGCTTCTCGGTGATATTCTTGCATGTCGGACACGGTAAATGGGGACTACTCGTGCGGAACCTAGAAAAGGTGGCGCGATACTACGAGCGCCGCGCTACACTCCAACTGCCAAGCCACAACGTTCAATGCTTCTGCGAGCTCAGAGTGGAAAACCGGCTCTCCACGGGCGAGTAGAATATTTTAAAGAAGCGTAAATAAGTTCATTGCGTAAGGGGCTTAGTCAGGCGACGCAGTCAGCCTACAAGTGGTTTTGCGTCCTATCGTTCAACCTTCTCCAATAGCTCAAGGTCTGCTGGACCAACTCCCTAATCATTTCGATTCTACGAATATCTCTTGGTTCCCTCTCTTTAATTATCACTCCACTCCCTTCGCACTCAAACTGACGTGGTGTATTACTCTTCATGAATGTAAGGCCCTTCATCTTCAAGGACAATAAAGGTAAGACGGGATGGGCTGGATCCTCGGAGTTCTTACGCGAATCATACCATTAGATCTGACCATTCGTCAAAACTTCAATTATTCTCCTGACTATATAGGGAATCGAATAAACCGTTTGATTGATCGTACCAGTCTAGCTATAGGTATGAGAGAGAGAGAGAGGGGGGGAGAGGGAGAGGGAGAAAGAAAACCCGTAATTATCCAACGAACACATGATCAATGAAGATCGCTCGGATTTGCTCCTATACTACGGTGACACGGGGCATCATTACGAGCCAATTAAAGACGCCTCGCCGTAATACACTTTCCCAACGAGCCGCCTTCCGAAAAGTGCAAGTGCTCTCTTGATTGACTGTGTCCTGCTGATGCCTTAGATGACTGAAGCACGTGCCTCCTCTGGGGAAATGCTATAACGACTGGAGAGGCACAGCCGTGTCACTTGCCGGCGTCGTTCCAGTAGAAGGAAAGAAGAGCTGCTTGGAAATGTACCTTGGAGACGGATGGACAGTCTTACCGACGTTAGACCTCTTCGCAGCAGCACCGCAGGTGGTTTAAATTTCACTAAACCGGCCGACGAATGCGAACGATAAATAAATTCCGGCTATCGTGCCATCTCCCGTGCGACTCCACCATACCTTTCTTCAATCTCCTTCCATCCCCTTCAACTTGGCCATCTTAATAAGCAATTCTCAATAATTTCTCTCCATTATCCTTTGGCTAGGCATTCATCAGTAGTCTGTATTTCGCACTCTCTACTCTCTACTCTCTGCCGTACATGTATATTGTTCCTTAAACAGACGAGTGCCCAGTTTCCATCCATGTCTTTATTTTACGCGACTCTGGTATTGTAAGTGCGCGCGCGTCTTTGAACAGAGGCCTCCTATTATGTCAAATCTTTTGTCTTAGAAGACAATGAGTGACCAAGTGGTCGGAATGAGAGTCGAGCGAGGCCAGTTGGGGGATCGACGCACAAATTACGCAAGATTTTCTTCACTGATACTTACATTTAACTTGCACTTTTATGCCTCAACAAAAAATTGGCGTGTGCGCGTTCCTCTTCTGATTTTTCCATTTTTCGAAGATTCTGGCAATTTGGCGAACGCTTGATAAATCCATTGTTTTAGTGTTAAAACGGATAAAAAACATAAAACCGGCGACTAAAGTGCCGGAATTGAACCGAAAACACGTGGAAACATTCCCCCGAATAATTAATTTCGACGAATTCCGACGATTTTGCCCACGTTTTTCGTACTTCCCGACATTTTCCGGGGCTGAAACTCAGTGGGGAATGTTTTTTTGCATCGAGGAAGAAGTAGTAAAAATTCCAGAGCCCTAGCTCAATATTCATTTTTTTGCAAATTTTTTAAGGCATACCCCTTCAAAAATTTTCGATTTTTCGAAGGTCTCGGGACCGGAACGAACGCTTGATTTTTCGATTCCTCGTGTCTCAAAACGGAAAAAAAACATAAATGTTGTGGGGGAAATGCCGGAATTCTACCTAAAACACGTGGAAAACCGATCTGGAATATTTGATTTCAACGGTTTTCCTCATGTTTTTTTATCTTCCCGACCTTTCCCGGGGCTGAAACTTGGCGGGGAATGTTTTTTTGCATCGAGGAAGAAGTAGAAAAAATTCCAGAGCCCCAGCTCAAAATTCATTTTTTCGCAAATTTTTTAAGGCATACCCCTTCAAAAATTTTCGATTTTTCGAAGGTCTCGGGACCGGGACGAACGCTTGGTTTTTCGATTCCTCGTATCTCAAAACGGAAAAAAAACATAAATGTTGTGGGGGAAATGCCGGAATTCTACCTAAAACACATGGAAAACCGATCTGGAATATTTGATTTCAACGGTTTTCCTCATGTTTTTTTATCTTCCCGACCTTTCCCGGGGCTGAAACTTGGCGGGGAATGTTTTTTTGCATCGAGGATAAGGTAGAAAAAATTCCAGAGCCCTAGCTCAAAATTCATTTTTTCGCAAATTTTTTAAGGCATACCCCTTCAAAAATTTTCGATTTTTCGAAGGTTCTGGGACTGGAACGAAAGCTTGGTTTTTCGATTCCTCGTATCTCAAAACGGAAAAAAAACATAAATGTTGTGGGGGAAATGCCGGAATTCTACCTAAAACACATGGAAAACCGATCTTGAATATTTGATTTGAACGGTTTTCCCCATGTTTTTCACACTTCCCGACCTTTCCCGGGGCTGAAACTTGGCGGGGAATGTTTTTTTGCATCGAGGATAAGGTAGAAAAAATTCCAGAGCCCTAGCTCAAAATTCATTTTTTCGCAAATTTTTTAAGGCATACCCCTTCAAAAATTTTCGATTTTTCGAAGGTTCTGGGACTGGAACGAAAGCTTGGTTTTTCGATTCCTCGTATCTCAAAACGGAAAAAAAACATAAATGTTGTGGGGGAAATGCCGGAATTCTACCTAAAACACATGGAAAACCGATCTTGAATATTTGATTTGAACGGTTTTCCCCATGTTTTTCACACTTCCCGACCTTTCCCGAGGCTAAAACTTGGTGGGGAGTGTTTTTTTGCATCAAGGAAGAAATAGAAAAAATTCCAGAGCCCCAGCTCAAAATTCATTTTTTCGTAAATTTTTTAAGGGGACACAGATAAAAGTTGAGTCCGCCGGCTGTATGAAAAGCGAAGTTAACAGTTCATTCAGCCAACGGTTGACTTTTTGATGGTATAGTACTGATAGAACTACCTTAATGACTGTGAGGAGTGGTTAAAGAGAGGTCTTGTGGCGGCTTTCAATAGCGAGTACGGTGCACTTTCGGCAGACCACGGAAGCGATACGCCGATATATCTCCTAGATAGGTTCTCTTCCGTCCGGCGGATTCTCTAAATACGTGTTAACTCGGTGGCGATGGGAAAGCGGCGCTGTTGTTGACGGGGCCGGCTCTGCCGGAATAGAAACGAGCAAAGTATGTCGCAGCATGTACGTATGTAGGCATGTGCATACCTTCCAGTATCCACGCCCCTCACCATTTTCTCGCTTTTCTACCTCTGCACACCAAGCGCACGCCAATAAGTTCCGAACAGACCAATAATTCGATCCGACAGTACTCCATTACCCCGTGGTTTTCTTCAGAAGAAAGTTTGGAGCGAACTGGTACACTTCCAACTACTTTTCAATTGAAATATATCGAATACATATACCCTTCAACTGACTTTGGGAATATTATTAATATACTATGCTTGTATCTGAAGATATCTTTGAAACTGGTATGGTGAGGGAAAGAGGCTGGATTTTGTCGGTGTTTCTTCAAGCCAGTCGGATACGTGGGAAGTTTGAGGAATAAAAGTTCTTTCGTATTGGCGGAAAGGCGCGAGTCTAATCTTGGCTTTTATGAGGAGAGAAAAATTCTGTATTGTAGAGGGAAGCAGGCAACTATGCAGGAGGCCTAAGTCATCGGTATGGGCGCAGGAGCTGTTACAAAGGTGCACGCGGAGAAGGGAGAGAGAGAGGAGGGAAACATTGCGTGCCGATTATACTGTCGGCCAGTGTGAGAAATATTATCCTTTGATCTTGGAGGTGCACCGTGTGGCGGTTTCACTCCGCGGCAGAAAATTAACGACTATGCCTCGCGCGCCGTTTCAGTACCAGCTTAGACCGCCGCCGCCGCTGCCGCCGCCGCCACTATGTTGAGGTTATCACTCATAGAAAAGCACGCGTTGCAAACGGAGAAAGAACGAGAGTACATGAGAGATGAAAGTAAGACAGGGCTCCTCTTTACGAACTACCTATACCGCATTGGTGGTTCCTATCATTACCGGTACCACTATTCATTTACCAAGGAGGGAAAAATGAGTGGGGAGGGTGGCGATCGCCAAATGTATTGGCGATTACGGTTGGTAGAATGATTGAGTGGTACGGGCAAAAGGTGATTTATGGCGTTTCACCTTGTGTGCCGAGCGTTGCGCGGTTCAAGCGCAGCACTATCACTCGCTCTGCGGCTCGTTGTTCCAAGTGGTCCTGTTTAACAAGGCCTGCGCGATCCAGAGCTGAAACCGCAAACGCGCACGCGAACCAGATTGCGAGAGGTCCTTGTGAAAGTTGCGAGTGCACGCTTGCGTCGGCGGCGCGGCGTGCGCTATGCTCGGCAGAAAATGCTTGGTCACCAATAATCATCCGATCTGGCTGGCCGAATAATTGCCGATCCGCATCTATGTTACCCTTGTGTAAACCATTCAATCAGTAATGCTAGTACTACCCTAATTTAATCTATTGCCCATTATGGAAACTGTCTCAAGTTTGAATGAGTCTCTCGACATATCGAAGCGAGTATGCCGTTGGCAAGTAACCAGGTCTCGTAATCAGGTTCGAGTCCGCTCATTGCGCCAAGAGAATTGGCGCAATGACCTAAAATGGCCTTACTCCAACGAGGAATAATTAGTTGCATTCCTAGATTCGTTGTTACCTCGAAACAGCTCTAAATAGCCAGTTGATCGGCCAGGAACGAGTGAGCTATTCTACTGGCGCGCCGGTAGAGTGCTCCTGGCAATATCGACGGGGATCTCGCTGGAGTAGCTGGCGGGGGTGGAGGTCTGGGTTAGAAGCTGGAGCGAGCAAGCCTTAATCCGATATAGGTTGCCAATTATTCGGCGTTAGGTGTCGTAATGAGCATTTTGTCAGAAGCGAATCGCTCCGGTGGAATCGGATTTATCCGCGGGGCCAAGTACATCCTAGCGGAGAAGGCAGACACAGGCATAGGAAGGCATGCCTTCTTTTCCAAGAAAGGCGAGTCCGTCCTCCTGCCAAGCGCCTTGACCTCACGCAACGTTTCCGCATGCTAAGTACTCTCGGCTGCCTGCCTGCTTGCCTGCCTGCCTGCCTGCCTGCCTGCCTGCCTGCCTATCCCTCACAGGAATCAGTCCCTTTTCCACTCGAGAGTCGCTCTAAACTCCGATTCACATTATTGGTGCGCTCACGCGCAAGAGAAAAAAAAGAAGTATTTTCCCCTGCCGGCTATCCTGTCAGCCACTTGTTTTCCTGGCACCTCTCCGTGCTTAGAACGCGAGAAGAGGTGGCTGCGACTTGTGGAGTACTTGCAGATTCAAGGGGCGAACTTAACAGGCCCGTCGCGAATATCTGTATGTATTGTGCAAATCGCCTTACTCGCTAATGGTAGCAAGTGTTAGGTGTGTCTCGACAGTGGCATCTCAATTTCTTTAGGGCTCGAACATTTCCTCGGATATTCAAGTAGTTTATATAGAAAGATATGTCTTCCTTTGGAGTTGTTTAGCTTTACATAGGGGAGGAGCATGGACGATATTACACACTATCTCTACGTACGTGGGTCGATCATCAATTGCGTGGAAAATTGGAGAAAGTTCGGCTCCAAGAGGAGAGCCAGGCTCAGCCGCGCACCTTCATTGTCTGCTATGATACATGCTCATCCGTTCGTGTTCCTCTTTTAGCGGTATGATTGACTTGGTCACTTTCTCATTCATCTGCAGAATGCGTGAAAATTGTGGTTGTGGGGAAGAGGCTTGGGTAGCTGGTAAGGGGCAAGCTATGAAAGCTATGAAATCTAGTAGAAAGCCCTTTTGGATTTAGTAGTCTAAGAGTGTGACTAGTAGCGAGGGTCGCTGGGTCGAAGAATGCTTGTCAGTGAGATTGGGGCTCTGGTCTGGTGGCCGAGCCGATGCCGGCCCGGCCCGCTCCCACTCCTTTTTTCCTCCAGGAGGAACTGAGGTCGCGGCTCTTAACGGTCCACGGCATATTGCATCGAGCGTTTGGCGCGTATGCGCGCAGATTCGAAAGGACATTAAAACCGGGGAGTTGAGAAGGAAGCCACGGCATCCGCATGCCAGCGCAGACTCCTGCGAAAAGGCCGGTCGGCGCAGCGCGTCGCGGCACAGCTAGCAGCCATCAGATGCTCGAGAAGCGAGAAGCGAGAAGCGAAAAGCGAGTCCGAGAGGAGAAGATGCTGGGCCGAGGACTCGGCTCACCGACAATGGGGCATAACACTGGGGGATAACGAGCGCGAGTTATGTCCCGTCATAATTTGCAATTTAGATTTCATTATCGGCTACCGACGTGCCGCTCCATTCCTAGGGAGCGATGCCTCAATAACTCTGTACGCGTCCCGATCGGGAGATGCCCTATCCTCAGAACGATAAGACCCAACTTGACTCGAAGAATACACCAGGTGGTACAAGTCCACCTTACATGCGCGATGAATTGACCAAGCCGTTTTTGGTCGGCGTATCTTTCGTTCCGGAATAGTGACTGGCTCGGCCGGATACGAAATCAGGCGAGATTAATGGCATCGCGGTTGACAGAAAGGCTGAGGGGGCTGAGGGGGCTGAGGGGGGGCCTGGAAAAGAGTCGCCAAGGCGTTCGGCGGTACTGATGCTGTTGGCGTTATGAAATTCAAAAGATGCTCGATTCAAAGCGTGGCGGCTGCTGGTGCTATCGGCAAAAGTGTGCTAACGACGTGCAAACCACGCTCAGTACCGCGTTTCCGCATAGCGTGCGAGCCTTTAAAGTGTGGAAAAACGCAGCTTGTATACCATACACCTTTATACAGTAAACGTGCTTGTACATAATGGTGCGTACGTGCGTGCATACGTGCGTGCACGCGTACGAAACGCTTGGCACACAGTAATGATTGTGGATAACGGTACTGCAAATTGGTGTAGCAAAGGGCTCGTAAACTCCTTTATGAAAATGACCGTTGGAATATTGTTAGTACAATTAAAGTAACGCCGCGTCTAAATCGAAACAAATCAGAGAAATCAGACACTTGTGTCGAGTTCCTATCATCTGCAGTCCACTTGCTAAATCTTATTCCATGACTCATCAATGCTTCCACTTGCTCGTTGCTCCCAATACTTTACCAATTTCTGGTCTACTCATCAAGAACGGAGTTAACTTGAGCGCAGCTGAGGATTGGGGTTTCACTTTCGAGAGTGAAGAGTAAAAAGTGAAGAGTGGCTGTGGGGAAGGGGCTAGTTCGGGATCGCCTAATTCGGAGATCGAAGATCGCCCGTGGAGATCGCTCGCTCTCTCAGTGGCGAACTGCAGGAGGACGGTGCAATGTCCTGGAGAGGATGCCTGATGCTGGTACCTTACGGGAGGTTCCTTTGGACTGACTCACCTACCGGTCGCCTCCGACTCCAACAAGTCCCTCTTCCTCCCGAAGTGCCTTCCCCTCCACCACCTACCCGAACCATGCCACGCATTTCGGCAGCAAAAAGTGACATGTGGGCGAACTCCACGAAGGACGCATCCTCCACCTACTCAACTTGGCCCGTCCCTTGGCCCATTTCATTCCGCAACGAAGGGGCACTCTCTCTTAGTTTAGACTTGGCACACTCTCTCTATATCTATATCTCGCTCTTCCTCTCTCTCTCTCTGTCTCTCGGAGGGCAGGGCAGGGCAGAGCAGGGGGCTGACGGGGGCGACGGTCTGATTTTATGCGGCCCGACGCCACATCGATGAAGTGCCAAGCTTGCTCAGCCTGCCGGCTGATTTTCGCCAGATGAAAGCCGCTCGCCAGCCCGCTCGTTCTCCCGTGCGCCTCTAATGTAACCGGAAAGATGCACGACACCGGCGTAAATTACATTTGACGCGTGCTGGCGAATCTCGCGGACCCATCGCCAGATAAGTATCAATAGCCATGCCCACTACCAACTCCAATACCGTCTCTTCACCACCACTCCCTATTATTCGTGCTCCGGATGCGCGGCCGCTATCCACGCAAATTCCCGACCATTTCAACAATGCCTCGTCAACGCCAAGAGAAGATCTTGGCTAATCATTTGAAAGAAAAGCATCTATAAGAAGATTTCTTAGGAAGGGATTGGAAGAGTAATGGAAAGAAGTAGTAGGCCCGAAGAATTCCGCGGAGGTCGTGGCTGAGCTGTACCGAGGAAGGCTGAATCTACTTAGATTTGTATGCGCCTCCTGCCAGTAGCTCGGAGCTCCTCGTAGTGGCAATGCACTAAAGTGCGAGATGCGCGTAACACAGTGGAATGCCTTTGGCCGAATGCTCGAGGAGAGGAGAGGAGAGGAGAGGGGCGGAGGCAGAGGCGCGGATTTCCTGGAATGCCGAGAGAGCGAGGATTTGGTGGAGTATGGTTCATAAGTACGGTAGCGAGGCGCCCAGTATACCTGTTCCGAGAGTCGTGACTCGGACGGCAAGCCAGGTGACACTTTCGTGCGAAGGCCGCTCCGGCGACCTTACTAAGGTCGCGCGTGGTCAATTTGGTATGTGCTTGGTAGGACTCGCGCGCCACGTGCGCCTTTCTTCCTCAAGAAAAAATCAGTCAAGGAAAACAAACACCGAATGGACACACACCTGGTTGAGTGCCGGTGGAAACAACAAGTGCAGCAATGAAAAGTCGAGACTCTACATAGTTTATTCACGTTGTTCACTCCCAATCAATGTAGCTCACTTTCAACAGATTGTTATCCGATCACCGATCAACCGATTTGCTAAATCTCGTCTCCTCGCTCTTTCGATCCTCCGCGAGACCAACCCAAGTAAAAATCCATTTATGAGTCGCTCGAATTTTGTGACCCAGTGAATCTGATGAGCGGTGAGGAGCGGGGAGCGGGGAGCGGGGAGCGGGGCGGCTTCTCTGGCGAAGCAGCTTGGCCGTCGGCTAGCTTTCCATCGGTGAAAGCTCACCTTTGTGGAACGAGCACGCGTACACTCCTTCCCTTTCTCGGCAGATTCGTTCACGGCGTGTAAGTATTCCTGGGTATATCAGGATATCTATGCTTAGATCGGCAGACCGTCTCTTCTCGGAGATAATAAATACGGTCGACAGCTATTCATCCTCCGTTAGTCAAGATTCGTTTCCATAAGTAGGGCCTCCGGACTATATCGTGCGATTTTTCCCACAGACACACACACACACACAACTTCTGGCAGATGAGGCTCGAGTAATTTATTATAAGCAATGTTAAATACTCGTAGCTTGGCGAGAGCATTTGCGTACACGATATTAGGCTAACGAGATATCAGCCTCGACATGTTCTATAGCTGGCTAATTGCTTGCCGGTCATTCCTTTCCTGGCCGAGGGTGTTCTTACAGTTAAACACGATTCCTCGCCGATTTCCCTCTAAAGTAGAATTGTCAGTGTCGTTCGAACGGGCGTAACATCGGTATTAAATGGGTGATGGGGCCGCCGGTGAATCTTACTTTCCCCTAATTTATGTACGATATTCAGCTTGACGCGTGATTTGAATTGCAAAGTGTTGGGCGTACGCGGCAAGCTCGGCGCGTCTCACTCTACCATGGGAAAAGTCGTAAAGCTCCTTTTACTAGGCGGCTAGCTGAAGCTTACTACGATGCCGATTGAGGAAGCCCGGCTGAAATCTCATTAGCCGGGATATCCTCTCCAATGATAGGCCGTTTCTATTTAATAGCTCATCAAGAATAATTAACGGCCTGGATCGTGACTCCTCCTTTTGCGCGAACAATGACTTCCATGTCATCACTTAGACTTACCTCTGGCGAAATTGCCCGGGCAAAAACGGATGCCCGAGCTATTTTAGCAGATTCTACGAGACAGGGAGAAAAATTAACCAAGTATCGTCTATCCTCCCGCCAGCAATACTTTCAACCGTTGGCGATAGATCATCTTTAATATATCCGACAGTAAATGGTTATAATGTGTTGGATAGATCGGATCGCAGGTTTCATTTGTAGGGCGAGTCTGCGGCAAATTCCATTGGAAGTAAATATCAACGGTTCGAGACGAGTGCGATGTTATGAGATATCGATGCGAGGCTTAGTGGTTTACGAAACGCTCGGAGACGGTGGTAAACGATCGAGGCAAACAGTGATAAGGTGTACGCCGAAGGCAAGCCGATAAGAGGGAGGTGGGTCGCGCACAGATTCTCCCAGGATGCGAGATGCATCGCCGAGCGAGCCAGTGGTTGCGTCTTGCGTGTCTACACCGTGAGATTTCTGATATTTTTAATAACAATCGCGATGGCTATCTTTCCGCCGGGATCCGCGAAAGAAATTGCGCTAACGGAGTTTCTTTGGTACCGCTAGAAGCGCTCGATGCCAATCTGGGAAATCTCCGGCGTGGCTGCCGCGAAAATTATCCTCACCGGAGACCCTCCCCTCCCCTCCTCTCTATCTCTCTTGATCGCTGGATATTTTACGTATTCGAATTCTCGAGGATCCCAGTGATCAGATTTACCAACCTTCCGGCGAACTCACCCTCAATTTGTCAGAGTGGGATATTTGTGAATAATGATAGCAATCGGTTTGAGAGCGAGAGCACTCGCTCCAAGGACATTATCGCTGTGTTAACGGAGCGCGCGCGCGCGCGCGCCAGCCTGGAGGAAAGGCATGCCGGTTGGGCTGGCTGGCCGGCCAACGGCTCGCGATCCCGCCGCTCTTGTCCTTTCGATCTGTCGACCGATCTTGCCGCGCTTTTGTAGGACACGCATTGGGTGGCCGTAGCCGAAGAGGCATGCACGACTGATCGAAAAACCCGCCACGATTTCACTGCGGCACAGCTCAACCTTCTCCTCTTCGAGCTCCAACTCCAGCCAGCCAGCCAGCCAGCCCTCCCACCTTTCGAGGAGCGGAGACGAGCGCTCTCGATAATCACTGCCAGCCGCACAATATCATTGTCCATGCTTATTACGCTAATGACATCCGTCGATCGTGCCGCGACCGACGACCGATATATACGACTCTCCCGGCGAGCACCACGCCTACATACCTAGACTCGAGCAGGCCCGACTCTCCTTGCTTTCCCTTTTGAATGGGCCGCACACTTATCACCAGTTATCGCGATCCACGTAGGCTATTGTTACGCACGAGTGAGAACGCTCGCCCGCCACGGCAACTCACTCTATCTCACTCTACGATACTGGAAATCGCCTGAGAAAAGATGGATTTCTTCCTCTTAGAAAGCCATATATCATTTTATAAGGCATTCTGGAAAATTCGGCCAAATCGGACAACTATTTCTGCATTTCTTTGGTGTTTTGATGGGCTTTGAGTTTGGCAGGTGTGCAGCAGTGTTTATAGGGTCGATCATGTGGCGACCTCGGCCATTGAGGGCATTCGGGAAATTGGATGAAAGCTCAACTCTGATCTTGCAAGTGGCACGAGCAACTACGCTCAGTCAGATAAGATTGGTGGCAATGGTGTGGCTATCGTGCGTCTACCTTTCGAGGATCTCTCTCAGTTGGAGAAGCATTGGCGTGCTCGCGCAACAGGTGGCTAGAGAGCGGTCATAAGAGCGGAAGCTCATACATAATAAGTGTATGGAGGATAAGTTCCAGGCGGTTCTTTATGACTGCGTGTTCACCTGACATTTCTGAGATACGATCGTGGGACGAGAGAGACGAGGGACTCTCACTTTTGGCCGGCGCGCTCGGTCGCCGCCGCCGACGACGACGTTCGGCTCCAACCAACAATTTTTCCTGGAATGAAAGTAACGGGCTAATTGATCAAAATTGGTTAAAGGCGCGTTCTCTCTTTCTTACGAGAGCGGAGAGCCAGCCTTCGCTCCAGTGGCCGGCACTGAACTTCCCAAAGATCATCTGCTCCCACCCATCTTTCTTCCCGGCTAACGCGAAATCTCACTTTTTTCTTTCTCTTTGAAAAGAGGTCTGCCTGCTTTCGGTCAATGACACGCGCCTTAAAAATAAGTCTAATCTATCAACCGCCGCAATTATCCACTCTCCTTCAAGACACGACTTCTCCACTTCATTTGAATTTATTAATCCAAACTAATAGGATCGCGCTACCGCTCTTACTCTCACCCTCGTAGAAATTCGTGTCATTAGTGAAAGCGAACGAATACGCTCATTGACAGTGCACTATCAGGAGAGTGGAGCTCCAGCGAAATCTCTTGGCTCCCCGTGTGTACAAACAATTTGCTTCTGAGGAATTCAGCATCGCGAGCCAACAAAGACTCAATATACTCATATCTACTCCCCTCTTCTGCGGATCAATCGAAGGTACGCGGCTGGCTGAGTTTAACGCCCCGCATGTAGGCTACTTTGCAGTCCCGGCGCGGCGTGCGCCACGGTGAAAGTGCACACAGCCGTGAACACTTGCCTGTATGCCTCTCTCGGCTCTGGGTACGTGTACGTGTGCTTGTTGGCCGAGTATGTGCCGTGCGTCTGGGGCCGCCGCGCCGCCGCGCCGCCGCGCCGGTGCAACAGCCCGCAGATTGGGCCTTTTCTCATTCCACTCGCAAGAACACGCTCCTTTGAGCCTACTCAATCCGACATCGATGATTGCCGCTCGATGCCCGACGCGCCGCGCCGCGTACTGCTTTACTTTCGGGAATGCGGCAGCTTGTAAATACTTTGGCAATTAGTGCTTAAGCCCGATCCACGTCCGATGAGGGGAATGGACTCTAAAGTAACTCGGCCGCTTCAGCCACGGCTTTCACTCGGTGACTAATAATTTGCGGAAGCGAGTTAATGGCCTTCGTAGAAGCGAATGGGCAAACAGAGACGCAAAAATAGCTAATGAAAGTGACCGTGTAAATAAGGAATTTCCATTGGAATTCAAAGTTACCAGATAAAAGGTAGTGGGCGCCGCGGCGGCCACTGGCCCAGCCAAAAAATGAAAGCTCCATTCTTTTCTTTATCGGAATCGCATTCCAACTGAAAAGCCGCTATATTTGATCTATAGTGAGGAGTGCGTGAGTATCTGGTCTGATCTATTGGTGACGAGCTAGAGCCGGCCATGTAGCGTAGGCCGTCGAACAAGAGCGCTTGCTTGCTCCTCCGATGCTTCTTCTTTCTCGCGGTCACGGTTGATCCGCTTCGCGAAACAGGATCCCTGATAGAGGCTCGCCGAAGGATCGGCTTATTATTCCAGGATGCAGCTCGATGCAGTAGTAAATGCTCGGTGCTTGGGGGCCACGCAACGCATGCGTGACGTCCGGCCCGGCCCGGCCCGGCCCGGCCCCAACGCTCATCACTGAATTCAACTCAAGCCCGCTACTATATTCTTCCATCCACTTAGCGCCAACGCTAGATATACCAGATCCTTTTATTTCTCTTCAAATGCCGAGTGAGGCGTCTTCCGCGCAATCTCTCTAAAGCGGAGGTACGGGGGATGCCTGTCAAGTTATACCACCGCTTGCGCCTTCCCTCTAATTCATTCTCGGCGGACTGCATCTGAGGGGCTCTCGCGTGTGGCTCGCAAGCACGGGCCCAATCGGATCATTATCTTAACTTATACTTCCACGAAATTCCATGCCGTTTTAACGGGCTTTCTCCACCTAACAATGTACACACGTGGACTTCCATTTCCAAGAGGGCGCGAACATCGCTCGGAATATTCTTTCTCTCTTCGGGAAGGCCATATCAGCAATTATTTATCCCCACGCGGAAAAGGGGAGCGCGATTCGCGAGCTCTCCCCCCTAACACGTGTTACTTAGTACGTGCCAGGAGTAACGTCGTGTCTCCGTTCCGCCCATCCGTACACAGCTATCTACGTCCTTACATACGTCGAGGGTCGCCGCTCCCTCTTTCACTGGAGAAGGGCGCAACGCATCATCTCCACGTGCTGATGCCACCAGCTAACGTGCTTTCACAAGCCTCTCTCTCTCCATACAACCCACAGCACACCAGGACTGTGCGTGCGCCGGTGATCGCTTACCTTTACGGAATATTAAATACGTAAGGCGCGATTCAAGAGTGCTAGCCGGGAATATCGATATCATTCAATGGCCTTAAAAAATTTGCGAAAAAATGAATTTTGAGCTAGGGCTCTGGAATTTTTTCTACTTCTTCCTCGATGTAAAAAAACACTTTCTACCAAGTTTCAGCCCCGGGAAAAGTCGGGAAGATAAAAAAACATGAGGAAAACCGTTGAAATGAAATATTCCAGATCGGTTTTCCATGTGTTTTAGGTAGAATTCCGGCATTTCCCCCACAACATTTATGTTTTTTTTCCGTTTTGGGACACGAGCAATCGAAAAATCAAGCGTTCGTCCCGGTCCCGAGACCTTCGAAAAATCGAAAATTTTTGAAGGGGTATGCCTTAAAAAATTTGCGAAAAAATGAATTTTGAGCTAGGGCTCTGGAATTTTTTCTACCTTATCCTCGATGCAAAAAAACATTCCCCGCCAAGTTTCAGCCCCGGGAAAGGTCGGGAAGATAAAAAAACATGAGGAAAACCGTTGAAATCAAATATTCCAGATCGGTTTTCCACGTGTTTTAGGTAGAATTCCGGCAATTGCCCCACAAGTATTATGTTTTTTTTCCGTTTTGAGACACGAGGAATCGAAAAATCAAGCATTCGTTCCGGTCCCGAGACCTTCGAAAAATCGAAAATTTTTGAAGGGGTATGCCTTAAAAAATTTGCGAAAAAATGAATTTCGAGCTAGGGCTCTGGAATTTTTTCTACTTCTTCCTTGATGTAAAAAAACACTTTCTACCAAATTTCAGCCCCGGGAAAGGTCGGGAAGATAAAAAAACATGAGGAAAACCGTTGAAATCAAATATTCAAGATCGGTTTTCCATGTGTTTTAGGTAGAATTCCGGCATTTCGCCCACAACATTTATGTTTTTTTTCCGTTTTGAGACACGAGGAATCGAAAAATCAAGCGTTCGTTCCGGTCCCGAGACCTTCGAAAAATCGAAAATTTTTGAAGGGGTATGCCTTAAAAAATTTGCGAAAAAATGAATTTCGAGCTAGGGCTCTGGAATTTTTACTACTTCTTCCTCAATGCAAAAAAACATTTCCCACCAAATTTCAGCCTCGGAAAAGGTCGGGAAGTATGAAAAACATGGGGAAAACCGTTGAAATCAAATATTCAAGATCGGTTTTCCATGTGTTTTCGACACAATTCCAACATTTCTGCCACTAGTTTCATGTTTTCTGTCGGTTTTGATACTCAAAGAATCGATTTATGCACCATTTGCTAAAGTTCTTTTTGATTCATAAAACTGCAAGAGCAGGAAAAGAGGGATAAAATGAATTGCAAAAATGATTCTCATCATGGGAGGAAGCGCGTGCGTGCGGTTTTCACTCTCTCAGCCCAATTACAACCAATTAACCGGTTATAGCGGAAACGCCATCGTAGGAAATGAAATTGGAAAGCGACTGCCGCAACAGCGCGGAGGGCCTAGCTGACTCAAACCTGAGGCGTCGGACGGACACGAATATCCCGAGTACCGACGGGAAGGAGAATTGCGCAAGCCCGCCGATGCATAATTAATTCGTCTGACGAAAGACATTCAGAGAAACTGATCCGAGCATGTAAAAAGAGCTCGGTCCCTCTCCCAACTGCTAAGCGGGGATCGGGTGAAGCTGCAAATCTAGTTACACACTTAATTAACGACGAAATTGAAATGGCTCATGGTATGTCGGCTTCATTACCTATTGTAGCGTTGGTTAACTCGAGAATAAAAGGTCTAATCCATCGATGAACTATCCGTGGTTCTATTTTCACTGCGGTATTCTAGTCTAGCCGCAGCTGATCGTAAAGGACAGCAGTTAGTTGAGATCGAGGCAGTCTGTGCCTCAAGGACTAAGAGGAGGGAGACTCGGGTTACTTAATTAGAACGGCAATAGAGCGTATGGGCGTCAAGCTAAATAAATGAGTGTGTTTGTGCGCGAGAATTCGAGTGGATCGTGTCAATAGAAAGTAAGAAAAGTTGGTAGGTTGAGTTGGAGAAGCGCGGGCAGCGAAGGATAGGGAAGTGGAATGGAAGTACGCGTGGTGGCAGTGCTGGTTTAAGTGGGATGGGGATAGCAATTATTCGGATAATTCGGGGTGAGGCGCAGGGTTCTCGCGTAATTGTTTACAGCTGATATCCAGCCTGGAGTTTAGCAGCACCTCGTAAATTGTGGATTTCTTTCTTCCTTTTTTCTGGCTAGTCGGCCGAGAGTGTCCTCTGCAACAATGGCTCGTTACAGAGGTTTGCCGTGTCCCTTATCCTAGGCCGAGTTTACCGACTGGCTCCTCTCTTACACGCGCACACTCCATTATTGTTGGAAACATAGTAATTGGGAATAACCATTGCCGACTAATCGCGAGCCTGCTGCCAATTATTTTAATGCTGCCAGGTCCCCCAGTGGCTCGCCCTTCCTTTATGGTAATCGTTAAGCCTCGCTTTTCCCCGCTACGAGAGATGACTTCTTCTTCTAAGGAAAGTCTGTACTTTCCTGTTGGTGAAGGCTACTTGCTAATCATGCTTCTAACATTATGTAGGAACAAGCCGCGCCAATTGCTTACTACATCGGTATATGCATGACGATGAGAAGGAGTGGGGCAATTTCACTTTGCGACTCTCTTTTAGCGTGTTTGCTTCTCATTGAAATCATTCTTCCAGTTGGACATTTTTAGATCTAAACCGAATTCTCCGATATATTGAATGTGTCGGTGAAGAGCGATCTAGCAAATTACACGGTGGATGAGTAGTGAGTCCTTGACGAGCGGCTTTCCTAGAGGATGCAATTAATCGCGAGTTCCTTATAAGAAGAGCGGGTCGCAAGCTCCGAGACATGAGCTCTTTCCCTTTTCTCTGCGTGCGGTGATCGCGTGTTTCGCCGGAGCCGCGAACCACGAGCCGAGAGTGAATGATACCATGCTGCGAGTCCTTGATAATAATTTTCATGTGGAACGAGATGAGCAGGAGGGACCGAAAGGGGCCGGCAGAGGCCTTCCAACTGCCGATCTCCCTGCGGCTCTCGCAACCTTCCCCATTCCCCAGCATCACACCCTGCTGCTTCCACCTTCTTCCTCGAATTCGAACAAGTGCACTACTAGCGCCCATCATTCTTTCGCTCGTCGGTCCACTCTTGCCAGTCTATCTTCACGCTCTGGAGAAGTGGAGAGAAGCAGCCCAACGAAAGGACGGCAAAGGGGAACTCCGAGTCGTTGCTCGCACGAGCCGTAATGTCTTGAGAGAACTTTCAGCACTTAATTGAGATGATTGTCGAAAAAGTCGCATCAAGAACCGAATTGCTATATCGAGTTGCGCAATAGCCGCGGATTCTGGCCAGTCGCGACTAGGTCCCGTTACCTCTTCCCACTAGGAATCTCGTCCTTTTCAAACTCCGGCCTGTCTTATCGCGGTAAAGAAGAGAAGGCGCGCGTGCTGCTGGGAGGACGGAGGGCACGCCATAACTGTAATTGAGCGCGGTAACTCAGTGAATGAGTAGGTCGCCGTTCGGTATTCTTCGAAGGCGACGCTGCGGCCCGCGGTCAACACTTTCTTTCAACTATTTAAAGCAAAAACATGAAAGCCACCATCAAGCTGCTAACAATGGATGAAAGTAAACGAAGGGGATGGAGGACGATACTAATCATTCTTTGAGAGTATGCTCTCTGTTCTGGGTATCGCGAGGGTTTCGAGGCACTCGCACTCGCACTCGCGCCCAAGGCCATCGCGATTAAAGATCGCACACTCGACGACGTGCACTCGGCCCTCTCGGTGTCTATATTTGCGATACATTGTGTTAAGCGGCGTGAATGTCATGTAGCACAGGTTGGTATACCTGATACGAAGAGAGGTGAGATAGGCGGAGGTAGAGGTTCTCTGAGGCGGGATGGCGCGGGATGGCGCGGGGCGATCGAGACACCCACGTCTGACAGGGCATAGCATAATCTAGTGGACACTCGGCGTAGGCAGGAGAGCCTGCCGCGGTTTGCAAGTACACCTTGCGGCCAGGTGAAATTTCATAGCAAATAACGCGATTAACAATGTGACACCTAAGGGAGGAATTCAACACGCCGGCCGCGGACATATGTATCCTTCAAAGTTGTTAGGGTCACCACTATACAACCTTCTCACCGAAAACTGGGTTCATTAGGAACGGAACCGCAAACAATTACAGTTTTAACTTTCTGCTGTCGCCAAAAAAGACGTGATTTGAAAATTTTCTTCGGAGCGCTGCTCCATTTTGCCTTCATCTTTGAGTAAGTAGGGGCTGTTAGGGGAATCGGAGGAAGCAGGCAAGTTTGAGCAAGGGTGTCTGTTGTCCTAATCGGCGGCGGGTGATCGGGCTCAACTAGCTAAATCCTCATTGTCTGTTGACGCAGTGGCCAGAAACGCTAAAGGTTAAACGAAGATGATGTGTTCTCGTGTCGGGTTGCGTGACAACCAAGGCGGGATAAGACTTTCACTGAAGACGAGGATCGGTCCTTTTTAGAGGGTATCGTAAAGAGAGGGGAGGGAGGGCCGGAGCATGACGTGCAATCCTCACTGGAATAGTGTTTTCTCGCACTTGATATCCGATGGAGGCGTATGCCCAGGGAGTAGTGAATGATTAAAGTAATAGCTAAGATTAGGATGTGATGACATGTCTCACTATTTCAAGCAACTATCAACAACTTACCGGTAGAAGAAGAAGGGAGTGTGGGGAATGCCTGGCCGCGGCCTGCCTCAGAGTAAGAAAGTGCAGTAGGGGGTCCTCGGATGCCCTCAGCTCATCGAGAGTCCTCGTGGCCTCGCCATACCTCTCCAGGTATTCCCAGTAAGAGTTCCAAAACGAGCCTGGGAATAAGTCACCTGCGACAGGATACACGCTCGTAATTAAAATCCCGCTAAAACAGTATACTTAGCGAGTAATAAATCCCTTTGTCGCGCACGCGCCATATCCGCCGCTCCCCATCACATTAAACTCTCGCACTTTAAGAACCACGTACACACTTATCGAATTATCTCTGGATCGGACTACATACTCGCATACTCGTAGAATGCACAGCTGGAATAACATGCAAGGTATCATGAAACTAACGAGCAAGGCCTTCCGGCTGACACTTGAGAAATGCCTCTACTAACTCTAAAGAATGGGCGGGGGCCGATCCTCAGCCTGAGGGTGACTCCAGCAAGAACCCCTCTAAAAATCCACTACAAGTTCAACCGGCTGACTGATATTTCGTCACCTCCCCATCAGCTATGTTTACCTTTTGAGAATACTGAATTGGCAGCTTGTTGGCTCGGCACGTGTATTGGAAATCATGCTCACTTCTCAGATTCGATTTAGCTATACATTGCTCTCTGGCTATTTTCCCTGCAAAACTCGTTTCTATTCTGGAAGAATCTATGTTCTCCTACACGTACACACATACGTTACATACGTGTAGAGAGGATCACGGAAGAGAGAACACCTTTCACGGCCACACTCGTAGACTACTGCTGCTCATGAAATATGATTTAGCATCGAATCTCTCTCTGCTTCTCTTTCTCTCCCTCAACACCCTTCCGCTCTCCGACTCGATTCACCGACTCTGTCCCGGCTGCAGAACCGAACCGTGCCTCGAGAGGAGACGTGTATCGCTTGCCAGAGTCTCTCATCTCACCATCTCCCTCTCTCGCTCTGTTTGTCTGCCTTATGAATCTTTTTTCTCCCGGAGGGTCCATTATCCGAGACGCGCTTCTCAACATCCTTGTGCAGTAAAGCACCGATATTCGTCGCGAGGAGTTACGTCGAACGCTTCTTCGCCCGGCCAACAATCTCCGGTAGTCTTTTTTCTTGACTTACGAATCGGGTTCGCGGAATCCCGCTCTGGCCAGTCGGCTCCGGCTGAATCTGACTTACGATCTTAGCGGTGCTATGTCATAGAGTATAGAGAATGGAAGGATTCCGGGGAGCGCGGCCACTATCTTTTAATAACTGGCAATTACAATGTATCTACTACGTGTACCGCTCCTTTCTGCGGGAGCGAGCAAATGCCTGAGCTTTCAGGCTGGATGATGTCGAGTTAGAAGGACGTAAAATGTCATCGATAGCCTTGACATTCTCACACTAATTGCCGACTTAATGTTGCATACAAAAGATTTATCTAGTCTAATTGTAAAGGCGGCCATACGAGGTACTCACTCGGCTTGAAAGTATTGGCGTCCCAATTCTTGAGTGAACAGCGAATCTGAAAGCAAAGAAAAAGGCTGCTGGTCGGATTGGCTTTTAAAATACAATGACCAAGATATAAAAGGGGTGGTAAGACGAGGTTGGGGTGTATCTGGTAATGTATAAAACATGAAGGTTAGTAAATTGAGAGTGAAAAGCATCGGATTTCATTCTGTCGAGTGCAGGCCAAAATCATTCTTTTATTGCGCCGGCCATCGTTCGTGATCTGCTATATTTAAATCAGTACTCCTCCGGAGAACTAACACTTCCTCAATGGGATAGTACAACTGACAATGAGACCGACTGGAGCAACGAGCCTTCTTTCAATCCTCGAGAAAAACTTTCCTTCAGATCCACTTTTTACTTGGGCTCATGTCCAACTGCCCTTGAAATACCTTGGCCTTTCTTTCTGCTCTTATTACGAGCGCGCGAGAAAAAGAGAGGGCTGCTGTGTTGGCGGCGACGGCGACGGCGACCAAGGGGTGTAAAAGGGGAAGAAGATTTTGAAGTAAAAATGTAGCTAATAAAAAAGTGAGTTATAAAGCGGAGGATATCGACACTGATCGGAAATGGTTCGAGGCCGGGACATGTCCTCGAGAAGAGGCAGATTATGACGCAGCTATGCCCAATTGGAACATCATTGAGTGCGACATGTATCACGCGAATAAGCATGTTCGGCTCCTCTATCATTGGACATTAAAGCTATACGGTCGGTGGCAACGCTCTCCCTCCCTCCCTTTCTTACCAACCAGGCTTCCAACCAGTTTCCTTCTGGCAAAATCGTCCTTCGACGCCCGCCACCATTCACTTTCAATATCTCCCGTCTTCTCACTCAATCTACATAGCGCTTTCTCCGCTAACAGCCCTTCTTATCCTGACAGGCCGGACATTTCTAGCAAGCTCCCCTGGATATTCGAAGAACTCCCGTGGAAAGATAAGGAAGTGCATGAAAACTGCAAAATTAGTTATCAATTTTCATTGATTAGAATCTAAAAAAGATGTTCCCAACTGACGAGGTCTACTCAGAGTGTTTGTCTGAGTAGGTGCTTAAGGGGGGGGAATCGGGACAGCTAGCTCTGACGAGGGAGGGGTCATCAACCTTCCCTTATCCGAACCATAAAGAGGCGGCAGCGCCAGAATTCTGATGCTCTGAGTCAGAAAGTGCCCCTCTTGGCCATCCACAAAAATTCTTAACACTTTTCTCGCTTCAACACTCCGATGGAAAGCTCCTGGTATTTCTTATATTTTTGTGTATGAAATCAAGGAATGCTTTTCATAGGATTGTATTTGTGCAATGGGAGTGCAAGTGGAATAGTGGTCGAGTGGGAGTGAGTCAAGTTGAGCCAGTGACTGACTGATTGTGAGCGAGAAGCCAGTAAAACGAGACACAACTGGCTGGAGGATGCAGCCTAGGAAGGCAGTGCCGGATTCTGATAAAGGACTCGGGGCGGGGGAGGGGGTTGGAGAAGAAGGTTGAAGAAGCGTGCATGTGGAAGCCGATGGGTGGCTGCGTGCGTGGCATTGTCACGTCGTTCTTGGCGTCACGATGCGTCGGCGTGTCGATGCGTTCCTTATTGTCAGATAGCTATCTATGTTAAGTATGTATGCACGAAAGACCGAAGAAACGCGCGGCCATGCATTCATGCATCGCATTATGGCATGTGTCCCTTATCCACCATTGACCCGATGCACTCCAATCATGAGCTGCCTTTGAATAACTAGAAGGACCTTTTTTTTCTATCAACCTTCCATCGGGAAGAAATCGTCTTACTTTCAAAGCTAAGTTAACTGTCGGTCGAGCCCAACTATGGACCAGATCGAATCGGGTCATTGGAATATTTTACACTTGGAATTTAATAACATTACACTTAGGTACGCTTGATGCGCAGCCATCGCGTCGTTCAACGGAACGTTGAAGGCACTACAAGCATGATCATCGCCGGTTAATTACACGAAAGCAGTGGATGTTGCTAAATGTCCGTGGCGAATTTTTCGCCTCGCGATGCATCGGGGATGTCCAGGAGGCATAGCACGAAGGTGGTTTTAATTAGACGTCGGTGGCCGGAGAGTGTCCACCTGGAGCTGGAGCTGGAGCTGGAGCTGGAGCTGGGGGACGGCTATACTTGAAGAGGGGCGTTCCCAAAAAAGTAGACCGAACCACGTGTTATTAGGGGGTACGCGTGGGCGCGCGCTTTAGCCACCCATTATCATTTTATAGTCAGTCCTTATTCCCGACGACGCTCTTCCCAACTTCTTTTCCCGTGGGAGATTGACGATCCATAAACGAGATCTCTGCAACGTGCCAGACCTTGATGAATCCTGTATCGATACTCCTCTCTGTCCCTCTCCTACGTTGGATCATGCAAATCGGGCAGATTTTCCCCCCGGCTGATTGCTCCGCAACTAATTAGGAGTTACATGCTACCAGAGCACGTAAGCCACATTTCCTTCCCAGTTAAAAGTCGGTGATGAAAGTTCCGCGTTCTTATTTTAACTATCTTGAATTAATAACATGTACTCCGGACCGTGATCGTCGATAGATCACCGATCCTATTCTACGCTAGTGAATTAATTCTTGAAGATAGTCCCAGAATATCCCTCGATGCATAGATTTCACAGGAGGAATGATGTCCGCCGAGAATTGGCTAACGTTCCTCTTCATCGAGAAGTACCAGCCGGCAGATGCTGGAGAAAGTTGAATCGCGCCGCACGAAAAAAAGTCTCTTTCTCTTTCTTACCGTTATCTGCTCGTTAGCTTGGAACCACGGCCGATCACCACTTACATTGTAGATATACTATACATACTACCTTACGACAAGACCACGTAACTCCGCCCAATAAAAGTCGGGAGAAAAGTCCAAACAAAGCTTCCTTATCTTTAACTTTTCCCTTGGATTATTTCCCCAGGAATCCTCTATTTTCCTATTTTAAGGGGAAGCTACTATATCTTCTTCTTTATATTTCTTGGAGAGAAATAGCAAATGGCATCAGCCTAAACTTGGAGAAAGGCCTGATCTAGCGATGAAATCATAAAGGAAGATCGGTGAAGAACGGCAATTAGTTAGGAAGGATAACTAATTTATCACGGCCGGCGTCGAGAGCCGAAAGATTGGAACGGAAATTTTCGGAGGGAGTAGAGAGGGCCTTAAAAAAAGTCAGGCGAAAATTGATAGTTTGGAGATAGGGGGAACTGGCTCCATTAAGGATGAGCCTGGGCCTCGAGAATCGAATGTCCGTATCCGCAGATTTATCATTTCACCGGTGGTGTCGCGCACTCTTATATCCGCGGTTCAACACCTCCGTGGGTGTCTGAAAAATAAATCTCCCTTATAAAAGGAAGGTGTCTCCCGTATGATTATGCCCTAGGCTGCTAGCCCTACACTAATCGGACGCTCCGAACAATCCCTCATGCTTCTGCGAGACAATGGCAAACTCAATCAAGCATGAATTAGCCGTAATCCAGCAATGGAATCTATCTATTTTCCGGTGTGCGGTAGATGGGGCCAAGCTAGAAGGATGGAATGGCCAAGGGAAAAGAGGGAGTTAAAGGACCACCTGGATGATGCATAGCCTCGGGAGCCGCATGCCTCTTTAGCAACATCGGCACATCGGGAAGCCGAGAGAAATTCATAATGGGCCTGATTTTCCACGGAGAAATGAAGTGGCAGCCAGAGCAGTGCGCGAAGCATCCTGGAGTTAACGCAAAAAACAGCCGATATCCAACGAAAAATTCAATGTGTCAATTCCTCAGCAATTGAACGGTAGTGTATCTTGCAAAGCAGTATGCGCCAAGACACGACTCTCCTGGGGCGATGAGAAAAATGAGCGAGGTTGCCCGATGAAATTGAAACCATTCCTGGCGAACGATCCAGTATCCCAGAGCCCACTTTCCCGATGAAATGCCACTCTGACCATCATCGTCCACTTTCTTGAACCATGATAGCCACCTCCTTTCCCCTTCTCTCTCTCTCTCGGCCGTTGTTGTTGCTGCTCCACTTTCCACTCGATCGCCCATCCGCCGTATCCAAAGAATTTTTTCATCGCTCCAGGAATGTCGGCGAGACGTAGTCTCAGCTAGTGCGAATAAGATTACCGGAGCCTCGCACTAACACCTGCCCCCGACATTATCACCGAGAGGAGACCTTGACCCGTGTCACCGAAAGAAATAGTAAGAGAAACCTTAACACTCTGCTACTATTGACTCAAGTGATATTGGTAAGCCTGGGAATCGAATATAACAAGTGCTTGTGGCCAAGGGGTAAAAGCCGCGAGAAGCCAGGTCAGCGTTCTCAAAAGATGGAAAGAATTTTTGTGCCAGTCGACAAGTAGAGGAGGAAGAAGAGAGCGGCGCGGCGCCGGCATAGTCGACGTGGAAAGAAGGCAAAGGAAAGGCACGAAGAGGAGAGGCTGAGAGGCTGAGAGGCTGAGAGGCTGGTTGGCTGGTTGGCTGGTTGGCTGGTAGGCTGGCTGGCTCGCGGTATAAAGAATCCTGCGGGTCTTCTGGCAGGCGCAAATAAAACGAGCGGTGGTGTCCATCGACGGCAGTTCCTCCTCAGAGGAGTGACTCGGTGTCCTCGCTCGCTCAACCGAAGAAAAACCGCGCGCAAGAGAGGAGAGCGCAGAAGCCACGGGAAGAGAGTGAGGCTCCGAACCGACTGATGTAAGAAAGGGAGAGCAGGAGCATCTCCGAAGGGGGAGGAACTGCTAGGAAGGCAAGGAAACTGAGGGAAGATCGGCCAAAGCGGAGAAGCAGAGGCTGCTCGCTCTCTTGGTCGGCAGCCAGACCCAGGTGCGCGATTGCTTCTAATTGCCGGAGGTCGCTCCAAAGTAAAATTGTTCAGTGGCACCGGGTGAAGAGTGAAGAGTGAAGAGTGAAGAGTGAAGAGTGTGTTCCGCGCCGCAGCCGGAAGAAAAAAGAAATATTCCTGCTCCTCCTCCACTTCCTCCCCCTTGACGAACATACACCAAGCGGAAGAGTGCGAAGCTCGCTCGCTCGCTCGCTCGGGGAAGAACGGTTCTTGGGTCGTGATCCGCTCGCTCTTCGGGAATGGCCAGCAATTCGAAGCATTTTCACTAATTAACCCTTGGTTCACTGTACCAGCCAACCAGCCTTTGTACCAACCAAGCGCCTGCGCTCTTTCTCAGACCTTCTTTAATTCGTCAGTCGCGCTAATTCTCTGCCCGGCCAAAGAAGAAAAAGCATTTCTCTGCTGCAGAGTCGGAGAAACTAAAGTAAGGAGGCTCCTTGGGTTCCTCCCTAACAATGGTTTAAAGGAAGTGCGTAGTCTTGAATATGACCGGGCCAAAGTCTGCTAGGAAAGCAGTTACAGTGCTCTGTCGAAATTGAAAGTAGGCTCGTTCGTAGCGAGCTGAGTTATTGGCGAGTTTATCACTGGCTTAAGGATCACTGTTAACGAGGCGGCCTTGGCTACGCCGGTGATTCCTTTTGCTCGGAATGTCTGCATAAATCAAGTTGTACGATATGGGTCGGCAAAACCTGGCTACGTACTCGGCGAGCAACAGCCACGTGAAATTGGCCGTAGGAACGTAAACGGAACGACTGCCCTCAAAAGATAATTAATAATTGGCCATCGCGGTAATAGTTGGAGGGAGCAACCAGATTTTTGTCACACTGTTCTTGCAACTTTGTTATTAATGGGCTCGTGCAGTGCATGGGATGAGTGAAGAAAATGGGCGTCGCCGGACGTTCACTAGTCTAGTGAATATTACAATTTCGTCGATACGGAATTGCCGGTGAAATAAAAGGAAATGCTGAATAATATTGAAATCGATCGGGTTACGCAATCTGATGGCACGGCAGGCTCCTGTGAGGATTCCACCTTCGCGAAAGGTCACCTACACCAAGTGCGTGGCAGCGTAATTGCGACACGCACCGGAGAAAGGCGGCATGCTTCTCGAGCAGGCAACAGGTGCCTCACGAGTCATGAGTAAACCTAAGCCTGAACGTGGAGGAAGACTCGAGCCTCCGCCGAGCCATCTGTACTCTGACCGTGTGCCGCCATCTCCCAAGTACTGGCTTTCACTCATTCTCCAACGCTCCTACCTCACTCGATAAGCAGAGCTCCGCTTCTGCCAGCGAGAATCATTAACACTGCGGAATAACCAAGGAGCCAGGCAGCAACGGGCATAACGGGCATAACGGGCAAACAACTTCGTTTCCCGGCATGGACGATCCTATTTTCAAAAAGAGAATGTGACCTGGCTGAGACTCACCCTCTGACAGTGTTCCTGGCTAGCCTTTGCCAAATCCGCGAGGGGTTCAAAGATGACATCATTGAATTCGGGATAGTTTCTCGCCAATGGCCGGGCGTACAATTCTTTGGCACTTGATAGAGCTTCCTGAAACTCTTCCTCCGCGTGCAGGAGCTTTTCAGTCGCCCTGTACCTCCGATCAGTATCTGAAAGCAAAGGAAGCAGGTTTGTTGCGACATCACCGACTCATTCTGTGTCAGCGCCAGTATCAGCGTTCGAATGAAACATACCTCCAATCGGATGGTACTGTCTCGCGGAGTCCTCGATCAGTAAGATCTCCCCATTCAAGAGTGCGACGTCCGCGGCAGGGTCGACTTCCGCCCTGGAGCCGGCCAGCAGCAATCTGGCCCTGCATACCCGGTACTTGAGTAGTACCGGTGCGACCACCGAGGAAATTGCCCCGGGTGAAGAAGACGGTAACTACAAACAGAATCAAGAGAGAGAGGCCTGTGAATAAAGTTCAAGTGTCCGCTTGCTGCCAAGTTGCACGATTTCGAACACAAGCCCCTTTGGTAATTTCATCGGAGTCTCGCCAAGGAGAAAAGAAGCTGAAAGAACGGCGGACGGTCCGCTTTAAATTATCGCGATATTACGCGAGGTCTCATCGCGTTACTCGGCTTTGCCCGGCTATTTACGATCTGGCCAAGTAACGAGCAATGCCGCGCGGCTTTCGATCAGATAAAATTTCGTGAGCCTGGCCCATCTCCTCCACGCTAGTACCACCGCGTGCAACGACCTTTTACACTGCCAACCAGCGCTCGGCCACTCCAACATCCCGACCACCTCGCATTATACTGCCACCAACGAGTTTGGTAACTCAGGCTTCCTTCGCCCTCTGCACTTGCGGCAATCTATGCTAACTATATGAAAGCACTTTTACTCGAGCAGAGGAGAAGAGGGAGGATGCGATCCTCCTTCGACCCCGTGCACGATTCCTCGCTGAGAGGGAGTATCCCATCTTGCTCATTTATCAACGTTAAAAGCTCTCTTATCTAGCGCCCATATAACTCCCTCTGAACTACGCCTCCTCCTCGAGCATCACGCCGCTCGGCGCATCGGGCATCATTTCGAGAAAGCTTATCCATGTGTAACACGCTCATTCGACCTTATCAGTTATTGGCCCGCTCCACCATTCCGCACCCAATATATACACTTGCCCGCTCGCCCATTCATATCACAACGATGAATCATTAATCAGCCCTATTGATTACGACATGAAAGGCAATCCTTGACACCTAGAGCCAGCCGCCGGCCGACCCCACTCCTACTTATCGCCACTCTTAACCCCAATTATTACCGCGACGAATTTAGCCAGGGTGCACACGTGTATGTATGTGGGGACAGTGCCGATCGAAGGGGAGAGCGCGCGCACGCCCACTCTCGCTTTTAATAACGCCAAACCGGAATCGTAAGGCTGAATCTAAATTGCATAATTATACCGGTCCACCCTTCCTTCTCCCTCGTCATCCCACCTCCCTCCCTCTCTCCCACCCTTTATCTCACTTGCATCCTTATCCCCGCGCGCTCTTTCTCTCTGTCTCCCTCTACGGCTCGACTCACTTGCTGATTTCTGGCGGCGAGTCGCCAGAGGAATAACAAGATTATAAATTGGCGATATAACAGCCGAGCCCCCAACTCCACCTTCCGTAAGGACATGTGCACGAGTGGCCTTATTCGGGAGCGAGACTAAATCGTTCTCTGATAGCGCCTCCTCACCTCCTCACCTCCTCACCGCAGCCCTTAACGGGAAACCGTAATCAGGATTAGTGAGAGCCCGGAGGATGGGGCCACCATCCCGACGAGATGAGATTTACACTTCGATGGAATGAAACTTTATCCCCTGCTTGATACAAAGAAAGGCCTGATGGAACATGCATGATTATTTCAAGAAATTTATCCTTCCACATATAAAAAGTGAAATTCAGGTGGAAGCTTGAGCAATTGATAGGTTGGCCACTAGTTAGTTAGGGTTAGTTTACGATGCCCGTTCGCGGATGTGTCCGCTGCTATCGAGAGGGAGAGGGGCATCCTGCCCCTCCCAGTCTCGCCGAAACATCTTCCTTCGCCTCTCTACCAAAGAAAACAATGCCAACAACTACGCTACGAGCAGTAACAGCTCTCTGACTGACTGTGATTAGGGAGTACGAATTGGTGGTAGGGCCTCTAATGAACTTAAAGGCAGGAAAAAGGGGGCACAGGACAGGGCGCCGGCGCGTGGGTGTCCCTGGCACCATGACTCAGCTACTCCCCGTCCTCACTCAAAACGGTATGACAAGAGTGAGAGAACGGCCGCCGCATTACCTCCCGGCAACTGAATGACGGGATATTAAGTTAGGCACGAGCACCGACAACTCAATTACCCACTAGCGGCCACATCAGAGGATCAAGAACTTCCATCATACATGCTTGATGCCAGATAAACGCTAGTAAGACAGAGGCCTGCCTGCCCTACCGAGATACCGAGACAGACGCTCCACGTGCTAGCGGTCCTATCGAATTAGATCATTGGCCAATTAGATGGTAATTCTCGACAGGAAATAGAGAGACTTGGGCACGTAGAGACGTGTGTAACGGTCGCGTGTCCCCTCTTATTTGATAAACGAGCGGCTGACGAATGCTGATTTAGCAGTAACACTGCACAAAAAGAAAGCCTTCCTCCTCCTTTTATGCCCTGACCTCACCTCACCTCACCTCACCTCACCTCACCTCACCTCATCTCTTCTTTCTTCATCGTTCAAGCAAGCCAGTACACCCACTTCTTTTCCAGATTCTTTTGGAAATGGACGTATTCCATTCAGCCATACTTCCATCGGTTAGCTCGCGAGGTTATAGCTTCTAATAGCACTGTTTACCTTCCTTACACCTTGTACCGTTCAGACGACAGTGTGTCTCCGTAGACAAGAAAGACTAGTAAGGCAGCAGAGTAGTCGCTTCCACCTGACCAATAAATCAGTGCCAGCCGTCAAATACACTCATTACGCAACAATTGCGTAAGCACCTGCTTTATCTCCCTTTACAAGCGTATGCGTATGCAGTCAGTCCTAGTATGCACCCGATAGAGTAGAACACCGGCTGTCCAGTAATCGAACTTTCTCGAAAGAATCGGAGCTTCCCGAAATAGAGGGAAAGAGTGCTGGCAAAAGTGGTGCTAATTTTTCTCGGTTGCTCTCAATGTTGAGTATAGACTTTCAATGGTCTGCGAGGGAGAAGCAAGCACCTTTCAGTTGCCGCAAGGCTGCAGGCCCAAGAATAGACATTCATTCTCAGTCTAAATTTGCCTGACCCAATAGGGGGCCGGTGATCTCTTGCTATCTCGGTCCCTCAGGCGCTAGCGTGCGCCCACTCCACTAGGAAGTTTCTCGGAATCGCAGCTATCGACACTTTGCCGAGTGTCCAAAATCGCAGTCCACCTCATCCAGAAACGAGTTTCCGATCAGCCAGTGTTACGACACCGGCAAATCACACGAGAGGAATCCCTATTGCGAGTCGACATTTCCTGTACCAGTCGCTATTCTAACAAGAGTTTACCAAATCGCTACCTATAACATATAAACGCCGGATCCGAAGGTTATCCTGGGGCTGGGAGACTGGCCGTGCTAATTGTCCATGCAGACAGCAAAAAGTCCGCCCACTTGCTTTTCTAGGTCACACAGAATGACACAGCTGGCTGAACCTTCATGCGAAAAAGGAGGGACAAGAGAAGTACCGTGCTAGGAAGGACGATGGTTAGTTACGTGGGCGAGAAGCCACCGACAACCTCGCAACACGCCCGATATTCTCACTCTTTCCAATGCAGTTCATCCTCAATTGATATGCAAACAATTGATTTATTTAGCACAGTTTTAGAACCTTGGAAAAATCGAAAATTTTTGAAGGGGTATGCCTTAAAAAATTTGCGAAAAAATGAATTTTGAGCTAGGGCTCTGGAATTTTTTCTACTTCTTCCTTGATGTAAAAAAACACTTTCTACCAAGTTTCAGCCCCGGGAAAGGTCGGGAAGTTAAAGAAACATGGGCAAAACCGTTGAAATCAAATATTCAAGATCGGTTTTCCACGTGTTTTAGGTAGAATTCCGGCATTTCCCCCACAACATTTATGTTTTTTTTCCGTTTTGAGACACGAGGAATCGAAAAATCAAGCGTTCGTCCCGGTCCCGAGACCTTCGAAAAATCGAAAATTTTTGAAGGGGTATGCCTTAAAAAATTTGCGAAAAAATGAATTTTGAGCTGGGGCTCTGGAATTTTTTCTACTTCTTCCTCGATGTAAAAAAACACTTTCTACAAAATTTTAGCCCCGGAAAAGGTCGGGAAGTATGAAAAATATAGGAAAAACCGTCAGAATTAGAGAGAATTAATTAGTCAGAAGGCTGTTTCCTTGTGTTTTCGGCACAATTCCGGTATTTCTGCCACTGGTTTCAGGTTTTCCTTCCGTTTTGAGACTCAAGCAATGAGAAAAAAACAGCACGAGTTCATGTAGAAAGAAATGAAAAAAATAGACTACATATTATTAGGACTGTGATGCTGTGCGAGCTATTTGCAAAGCACAGGCCTATTTGCGGCCTGCTCCTATTTCGTGGATCATGCTGAGATTATCTATTTACTAGAGCGGTACAGCGGGACTAGCTGCTGTCAAGGCTGTGGCTCGCTAGAAAGAACATCGGACAAATTGAAAGCGGAAAGAGACAAAAGGCGGGAGAAACTCCAGATAACTAGAAGCTCGAGATAAGAGTTTGGTGACCTTGGCCCCATTAATTCAGTAACCGGGTTCTCTATCTCGGTGCCGGCCAAAAACAGAGAAACTAGTGTTTCAATGTCAAGTCCAATTCCTATCGCAGACCATCAGAGTAAACTGCGGGATACTAGATAGTATTGCCGACTGCATGATATAAAGAATGTACATATATGTATATCTAGAAGAGAGGCGGGAGGCTTTTTTGTGTTCTGACGCGAACAACAGTTCCACGGCATCAGCGTCCTGCTGATCTCGTCCTCGTAACGCGGACATAATTGGCCGACTCTATTAGAATTCCTTGAGTGACTAATCGCGAAGCTCGAGAGGGGGGCATCTTTTAGAACGTGGGTATGAAGGCGTGTTTCCGAAAATGGCGTCGAAATCTCCAGAAGCCCACGCTTTTCTGAAAGCTTCCTAATTAACCGAAAACAACTTTATTATCCTTAGCCTTGTGATATATGAAAGTAAGAAAGTAGTAATACGCTAGGTAAAATGACATGATTCCTTGGTATTCCTGGAGGACGAGTGAAGGTTCGCGTTGCCAAATCAATCCTCTTTGCAAAGAATCTCCTCGTTGGAAAGAAGCTTCGCCGATCCATAGGGGCTTGTTCCAATCGAATAGGCGAGTCTGATTCTCTCTCGACACTCGACATGCACCGCGCACTTGTGCAATGGTTAATTAATTGATTCCTCAATTGATGATGCAAGCGATCATAGCCCTAATTAGTGGAAGTATTCAAGGAGTATTCACGGTTGGTGGTATAAAGCCACTTTCGATTAACATCGGCGATATATTCAAAAGATAAAAGATTCGCTAATAAATGGGCAGTTGGACGACCCCTTGGATTCTTGGATTCTAGTGAACCTTTACTTTAGATAATGAACGCACGGTCCAACCTACCTGCTGCCTTTTGGCTGCCTTTTTCTCCATCGGGAAATTTGATTACGACACTTATTATGGGTTATGCCAGTTGCTTTAGGATTACGACTACGAACGAGAAAGGATGCTATGTGGAGCTTGCTGGGTGGAATTAGAATACAGAAGTGTACCGTTACAATAATGGGGAAAGTCAAGACACCCACTTGTCGTGCTTCTAGACACACATATATCAACACATGTATCAATCCAAATCGATTAGCATAATCATTGCAATCCCGCCTAAGGAACCATCGTCTTGTACCTCGGTGTTATCGAATGCCACTCATCTAATTTCATTCATGCTGGCAGAGAGAACTGTTTCAAGATTGTTTCCCAATGACCCTCAAAGGTAGGCTTGATTGTTTCATGGAAGATTAGAATGGTTCATTAGAGAATTCGGTCTCTACGCGAAAGTAAAGTAATTGCGGGGGAGTGAAGAATTTGCATAAATGTTTGTCTCGCAGAGACTTGCCTCAATAACCCGTCCACCTACTTGTTGGAAGGACGCCGGGAGACTGGGGCCCCGTGGAAGAATTAGCTCTCAACTAGGATCCGGTGTTGGCCATCGATCGATAGAAGAGAGGAGTCTCTCTCCCAGGATACTCATCAACTTATCGATGCCGACGTAATCTCAGCCGAGGAAAAGGTGGTGGGCGATTCGCGATGCCGTTTTTGGCCAACATTCGAAATCCCTGATGACATTTAGAATAAACTGGCCAAACAGAAGGTAGAAGGTTTCCTGTAGCATTGTCCTCATTCGACATTGAACATGCAGGTTAGATGAGGCTGAGCGTGTAAGGTCCGCCTGACAATAAGGTCGATCCTTTCCCGGTACAGATATGTTCACCAAGAGTGCGCATTGTCGGGAAAAGCGTTTAAATGGAGGAGCGCGTCTACCGATACCGGTAACGGCTCTTTCCTCTACCCTGGTAGAGTATGTCCCGTGCTTTCTATCTGCCAATAGACGGCTGCTCGCCACTTCACCAGCCATTATCAAGCCGCAGAGATTCCCTATCAGAAATCTGGCGCACTCTTATCTAGCATTGATCAGTGCGCGCCCTCGAATCGCTGCAAACGCAGGATCGCTGACGATAACGGTTCTCTTAAGTCCCCTAAGTACATCAACCCTCCTTCCCTCTCTCTTGAGAATCGTTGAAATCTGCGCAGAAAATTCCGGCTCCAGTTAGAATCTATCGGTTACTTAGCCGGTGTGCCGCCGCCGCCGCCGCCGCCGCCGCCGACAGAATAGATGTTATGCAGAAGAAACGAGGAGCGCGCACGAGCCTCGTAACTCATCGCGGACGTGGCTCGCTCGCACGTGGTAAGCGAGGCGTGGTGTTTACGTACACCACACCGTGTCTTTTCGCGAGAATAAGTTCCAGCTGACAGGCCGAGATAGAAATGCGGAAAGGAGGAGATGGAGAAGTGGAAGAGAGCCCGAGGGCCTTGGATGCGGCATTTAGATTGGCGAATTTTTTATTCAATCACTAATATAACAGAGATTGAATGAACTATGTGTTAATAGAGCCGGCGCGCAGCTCCGAATTCCACTATCGAAGTAATATATGGGAATCGTAGAAGAATTTCGATTCAATGTTAAAAGCGGAGAGTGGCGCACCCGAATCGAAGCTTCGACTATTAATCAAAGCCGATTGTGCTGGCGAGCCGATCGTGTTTCCAGTCAATTATCTTCAATCTTGGCTCTGCCGACGCGAGAGCGATCGAGGAACGCGCATGCCGATAATGGCATGTCCATTTTCGTAAACGCCAGTAACGAATCGCAATTGGCATTCCATATTCCAAGCCGGGATCACGGCTCTACGTCTATTAAATGGTGGCGAGGGTTGGGCCAGCGAGCACGGACGGACGGAGAGTGTGCTCAATGCGCCCAAACAACTAAGCAAATCCGCCCGTGGCAACTACTCATTCGCCGGCCAGCCAGCCAGCCAGCCAGCTCAGGGATCGATAACAAAGGTTATCCGAGCATCGATCGAGCCTGTTATTACGTTATTATTACAACCTGATTCACCGAGCAGCCGCCGAGGGAAACAAGCGGGGAAACGCCGGCGAAACTTGGCCGGGCATGCGAGAGAAGGAATCCCGTGATAAAACCCGTAGAGACTGAGACTGGCTCGCTCGCCCTGCCCCTTTTACCGCTCGGCGTAATTGATCTTTGTCCGGTCAAGACACTTCTAATAGCCCCGGCCAGCCATTGAAATCAGCCTGATTCATATATAAAGGCGAAGCAACTTTTGCAAGCAAGTATTTATGAGGCCGCGCCGCGCCGAGCGCAGCGCGTGCCTACGTGAGAGAATTCCAGCGGCAACTGACTCGCGCAACAGAGAATAGGCGAGGAGCGGGCACTGCCACTGGCAGCTATGCATCGCACACACCACTCGCCTCACCTTCTATATCATTCCTTCCATTTTCAATGCTCGCAAGGTCGAAAGTTGGACATCTCGCAGCCCCACCACCCCACCACCCACCTCCCTCTAATACATACCATACATACATTTATGAATCGACACTATATGTACACACAGATTGATCAGTATGAATATCGACTTGATCGCTATTGGCATCCGATCACCAAGCATATCGCGCTACGCTACGCTCATTTGTAAGCTCTGCACGCGTCCCCTCTTACATATGTATCACCCCACTAATATGCAGATTCTCCATCCTCCTTTCTCTACAAAGGCAAGAGTGAGCCTCGCTCCAACTAACAACTCCTCTCCCAAGATTCATATAATCAAATTGAGTGGGCCATTCTTCGGAAGACCTTGTATAATCAGACCGATAATTGCTCCTACCTCATCAATATCGTCAAAGGAGAACGAGTTCGGTATAATGGGCAACGTCGAGTTAATAAGTCAGCGTTAATGACGTGCAATGCCTGGCTGGCAGGCTGGCTGGCAGGCTGCCTCGGAGCAGGATGGAGGATTTACGCTTTCGGCAGAGGAGAAGTAAGTGTCGCACCGGGCTCGGCTAACGACCTGCGTCTGCAGTCTGTATCGACTAGGAAGGAAGAGATGGAGGGCAAGGGAACGGAACGATCTCATTCGCCAAAGGAAAAATGAGTCAGTAGGGGAGGAGTCCGTACGTGGTCTCTGTTCTCGCTCGACTACGAGTCTTTGCCGAGAATCATTCATGCAGAATACTCTGCCTGTAAACACGCTGGTACACGCTGGTACACGCTGTAAATATGCTCCGTGGCTGGCCGGCATAAACCGCCTCGAACCCTCGCTCAGAATATATGTCGGACTGCCAACACGGCCATTGAGATCTTTCTTCAAAGCAGAGGAAATAATAGGTTCGGGATTCCAGCTCGGCTTACTTCCTAAGAGTATCTCCGTATCTACACCTTGTCGCTTGCCCCTTAATAACTGGAGGCGAGCAAGCGCCCCCCTAACTCACTCAATGGAATGCAGACAGATCGCCCGGAATCCCGTTCTTTTCTTTCGGTATCCGTTCGCCTAATTTTACTGCGCCACTTCAAAGCAACTAAAAATAAAGCTGCCAGGATTTCGCAATGCTCAACGTGCTCAATCTAATTTGAATGCAACTGCGCCTCTGTGTTCCTTGGAAAAAAATGTCGTGAAACTTATATGATGAACAGTGATAAGGAAAAAATGCTGAAATTCAAATAAACCTCTACTTCCCGATGAATGGCCAATGAACCAAGTGGAATATAAATTGTCGAGGTCCCCCGGTGGATGGCCGGAGAGCGGAGAGCGGAGAGCGGAGAGCGGAGAGCGGAGAGGTCCGAGAAATGAAATGATGTGTATAAGTACCCCAGGAGAAAGTCGTGCTCTGGTCACTAGTTTATTAGCAGTTGGCGACACCGGAGGACGATGCGATTCCTATGAATGAGTTTGGGGGGCGGCCGCGGGCACGGGCACGGGCACGGGCACGCACACATCGCCACGTGCTCGATATCGGTGAGTCTGCGAGAGCGAGATAGGAACGCGATCGACACCGATTTACCCAAGCAGTCGTCAATCTCTCCCCATGTTAAGAGATAGATAGCCACCGACGACGCGACCACGCGACCACGCGAAGTACGCCAAGGCCGTCGCGATTGCTATAGTATAAACCTACTAGCCTCTATATGTATACATCAGTGTTTGAACACTAGAAAGATACCAGTACCAGGATAATAGTGGAATATCGCTTCTGCCAAGGCACCGATTCCAGCTCGATCTCGGTGGACCAACTTTCCTTGCGGTTTTGTGGCACAGTCTGCTCGATCTATTTTCCATATCGATCGTCCTTCGAAGATCACGGCAACTCCAACCGATCGATACTCTTTTCTCTAGATAGTAAACGATGTCGACAGTTTGTTTTCTCGCCTTTGGAGCAAGACGGCTGGCGTTTCTCGGGAATTTGCGCGCGCTTCTTGATTCCGGATTCATATCCTCCCACCAGATAGGTTCTCGACTACGTGATTTGTGTAGGAGTGAAGAGGCCGTGGCAGAAATGAGAGTGGCGCGCATTTTTCTATGGGAATGATTGCGGCGAGCATTCCTTCTCAACAGCAATATTTAGTTATGGCCGGGAAGTTGACGTGTGCGGTGCTAAATTGGAAGCAGATGGATCAGTATGGAGGGTAAAAGTGGTGGGCAGGTAGGGGCAGCAGGAGGCTTGCGCATATCTTTCACGTGAGGAAGGTCTCACCTCGCCAAGGTCTTCCAAGCAAGGCATACACAGGAACACGCCACGCCACGCCACGCCACGCACACGCACACGCACACGCACTCCTCGCGGCGCATTATGCAGCGCGGTTGCAAACATTTTTATGCAAATCCGTTTAGCATTGTGCCGAGGCATCCGCTCCACTCATCGTCCCGGCAATGGAGCGTCTTCATTATATCGCGAGACACCGGGGAAATTAGCCCCTGTCACTCGAATCGGTACATGCTATACTATACTCTACCCTCTCCGCAACCTACTCATTATTCCAGCACGCTCACCAACCCCGACTCTAATAAACTCCTCAGACTTTTTTCACTTTCTCAATGCAGTGCATCTTTATGCCTGAGAATTACCTCATGTAATTCCGGCCTTTCATAATCGAATCGAAAACATCGGGCACAACATCGAATAACCGTTAGTTTGATCCTTCAAAAGAATCCATATCAGCGATCATATTCGTGAGAAGGTTGATCACGCTATTCGTGCGCATAGCATCCTCCAATGCTAGACTAATTGTAAACCAGAGAAGGGGAGATGTATTTATCCACTAGGAAGTCAATTTCTGAACGTTCGACCACACCTCGCAGCTCGGACTCGGACTCGGACTCGGACTCGGACACAGTCCGGTGAGTGCGTGCAAATCGCTGCTTTAATCTGCGCACGTTGCGCTAGTAGCGGAGGCATTGCCAGTTCCTAACTTATAGGACAACTGGCCAGCAGTGAAATACATACCACTGTCACAATCCAGAGGATAGTGGGGAAGTAGTCCTTTTTTAATGTAATTGAATAACTTGTGAATAACGGGCTAATGGTCTCCTAATCTTACAATTATCTTCGATCCCAGACCCCAATAAGTTGATTGAGAGGAGTAAGGACCGAGCCGAGATATGTCACAATTATCCAATTACAATAATTCCCATCGCACCGCTGCCGGGACTGACACAAGTGTCCCATTAACCCCGGTAATCATTATTCCTGCCGAGTGCTGTGGAATTAGCCTGATACGTGATACTATTCTAGCAAAATGATTGTTCCTAGTCTCATCTTCTCGCTGGGGAGAGCAAAGAGCAAGGCGAAGGGAAGCTGTGTCGCACTGAGATTGGCTTAGACGGGAAGCACGCATGATTGTGTTGTAAAAAATACTGGCGGAAGAACAAGGAGCCCTCCAGAAAGGATTTTAAAAAAGGCAGACGTGGTCTGCGGTTACCATTTAACTTTAACTCTCTTTCGAGAGCGCTGAGAGAGCGGCACGCTCAGGGAGTGACATTGCTAATGCATCGCGAGTACTGAAGGCAGTCGTGGTTGCACTACGAAACCGTAGGAATCGAGAACAAGTAGAAATTCTACTCCGACTATTCAACTATTCCGCAGCAAAAGTTCTCTTTCTCTTAGCAATAGGAATCTCGCCAATCTTTCCATCAATTCATACAGAAGTATGTATGTGCAACAGTTGTGGGATTTATCAATGAATCGGATGAACAGATTTACTTTGCTTGGGAGCGAGAGGGGGAGAGGGGGAGAGCAGGAAAGGGCAAGTGTGTGTGTCAACAATCGTTCTTGCGAAATCGCTAATGCACAACGCCAGCCGACTGTCATGTCGTACCACGATCCGAGAAGACCTCAATACAGATCCGAGAGACGCACAGCCACACCGATCCCGCAGTACACACAGACACACACTAACTAAAGAGTAAGAATCTTCTGTTGTGTCTATCGAAGGACATCCTCCGTCATCGAGGGACAATGCGTCGATGCACACATGATATCTCACGTGGTGGTACCTCACCCTCCCCGCGGCAACTCTGCATACACTTTTTTCTCATCACGTTCGTCGCGTCGACACTTGAAAGCCCCTCTGCGACATCACGCGTATCCTTAGATCTCCTTTTTAACATCTATAGGGACGTGCAAGTATTTTCATCGCTGGTCCAATCAAGTGTGCTGGCTGCTGGTCCTTGGAGCCGAGTTTCGCAAGCTCGCAGCTAGTCTGGCTGATCGCGGGAAAGGATCTCCCACTTTTTTCACGCCTTCATTCTGTTTACCTCTCAGATAGGAATCAGTAATTTGCTTAAGCAAGTTGAAAAATGTCCAAGTTTCAAAGATTGAACTGTCGCGTGGAAGTTGAAAGAGAATCCTGTTCGTCCAAATGGAGAATCCAAATGGATCCCTGAAATTGGGAAGGCTTCGGTGATTCGTCAAGGTCCAGAGAGATAAGTTGAAAGTATTATTGGCCGACGAGTGGGATAGGGGATAGGGGATAGGGGATAGGTCAGTTCGGTCGCGCAGCCATTCCTTCCTCAATTCTATATTAGGGCCACCAGTTATCCTTGACGGCACCGGCCCAGAGTTACCTTTCCCCAAAATTCAACCTTCCTCTTCCCAATACTCCCAAGCTCTTCGAACTTTATTTTCGAGAGTCTCAACTAATTGTTATAACACATCCATTCGACAAACTCTGCCTAGTTAGTCATAGCTTACGCTCGTAGAAACGGATTAATGACTGATATCCGGGGTCAGGAAAAACTCGGGGAATTCACAACGTCCATTATGCCTGCCTTGCGAACCGTGAATTCAGCGTCGCGCGTGTTTTACCCTCTCTGTGTGTGTGTGTGTGCGTGTGCGGGGAAACGTGAGGGGCTGCGTATGCGTGAAATGGGTGAGCGTGTGTGCGCCAACGATTACAATATATTATCGGCACGGGGCGTAGATCGGACGTAAAGCTGTCAGAAACGAGAGAGGGAGTGAGAGGCAGCAGCCCTGGCAGCTGGCACAATGTCAACGACTATAGCTGCCTCTCCGCAAACTAGCTAAATCCATAGAACATACCGCAGTCGAATGAGAGAGTGAGACCTAAGGAGAAAAGGAACAGTCTAACTGGTAGGGCAGCGCAGAGTACCGTTTTCTTCAATTCTCTCGTCCGAATTCACCGTACCCACTACCAAACCGTATTACTCCTCACCGATTTTCGCTGAACAAGCGGGTTAATAACCGTAGCACAGCAAGAGGACTTACTTCCGTCGCCAACATATGTGTACTCTGTGCAAACACATGACGACAACAGCACGACTCGCGGAGCGTGCTCCTAATCTCTCAAAAGAAACCGTAGCAATCGAGACCGACCATTCCCTCAGCCCTTTAAATCCTATGGGAAGGTCAAGAAGATTGCTTACCCAATCAACGGACCTTACAAGTCTTTTGAAAACTCACTTAGCAGGAAGCTTAGATACCAGGCAGGAAGAAAGTGAAGTGGCAGTGCGCTCTGGCAGCAACAATTAATCGTGCGAAATGGAAAAAGGAGGCAGGCAGGCAAGCAGACGGGCAGGCAAGCAGGCAGGCAGGCAGGTAAAGCATCGGGCGCGCAGGAATGCGCGTGATGCGCTGAACATCGACAATCAGCCCGGTGATTGCGTTACACGGGAATCAAATTAGCATCGGGCCAGCGTCGTTGCCATTAGGGAATAGCTAGCTGGCATCGACGAAGATAGAAAGAGAACGATAGGCGTATTTGTTAAGCAAGTACGCCATTTCAAAGCAACATTTGTAAAGCGCGTTATCCGCCCATCCGCCCTATTTGCGGACTCCGTAGAGTTTTGCAGCATTTTCATGAGAGAGATCCTAATGGAAGAGTCCTCTATTACTCCAGTGCTAAACCAGCGGGAGAAATGCCGGAATTGTATCAAAAACAGGCGAAGGTCTCGGGACCATGACGAACGCTTGATTTTTCGATTGCCCGTGTCTCAAAACGGAAAAAAAACATAAATGTTGTGGGGGAAATACCGGAATTCTACCTAAAACACGTGGAAAACCGATCTTGAAACATTGGTTTCAACGGTTTTCCCCATGTTTTTCATACTTCCCGACCTTTCCTGGGGCTGAAATTTGGTAAAAAGTGTTTTTTTACATCAAGGAAGAAGTAGAAAAAATTCCAGGCCCCTAGCTCAAAATTCATTTTTTCGCAAATTTTTTAAGGCATACCCCTTCAAAAATTTTCGATTTTTCGAAGGTCTCGGGACCGGAACGAATGCTTGATATTTCGATTCCTCGTGTCTCAAAACGGAAAAAAAACATAAATGTTGTGGGCGAAATGCCGGAATTCTACCTAAAACACATGGAAAACCGATCTTGAATATTTGATTTCAACGGTTTTCCTCATGTTTTTTTATCTTCCCGACCTTTCCCGGGGCTGAAATTTGGTAGAAAGTGTTTTTTTACATCAAGGAAGAAGTAGAAAAAATTCCAGAGCCCTAGCTCGAAATTCATTTTTTCGCAAATTTTTTAAGGCATACCCCTTCAAAAATTTTCGATTTTTCAAAGGTTCTGGGACTGGAACGAACGCTTGATTTTTCGATTCCTCGTGTCTCAAAACGGAAAAAAAACATAAATGTTGTGGGCGAAATGCCGGAATTCTACCTAAAACACATGGAAAACCGATCTTGAATATTTGATTTCAACGGTTTTCCTCATGTTTTTTTATCTTCCCGACCTTTCCCGGGGCTGAAATTTGGTAGAAAGTGTTTTTTTACATCAAGGAAGAAGTAGAAAAAATTCCAGAGCCCTAGCTCGAAATTCATTTTTTCGCAAATTTTTTAAGGCATACCCCTTCAAAAATTTTCGATTTTTCGAAGGTCTCGGGACCGGAACGAATGCTTGATATTTCGATTCCTCGTGTCTCAAAACGGAAAAAAAACATAAATGTTGTGGGCGAAATGCCGGAATTCTACCTAAAACACATGGAAAACCGATCTTGAATATTTGATTTCAACGGTTTTCCTCATGTTTTTTTATCTTCCCGACCTTTCCCGGGGCTGAAATTTGGTAGAAAGTGTTTTTTTACATCAAGGAAGAAGTAGAAAAAATTCCAGAGCCCTAGCTCGAAATTCATTTTTTCGCAAATTTTTTAAGGCATACCCCTTCAAAAATTTTCGATTTTTCGAAGGTCTCGGGACCGGAACGAATGCTTGATATTTCGATTCCTCGTGTCTCAAAACGGAAAAAAAACATAAATGTTGTGGGCGAAATGCCGGAATTCTACCTAAAACACATGGAAAACCGATCTTGAATATTTGATTTCAACGGTTTTCCTCATGTTTTTTTATCTTCCCGACCTTTCCCGGGGCTGAAATTTGGTAGAAAGTGTTTTTTTACATCAAGGAAGAAGTAGAAAAAATTCCAGAGCCCTAGCTCGAAATTCATTTTTTCGCAAATTTTTTAAGGCATACCCCTTCAAAAATTTTCGATTTTTCGAAGGTTCTGGGACTGGAACGAAAGCTTGGTTTTTCGATTCCTCGTGTCTCAAAACGGAAAAAAAACATAAATGTTGTGGGGGAAATGCCGGAATTCTACCTAAAACACGTGGAAAACCGAGTTAGAATATTTGATTTCGATGGTTTTCCCCATGTTTTTTTATCTTCCCGACCTTTCCCGGGGCTGAAACTTGGTGGGGAATGTTTTTTTGCATCAAGGAGGCAATAGAAAAAATTCCAGGCCCTTAGGTCAAAATTCATTTTTTCTACTAGTCGAAATAATGAAGGACCAACTTTTCAGACTACTTTCCCGCACTATGGAAAAGTAGTTTTGTGCCGTGTAAGAATATACACTTACTAGTGACGCAACCGGACAATTAGAGACTTTCGAATTCCTCTGTCATGATGCAGTAGAATTCGGAACGCTCACCGGCAAATATTTGCAAGTGCCTTTCGCCTGAATCACATCGATCCGTTAATTGTAGCACAGAAGGTCAGTAGAAAAATCCGGGTTTCCTACTTTTCGTTTCTTCGCACTTTTTCATCTCGAAGTGAAGTGCGATGTGACAGGAATTTTAGTGATGAGGGGAAACCTTACGGCTGTTAATCCATCTTGCCCGGAGCTTGCGTAACACCATAACCGCAACACACACAATAGACGGGAGAAGCGTGTGTGCATCAATATACTATATCGGTCAGATTGACGTCACTGATTCTCGGTCTTCTCACTTCAATGTCATTCTTCTCGCGACCAAGCCCTGTTAAGTCGTTATGTAACAAAAACACGCGGTCCCTAAAACGTCCCACTCCCTGCAAATCTTGCAGTAATACATGAATACTTTCTTGAGAGACTGTGCTGTCCTTTGCTGTGTGGTAATGCGTGGTAATGCGTGGTAAGCACGGGATGGTGTGCCAGGAGTAAGAAGCGAGGGGACAGGGACAGACATTGTTGTGTCTCCGGCAGCAAACCAAACGATTCGGTTATCGCACGATGGCTGGCCCATTTCTTTTGAAACTCGCTTCCGCGAAACTATCGACGCTAATGAGTTTTGATGGTTTTCTAAGATTTATGGAAGTAACGAGGTCACGGAGATAAGTGCGCCGTAAAATTGGTCAATGAACTATAATGGGTTGTATCGGGACCTTGATGAACGGGCGGGAGGAAGAGGCCGAAGCACAAACGGGAAATTACTTTTACGAGCAAAGGGCATATCACTTTGCACTACGTTCAGATAAAGTCAAATGTATTTTTTGTCGAGGTTGGAATAGGCTCGGATAGGTTTTATTGATTCTCGGCCGCTAAGCCGCAAATCTACAAGACCAACCATAAAATTCCGCCTTAACATTCCCCTCCGTCTTTGTCCACCTGACCATCTTCACGGATAATCCTAAGTAGCCCTCTTATCTATCCTTCCCTTTCAAGGGAAGTATATCGCAGATATCCCTTCGGCCATCCAGAAAGGCTTTCTCAACACAGGTAGAAAAGTGAAACTACTTCGATATCGCATTTACTCTCGGCCTACTAGCACCTTCTATGTAGTAGGCGGAGGTATGAATAGCGGGTCTAATAAAAGTCTATGATTCGGGAAAATGTCTGAGTCACTCTGTCATGGCGGGGGCAAACACTAGCTTCTTCTCTGGCAAGCGTTCGTTGGGGAAAAGTATCGGCTAAGCATGTGGTTGGTCAAAGAGTCAACAAGTGCCTCGTTCATAGGGAAGGAGTGCATGACGTCTGCTAATCAGAGTAGAATGAGCCTGGCCAAATTCGCCAGCGCCTAGTTACGGCCGGCTGGCGCTAGCTCTGAATCCGCTGACCGCCTAATTACGTGATATCGCCAGAGACAGCGCCACTTGCCTTACTCGATTGTAGGTCACCGATCGCCGCCTCATTCTCATACACATGCCCCAGTCTCTAGCGCACCCTATCACACGGAAACACATAGTTCCATGGCCAGGTGAGTATTGCTCGCGCAGCGGCATAACACCACCCGGCTGATTAATACGCTTGGCCCTCGCAAACGACTAACAGATTCTCAAGTAAAAGCTGGAAAAAGTAGCGGGTTCCGTTCAGAGATGCTATAAGTTCCATCGAGGAATATGTATTAAGCAGTGTCATGGTCAATGCCTAATTCCTCTGTCGCTTTCTCCGTTTCATTAGAGTCTTTCTCCAGGATCAAAAGGTAGGCATATACTATAGACATGCGTATCTGTCTCTGTCTTTCGCAAGATGGATGTAAATCAGCAGCTGCTACCGTGGAAAGGGAAATATCCTACCGATCGCTGGAGTCGAAAGTGAATTTCGCATGTTCGGGGGTCAACGACTCCAACGAAATACCGATGTTGGCCTGTTCTCTGTGAACGCGACGCGACGCGACGCGACGCGACGCGACGCGACGGGAGAAAGACTCTATCCACCAATCTGATTCGATGAGGAGGCTCGGAATGAAATGTCGACGTTCGGCAACTAATTAAACGGTGGTAAATAGCAGTCAATGCCATTGATACGGTAACCGACGATAGTAGCTTCGGCCGAGAATCGCCGATCGGTATTTCGTTACGATGAGCTCATAAAGATTAGAGCTATATTTGTGGCCACCTTGAATAGTCCTTATTGCTGTGTTGGCTAGGTGAAAATTCACTTTGAACACTCGAAGTGACCAGCTTGGGTCTCGATCTATAATTACCGTAGGCGATAGTCCTCACGCGATCCATATCGTCTCTCTCAACTCAACACTCTTTCCACTGGAATTACTCAGAGGCTCAGTAAAATTACTAACTCGCTCGATTGCCAACTAACCATCCCAGTGAGATAGCTCTTTCGACATGAATCATGCGTGATACAAGTCAAAGTGAACGGGACGTCCTTACAAGACTGTAAAAGTATAGGTGTGCTTCTGGTCCACTTGATTCATTAATATGGCCTTTAAACTACCACATGAAAAATCTTCAACTACCAGTCATTCCCCGCGATTCTTCCACTAATCCTAATCCTTGCCCTGTTGCAGGAAATTATTCAGTAAATTGCAATAATGATGATCGAAATGATGAAATAGTAGGGCAAGAGAGAAAAATCTGGGTGCGTCCCAATTGGGATGAGGCGGGGTGCCAGAACAGTGTGTCTAGAGAGAAAGAGAGAGAGGGAAGGATAGTGTGCAAAGGGTAGGATATGGTATGAGAGCGGTGCGCGGCGAGTTGGTTTCGAACTTCCAATAGAAAGTGCAGAGAGCTATCTTTCGCGTGGCGTGAACTTTCTTTCGCGCCGGCAGTGGCAGCGGCCGCAGCCAGCAACTATAACACGCAACCGGAGAGTTCAAGGAACGCCGGCGCCGACTACTTGCACATACATACACTTATTCACCTGCCACATCCAACGAGTAGCGTTCGTTCACTCTCCTTCCGCGGATTTGAGAAGCAACAATCGCGCACTTCCATCGAACTTGATTACCGCGGAAATACCGAGGTCAAACATACTCGGGGAAGAGCCGGCAACTCCTAACTGAACAGCTGCGTCCCCAATGTAATAATAGATGAGTCTTTAGAAAATCGGCATGCCAATTTTACATTGGAATTGTTCTAGTTTCTCGAAATCTCGTTAATCATCTGGTAATATAAACCAAGCAGAAAGATTGTGACAAACAATGTACTTATGTATCTGTAGCGCAGTGATACCTCACTGTCGTGGGCGTTCATCGCACAGAGAGAGAAAGATGGTTCGTTGAGCGAGGCAACACAAGTCCAATCGAGAGGATCGAGTGCGAGTACTTTGTTGGATAATTAACTGATTGACTCAGAAAACGTGCTCGCTAGCCCTCCAACGAAAGCCAGAGCAGGAATAAAGATCTGTTTACATCTAGAGGCATCGAACGTAGCACGGCAAACACAACAAATATTTTTTAATGCCAAGTACTGGTACGGTTACGTTACGCAAACTATGAATATGGCCATATAATATGCATCGATGAATATTTCTCGTGTCTGCTACGGTAGGATCGATGTCTGTAAATGTAAACCTGAACCTTTAATACTTGTAGAAAAGCCTGGCGCATACACGTCTCTCTGTCTATCTCTAGTGTTTCTTTGGAGCGTTTAAATACCGAAGGTAACGCCTTTTACTCTCGCGCATAATGCACCAAAGCTCTTGCAGAGCGACCTACTCTACTCTACCTGTTGGTACATTCATCATCGACACTGATACTATTTTCAATTTCTACCGTCCAGCTCTATCTACTTTCACTGTCCCCAAACAACCTCCGACAATGTTATTGTCGAGGAATGGCAATTAAAGACCCAAGCGATAATATTCACGTAACCTCGAAAGGTGTTGCTGGAAACAAGAAGTTGAAAGCAGATTTCGAGCAAGGAGACGGAGCTAACTAGGACTAGGGGCTGTAGATAGAGAGGAGGAGAAAAAGAGATATTTCGTAAGGTGACCTTAACCTTCATTGGAACGCTAAGATGAAGTTTAAGTTTAAGGTACGAATGGCCTAATGAACAGCAGGCAGGAATAAGTGACATGATGGTTCGTAGAGGAGAATAGGAGAGTAATAAGATAAGAAAGGATCTGACGAGAAGAGGAGTAAGTATACTCACAGTGAGATGGCTCTTGTCAGGTGCGATGGCGGTGATCTCGATCGGCTTTGGTTCGGGGGGATTGGCTCTGCTGAGAATCGCTGCCGGCATTTTCGCCACGAGGGAGAGCCTCCGTGTGAGACGTCTGCCCAATTCCGCGCGTCGTCGCACCCGAACGCGAGGACCGGTGCCCTTGTATCCTCCGAATTCCATTCTCACAGCTTCCACCACCGCGCCACGCCGCGTCGGCTACCTCTTCTCCCCTGGCTCTCTCGCTTTTATCCCCTTGCCAACATCCCACCGCCACTGTATGTCCAAAGCATCTCCTTCTCACACGGCTCATATGCCCCAATTCCACCAATTCTCTGCCTTCAAACTTCGCGCCGGTAACTCGCAGTTTCTGATCACACCCAACTCTTGTCGAACGTATTCTCTCACTAATCCTTACTTCGTACGACCACCGAACACCACTTTAGCTTTCTTTTGCGTCTTACTCCTTATTCCTCATGCTAAAACCATAACCCACCTCTTTCCCGCTCTCGTTCCCCTCATCCCTCACCCGTCACCTAACCTGCCACGCTTCTTGTTCCTTGCTCCTAATTCCACTTGAATCTCTTGCTAGATTTCACTTTCCTTCGAATCGGACTGGCTGAGTCGTGTAGCGATGTCGACTATCAGAAAAGATCCAAATGAAGTTTGGCCGTTGTTGAAGGTGTCTTACTCGAACTCGAACTCGAACTCGAACGGCAGAGATGAGAAACGGCTGATACTCTCACTGTCTCTGAGATAGGGGAGCGGTTGGGCGATTTGGTGGAGTGAAGGGTCCAGACTCATTGTTGGACTGGAGACTAGTTGTAAGGGCCGACTGCTGGAGGAGTGTGAATTCGCGCGAAAGGGAGAGTGGCCGCTAGAGGCTGCAAGGGACACGATTCAAAGTGTTACGTGAACGGCACGGGACTATAGGAGAGAGCGGTGCGGCGGCGGCCGATGTTGCTGCTCCGGCGTGTTCGTTCGGTCTGCCTGGCGCGCTTCGACTGAAATTGAATCGCGTGGCTCCACTCGCTCGCACTCGCACTCGCACTCGCACTCGCACTGGCACTGGCACTGGCACTGGCACTTGCGCCCCAGTCCGATAGCGCCCGCTCCCGTATCTCTCTCTCTCTCTGCCAACTGTCAACTATGTCCTTACCTTACGCCTTCTTACTATTGTACTTTTCTTCATTCCTTCCTAATATGACACTTTCCTTATTATTACTCGCATCTATCTAGGATTTAGTAATCTTGAGCCTCTTATTATATCATGATAGACCGGCACAGGCAATTCTCTACTTTAGTAATTCAATACAGACATGCATTATTATAGATGCATAGATGCATAGATACACGATAGACCTATATCTTGCATCGTTCCTTTGTGAAGAACGAGCGAGGTTGAAACACACGAATGATCGGATATGAAGTGAAGCGCACTCTCTCGTATTGAGATAGAGATGATTCTCGTACGCAGAGAGAAGGGCACAAATCCAACTGTGACCATAGGAAAGGAAAGCTGGTTAATTGCGTTTCACCCTTGACTTTCCGGCTGATCGCTCTTTCCGCCTTCTCCGGAGTCCTGTTTCTTGCCAAGCTGAGCTAACCAATGAAGTAAATAAATACGGTGATCATGAGAGCTAGCGTAGATCTGCAGGACAAACTCGCCAAGCAGAACGACATTAGTCGTCGCAGGCTGAGCCAAGAACTTGAGAAACTGGAAAAGGTGGAGAAGTCTGATCTGAGAATGATCGATACAGAGAGGCAGAGATTTCGTTCTCGCCATAAGAAGCTAGAGTTAGGGCAAAATCTAGCAACTTCTAACGTAAGACAGCCAATATATTTCACTTGAACTCTTCCTTTTTTCCTATTAAAAGTAGAGTAGATTTGAGTTGCCGCTTTAACCACGAATATAGTAATTGATACTCAGCCTGTTAATGTGCGCATGTACGAAACCCACAATCCCGGCTTCTGTTACCATTGCACGGGTGTCATAAAAGAAAGCGGCCCTTCTTGCACTAAAAGTTCAAGCAAGGATTCCTACGAACTGGTGCGATCCTTGCTTTTCACAAACGGGGAGGTCGACCCCGAGAAGGTGCTTTGCCTTCACTTGATAGCCGCTCATACGACGGATGATGCCAACATTAAGCCAGTTAAATTCCTCTTGGAGCAGGGTAAATACATAAATGTTATGGGATAATGGGCTAAGCAGTAATCACAGGCATAAGGGAAAGGCACTCTTGAAAAATATAAAGGTAAAAGGAAATCCCTCTCTGGAGCGTGGAACAACATTCTGCCCTGTTACATCATTGACACACGAGATTCCTCGAACGAGGTGGTGAACAATATAAAGCTTCATGAAGATCGATTGAAGATAAACCTGGAGGATGAGGCGATTCGATACTTTGAGCGAAGATACAAGCGGTACGTGGAGGAGAACGGGGAGTTGGGCAAAACACTGCCAGGCAGTGCTAGAAAAACTAGGGCTGCGCTAAGCGGCTTTCGGAGGATCCCAAGAATTTCACCTCACGTTTATTCTCTGCTTGGTGCCTCCCACGAGATGCGAATAAAACAGGCAATGACGGACGGACGAAGAAAGTTCGGCCGTCTCCGCAATGGCCTGGACATTCTTGAGGAAGAGAATCTATCAGTGGGATTCGACGAGAATGACGGTCGCTCGAGTAGAATGACCGGTGGCCTCTCCAGCAAAAATTGGAATCTCAAGCCGTCCTTTCTTTACTCGAGAAAAGTAGCGCATCGCTCTCTTAATTTCGATCAGAGGATAACTATGTTACGAGTGGGCCACGACAAGGCGCTGGAGCACTCGCTCCTCGGATCCAAGTACAACATTCCCTCGAAAGAATTGATCACCATTAAGTCCAGCTACAAACCAACTATCAAAGGGACAATCTCTCCAAGTTCCAGTATCAAGTCTCACCTTTGCAACATATCCGAGAACATCTCGACCACGGATTCTTGTACTTCCAACGCTTTAGCGGCTGGTGCGCAATTGAGAAAATATCGAAAGCGTATCTACCTCAATGCACCCATCAGAAGCATCGAATTACGAGACAAGAATCAACGAACTGTCCCAGTATTGGTCAACTATCAAATAGAGGCTTTGATCCAATCGATCCTCGATGTCCTCGGGCAAGTCTCCTCGGATAAGTTGAGGCAAATCATTGAACTCGCGCGGGATCCGGAGGAATTAATGAAATTACTGATCCGCCCGGAAATGCAAGCTTTTATTCAGTCGTTATTGGGCCAGTCATTTATATCATCGCCAGAGAGCTTTGTATTCTCTACGGCAACACTTGCCAATGAGTTAGATCTTAAGTTCGAAGGACTTGTTGAAAAGGAAGTAGTAGCTTTGAGTCTCGAGGTGCCAGACTTACCAGAACTTAGTGCATTGATCAATGAGATACGGAATAATATATTCATCGATGCCAATAAAAAGGAGCCGAGCGATAAGGGAGAAAAAACGAATCGAGCTCGTGGTACTCTCAAGGAGTAAGGTCTATTAATAACATCCGCTCTATTTTAACTACATACATATGTATATGTATGCCTACAGATCTCAAGAATATTCAGTACTCGAGGAATCCAAGTCCCAGATTCTTGTCAATATGGATTTAGTCGAACCCCCCGATCTTCCGATTAAACTAGACACCGATAGACCAAACGATAGTAGTGCGCCCGTACTCAATCAGGCTGTCGTCTTATCTTCTGTAAAAACTAGTTTTCTAGAGAGGGCTTATCAAATATCCAGCAATAGTATTGACAAGTATTCAAAGGAAAGAAGACCTTCTGTCTTGGGGGAAAGTTGTCAGGGAAGCACTAATGCCAGCTTCAAATCATCGGTGACTTTGAAGGTAAGGTTAGAATTGTCTCAGGGATCGGCGTATCGAGAAGCGATTAAAAGCACAGATTCAACAAATAAGCATGAAATGATTAGTCTCGAAGGAGCTGGCAGGATTCGAATTACGTGGATGTGGATAATATTATTTTAAGAAGAATGACGAATAATCAGAGAATATTGATAGGGCAGACATGTGCATCGCTTAAAGCGAAGCGGATCAACAGAGAGGGTTAACTTCACCGATATCTTAGAAGAGTGGCAGGGCTCTAAATAATAGTAGTAATGTTGAGCCTTCGATTAAATAGGTTTGATCGATGAGCGAATGCCTCTCGCGGCCCTGATTACTCCAACTTTTTCCCGGGACAGTATCAAAGTATTAACTCGCGGTACCATCTATTCCAAGTCGAAAGAGAAGGCCGAGCAGCTCGATGGTAAGAGTGAGGTGACGCGGGACGAAGAGAAACAGGAGATTGTCGGAACTGACAAGTTGACGGGACCTCTTCTCGCAAAGGTTCCTAGTAATTAGTTAAGGATATTCGGATACTTTGACAGTAGCTAGTTAATCCTGAATAATCATTTAGATACGGCAAGAAGTCGCGGAGAAAGAGACGAAGCAGCGTCTCCGATCCTTTCTACAAACTCCGTTGAATTAATCTGCTGCCATCGCAACTTTCAGGCACTCTACTATTTCATTACTCTTTTTATAACTTTACCTAGCATTCGTCTTCTGGTAGGCTGACGTACATCGAACAAATAATAATGAATGGAATGTATTGGGGAAAAAAGGAAGATAAAAATGCATGAATATGGCCGATAATCGCGTTAGCGTTAGCTATGTGTGTATGTATGTTCTCTAGAACGAACCATTAAAAATGGTCAGGCCCATGTACGATTGACCTTATTTATCATAATTGTTCCTTGCATCGGTAACTTAGACTAGTAAGAGATATTTGCATCGTCTATTTATTAAGAAATTACATCCACTTACCCTGGATTCTGCCTGCTTATTTCAACACTCGAGCATCCGAATGATATTGGAATGATAGCAACTTCACGTCAGATCGCGCTGAACTCCTTGGTTGCCTGGCTTACGTCATAGCACATACCAGTGTGTGCGGAGTGGAACACGTGCGCTCCGTTTACTGCAGCCTTCAGCTGATTCGGAACTGGTGTAAGAAAAACTTTCTGTCTCCAATTCAAGTTGGAGATATACAGCGCCTACTGAGATCAACTGCGAGTTCTGTGTGGTGTGTAGAGTAAAAGCTAAGATCCCTTTGTGTTTGTGTTCTCTCCTGAAATTCGCGGTAGATTCATAGCGGTAAGTGAACACTGACCTCGGTGGGTGACGGGTGGTCAAGAAACTTTCTCTCGCTCTCTCGCTCTCTCGCTCTCTCTTGTGCGACGATGCACCCAATTCGCAGCTCAAATTTCAACTAGTGAGCCATTTGTCGAAAAATGGATCCTTGCGAGTATCGTATTCCCGGTGTCAAATATGACAAACCAAAAGATGCCAGGATGTACACATTCAAGCCGTTTGTCCTGATGAAACATTCAGCGCTGACCAAAAAACGACCGAAGCCCAGAAGTGGCCATAGAATTGTATGCGATGAGAAGAATCTTTACTCGTATGGAGGATTCAATCCGTGCATTCCCGAAAATGATCCCGAGATGCAGCACGATCAGATATGGATCGCCAGTAGACCATTGTTCAAAGAGCTTTGGAAATTTAACCTGGCCACCCAAACATGGAAGAGAACACGCCCAGAGGCCATGCCCAACGAACTGGCCTCCAGTGCTGTTATTCTCAGGGGCAATTCCCTCCTGATTTACGGAGGCACTGGTGTTCCATTTGGGTTCACTTGCAGCAATCGGCTGTACAAGTGTGACTTGACCAATGGTAGAATACAACTTGTCCCGGCAAAGGGTGATATGCCCGAGCCTCAATACGGTCAAGCATTAGTATGCTATGGCCCCTACCTCTACACAGTTGGAGGGACAACAGGGCTTGATTTCACTTCTGATATTCATCGATTTGACATGAGAACTGGTATTTGGGAAACTGTATATATATGCTCGGGAGTCGATCAGAATGAACCAACCGGGCGTTATAGACATGAATTAGCATTTGATGGAAAAAGAATCTATGTGCTTGGTGGTGGTACCGCCCATAATTCATTTGGATTTTCAGTAGGTAATTCCATACTGAAGAAAGTACCTTGCAAGCAATATGGCTCATTAACATTATTCTGTATTACATTCTTAGGAGATCCCAGCATTCGATTTGCAATTAAATCGATGGGTGACTTTGCCCACTCATGGAGATGATCAGGATAATATGGTACCTGCAGCAAGGCGCTCTCATGGATCCGTACAATATATCGATGAAAGAACAGGCGTGACATTGGTGGTCATTTCTGGTGGATATAATATGGAACAAGCATTCTCGGACGTTTGGAGACTAGATTTAAGTAGCTTGCAATGGACAAGATTAAGAAAATGTATACTGCCATACCCAATATACTTCCATTCAGCCGCAATAACACCGCACAAAAGAATGTGTATATTCGGAGGTATAATTAAGGAACGGCAGACAACCGAAGAAGTGATTATCAGCCATTTACTACCATCCATCCTGAATATGTTTGTAATAAGGACATAGTAATGAAAGAAAAATATGTTGCAGATATCGAGGACAAATACAGTCTATTCAGTTTGGCTGGCAATCCCAAAATTATCGGAAATATGTTGGGAAGCGTTACTTTTTTATTATCCACAATTTAAACGCAAATTACCCCATGAATTACTTCATCTAGGTATACCGATGAAATTTGTAGAAAGAATGGAGTCCATTGATTGCTAATTCATTGTTCTGACAGATCTTGTTGCTGATTATTCGCCGCATGAATAGTTGAATTGTTGAATACTATTAATATAAGTACTTTACAATATTTTTGTATAAAATATAGTCCCGCAAGATGGTCGGTGAGCAGCAGTGGAATGGCAGGACCTCATTTACCTCTTGTACTGCGCAATCGGATTGTGTGAATATTCTTTTTAAATATTTTTTTTCAGACATACTTTGCCGTGCAAATACGATTCTGAATACTTTTAAAGGGAATAATTTACAATGGGGGGATCAATTGAATTAAAGATTGTCACAATGAAAACATTGACTTTGAATTCACTTTAAATGTTATGATAAGGATTTCTGTACAAGGATTTTATCTAGATGGACACATACATACAATTAAGGGTAAACGTTAAACTGACACTATTCGCACTCTCGTTTCTTTGTGAAATTAATTAACGCGACGTAAAATCATTATTTATATTTAACTTTATGTCTCACTACTCCATAGAGAAGTATAATATAATATTATTTTCTCTACAATGATATGTAAATAAGTAGGTAGTAAACGGTTTGTTCCTTACCCAATGTACTATCATTTGAGAACATTGAACATAGCTTAACTGCGAATTCTAATGTGAAGGATAACACAGTACAAAAGGTACATGAAGCTTTACATTAGATTGGTGTTTTGGTATATCATCACGCCACTTTAAAACTATTAATAAGCACATTCGTTACATGAATCCGCTTTGAAATTTCGTGCTAATAGGCAATATTAACCATTCAAAAGATCATTCACACACATGCATACACATTAAGAAGAAGGATTATTGTAAAGTATTTTCTAATGAAACTAGGAAGACACACACAAATCGTTAATTTTTTAAACAACTACCCCAAATCCTGTGACGGCATTGAAGATACAGCGAAATAAGAGTGCTACAAAAATAGTGGTAATGTTTGTCAATGAATACCTGTTCCTTATCTCTCGTATTTTTTCCGAACCAGTAAATAATCTTGGGGAAAGGGCAGGTAACTAAATAATATCCTAAATTACAATAAGGTCCGAAAACTTACTGGGTGAACGAATTTTCGAGCAGCTGTGTAAAGTGTGCCCGACCGAATCTAAATTGGACCATGAACGAAGTAATGTCTTCTTGGAAATTGGTGTTGGTAGAAGTAGAAAGGAAAAGAAGTAAGGTGGGGTGTTATTATCAAACGATGTATTTGGAAGAGAAAAATGAAGTGTAGAAGTTCGGCTACGCAATTTCGAAGTGAGCGCCCGTGGTTTCCCTGTTGTCCCGAGTCCCGAGTCCCGAGCAGTTCCGTGTAACGTCCTCTCTAGCTCGGACTGGCTCGGATTTGGTCGACTCTGACTCGGCACTCGGAACTGTTCGGTGGTAGCTCGGGACTGGGACGTCGGACGTCGGAGAGCAAAACGTAAGCCGATTACTCGAAGCCCTCGAAGCCGCCGCGGCTCACTTCATTTCGAGGCGAACCTCTGCTCCCTCGAGTCGAAGGTGGAGAGTTAAAGTGCAGCACCACCAGCTAACCTTCCGCTGTTCCAAGTCTCTCATCACTCGTCACACGTCACTCCCATGTCTCAAATGTCCCAGAGTTCGCGATACCTCGAAATGTACGGTGAAGTGTTTATGTAGTATTCGTTGCGACCGTAGACACCGTTCACGTGCCAGGCGCAGGCGGAACATCGAGCCATCCACTCGTCAACCCGTTGTCGGACCGAGCCACCTCGTGGACTTGACCAATCGAAAAGGACCCTTCGACATCCACATTCAACATGGAGCAAAAGCGCCTGTACAAAGTTGTGCTCACTGGAGGTACGAACTTTCCTTTCCTTTCCTTCCCTTCTTTTGTTTGAATATGTGCGTTGTCAGCATCGGCAATCGACTTTATTCCGCGTGCTGTGTCAATTTCCTTGAGACTTGAGGCTCGATGCCTAACATTATAGCCTATGAGCAAAGCAATGAAGAGAGAATACGCTCGACTTGTGCAAAGCAAGAGGCCACAGCGCAGTGGCTGTGCTGCTGTCTCAGGAGACCACGTGCTCGAAATCTCCCCGTGATATCTGTCTCTCTGTCGCTCTGTTCATTCAGACCCGCCATCCGCCAAATATTCCTCTTCCCTTCAATAAGAATAGCCAAACGAGTACAAGGCTGCACTCTGACATGCGCGAAAATTAGATCTGCCAAAAGCTTTCGTCGCGGTTGACTAATCAGTTGGTACATGCTTCCATCGCACCATTCTTACACATCTAATCTCATGGATTTTTGTAAAGTCGTTGACCCATGCCACTCCATTGGCAATCTCTCTAATTCCCCCAATATGTCAGACGAGTCGTGCCTTATCAGATTATATCCGATGTATCGCCGATTGCCCGCAACTACTTACTCTCCATTTCTTTCATCCTCTTTTTCGCATGGCTCACCTTCAAAGGAGCAATATGCTAAAACTCCCCAACTCTGAGGTGTCAGCGCTACCTACGTTCTCACATGTTGGCTTGCCTCCTATCAGCAGCTATCGTCGATAACGACTAAACCTATTGCTTGATTTCCTACGCGACACGCGACAAATCCCAATACGCAACACGACTAGACATTCATTGGGAAATTTGCATGCCCTTATTCTCTGAATACCGAGGTAGAGGAGAAAATCTTTTCTTGAACACATGAAGTCGGACAGCATTTGTCAGGGACCGATCTCATGAATAGTTGGGCCGGCAAGATTGAAAAGCGTCCAATTGAGAGGCGATGCTGAGCGCACTTCGATATGCCGGCCAAATATAACTCCTCCGACGAGACAAAGCCTTCTCTTCCTAATTCACCGGCCACTCAGGAGGCTTTGCTCGCCACCAGCCTCACAAGCTTTTTCCAATTTTGCCAGTTTATTTCTTTATTGCAAACTGTTAGCAGCTTGGCTTACTGCGTATAAACACATTGCGCCAGCCATTTTAAAGGTTCTCTAATACACAAATTCAATATACTAGCAAACACATGATGCAATCGAAATATTTTTAGGTTCGCGTAATGCACGCCGACATGTTTAGGGCTTCCTCAGTAATTACTGTCCTCTATTCATAGACCGTGGACTTGTCGGAAGGTCTCCCGTCATTTCTCAATGACTTTTATCCGCAAAATCAATCGTGCTAATGCACACGCGATTCGGATAGTTATAATGTTACTTAAATTGTCTGGGAAACCCGGCAGGTTGGAAATAGATCGAGCTAACAATAATTGCAAGAACGCGAGGTCGCGACAGACAGTAATCCATTTTACTGTAGCTCCCTTGTTTAAATCGATAGACCGAATTTCTCTCCTCAGTTTCCTATCAATTTTGTATAAACTTCGACAGAACAATCTTTATAAGGTTCAGCAACTGCTGGCCAAATTTCATTCGACTTCTCCACGTCGTTCCTGAGATAATGCATTCCGAAGTTGGCTCTTCTAACACGTGTGACTGTTACTGAAAATACGGGGAAACGACATCCTGAGTAATTAATGTCGTCTAATTTTGACAATTTCCCCATATTTTTCATACTTTCCGACCTTTCCCGGGGCTGAAATTTGGTCGAAAGCGTATCGTATCATATCGAGGAAGAAGTAGTAAAAATTCCAGAGCCCTAGCTCAAAATTCATTTTTTCGCAAATTTTTTAAGGCATACCCCTTCAAAAATTTTCGATTTTTCGAAGGTCTCGGGACCGGGACGAACGCTTGATTTTTCGATTGCTCGTGTCTCAAAACGGAAAAAAAACATAAATGTTGTGGGGGAAATGCCGGAATTCTACCTAAAACACGTGGAAAACCGATCTGGAATATTTGATTTCGATGGTTTTCCCCATGTTTTTTTATCTTCCTGACCTTTCCCGGGGCTGAAACTTGGTAGAAAGTGTTTTTTTACATCGAGGAAGAAGTAGAAAAAATTCCAGAGCCCTAGCTCAAAATTCATTTTTTCGCAAATTTTTTAAGGCATACCCCTTCAAAAATTTTCGGTTTTTCGAAGGTCTCGGGACCGGGACGAACGCTTGATTTTTCGATTGCTCGTGTCTCAAAACGGAAAAAAAACATAAATGTTGTGGGGGAAATGCCGGAATTCTACCTAAAACACGTGGAAAACCGATCTGGAATATTTGATTTTAACGGTTTTCCCCATGTTTTTTTATCTTCCTGACCTTTCCCGGGGCTGAAACTTGGTAGAAAGTGTTTTTTTACATCGAGGAAGAAGTAGAAAAAATTCCAGAGCCCTAGCTCAAAATTCATTTTTTCGCAAATTTTTTAAGGCATACCCCTTCAAAAATTTTCGATTTTTCGAAGGTCTCGGGACCGGGACGAACGCTTGATTTTTCGATTGCTCGTGTCTCAAAACGGAAAAAAAACATAAATGTTGTGGGGGAAATGCCGGAATTCTACCTAAAACACGTGGAAAACCGATCTGGAATATTTGATTTTAACGGTTTTCCCCATGTTTTTTTATCTTCCTGACCTTTCCCGGGGCTGAAACTTGGTAGAAAGTGTTTTTTTACATCGAGGAAGAAGTAGAAAAAATTCCAGAGCCCTAGCTCAAAATTCATTTTTTCGCAAATTTTTTAAGGCATACCCCTTCAAAAATTTTCGATTTTTCGAAGGTCTCGGGACCGGAACGAATGCTTGATTTTTCGATTGCTCGTGTCTCAAAACGGAAAAAAAACATAAATGTTGTGGGCGAAATGCCGGAATTCTACCTAAAACACATGGAAAACCGATCTTGAATATTTGATTTCGATGGTTTTCCCCATGTTTTTTTATCTTCCCGACCTTTCCCGGGGCTGAAATTTGGTAGAAAGTGTTTTTTTACATCGAGGAAGAAGTAGAAAAAATTCCAGGCCCCTAGCTCAAAATTCATTTTTTCGCAAATTTTTTAAGAGGACAAAAATTTAGCCCACTGATACAACTAGCTTAAACTTTCAATTAGACTGACTGTACTAAGTTTCTAAGTTTCGTTTGAATTGTGTGAGAAATGCAAGGTGTTTCAAGAGTCGCACTATTTACGCTAGGCTGGATTCAATAAGCACATGGTAGTGCGGTAGTCAAGGCCAGAAACGTCTCAACCTTCCCCTTTTACCGGGACTATGTGTACTGCGAACTACTCGTAGCAACTAGTCTATTGGTTAGCCAGGCTATCCTGGTCTTATCCTGGCTTGGGATATGCTAGTCAGGCGAGAATAATGACCAGTGGATCTGTTTACATGCTTCAGGACCATGCGGCGGTAAAACCACTGGGCAGACACGACTGTGCACCTTCTTCGAGAACATGGGCTGGAAGGTAGGCATGTCTGAGTATTGTGATAATGTTAGTTGGTCGGATAAGTAAGAGCGTATCAAGGAGAGACTCTCAGAAATGTCCTTCCTCAATAAACTCAGGAATCCTCTTTGAACGAGGATGCAGTACTTTGAAAAACATGATGCCCCAAACAGTTCACGGATTACCATTGCCAATATTTCTTCTTCTGCCTCGCAGTAAATGAAATGCTGACAAGAAAAAGAAGCGTTTCGCCCGGGCAAAACGCTTAAACCCTTTGCACCCAATGAAGAGATCTGCCTCGTTGCATCAAAATAAATTTGCCCTCTATCGAACCATTTGCGTGTCTGCTCCATTTACCGGGACAATTGAGTCGAGTGATCGATAGAGTTGCTCATTAGAAATGAATCAGTGGAGAGTGTAGTCAGTCTTTTACTTGAACATTATAAGACTCGATGGTTTTGTAGATGCATACAAATTACTTCTCTTGGAGTTGTGCACGTTTGCCTAGAGTTGAACGTCTAGATTTCATAGACCTAGTGTTAGAGAATCATGAATCGATGAGGACAGTGTCAGGGAGAAATAACGAACTGCTTTTGGGGTTTATCACCCTTCGTTGTGGATTCGATAGAGCGGTGGTTGTCTTCTTTTGCAGGTGTTCCGTGTTCCCGAGACAGCGACCGTGCTGCTCAGGTATGCAATTATACACGATAACAAATTTACAGTCGAGCGATCGTCAGCCCGAGAATTCGACATTTCAATCTGACACCGCGGTTACTGACTTCCATTCTAGTTGATCTGTATTTCACGGCGGATTGTAGTCGGCTATCGATCGCGATACTTACGAGCTACTAGATAACAATTAAAGTAGCAAGTGTTACATCAAATGCAAGTCTATAACCTCGTTCGCATTAATCAAGTTACTTGATCTTAAGCAGCTTGATTTCAAGTAACTTGTCCAGTGTGAAGGAGGTATATCTCTTGCGGAAAAAGAGGAACACCTCCGAGATAACAATGTGTTCCTACTCGTCGTGGGCATTTACTCGTCAAAAGTTTGTCGATACATCATTATCGCGGACTATCACCGGTTTTCCCATATCGGAGCATAAAAATAGACGAACATATTATGGAACTGTGATGCGTGTTTGCTATTCATTGCTAGTTTTTATCGCCCTCAGTCCATCAATGCCGCCGTCGAATTCTAGTTGAGTTACACTGCGTAGGATATATGTAGTATAGAACACTAGTCGATCACGTACAATCATCAGACACTCATAGCGCGTATTCGCGATACTGAAAAATCCAAACAACCATAACCCCATACTGCAAACAGCTATTCGCGCCGTTAGAGTTGCCGTTTTATGCGACGGCGGCCGCTTTCGAAAGGAATAAAATGCCGTACGAGCTCGGGATATTGAATTTGCATTGCAAACGATTAGAGATCACAGTCTGAGCGTGGAAAGCCGCTATACCCATATCAGAATCTGTCTCTCAAGTTATTTCATCGAACCTCTGCTTTTTTCCATTTCAGTGGCGGCATAAAGTTTTCAGACCTGAACGCTGATGAGGGTAAGTCCGTCTTTTATCTCACTCTAACTCTCCCTCAGACAAACACAGACACACGTCTCCTCGACAGTCTCTCCCAGCCTATCTATGTTATCAGTTTAGTCAGCCAGGTCTAGAGCGCTTACAGATCCTTCCTTTTAACTAACGAACATGACACGCTGTTGAGTGGAAAGGGTAGTCGGACAAGGCAAGCAGTTTTTTTTCAACGGACACTGCTGCGATTAGCAGGAAGCGAAAGCACCCGTTGCTACCGGCCTGGCACTATTCAAGCAGGGTGTTGCCGCGAAAAGCTTGCATCACCAACAGGTTACGTTACTGGATAGAGTGAGAGCTCGAGTTAGCTTGCCGGAGACACGTACTGCGAAGCAATGCTACTATCGATCGGTGTTCCACGTGAGACTGCTGCCTCTCGCGCCCTCTCCTCTCCTCTCCTCGCCTCTCCTTTCATCTCTCGTTGCTGCCACTCTTGGTGGCCACGGGCGAGAGACGCGAAGCCAGCACCTCTGAACCTTCAACCAACCCAGCCCACCTTCCCTTGGAAATGCCTCGACCCCAAATATTTGTGGACAGTTCCGCGACGTAGTAATACCATGTAGATAGAAAGTCACACGAAAAAGAAGCTGACGTGAAAGAGACGCATGCCTTTTCCTAACATTAGTTTATTTCCTTCGTCTTGGCGTGCAATCTTATTTGAAGATGCAGTTGCACGCGGTACGTTGATCGATCTCGGGACCTCTGAACCGTTTAAATGCCTCGAGACTGGAGACGCGGGCAATTTGCCTCTTTATACATATGTACCACCCCTGACGCTTGTACGAATTGACGCAGGTCAGAGAGCTCTACTCCTTCATTGGTCCGAGTGCAATACTCGAGTACAGCCAATGCAGAATAATCGCTGTTGACTGAAACTGCAATTTGGAAGAACATTTTTCGCACGCTACATCCAACTTATCCTCGGTTACGCAACCTTACATTAGCTTGCGTCACCGAGAGTGGCGTGCGTTCAGCCGAGCAAAGACACTTGATCCGAAATCTCGATCTCACTGGCGGATCAATTGTAATCGCGTAGGGGTCGAGGAAACAGACTGATTATCATTGGAAGATTCGAGTGCGCCGGTGAGAAAAGGCCAAGCAGGTTAGGAAGATGATGCAGCTGCTTGCGGATAGAGTAACAGCAGAAACAATGAGTGACATATAGGAGAAGCGAGTGTGGCGATCGTGCAAAATTAAAATCGGCACTCTGCCAAAGCTCTCGGCTGACGGGCGATCCCGCGATCCTGTCACGAGACACATGCAAGTCATTGCAAACGTCTGACCAACCGAAGCAACACAAGAACTCATTATCCTCGGTGTGACATCCGCTTGCCTCTACATATAGTCACATGCCTTACTATCATTCTCCGATCTACGATTCATCCTACCTGTTGCACCTTATTTTCGAGCCGAACCTTTCCTAATTCCTAATTCCAGGCATCCCCAACAACCCGAAGCAACCTACTCGGTTATTATTAGGCCCTGCTTTCGCCAGACGGACATTCTCTACCTACCATTCTCCCAACCCTCCGCAAACATAGGACATTTCAAAGAATGCTCAACTTCCGTAGAGCCACCTTGACGCGTATCGGCATTCTTATGTAACAGCATTGTGCAGCCCTAATGCATGACCTTGACTTGACTACTAGAACGGGGATCGGGCTTCCGGTGACCAACTGCTCTCCTTGGCTTCTTCTTTCTATAGGCCGATGATTCAAGTCACTTGGTCACCGACTCGACTTCTCCGCTTGTTACATGATTAAGTGAGAGCTATTGCCTAGGTAGTCGTTGGTTCTAGGAAATATCTGAACGCGATAGATCAAAAGGAAGAGATAAGAGAAAATATTTCTTGCCCCCTATCGTAGTTGTTGACTTTTTTACGAGCACGCAACTATATCCATACTGGCGGCAAGCCAAGGTAATTTATTCTCTTGTACCGTCTTTATTCGTTCACAAACGATTATAACCTCGAAAAGTTCCGTAGCTTACATCACTGTCAATTTTCAAGTACACAACAGGTACCAGTGTGACATGTTCCCATAAATAACTCGTTATGCCGGGCTCGGAAATTTTCTTAACGCATTGTTCGCATTGTTATTCTCAGAATGAAATTTGATTGACACCAGTGGAGAATGGACTAATGCGAATAGAAAAAGTAAGACCGGTTGGAATGAGTTTGGGAAGGTTATCGGTGCGCTGCGGCCGCGGCCACGGCTTGGTGGGTGCGAAGGTGAAGGTTGCAAGGTGAGAGGAGAGCAGGGGAGGACGCAGTCGACGCAATCGTCGCAGCCTCCCAGTTTCCGAACGCCCGGACCGGGACGGGCCAGATCGATAGCCCACTGGCCTCTCCCCCCCCCCCCCCCCTCACTCTCTCTCTCTCTCTCTGTCTGAGGCTCCGCTAGTTCCGGTCATTCCAAAGCAAACTTAGCGACTTGATCGAATTACATGTTGCTCGCCTTCCCCGCGCAGGAAAGTGAGAGTGTTTTTAATTAGCCCAGGGAAAATACTTGGCTCAGCGCGCTACCGTTATGATCGACAAGGATGAGTGTGCATATGTAGTAGGTGGAGTCCTCAAGGGTAGAGAGAGGCGCAGTAAACAAGACATTTGTGTCGATAGCGGTAAACAAAGGAGTATATATTGCTTTTGCGCAGGCTAGTTTCGCCTTTGTAAATGTCAATACTTGGAAATTGAAACGTTATGAAAATATAAAGATATGCATAAAGATATCGGGCGTGTACCACTGGTTTTTGCAGCTAGAGTGCCGCATATGTAGATACTTGTCCCAGATGTAAATAGTCCGCAGTCTGTACTGGGCGTGCAAGTCTTTCAATTCCTGTTTGCATTGCTGGTAAATATTAATCAGGCCTGGTGAGCATTTACATTTTGCCCATATAATACATATCCAATCAAGCAATATGCAAAGAAATTGAGATGTATTGAAAATTAGGTGTTTCGTGGGAAGGAATTTCTTTTTTGCAGTGAGGACAATTGTAACCGGAGACATTGAAAAACGATAGCTCTCATGAAACATACGAGTCTGCTGCATCCTCGATTTTTTCCCCTTAAGCATCTGTCCTTCGGTAAATGGAGACGGTGCGGCGCGGCGCGGCGCGGCGTGACTCCAGTTGCTGCTCTCGATGCTCAATGCGTTTTTGCTTACTACGCAAAGATCCGTATCCGCTAACGTGACGATTCTTTCAACAAGCGGTCGCATAGAGTTTGCTAATTCCATTTATCGGGCTGACGAAAAATGGGTAGGATAAATGATAAAGGTGTCTGATCGAGCTGACCGAACTGAGTAGACTGAAGGGCAGAGCGGCCTGGCCTCTAAATCGGTAGAAAAAGTGGTGCTCATCGAACTGGAAGTGTCTTGAAGGTCGATTGGTTCTAGCAGAAGGATCGGGGTCGCGAGCTTCGTTTAAGAAGTCCTTGCACCGACATTGCAGGCACAACTCCGACGAATGCGAGGCTACGTGGCCGGAGATTCTCGAGGTTGAGTCCGGTGAGGGTGAGTTGGCAAAGTACTCCTCGTTCAATCGGCGGGATTACTTCTGCTTTCATACTTGATGCCCCAATAAACGTAGTTATGTAGATAGACTTTACATCGAGATAGCATTCGCTATTCAGAGCTGTCGCGTACTTTGTAGTTTTAAAAGAAATGTTGGAGCAGTTGCCCCCTAAGTCCTCCAACTGCTCAGGAATATCAATCTGATTTTCTTCATGCCGGAGTGAACAATAGAACTTGCTACTACGATCTTGTTGCTAGAAATGTTGCTGCCTCGCCGAGCATCGTCATTCAATCACAATTCATCGATCAGTCAACCAGTTGTAAGAGAGAATTCCAGTGGGCCGTGTAATTGTCACACCTGAAACAATTCCCGTTCCTGTGCTTGCCCTCTTATATCAGGTATATCTATATGCGCTCTCTATCCCACATATCCACTCTTTACCAAGGTACGGAGAAATTATTACACACGAAATCAACGGGCTAATGTAATAGTGAGAAGTGTTGATCCGTCGTGCTAATATTTTGCCAAGCGTACTGATCGGCAGCCATGAGATTCGCAAATTCCCTCAATTATCACCTAAATGGCCGCTGTAAATGTTGCTTCTTCTAAATGATTTGGCATGGCAGTGGGGCAGTCTTGATTTCTATGGCGGGTGCGAGTATAAAAGCTGGAGGACGAATGACCGAGCGGCAATGTGGTGTGGTCATTTGACACAGTTGACTTCTCGTGCAGCCATATATATTCGTTCTTAACTCGCATTAATTCGTCTTTCAATTAAGCATGAGATGAATACTGTCCATCATGATGGCGACACGATTACTCTTACTGTCTGGTTCCACTGAAAATCATGTGCGTGGAACGAAAAGCAGCAGTCGAAGCCTGTGCTGGTTGCTAGTTGGCTAGCCCTTTCCACTTAAACATCATTGACGAGATTGAAATACCATCTAAATGTAGGCTGCTTTCGAGGCGAATCTGTTTAGATAGTGTTCTCATTATTCTGAGATGGTCTGTCGGGGCGTAGAGGTAACTCCAATGTTCAATCACACATAGGAATATAGGAGAATATTCACTGCCGCTCGATAGAAGAATTGCAAATGAAGCTTGCGTGCATGAACAGATGCATACTTGATCGGTTCATGTACGCAAATTTCAGAATAAACTGCGCTACTTAATTCTAGCGGCTGTTATATAAGCTGTCCGATGCAATCGCGTATGGGAATTGCAACAGCCGAGTTGAATCAGAGAACACGGTTTCGATTCTTCACGTATATACGTGTTCAGCGATGAAAATCAATCTTGATGTTGATGCCTGTTACAGGATTCAAGTTTCAAGAGAACTTGCTACGCACAATGATACAGATAGAGAACACGTTTTTTCAACTTGGTGAGAGCTGTTCGAGAAACTGTCTCATAATCTGCGATCGCGGCGCAATGGACGCCTCTGCATGTGAGTTGCACCTTCGTTACCAAGAAGCTGTCGCTACTCGGCGTAACCTAATAACAAGATGCACAACAGTTTCTATTTTCCCTGTATTTCTTATCTAGTTATATCGAAGGATAAGTGGGAACTTATGATGGCCTCAAACGGGTGGAACAACGTCGAGCTTCGGGACAATAGATACAATCAGATCATTCATATGGTATCGGCAGCGAATGGCGCGGAGGATTTCTACTCTACGGAAGATCATGCTTGCAGGTAAGTGTCATTTTAAAGTCGATATCGAGAGAAAGAAATATTATACTTGATCAATATTATACTCGACAGGTCAGAAGGGGTCGAGTTGGCTCGAGAATTGGACTATAAAGCTGCTGCTGCTTGGGTTGGTCACCCGTACTTTGATGTAATCGACAATTCACAAGACTTTGAGTCAAAGATCTGCCGGATGATCGAATGTGTCTGCCAGAAACTTGGTATCGATACTGGTGACAGACTGCGGGCGAGCAGTCGAAAGGTCAAGTTCCTCGTCCAGGGTCCTTTGCCCCAGGATAGCGAATTCCCACCGTTCCAGGACTTCGATGTCGTTCACAACTACCTCCAGAGCAACAACCCCAAGATGCAAGCACGACTCCGCAAACGCGGCCAGAAAGGTATTTACAAACCTCGAAGTTGCATGTGCCACTTTGTTCTATTGGCTAGAGTTCGATTGATCAGTCATCGATGATAATAAGTTGCAGACCCCAATTTGGAGTGTTCTATTTATAGGTCATTGGTCGTATATCCACACAATCCGACGTCCAAAAATGTGCGGCCAAGTTATCGAGGTCAAAACTCAACTTACGCACCGAGACTACCTAAATATGCTCGCCCAACGCGATGATTCGCATTTCACCATTTTCAAGCGTCGGCGTTGTTTTCTCATTAATAATCAGTATTTTCAGTTGGACATATACAGGGAGCCTGCCCATCCGAGGTATCGTAGAATATTGCATAAAATAAGTGAACCTTCGCTCTCTCATCGTATTGTTGTGTAGGAAGTTTTTGAATCGCCTATTGACATTTTAGGTGCCGCGGTTTGATGCTGCTCGAAACTTATACAGCATTGTTGGGAGACGATCTCAAAAATATTTTACCACAGTTCCTGACAATCGAGAAAGAAGTTACGGGGAATCCAGATTACAGTATGTTCAATCTCAGTTTACGAGAGGAGTGGAATAGCACTAACAAATACTGCCACAACTTGCACGGTACGTCTGATACTCGTTTTTTTATCTAAATATTATGAACTGCTATCATGCACTGTCAGCAATTTGAAGGAGAGCCTTTTAAAGTACCCGTTAAATGTTGCTTTAAAATACCTGTTAAATGTTGCTTTAAAATACCTGTCAAATGTTGTAAATGCCCCCTCCTCCCTGGAACCAGGGGCATATAGTGTCTGATCAGTGCCTTTTCAATTGTCCAGATTACGCGCTTGCAGGCATGGCGGAAAGTGGATCAGCTGAAAGTAAAAATGCTAATCTTTCAGGAGCAAAAAATACGTTGGATATAAAACAAATAAATGGGGTTGGTGGTAGAGTTAACGGTCTAGACTTTGGCATAAACGGTATAGACAAGCTTGTCAATGGCGTACAAAATGGTGTCCACGGTGTTGCGAATGGTAACGCGAAATGTGTCGACCGACGTAACGTTAAAAGCAATATCAAAGAAGATCACGTGCATACTGTATGCGGTTCGCACACAGAAAAAGCGAATGAAACATCCCAAGAGACCGATGTGAAACAATGTAAAAAGAACGGTTTTCAGAGTAGCGTGAAAGCATAACGACAAAAGTAACGCTAAGTAAGGCGAAAATTATTTAAGTAATCTCGAGGAGAAGATAAAATACTTTATTGGCACTGACAACTTACTGGATCCAAAATACCTGCTTAATGCCGTGGTTGACAGCAAATACTTCTTACTTTTTTTTATTAAGCAGTCTTCTGTACGTAATCTCACCAGATTCCGCAGTGGAATATGTACTTAATAATTCGATTTTAATTTATTCTTTACCTATCTGTTACGGAACGATGCCAGATAACTCCTCAAGTATTTTTTTTTTTGTTCTCTTTACTTTATTATGTATTTTACCTAAAGTATTGTCCTAACTTTCGATTAAGTGACTTACTATGAATAATTGTGATACAAAGATGTATGTAGCGCACAGTTCGACAAACAGTCGGGCTGCTGCGCAGCTTCTGTTATGAAAAAAGAAAACGCAATCTGTGTGGAATATACTTTATTCTAGGAAGTTAATAGCGTATATCTAGGAAATTAGTATTCTGTACTAGTAATGAGTACGAGTCATTTTTACTTTTGGAATTTCCATTATTTTTACCTCTATCTAAGGTGGGTAAGACTCTTCCAGTTATAGATTCGAGCAAGTATATAGTATAGTAGGTCTAATCAAGATCCAATTCTAAGTTTTCAGCTAAATTATTAAGTAATAGAGACGCGTAATATACTCTGCAAATTCGAAGCTTCACCATTTGTTTAAATATCGGTAGATATGGAAGAGCTAATGGACAGAATACCATCCAGTCATTTGACGTTTTCCGATCCACCGGATTTTTCCTTTGTAAGCACCAATGAGATAATTGTCGAATTGGATGCAGTCGTACTTATGATTGAATTTCCACAAGAATATGTTAATTTCATACAGAGCGGAATAATTGTTTGCTGATTAGGTTCGTATTTCCTCTGTTGGAAATTACAATCAGTGAGCAAAATAATACTGAGTACTTATTTAACATATCCATAGACTTTGGTCGTAATATTATCGGTATCTTAATAAAAATAAACTGTGATGTCTATACATTATGCTTATTTTACATGTAATGCACTTATCAGAAATTTTGCCATTGTTTAGAGACAAAGTGCCTGTGAGATATTCAGTCGCAAAAATGAGATGGGTGATATAGAAAGATATATTTTCAATGAAGAATGCAATAATAAGTTATCAATGCACTTATACTACACGTAATTGATCTGAACTCATACTGTATCCACGATTGTCTAATAAAATGTCACGTGCCTCTCAGTTCTCGTGCAGTTTGTATGGTGCCTACCTACTGTCTGCTTCAGATACATCAAGTTTTTTTGGACCTGACAATAATCACTACCAATTTTCTGTTTTCAGATTAATCAATATGAATTAAAACCTACAGGACGAGGATAAGAACTGCATAGAGACATTGTGCTACGTAATTTATTGCAACTTTTTAAACGTTTAGTAATCCTACAATTATATAAAAGAAAAATCTTAATCCTATGTACTTAATTTGGACTATACCAAGTTCGGTATTTCGCACAATGGGCCGGAATATTTCATCTCAATAACAGCGTTTCTCACTTCGTTGCGTATGAAACGTGTGCATTTTTATATAACATTTTAGCTTTTAGCTAGTCCGTTATTGTTATTCAAGAGACTCTTAATGAGTGGATCACATGTGACGGAAGAAATCGATATTACATTAATAAACGCAAGAAATAAGCAACTGTATAATACTCTTCTGTGTGTAAGACCTACATAATCTTACTGTACCTACAACTATGAAACACGACGTCACACAAGTTGGAAGCGTAGTTTTCGTATTTGGTACAATTGTAATGAATATCAGCTATGCATGTACCTGTCGTATAGAACTGTGTGATTTAAATAACACAAAATTGCAGGTGATACGAACCAAAATTAACAATGTCGTCCACATTCTAAACTTTTCGTACGTCGGACAGCAAATAGTTGGAAATCTGCGTGTGTTATGCACGAAATATACGTTTCGCGATCAGATATGACATCACAAAAAAGCCAAATGGGTATGCGTGTGTGTGTGAGTGTGTGTGTATACGTATATATACATATGTATGTATATATATATATATATATATATATATATACGGCTATCGCGACAGGTCCCTGAGAATACAAGATATACAAGGCAAATCTAAACTTTATATAAATAACAAATAGCTGTTTATAAATATTAATTGCTATGTAAATAATTCAGGTTTCTTCTTTGTTGAAAGCACATACATTTTATGTGTATGCGCAAGTATTACTGGAAGCATAATTCGAGATTTGTTACAGTAGTAGGGGCATTTGAGTCTATATAAAGACCCCATTACCATAATAATTTCCACATAATGTGCATAGAAAGTATGGTGGTATCTCATAGAGAAAATTGCTCATATTTCCAGGGGTGGAAATCCCTTGGCATTATGTACAAGAAATTGTTATACGGTATCCAATAGTAATTTTGACTACTAATTGAATATTATTATTTATCTAGTTATAGCCTTGCTTTGTTGCGCTTTGTAAATTTTCAAGACTTTCTTGCTAGGTATTAAGGACTGACTCAATCCTGGTCTCTTTTTTCTCTTGTTCATTTGATTATTCTCTTGATCCACCTCATCTTCTTCATTCAGCTGCTGACCATTATATTGAGTCTGGCAGATCACAGTTTCTTGTGGCGCCCTGATTGCTTCTAATTCAGCAGCAGTACGGTGTAAATCTGAGTCATGGGCAAAAGTGCAGTTATGACCAAACCTACACCTGCCTTTCCTATAATTCCAGCAGATTTTCCTGCCATTAATCATTTTAGTATCATCCAAAGTTGGCGTCATCTTCACGTGCTTTTCAAGAATTGCACTCTTGGCTTTCTCTGCTTCAACAAATGGGTTTGAGAAGACAGAAGTCTTCAAGGTGGGTATACCATTAAAATCGGGAGTTGGTAATGGAAGCTTTTCTTTGGAAGCAGTTTGATTGTTATCGACTTCACTAACATTCTTCTGGGTTGCTTCTTCGTCGAGTCCTTCTCCTTCCTCTTCATCTGCCTCCTTAAAACTAAGGGGTGGGCAATATCAGATTACAAAGAACAAGCGCAATCTTGCATGTGATTACTGTCACTTCACAATTTTAAAATGTATGCATATGAGATGAAGCAAAAACCACACTAAACACAGGGTTCAATTGTGAAGGCAATTAACACTAGATAACGAAGTTTCAATATGAAGAAAGAGCAGTACAGTGGAGTAGCAGTTTCATATGGACTAACTGTCAAAATGTCAAGCTGACAAGCAGTATTGTTGAAAATGCTGGGAAGATCAAGGTTGAAGCAGGGTAAGTTGCAACTTAGAATTAAGCGGTACAACGGCAATACACAATTGAGAAATAGATAGAGAAAGTGAGGGTTAAATGGCAGAACACAAACAGAGCAGCAAAGATGCATGCTCTGGCTAAATCTTACATGTTGTCAGTGTTGTCGGAGACGTCATCACCACCGCTCTCCGAGCTCGAGGAAGTCCCATAATCCGCAACTAAGGAAGCCATTGTTCTTACCAATTAATTAACAGTATAGTCTAACAAATACTAATCTAATATAACCATTTAAAGTTTTACTACAATTTTACTCCGAGTCTCGGAGACCCGGCAACGTTGTATTCACTACGTCACCGGAAGTCACCGCGATCGAATTATTTTGTTTGGCGCCAAATTCAGCTAGCAATGACTCAACGATCATAGCAAAGGGTAAGAAGCCAAGACCATAAGAGCAAAACTAAACAAGTATTCACAAATTCCAGAATGAAGTGTATATTTCTTGGAAAACAGCTTTTAACTTATGCCTGAACTACAGAGTCTTAGAATACAAGAAGTATTTTCTTCCAATTGGCAACTCTTCCATACGGTCAATTTTCTTCTCGTAGAATCTAACTTTTCAACAAGCACTCTAGTATTTGGTATACGAAGCCAATATTTCCCTAATGCGGGATTCACATCTGGTGGGACATTTGCAATATTAGAATTCCAGTAAATTACTAAATTGACTATCACAACAGTTAGATGGAACTCCGTTGCCAAATATCGGCATGCACTTGCAACTTCGCTCAACATATATGTTGTATTGTGTTCTTTAGAGAACTTGAAAATTATTGCTGGCAGACAGTCAATAATTATCAATCTTGTACGTAAATATTGGCTCTCCCGAGCCAAGCCACTTCTGAGAAACCTCAAAACTTTCAATAGTTCTCTTGGACCCCTTACACAAGATACCTTTACTCTATTCAAGATTTCATCCACAATCTGCAATTGAATTTTACAATTGAATATTAAGTGAATTTAAAAGGATCCATAAATTTAATAATATCACCTGCCGAGAATATTGTTTAGTCACCAATATTTGGTCTAGCCTAGATCCACAGAAATCATTCTTAGTGTCTATATATCTTGTCAGAGTATTTGAATTAGATGAAGCATTAGCAGCAAGTGTTAAGCAACATTGTGTCTTTCCGGATGCTGATACACCACACAGCTCATATATTTGTCCAGGCAACAGACCACCATTCAGTAAGCTATCCAAGCTAGACATTTATATAAGGAATTAGGACTTTCAGGCTTGGCATCAAACTTAATCAGGCTAATTGCTATTAAATTACCTCACTATATGAGTTTGCAAAGTATATTGTTGTTCCGCTACGAGTATATCGAGCGCCGTTCTTTCTTTCGGACCATATGTCGTTGACACATATTGCTTTATCTCGCACACGTCCTTCGAAAGTCAAATTCTTTTGTTATTCTACACTTATACTGAATTTCATAATTATCTCTTTCATTCAGAGAATAATCATTTATCTCGTTTAAGTGAATATGCACCTTGTACGAGAGACCGGTGATTCTCATTAGTTTGTCGGAATCCTCAACGAGGAATTCAACAACTGTTGATATATTTTTTTGTTTCAATCTTTGAATCACAAGACCGGATAATTTCGAGGAAATATTTTCATTTAATTCATTCATTATTCCAAAGCAAGTGGTATTAATAAAAGAATGTCCTCTTGTTAATAACTAATAAATTGAATTGAAATCGGTGATTCATGGATAAGCAGACTTGACCTTGTGGAAAACAGCTTCCGCAGCCACGAGACGGGCTGCCGTGAAATTCTGTGTAGCATACAAACAAGAATAGGGATATTCCGTAAAAAATAAGCAATTGATCGGACCGATCAGATCAGGGCGCTTTTTCTCTCACGTTCGATAATCTTCTTGAAAAACACTTGTAAATTTGAAATCGTTATCGCACTTACTACGTAGATCAGTGTATGTATATGTAACAGTGGTACCAAAAAGATGATGCGCCGAGCACTGAAATGACCCCAGCCAGCGTCATTCTTACGATTGTAGGTAGCACACGCGGTCAACCAGTATTAAGCGCAGTAGATCCGGGCAGAACAGAGTGGAAGAGAGTAGAAGCAGAACAGACTAGGATAGGAGCGGATAGGAGGAAGCGTGGATCGCGTGGATCATCGAGGAGCCAGGAGTCGTCGAGCAAGTACCCAGCCCGCGGTGTATTATGACCCGCGCCTGTCTCGCGCTTCGCTCCTACGCGATTTTCCTTGCGGAATCGCGACTGCTGTTTCTAAGCCGCTCTAAATCCGAGTCTCGAGCGCCTTTTCACGCGAGAGTTCTGCACGTCTGGATCGCATGGGAGATGCCTGGCTGCGGCGAACCAGCCGTAAGATACGCAAGAGAATTCACGCAAAAAGCACCGCCGTAACCGACAAGGCAAGCCCGAGGAACGAGTAAGTCCAACATTTCATAGATACTCAAGTAGTAATCGAGCCAAGATGGTTCAGTGATCAACATGTGCTCAGAGAGCGACACGTGCCACGTGCTCGCGGTTACTTGTACTCTCAGCCAGATTTCCCCTCGCATCTTATTTCATCGGGTGATCAGCATTAAAAATACAGAAACCTCTACGTTCGCGGTTAGTACCTAATAATTCTTCACTCGTTTCCTTGGAAACACGTGAGTCATGGCCTGTAGCCCGTGAACAAAATCGTACCGGAAGCCACAGAAACGTGCTAAGCTTCCACGTGCACGTGTTCATCGAGCACTGTATTTCGTAGTTCCACAAGTTTTGCTTGAATTATGAAATTATCACGATAGAAGTACATGTATCGATGAGCTCTACTGTACACGGCACACCGATCGATGCAAATCGCACATAAATGCGTGTTTATAGGTGCTTAATGCATATCATGCGGAATTTATTTTTGGAGATGCCTTTCTTCTTTTGGAACCCGCAAGAACACACCTGTAACACCGCCTGCCAAAAGCATTTTTGCCATATTTGTCGATGGCGGGATTACCTGCTGAAAACCCGTTAGCCTTATTATATCTTAGTTTGGGTTATTTGAGCTTCACTCGTTCTCAAACTTGTTCGCTCCAAGTTTCGATGATCCCACAATTCTTTTCAAAATCAGTGCAAACTATTAGAAAAGTATTAGAAGCACGTTACTGGCAAGTAGTATTCTACACAGAAGTTCAAGTAGAGGAATCACAAGTCTTATAAGTTTAGGAGAGAATTTCATTAGCATGTGAAATAAATGAATTGTTAAAAGAAAATGAGTTTCACGAATAGTGAAGAGCGGCGTGCCGGCACGCTACCAAATAATGGTTGCTGATTTGACCGGCGAGTCGGAAAGAGTGACTTTTTAATATTTTTACGGCCGACCAATGAGAGAGTTTTGAGACCGCCACGTTGCCAAGTATCCGGTGGCGAGCAGCCAATCGGAGGGTAGGATAGTGGTTGCAGCGGCATCTCATTGCAGCTTGTGCAATGGTAAAGCAGCAAGCAGCTCTCGGCCTGGCCGCCGTCGAAATTTGTCGGGAGCCGTCGCCATGTTTAGAAGTGTGTGCGTCCTTGAGCGAGTCGAGCGAAAATGTTCTGTAAAATATTAGATATAGCTCATGCACTGTACATTACGTGAGGTACCTAATTGCAATTTAACGCTCGTCGATTACGGGTATAACGGTTATTCCCGTGGATGGCTCACCTACGTCGCAGAATTTTGTGATTACATTATGGTAAGTCCGCCCTCCTTCGGGGCAACGCCAACATGGCGGACGAGAAATTTCCTTTGTATCGCCGCGAGGCTCCACTGACGCAACTCTCCGAAGAATACTCATCCCGGTGGGCGATATCGCTTCGTCCTTAGAACAAACCGTTTTTACGTGCTGAGAGCGCGACTGCCCGGAAATCTAGCCACCGACGCTCCTTTTCCATTTTACGATAAGCCGACGTCTCTTACCACACAAGACACTTGAACGCCCTGAATGCCCACTATAGTACTCTCGCGTATTCCTTCCAATCTCTTGATATTTCAAATGACATTGCGCCTTTTGTAGTTCGTTTGATCCGAAGCTACGTGCCCATTTACTTTTCCCATCTCTTCTTTTCTCTGTGCAATATCACCGTTGACGTGCTTGCAAATCTCATTTTCCTGCATCGGTCAGCTCGACGGCGAGATTTTGATTTCGGCGCTTTTTTCACAAATCAATTAACGTCCCCGTTCGGGCTCACTGACCGTTGCCTCGATCGACTCGCAATTGAAAAATAAATGTGCCTGTCACTCGATTCCACCCAATTTGTTTACATACTCCGGGTTCTCGTTAAATGAATACATTAACGTTAATTAGTATGTCTGTGTTTATCTCATCGATTTCACTCACATTCATTCATAACCATTATTTGACAGGACTTCGATACACGGTGGTTGTCAATTTTTGTATTCACCAATTTATTCATCTAAAGCAATCTTCTCTAAGTGTATTTTAATGAACGATTGATAGTTTACCTGTTCTATCGGGGTTTCTTATTTTTCTCATTTTTCATAAAAAAAATGGATTTGTGAGTGATGTATATTCTGGAGTCTACAAGGAAATTCCAGTTAGTGTACGAGTGACATTTTATTTGTTTTATTTACTATTTGGTAAATCCTTGTGTACATTTAATCTTGCAGTGTAACGTGTAATGAGTGATAAGCAGAGTGCACCCAGTTTACCACCCCTAAATGGGGGTGGAGGAAGCAATGGAGGTGCACCACAACAAACTGTCAACTTGCAGCAGGTTCTTGCTACTGCTCAGGGACTCAATGTTCTTACTACTGGTGCTGGACAACAATTTGTCATTACTTCACAGGTTCCAGCCCTTAGCCAAGTAAGTATTATAAAAAGAGAGCTCTTTAATAAAAAGGTGCTGTCCTAGGACTAAGTAATAATCTTTTTGTCGTTGTTGTTATCTAGGTCGTACCAAGCAGTGGAACAGCAAATTCTAATGTTCAACAAGTTGGAATTACAAGAATTGTCAACATCACCGGTGCCTCACCACGTGGGGGTGCAATGGTGGGAGGGACAAGTGGGTCGCCCCTCACATCTCCCACCAGACAAAATCAGACCAAAGTGGTCTTAGCTACTTCTCCAAAACTTGTTAGGACCTCCATTGGAAATATGTTTGTTGCACCTACAGCTCAAGCTTCTGTCCAGTCACCACCTGCAAAAAAAAGATTGAAGCTTACCGAGTCCACTGAAAGAGTCACACTTCCTTCAGATGATACAATGGGGTGTAAAAGAAGAATCTTGGAGCATAAGATGAAGAAAATGCGCTCAATAAGAGAAAAATACACAGAAAACGCATCGGAATTGTTTTTTCTTCATGCTGGTGGAAATATGATGGATTATCAAGTTTGGAGAAAGAGGCCGCCCACTTCGCAATACTTACATTTTTTACGGCAACACAAGTTAGATCCTGATGACGAGGATGAAGATTTAACAGCTCCACTGCCATTAGTATCCGAAACACCACCAACGCCAGTAACAACTGTTTCTAGCACTGTTTCTTTGAGCCAGAGCACAGAAGTAAAAGTTTCTGGTTTGGGCACTGCACCTGTCGCCGTTTCCACCACTCTGCCTGCTGCTGTTGCTCAACTTAATCAACAAGGTATGCTTAGACCTATTTATTTGCCTACTCAAGCTGCATATAAGTATTCACTACTTACAAGGAGTTTTATGCCAGATGTTGAGGAATAAGATAGAAAGCGTTTATCCAGATACTTAGGTCATGCTATTGATAAAAAGTTTATACTCTAAAAAATTGAAGTTCCTACCTGTGAAAATGGTCTGAATTGAGTCATAGATGCATACCCACAAATTGATATGTTCTAAGACATGCATCTGCAATAGGGCACATACCAGGTAGGCCTCAAGGGGGCCGCCATGGCATGGTGTTTGCCTTCAGAGCGGCAATTCAATCTTCATCAGTCACCGTTCATCCCTCACCTACCTCTACTATAGCACCCACGCTCATTATAGGTGATTACTGCAGGCTTCCCAGTTAACGTTTTATAGAGTCGCGGTTTTAATTAGATAATTTCGCCGAGTTATTTAAAGTATTTCTTTTATCCAGTATTGCTGCCTTGTAGCGAATATTGCCACCACACTAACATGAACGCATACAGTCGATCGATTTTAGTTTTCTCAAACGATTTTTAAAGGAAATTGTCTGTAAACAAAGGTTTACACTGTTAAGCATGACCGTTTTTCAAATGGGTGCTTACAAACATTTATATTCGTAATGAAATATTTAGAAATCTCTTCTTTTTCTCTTTAGCTTTGGTTGGCTTGTAGGAAATATTTGTCTAATCCCACAAACGATGACTGCTTTAATATGTATTATTTTGAAACAGTCTACTCTTTGTGGGAAGAGTAACTCATAGCTTTGTAAGATTGTCTAGCACTTTAATGCAAATCAATCTAAGGGCGCTATTGATACATTTTGGTTCATTTTTGCAAGTTTCTTTTCATCCCTTGGGACAAAAAGACAAGCATCAAGGAAGGTGGTATTTTATCAATTTTCAGGCGGCACCCCAGTAGCTTCGGATTCACAACATAAGCCAGTCGTAGTAACAACAACGACAGCAAGTCCTGTCGCGGATAAACCAGCAATTACAGCGATAGCAACAAATTCATCTACTCCTAGTTCCACCATCTCGCAACCTGTTCTTAAGCTTCTTAAAACGCCTTCCTCGGGAATGTCCACATCGTCCGACATTGCAAATAACCAAGAACAAATTGTTGAAAAGGCCAAACAGGAAGCATATGTTATGCAAAGAATTGCTGAATTGCAACGTGAAGGATTATGGTCGGAGCGCAGACTACCTAAAGTTCAGGAACCGGCGCGGGTCAAAGCTCATTGGGACTACCTTCTTGAAGAAATGGTGTGGCTCGCTGCTGACTTCGCTCAAGAACGTAAATGGAAGAAAGCTGCCGCGAAGAAATGTGCACGAATGGTACAGAAGCACTTCCAAGAAAAAGCAATTCAGGCTCAGAAGGCTGAGAAGTCGCAAGAGCTGCGGCTCAAGAAAATTGCTGGATTTATTGCAAAGGAGATCAAGACTTTCTGGACTAATGTAGAAAAGGTAACAAACATCTCGGAAAATTATATTATTATAGCCGATATTATAATAGTATAGTATATATTATACACTACCCCACACTACTAAGCCGACAATTTCAATGTATTCCGATTGGAAATGTGTGCTCGTTGTGGGAACAGCAAAGTCTGCAGATAGTGTATGATTGTATTGGTCGCATGAGTGCAATCAAAGAATTCTTGCAGGACATTCAATTTTATAGTGACAATTTTTGTTCTGTTCATAAGTTGTGTAAAGCGAATAATTCCGAAAGCTAATGAGATACTATCGTTGTCATTGAATACAGCTGGTTGAATATAAGCAACATACAAGGCTCGAGGAGAAGAGAAAAAAGGCATTGGACCAGCATCTGAACTTTATTGTCGGACAAACAGAAAAGTATTCAACGTGGTTAACCGAAGGTCTCAACAAAACTGACGGCACTCCAAGTATACCAGCGTCAATGAATAGTTCACGAATCTCTTCACCAGTGCCAATGGGAAAATCGCATTCGGACGGTGTGTTGAATGTTTTCTTGTGATTATAGAAGGTTTTCTACTAGCACCTGTATTTAAATATTATAATTTTGTCCACAGAGGACTTCCAACCGAATCAAAGTTCTGAGGATGACGAAGAAACCATAGCTAAAGCAGAGGAGGAATTAAAGTCTGTGACCAACCATAAGGAGGAGGTGGAATTGTTGAAGAAAGAATCAGAAATACCCTTGGAAGATCTTCTGAAAGATTTACCTGTCGATTATTTGGAAGCCCGAAGTAAAAGTTTGTCCCCAGAAGTCAAAGAAGCTTCGGAAGATGTAGGTTTTTTGGCAGATTTGAGGAAACAAAATAATGTTTCATTTTCTTCAGTTAAAATACACACATACGCGAACATTTTAGGAGAATGAGAAGGGTACGGATGGCGACGCAGATTTTGTAGCGGCGTCAGATGAATCCTCTGATGAAGAACAAACAATAATGGAACAAGAGAAGTTGGAGGCGAATAAGGATTATAAGCAGGAGCTCGATGATTTAAAGGCTGAAAATGAAATGTCAATTGATGAATTGATGGCGAAGTATGGTAACATGCCAGACGTATCCATGGCCGCTGAAACCGACCTTCAAGGTGAGTCAATGTGAATTGCATTACGTTAGAACATGTTTATTTCGAATCAGTGATGATATTATACCAATACTGACGGTTTCGGAAGCGGTTTTCGCTTTTGTTTCCTGTTTCTTGATGCAACTCGAGGCATTTGTCTGAGATTACAAAAATTTATCCATTTGGATGTACTATTTTGCCGTTATGCATAATAATAGCCGTATCATGCTTCTTTTTACTTAGAATCAGATAAGGAAACTGTTAAAGGCGAAGATATGGATGAAAATGAAGATAGTTCGAGCAATCAGAGTGAAAGTGAAGAAAGTGATAGTGAAATTAAGGAAGAGCAGGAATCGCAAACGCAAAGTGATACCGAAACTGATGTTGGTTTGAAGTCTCTATTGGAAGATGTTTCTATGGAAAAGCGAGAGGATAAGGCCACTGATGGTGACCATTCCGATGCAAACGATGAAATGGATAATGTCGCAGCATTAGCAGAAAGTATCCAACCAAAAGGAAATACGCTGCTTACTACTAGTGTAAGATTGATTCCATTCTGTTCATACTAAGTTTTAAGTACCTTTCAATCCAAAGTAGTGAAGCACATTCTATTGCACGCTATCATTTACTGGAAGGTAGAATAAAAGTGATGCTCTTCTATATCAGTAATTATTTTACAAAGAAGTTTATCACGACATAAACAGCAGATACAATAAAATTTGTTCGTTATTTTTGTACATAGGGTCAATTTATTACAGTCAATTTATAGTCAATTTATTACAGGTGGTTACAAAGATTCCATTTCTTTTGAAACACTGTCTTCGAGAATACCAACATATCGGTTTAGACTGGTTGGTTACAATGTACGAGAGAAAACTGAACGGTATCCTCGCGGACGAAATGGGCTTAGGTAAAACTATCCAAACAATTGCTTTACTTGCGCATCTCGCGTGCGAGAAAGGCAATTGGGGCCCCCACCTCATTATTGTACCAACGTCTGTCATGCTTAATTGGGAAATGGAGTGCAAGAAATGGTGTCCCGGATTTAAAATCCTGACATACTACGGTACCCAAAAGGAGAGGAAACAAAAACGAACAGGTTTGTATACCTGATAGTCAACTTTGAAAGGGTTGGAGAGTAAAAGATGAGCAAGACATAAACGAAATTATTTCCTAGGTTGGACGAAACCGAATGCATTTCATATATGCATCACATCATACAAGCTGGTCATTCAGGATCATCAGAGCTTTCGCCGAAAAAAATGGAAATACCTCATATTGGACGAAGCTCAAAATATAAAGAATTTTAAGTCTCAAAGATGGCAATTACTGTTAAATTTCCAAACACAAAGGTGTGCAGCAGTACTTTTGCGAGTCTGGAAGAGATTTAGAGGAAATCTAGTCAATATAAAGAAGTTGTTAATTCTTTTCTTCTAGACGGTTGTTGCTTACTGGTACCCCATTACAAAACAATCTGATGGAGCTATGGTCGCTCATGCACTTCTTGATGCCGAATGTATTTCAGTCACATAGGGAATTTAAGGAGTGGTTTAGCAATCCAGTAACAGGAATGATTGAAGGAAATAGCGAGTATAACGAGAACATTATTCGTCGTCTACATAAGGTTTGTACGTACTGATTTTAGCTGTGCTTTCATTTATGACGATGCATGTCCTCGCTACCGACCACAGACATATGATTCACTGTAATATAGTCTGTTCTTTTATATATAGCGGGATAGTGAAATAATTCTCTATTAAAACTCGCGTGTCAATGATCAGTAGCTATCTGGCATACGAATCCTGTCTAGAGAAACAACCATATTATTTCTCATATCAATGGAACATTAGAGTGATGAGTGAAGAATTATAGCTTCAATTCGACTTTTGCAGGTACTGCGGCCTTTTTTGCTTAGGAGATTGAAAACCGAGGTAGAGAAACAGTTGCCCAAGAAGTACGAACATGTCGTTATGTGTCGGTTATCGAAACGACAACGATATTTATACGACGATTTTATGTCTCGAGCGAAGTAAGTTGTGTTCTTATATAATTTTTCCCCTGTACCGTACTTTTCATTATTCCTAATATTAAATTCCATGTTTACTCTGCAGAACAAAGGAAACTCTTGCCAGCGGAAACTTGCTAAGTGTTATCAATGTTTTGATGCAATTGCGCAAAGTATGCAATCATCCAAATTTATTTGAAGTACGACCGACTGTATCACCCTTTCAAATGGAAGCCCTGGAATTTATTACCGCGTCTTTAGTTTGGAGTGCGCTTGATTACGATCCGTTTAAGGTACAAATTAGACATTTCCTAATACTGGGATGATAAAGTTTCCACGTGAAGTTTAATGATATTTGATTTTTTAAATTTCAGCATATCGATTTATCGAGTTTCAATCTTCAACTATGTGACTTAGAGCTAACACTCAATGCATTCACGGCCCACAGAATGAAAAAGTTACAGACACCTAAAAAGCTCATCGAAGAAATAGACAGTCAACCGGAACCACCGCCAAGATGTCCGTCAGGAAGAATTAAAATCAATGTTAGATTGTCTAATCAAGCGAAACCACCACCTACTCCTCAGCAAACACAGACAAAGATTCGAAATTTCGCTGGAATATTACCAACCCCAAAAGTTGGTACATCCCCTCTGATCAAAACTCTCAATAACCAAACTCCCACGGGCCAAGGTAATTAGTATTTTGGACTCCCTTACAAGTACCGATTATCTCGGACATTTTATTAAATGAGTGTTGTTCCATAGGTGTCACGTTAAGGGTAGCTAGCGGCCAACAGCTGCAAGGTTATTCCGTACAGTTAGTACAGCATCAGGGTAGTGTAAAAGGTATGTATTCAGACGCGCTTCCGGCTCCCTGCTTGAGTTTTTCCATAGTGTGTATGCATCAACGATTGGTGGTTACATTTAATTCCTCCCAGTGTAATCACTTTTGCAGTGGTGCTAGAATAAATGTTCTCGAGCCAGCTTGTTTACTGTATATCATACTATAAGCATTCTAGAATCGGGGCGACAAATAATGACTAATAAAATCATGATTTGTGTTTCTTGAGTAATTTTATAATCTACATGAGGCATTGCTTTCTTTGGAAATAGCCATACCCGTTGGAACTTTAGCTCATAATCCTCAAAGTACATCGGTCGTTCCAACTACAACAACGACTAGTACACAGAAGATTACAGTAGGAAATGCGAATATCAGAGATGGGTTACAACGTTTGGCCACGCAAACTGTCACAGTCAAGCAAGGTGATTCCGTCCAAAGAATAGCAGTGCCTAGTTTTGCACAGCTGGTTCAAACATCCACTGGTAGACATATCATACTGACTTCGAATCAGCAAAATACTAACACAGGTTTGTCCCATGAGTGTCCATAACCCACTGACTTGTTCATGATGTCTGATCCCGGCATTTTTTCGTCCCAGCATTTGGTCGCACATTCGTTGTGGCTCCATTAAAGCCCTCCATGTGACGCATAAGTTATCACGGAATGCATGACAAGAAGTAACTTATCCGTGTTTTTGGACCGATCTTTATCAGTAATGATTTCAATTGTTTGCATTTTACCGTGTGAAATATTGTTCTGAATACATATACTCTGTATAGAGTGGATAGAAAGATAACATGAGCAGAGCCAAAATATGGAAATCTTGTAAGTGAGAATATTAATAAAAAATCTTCTGAATTACAGTTTCTTTCCCCGTGATGACACCAAGTGGACAGCGTTTGACAGTGTTGTCCAAATCTTTAATGGGCCTACCTACATCTGGCAGCACAGTAAATAAAGTAGTGAGTGGAGTCGTAACTAGCACGACCGGCACGAGTGGAAGGCCGGTAATGCGTGTGCCTCCCCTCAACGTCAGTTCGTCTCAGGCACAGGCTGCTGGTAATGGGCAACCACAGTCGCAATCAATACGCTGTGGTATCGTCACAAGGCATGCACAAAAAGAAACCGAGAAAGCACAAATAAAAGAAGAACCAAAGTCTGAATTCTACTTGGTAATTATTGTTACTTCAAATGGTAATTGCAGTGTGGGAAAGGATATTTCATTTATTGACATTCAACAGCCGCAGTTAGAAGAAGAACGGAGACAAAGGAGGCAAGCAAAACTCCGTCTGTTAGCGGATATTAATGAACGAAGATGTGCTGCATGTCCGCTTTATGGCGAAGATTTGTTTATGGCCTTGCGAATTGGGAAACCTGCAACAGCGTGTCGGTGGCATAATGGGTGGGTTCATTGTCAAACAGTAAAGGACTCAATGCGCTCGAGAAAACAATTTTTCTCCCGCACAGAAGCTCTGGCTGAAGCAATTAAATGTACAGAACAGATCGTAGAAGAACTGAAAGAAGTTTTTGAGAGGTTCGTACATGAAAAACACAAGTTCCCATGAATAAACGCGATAACATTCCCCTACAACATGTTTACTGGTGATGCAGGTTCGTCGTCCATGTACCAGCAGTACGTGCTCCTTTGCCGCGCTTCCACGTCTCTCACCCACCGCCGCATAAGTTGTATAAGCATCGGCGGTTGGAAGTGGAATTGCAGCGAGAGTTATCACCGAAGATGGCTCTATTTCATCCAGTCACCAGTGCAATGATGACACAGTTCCCCGATCCAAGATTAATTCAGTATGACTGTGGCAAACTGCAATCGTTGGATCAGTTACTTAGAAAACTCAAGTCTGACAGTCACCGAGTGTTGATCTTCACGCAAATGACGCGAATGTTGGATGTACTAGAGGCGTTCCTTAATTTCCACGGTCACATATATTTGCGTTTGGATGGAACTACGAGAGTAGACCAACGACAGGTATTAATGGAGAGATTCAACGGCGATAAGAGAATATTCTGCTTCATTCTGTCAACGAGATCTGGAGGTGTTGGTGTCAATCTGACAGGAGCTGACACTGTCATTTTTTATGACAGCGATTGGAACCCGACGATGGACGCTCAAGCACAAGACAGATGTCATAGAATAGGTCAAACTCGTGATGTACATATATATAGGTAATGCTCAGAGTGTGCTTTAGAGCTATTTCACTGTTCGAATGATCAATTACAACAATTACAAACATCGATTATTTATTCCCGCTTCAGGTTAGTGAGTGAGAAGACAGTAGAAGAGAATATATTAAAGAAGGCAAATCAAAAGAGGCTACTCGGAGATCTGGCAATAGAGGGTGGTAACTTTACGACAGCCTACTTTAAAAGTGTAAGCTTTCTGGATAGTGAACACAAAATTCGAAAAAATGTGTAGAATTCACTTTTGTTAATATCAAACAAATTTCTTTACAGTCAACAATTCAAGATTTGTTTAACGTTGATCAGTCTGAGAATGATGCATCAACTCGAATGGCAGAAGTTCTCGAGCAAAATAAGGATCGAGATAAATTCCTGCAGAAAGATTCTGTATCCTCCGCTGGATCAGGCACGGATGACAAGGTGGCAATGGGCGCTCTTGAGAGTGCTCTTGCTGCTGTAGAGGAGGATCTCGATGTTCAAGCTGCAAAGACAGCGAAGGCAGAGGCAGTAGCAGACTTGGCCGAATTCGATGAGAACATACCTCTAGAAGATGGTGACAAGGAAGATGCTCAAGTTAGCAAGGCTGAGCTAGAAGTGCAAAACCTAGTGTCGCAGGTAGAGCACTCAATTAATCTATTAATTAATCTATACGATATTTGAACCCAATTGCATGCAGGTAGAAGACGATTTTTCGATTAAGTTTTCACTAATATGACATTTTTCGGTTTAGCTAACACCGATAGAGCGTTATGCAATGAAGTTCGTGGAGGAGTCCGAGGGAGCATTTTCGGCAGCGCAGCTTGCGGCGGCGGAACGTGAACTCGAACAGCAGAAGAAGGAATGGGAATTGGATAGGTTGCGGGCACTGCGCGAAGAGGAGGAAAGGCGAATGCGCTTGGCCGACGACGACGAGAAGCCTTTGACGTTTGGACGTGAGGACGCGCAAAATCAGGTTAATAGTGCTAGTAATTCTAAGAAATTAGTTAGTAAGAGGCTTCCGCCAAGTAGACGAAGTACGCGTAAGCGTAATAGTAGAAGTGCTCATGCGTCATCCGCAAGTGAGACCGAGACTACCACGGACACGGACTCAGAGTCAGAGTCTCAGGAGGATGTGGTAGAGGATAGTCTCGATGAAGAGTCGAGTCACACAGAAAGTCAAAGCCAAGGCGATGAAGAGGAAGAGGAGGAGGAGGAGGAGGAAGAAGAGGGCACTAGTGATAAACACAACGACTCTGAAAGAGGGGGGTGCATGAAGCGTAAAAATCGTTCAAACAAATCATTCAGTCAAAACCATTTTGATTTAAACAGTCCGCGTACGCGATCTCGGGGTAACGTTAAGATAAATCTTTGGACTTTGGATGTGAGTCCTATTCTGCCGGGTATGAGGCCTGGTAGAGGAAGGGGTCGCTATCGTCGTAAACGCGGTCAAATCAAACCTGACGACAATTCAGCGTTGCCCTTAGCATCCGTGACAAGTCTTCAGGTTCAAGAAACAGCTAAAGAAACAGATAAATCTGATGATGAACAAACCTTGGAAGAACAAGATTCAGAACAAATGGAAAGTGCCAAAGAAAATGAAATTGCAACAGATATAACTTCGGCGAAAGTACCATCGCCGCAAAAGGCAAGACCAAAGAGAAGTTCCGTTAATTTCCAGCCTGAAGAATCGACGTCTGAAATGATACGCTTGGATTCTCTAAATGCAGGTACTTTGGACGAGTCCGAGATTTCCGAGTCAGAGAAACCTACGCATTTAAAACCAATTACTTCTGATGTAAACAAAAGTCGAGAAACCGGTAATTCAAAGTCTGATAGTGATAATTTACTTAACAATCCCAGCGCTACATCCTCACCAATAGTTTACAAGACGCGATCAGTAAACAAACAACAACTTGTGCAAAAGGAAGAATGCCTTTTGGATTATGGGAATAAAAGTGATAGTTGTAATATTGATTTTCAACATTTTGATGCATTTAACAATCTATCTGAGTCAGAAGGATCTCTCGCAAGAAAATCGGAAAGTGTTGAAATGGATGCAGTGAACGAATATAGGGTTAAAGATGATGTTGATACAGAAGATGGACAGTCGAAAGAATCGAAGTACGCATGTAACGATATTACTACATCGGTCATTAAATCAACGTCTCATGTAGTGAGGTCACAAATAAAAAATCGGATTACAGAAGAAGTTATAACCCCTGTTGCGGATGATCAATCGACAGGTCTTAAAAGTGCGTACCCCTTCGAAGAGATCCAGGAAGCAGGTGAGAACCGAACTGGATCGCAGCCTACTGATTCAAGAAATAAAATCTGCAATGTTGAACCACAAGAGGCGGAACAGTCCGAAAAAAATGAAGTCTCAGAATTTTCTACAAGGTCAAAGGATCAGGCCGAGGAGAATACTAATCTTCCTACTGCTGTGATAGGGTCACCTTCTAGTCAGGCCGGGAAAGATAGAGCGATTGAGCCAGAGGTTTCTAATGCTTTAAAACCCGATGTTCCCACACCTCCAAAATCAAAAATTCGTAAAATCGACCCGATACCATTGGGAGTAACTACAAGAAGCGGTAAAATAATAGCTGTTGTCGTGGAACATACGACAGGAAGTGGTGAAGGAAATGTGGAAACACTTTCATCTGCAGTTAGTACTACAGCTAATAAGAAGGACACGAAAGAAAATGACGTCGGTAGTGAGAATTTATGTACAATTTCAAAAAACTCTGGCAAAGGTAGCGCTATTCCTGGGGATACGAAACATCCTGCCACTCCACACCTGAATTTGGAAGTGAAAATAAAACGATCAAACACTGGCTCCTCCGCAATATCACTACCGCCGACACCACCATCACCACCGCCTTCATTACAACCACCATCATCACAACGACCATCGCAACAGCCATCACCACCACCACCACCACCACCACCACCACCACCACCATTGCCTCCATCTTCGCCATCGCAACCATCGAGAGTCCCAGCCCCATCGAAACCTATACAACGTCGACGACCAGATACACCATTACCAGATTTCTCGAAACCTCCAAGACCCGTGACAAGGTCGACAGCCAGTTTGCATTCACCCTCTCGTATGGATGAGCATAGTATGACATTACACTATGAGAAACCTACAACTAGAAGCTCCAAGTTACTTGATAATGGGTTTTTGAACCCAGCAGTATTTCGAAGGAGTAGCTCCATACCTCCAATGAAGTCACTTTCAGAACAAAAGGACCATGGGAACTCTACTATTACTAGATCAAAGAAATCGTCTGATTCGAGCACACCAACAGGAAATACTAGTACAAGTACACCAAAGCGGCGACCGGATACTCCTGTCCCGACTGCTGAACAATTATCTAGAGTTACTAGATCAGGATTAAGTTTTACATTGAATTCTAGTAGATCATCCTTAACGACTTGCACAGCATCATTACTCAGACACAGAAGCCTACGGAAATCCGAGTCTCCTTCTGGTTCGAAGGTACAGGAAAGTCAAGCTCCAGAAATGGGTGCAACTGCAGCGAAGACAGAAACTATTAGCACCGATACAAATGGAAATGCAGTCGCTTCGGAGTCTATACATAAACAAGAGGAACCAACATTACCGCCACTTATGGATGAGAAACCGCAACGCACAGCTAAAGTTGTCGCTATTCTCACACTGGATACGAGGAGCAATTTACCTAGTAGATCAGCCCACAATAAACCTCCAAGTTGTAACTCGGATACAAAGGCAAAGAAAAACGTTGATATTGACGGAGTGTTAGAAACTAAAAATTGCATAGTCCGAACTTCCGAAGGATCCCAAAACTGTAAACCTGATGATTGGAGTAGTTCAAGCCTAGATGGTACGAGTACTTATGCCAATTCCCCGAAAGCGGGACGGAATTCGACAGGCGCCAAAAGTGTGATAACAGGAGTGAGTCCGAAATCTAAAAACGACAAGACTCCTGTGCCGGTACAATCAACAGTAATAGCATTGATGGATTTAGACAACGAGACAAAACGATTGAAAAGAAAAATTAAGCGGACGCGACTGTCACAATTCGGGGGTAAGAATGGAGAAACACAGACAAGCTCGGCTGAGGATGACGAGGAGCAAATACCACCAATTAAAAAGTCTATTCGCTCGCAACTTCCTCCTTCTCCTTCGCAAACAGCACAGATGGAGAAAATTAGTAGTGGTTCAGTATCTTGAGTCCCGCTGAAACTTTACTGCTGTAATATTTAGCATCGCATTTGTATATCACGCGAGAACGCATAGATGGATGGATTACTTGGAAAGACGCGAGCATAATGCAAATTTTAGTGTTCTTTTTATTTTGCGTAACTCTTGTACATATTCATGAAAGTAAGCATAAGCGAGAAGCTGGTTTCGTTGTACTGGGTACACGTGTAATATTTTTAGCGTTGTAAATTGTACTCTTGTGTAAAGGTTTAAATGTCCCTAAGTGACATTGTAATTTATACTTGGTGATAACTAAGACACCCGATTGTATTATATTAGGGTATAGACGAAAAGGATCCATTCTAACTTAACTTCTTAGTACCGTCACAATATTAGCCGCGTTATGTGGCAGCCGTGACTGTCGTTTCAAAGAAAAGATAATACTGTGAATGCGCCGTACTTTGCTCTCGTGTACTGCCTTGCAATAAGTATCTTGCAAGGTGACGACCTGATTATACGCTAGACATAAGAAATCTTCGTTTAATGGTATGCCCCACTGTAATATTTAAGTTGCGTGCCTGTATTTTGTATGACCGAGTGAGTCCGAGAAAGGAAATAAACAAAATATTCCTTGCTACGAAAAATGTGTTTTCTTATTTCTTGGTGCGTTTCCAAGTCTGTTCGACCAAAGGTTCAGTTCCGTTTTGGTGTCAAAATTGCTCAGTGTGCTTGGTTATATTTCGAGATTCAACGATTACTTTGTATTTTCATAATGTCAGTTTGGTGTGGCAAGGCTATCATGACCGCACATTCAAGGCTATCAAACTTATAACTGAAATCGAAGCATGCAATAGAAAGCTCCAATAATTCTAAAAATGGCACCAAAACACTGCCTTTGCCATTCCAAACTTGGAGTCAGCCAAGATATAAGCAGGCACATCAATGAGCGTCCTCAAAAGTTCGATTCTTATATCATGCTTGAGTCACTTCGTATGCCTGTTATCGCTGAAGGAATGAGCCTTTGACCGAGCAAATTTTTAGCAGACCACCCCTCTCATTATTTCAGTTTCTTTTTCTTTAATTCTATTTACATTGGAATATATTGGAATCGAATTTTTATTCGTGGTACTCATCCTGGGGACAGACAATTTATTGAAAGATAGCGAATGGAAGATCTCACTGGTGTACTTTGATATCTTACAGATGTGGTTGTCGGATAGTACAATGGAAGAAATGCCGGTTAGTATTCATAGTTAGTTATTATTTGCAATTCATGACTAATTTTTCTAATTGAAAGATTACATATAAGACGTTTTCCCATTTTGCAGATCTGGTGTCCACCAACACCTCCTACAACGGATAACGATGTCTACATTGATTATTCATTGGGATTTCTTTATGAGAGTTCCCCTATGTCGGAAGCCCAGCTGCCTCCAATATATGTTAAGAAAGAACAAAAAAGAAGCAGAGTGGATTCGGGTACCAGCGATCGAGATGGTAAATCAATTCAGTTCGATAGTTCTGTTCTGATTTATATTGCATGACTAATTTACGATCTATTTATAATTCAGGTCGCCGGCCGGTTAAAATGCGACACAAGGAAGAATCCGTTTATGCTCCGCGATCCTTATTCGACAGGCCTTCCCCTGCATTGATAAAAATACGCCGCGATATGAAGTTACACAAACATCGTAGCATAGTTCGACCATCAATTCCATTACCGGGAATAAAACCATCTCACACATCGAAGACTTCTGCAGAACAGGAGCAGATTTTGGAGTGGATGATACACGAAGATTGGGCCTTACTTCAGGCAATTCAAATATACCAAGGCCTGCCGCTCAACTTAATGATTTTGTCCCCTGGTCAGACCCCCAATTGGGATTTGGTTGCTGACATAGTGAATAATACGTCGCGAATATATAGGTCTCCAAAGCAATGCAGAAGTAGATATGAATCAGTGATAGTACCAAGAGAAGAAGGGAAGCTCCTTTACGATACAACACCCAAGAAGCAAAAGAAACAGAAGGGCGTTTATAAAGTGCCACAAATAACTGAGGTGATTAGTCTTAGTTATTTATTGATAATCGATTGGAAAGTCCACAATAATCATTAAACGCTTTCTTGAAGCAGCAGAATAAAACTAACAGACCGATGCGGACGTCACAACTTTACAATCAAGACAAGAATCATACATTTACTGTGATGTGCTGTCAAAGATTTGACACTATCAAATCTGTTTCGAATAAGAGGACCCCTACTGTTAAACCATTACTGGTAAATCCATTAATGAAGAATCCAACAAATGCAGCAGTTTTAGTTGAGTGCGGAATTCAATACGACAGTCCGTTGGCACCTATAGAAGTTGCAACACGTCGCGCTGATCGAATCGCAAAGGAAAAATTGAAGCACGCTGTAAGTATTCTATTCTTGAACAAAACACGATGTTTCATAATTGCGCTAACTTTCAACTACTATAGGTTCTCACCGCTGAACAGCAACAGGTAGCTGCACGAATGTTGCAACAGCAGCAACAGCAGCAGCAAGCACAGCAGCAGCAACAGGTGCAGCAGCAAACACCGCAGCAACAGCAAGTGCAGCCGCAACAGCAAATAAAGCTTCAACAACAACAGCAGCAGCAGCAGCAGCAGCAGCAACAACAAACTCAACAGGCTATAGCTAATACGACGACATCGCAAACTCATCAGCTAACGCAGGTTGCGAGCACTGCGGCGACTACACCTCTGACGCCTATAAAAACTGTTACTACAATGAGTAATGTCACTACGTGTGGTACAACTGGCGCCGCATCAGCAGTGAAGGCAAGACCGGGTGGTGCTCCAGCTGCTATTCAAGAGACCCGAACAACACCGACCGTTGTGAGTGTGTCGAATCTGCAAGCAGCACAAAGGATAGCTACTGCCAGTTTAGTCTCTGCTGCACAGAGTTCCTCTACGAATGCGCAAAAGGGGATCGTTGGTGTGACTGTGGCAACTGCGTCTGGCACGAAAACCCTCACCGCAGCACAGTTCCAATATTATAGGTGCGTTAGTGCACAATATTTCAGTATTAAAGTATATATTAAAAACTTCTCTAAATATAGCATGAACCCCTCATAATTTGATGGTTGTTTTTATTAATAGGCAACAGCAAGTGCTTTTGCGGCAACAACAACTGAAAGTGTTGCAAGCACAAGCTGCTGGCGGTCAGAAAGTCTCGGTCGCGGTGTCAACAGCAACGGCGCAACAAAGAGCTACCCTGATGAAGCAGGGTATGGCTGCTGGTACTGTAGCACAAGCATCAGTAGGAAAGCAAACTGTTGCTCGTACTGTATCCGAGAGCGAAATGGCAGCACTGTTGAAGAGACAAGCTTTGCAACAACAGGCAAAGGCCGCAGTTGCTCAAGTCCAAGTTCCTACTCAGGCTGGTCTTACACCTGCGCAGATATTTGCCCAAGCTGGTTTGCAAGTTCAGCAGGCCAGTACTTCAGCCGCTGGAACCCCAGTTGCAACCCTTGTAAAAGCTGCAAACGTTACTGGAGTTCGCACCGCAACGCCCCAACAAATACGTCAGCTTGCGCTTCACTCACAGATAATCGCTCAGCGGAAGTTGCCTACACAAAAAGTTACTCAATTAGCCCAAGTTGCTGGCAAAACTGGAGTTCAGGCACAATTGATTGTCCAACAGAAATCACTACCAGCTACAATGACCGTACAACAAATTCAGCAAGTTATGAAACATGTTCAACCGTCAGCTATGCAACAATTCACGCATGTAAGCACCCTTCCGGTCCGAATGTTTTTTTTAACAAAGTGACATTTTTTTTACTCTGAAATTATATTGCAGGTTTCAAGTGGTCAGGCTGTTTCACAACCAGGTCAAGTCGTGCTAGCAAAGTCACCATTGCAAACGAGGGTGATTCCAGTTGCCTCTGGGGGACTAAAGCAAACTATTCAAGTTGTAACGGCGAGCAATGCCCAATTGCGACAAGCAGCTCCAGCGCAAGGCAAGCCCATTGTCACTACAGCCAGGGCAAGTCCAGGTCCAAGCCAAGTGCGGTTGCAAACAATTTCACACTCTGTTCATTCGCAACAAGTGCAACAACAACAACAGCAGCAGCAGCAGCAGCAACAACAGCAACAACAACAGCAGCAGCAGCCACAAGCACAGTCGCAACAACCGCAGCAACAGTCTCAGGCCCAGCAGGATGCTTCGTCGAAATAAGTGTGTGTTACTTGAGCATCAGGAGTCGTTTCCTTATGACGAACGACTAATGTAAAGCCACGTAAATGAATGAAAAAACATTCCACAAAAAAAATTCTCGAATAGGTTAATGGTGATTGTTTTTAGCATATTGAGTTACGTATACGCATTACACATGATAGCGGCCTTGATTGTACAAAGACTCGAGGTGTCTTGAGCCACGATTGAGGAATTCCGTTTAAGTGCGTAGCAAGTTAAGTGGATGGAAGACTGTGCCGTAGTTTTATCAGTATTGACTTCACGTTTTTTTCAACAGATCCATTTGCAAAATTTGCTGGCCGAATTTATACGCGATCAATACTAGAGAGAACTCGGTCAAGAATCAATAACTTTTAAAAGCAGGGGTCAGTATTACGCTTGAACCTCAGCAGAGTTCTCCAACACCTTCGTAATCATAAGTCAAAAAACGCCCATGACATTTTTTATCGATTTACTCTCAGACAGGCCAAGAAACGTGATAATGGATTCGGGGGATTATACAAAACTACTAATGAAATCGCGCGAACGACTAGTAAGATGCGACTTAGCCTCAAGCAATACGCTTAATTTGTCTATATCCATAATCGGAGAAAATTAATGTACGATGCTACGATTGTATATGTATCTATAGTTATGTGTAGCGTTCGGGAATGTCGCTCGGTCATGCGATGTTTATATATTAGTGGTCGAATAACGTAAAATTGTACTATTAATATTATTAATATATATATGTATGTATAATTCGTGTATCATAGTCGCTACAATAAATCTGGTAGATAAGTTCATAAATCCACTTAATGAGACAAGAAAATCATTCATTCAAAAATCGATTAGTACAAGATGTGCTGCATTTTTCTTCCCTTTATACATACCTAATCGCTATTCATTCCAGAAGATCCACGCTCTGGAAACCTCGACAATGGTACACCTAGCCAGATTTACAATGAAAAATCTTGTATGTACATACGTTCAAAACAATAGCACTTAATAAAAGTGTTAGAAACTTATAAAAGTGTATCATTTATCGAAATGAAACCCTCTCTCCGAGAAACATGTAGGATTATAAAATACATTTGGAAAAAGTTAAATTTTGTCGTGAATCTCTAATTTTAGAGCTCTACACTCTAAGACTGGAGTCCTCTACAATTAGGCCTTTTTTAAAATGATGTGGGATTGTGGTTTGGCGAGGATCAAGCAGTGGGATGATGGTCGCTCAAGAAATATGTTCGTTAGAGTTCACCTCTTTATTGTAACTCTTAAAACTCTTTCTCTTAACTTCTTTTCTCTTGGTCCTCCAACGAAATGCGTATATGCATACTCATATCGTCATACTTTCGGACCACCCTTACTCTATATACACTTATTCGAAGAATCACTTGCTCTCGGACACTTGATCTCCCCCATCCGTTCTCATCTCATCCATATCGCATACCACTCAGTCGTGTTTGGATACTTCGTTACCTAACTCATACCCAATCTACTCGCCTTCCAATCAACAGTCTCACCCAGTCATGCGACACATTTTAGGCCGCTCTTGCTTTTTCCATACCGATTTCCACGCATCCTCGCACACTCACTTGTTCGCCCAACGGTTCCCAGACTTAAGTTATGCTATCACAATTATTTTTAGTATAATTGCATTACTATGATTCGTTATCAGTTAATCAGTCTGGCGCGTGTACAGTACTTAGTAGTATAGATCACAAGACTTACTGACCTTTGGTACATTCGATTAATCGTACTAACCAACTGATATGGAATTTTAATTCTCCAATACTCGTGAATTCCTTTATCACTGCCAAGGGATCAACCTTCGTTTGGTGTCTTCTTAAGGGGCATATGGCACTTTTACACCTTCACTCTTCCATTAATAGACCATCTAGTTGTGCACCAAAGTAATCCTGGGCTCGATTAGATTTGCCTCTTGGCATTCTGCCTTCACTAATTATCGGCTCGAATTATCGGACAGAATCTGGTAGGTGTCCACTATTTCCGCTTGAGATTGAATCTGATCGAGAGCATTTGCCCCTCATCTATTTATGGAGTAATCTAATCATGTAATTAATAGTAAGTTCCGATAGTGTTGCTTACTTAAGAGCGACAATGCCGAGCTTGATGGCCAACGGCACTGCCGGGTTCCCCGATTTAATCTCGAAGATAGTTCTTCGTGCTTCAATCTGCGTGAATCGGGGATCCCTAAATAGGTATAATGTACACTAAATTCTTTAACGTGAATGAAACACAAACGCTTGATATTACGATTGCTCGTGTCTCAAAACGGATAAAAAACATGATACTTGTGGGGGAAATACCGGAATTCTACCTAAAACATATGAAAAACTGATCTTGAATATATGATTTCAGCGGTTTTTTCTATATTTTTCATACTTCCCGACCTTCCCCGGGGCTGAAATTTGGTAGAAAGTGTTTTTTTATATCGAGAAAGAAGTAGAAAAAATTCCAGAGCCCTAGCTCAAAATTCATTTTTTCGCAAATTTTTTAAGGCATACCCCTTCAAAAATTTTCGATTTTTCGAAGGTTCTGGGACTGGAACGAAAGCTTGATTTTTCGATTCCTCGTGTCTCAAAACGGAAAAAAAACATACATGTTGTGGGGGAAATGCCGGAATTCTACCTAAAACACGTGGAAAACCGATCTGCAATATTTGATTTCAACGGTTTTCCCCATGTTTTTCATACTTCCCGACCTTTTCCGGGGCTGAAACTTGGTGGGGAATGTTTTTTTGCATCGACGAAGAAGTAGAAAAAATTCCAGAGCCCTAGCTCAAAATTCATTTTTTCGCAAATTTTTTAAGGCATACCCCTTCAAAAATTTTCGATTTTTCGAAGGTTCTGGGACTGGAACGAAAGCTTGATTTTTCGATTCCTCGTGTCTCAAAACGGAAAAAAAACATACATGTTGTGGGGGAAATGCCGGAATTCTACCTAAAACATGTGGAAAACCGATCTGGAATATTTGATTTCAACGGTTTTCCCCATGTTTTTCATACTTCCCGACCTTTTCCGGGGCTGAAACTTGGTGGGGAATGTTTTTTTGCATCGACGAAGAAGTAGAAAAAATTCCAGAGCCCTAGCTCAAAATTCATTTTTTCGCAAATTTTTTAAGGCATACCCCTTCAAAAATTTTCGATTTTTCGAAGGTCTCGGGACCGGGACGAACGCTTGATTTTTCGATTCCTCGTGTCTCAAAACGGAAAAAAAACATACATGTTGTGGGGGAAATGCCGGAATTCTACCTAAAACATGTGGAAAACCGATCTGGAATATTTGATTTCAACGGTTTTCCCCATGTTTTTTTATCTTCCCGACCTTTCCCCGGGCTGAAACTTGGTAGAAAGTGTTTTTTTACATCGAGGAAGAAGTAGAAAAAATTCCAGAGCCCTAGCTCAAAATTCATTTTTTCGCAAATTTTTTAAGGCATACCCCTTCAAAAATTTTCGATTTTTCGAAGGTCTCGAGACCGGAACGAACGCTTGATTATTCGATTCCTCGTGTCTCAAAACGAAAAAAAAACATGATACTTGTGGGGGAAATGCCGGAATTCTACCTAAAACACGTGGAAAACCGATCTGCAATATTTGATTTCAACGGTTTTCCCCATGTTTTTCATACTTCCCGACCTTTTCCGGGGCTGAAACTTGGTGGGGAATGTTTTTTTGCATCGACGAAGAAGTAGAAAAAATTCCAGAGCCCTAGCTCAAAATTCATTTTTTCGCAAATTTTTTAAGGCATACCCCTTCAAAAATTTTCGATTTTTCGAAGGTCTCGGGACCGGGACGAACGCTTGATTTTTCGATTCCTCGTGTCTCAAAACGGATAAAAAACATAAATGTTGTGGGGGAAATGCCGGAATTCTACCTAAAACACGTGGAAAACCGATCTGGAATATTTCATTTCAATGGTTTTCCCCATGTTTTTTTATCTTCCCGACCTTTCCCGGGGCTGAAACTTGGTAGAAAGTGTTTTTTTACATCGAGGAAGAAGTAGAAAAAATTCCAGAGCCCTAGCTCAAAATTCATTTTTTCGCAAATTTTTTAAGGGACACTGACAAAAGTTTATTTCACCAGCAGTATGGAAAGCGAAGTTAACATATCGTCCGGGCAACGGTTGACTTTTAGATGGTACAGTACTGATACAACTACCTTAAGTGAAGTGCTATCATAATGCCTGATAATAAATCCCAAGGTGGACTCAATGAAACTACCAGCCACAATTTGATTGGCTCCTTTCTCGAAATTGGTATTAACAGTAAATCACGTAGTCCAATTGAACTAGTAGCAGATCGAAGTAATTGAATTTGCGGGAACTGAGTTTGGCGTAATATCAAAAAATGTAAATGAATTCGATCGGAGATTGGGCGAGAGTTCTGTAGGGATAGGAAATCTTGAAAGTGATGGACCAGCTTTTCTTTTAGCATGAAGAGAAACTAACTTTTAGCAGGGTGGCCAGTGGGCATAAAGATTGCTTGTCTAATGAGTATATCGGTTAACAAGGACAAGGAAAAAGGCGGCAGGAACTCGATGCCGGAACAGAAATCGCGTCAAAGATCTTCTAGGAAGAGTATGGTCATATAATCTTTCTGTATTTCCTTTGCTCAATCTGGAAAACGCCGCAATTGCGAGTCATGCGCCATAGTCTGAGGAACGCAAGCTCAAAGTTTTCCTGCTTATACATAATCGGGATTAACCATTGCTGAAGGTCAAACTCCTAACGGCATAGTCGCGCCATTATTTATGACCTCATAGTTTATGCCGGACTATCACTTTATATGCTGTGAGTTAGGTAGCGTAATTGTAGAGTTGCAATTATCAATGACTGGTCTATATGATTATTCGAAAGATGGATGCTTGGATGAAGGAGAACGGTGGCTATCTAGCCAGAGACTGGCAAATTGGTGGGAAGATAGGGATGCGTTCTTTATCCGTTAACATTATTACATTCCGTGTTATTGGGACAATCGATTCACTTTCTAATCTGCCGGTACGATAATAAAGAAATCAGAAGATCATTGAAATTGATCGATTCTACCAACACTTCCTGTGCGACTTTGGTGGAGAACAAGATAGTTAGACTGTTTGAACCGCTTGGAAATGATACCGCCAAGTGAATGAAATGTTGAGACGATGCCACATAACGTGGAACCGTAGCTCTGCGCGCTCTGTATTTTATCAGGCGCTAATTTCCATTTATTATTGATTTCTGAATTGCGAAATGTTTGGCCAGACTTTGGCATTATTAGTGTCAGAGGAAAGGAAGGTTTGGAGGAGAATTGTCCTAGAATCGAATGAATCTAACGAGTTCGGTATCAGTGTCAAGCTGTTTTCCGAAGTTTGTTGATCTCTGGGAGAGCTGCTACTGTTGCGATAATGGCTCGATCTGGGCTATCATTAGTTCCCGGCATACGGAAATCTGTTAGCTGGAGAAGATTTTTTCTCTAGCAATCACTGCAATCAAAGTATCGACGATTAAAGCGCAGCTGTGAGTCGGTTCTCCTTCTGGTGGGGTGCGCTCCCACTCCGATTGCTGATGGCGGTGGCGGCGGCGGCGGCGGCGGCGGCGGCGGTGTCGATTCAATTATTCACTGGATAGATAAGCTCTGCTATGCTGTGTATCGTTGTTGAGGGTCGTGCGGTACCGGAAAATCGTACTGTATAAAAGGGCCTATCCGCGAATTGCGAGAGTCAGTCAACCGGGAACAATGGCTTACGTCGGAGCTGATAGTATACTGCTTACTCTCATCTTCGTTGCCACTGCGGTGGTACTCTTCTGGATCTATGCCAGGTGAGGCACTCTTTCATTTTTCATCCGAGAGATACTACTCAAACTTCCACAAAGATAGCTCTTCTCTGCTAATCGGAGAAACTTCTAGTTTGCAATCAAGTTTTCGATAGGTAATGTCTGATGATTGATTCTTTCTAGATACAAGCTCAATTACTGGAAGAGAAAGGGTGTCGAGTCCCTGAAGGGAGATTTGATCTTCGGAAACTTCAAGGATGCCGTACTGTTCCGCGCTGCCCCTGGTTGGCATCTCGGCCAAATTTATAAGCAGTGCAGGCCGGACGCGCCATTCGTCGGCTTCTACATCTTCCACAAGCCATGCCTGCTCCTGCGAGATCCGGAGATCATCAAGCAATTTATGATCCGTGACTTCGACAACTTCTCTGACCGACATTTTGCTGGCTCCAACCAGAAGGACAGCATCGGCATGAAGAATCTCTTCGGGCTGAAGAACCCGGCCTGGAAGTATCTGCGATCGAAAATCACCCCGACCCTCACCCGTGGCAAGCTAAAGCAAATGTTCCCCTTGATGATGGACGTTGGAAAGCCGATGATGGAGTATATCAGCGAACAGAAAGCTGATTCGAAGAACACCAAGCTGATCGACGCCCAGGAACTCAGCTACACATATACCACCGATCTGATAGCTTCGGTCGCCCTCGGCACCAAACTCGACTCTTTCCACAATCCCAACGCCGAATTCTCAGCCGCAGGTAGACTATCTCTCCGAAAAGCTTGGCGATCATTCAATCTGGCAAATTCATAACTCATTGAAAGATGTAATTAGATGTTAGCGATACGTCTCCCCAGGAAGTAGAAGGATCCTGTTATCTCTTCAATTGTTACACGTGTGCCAATTCATTGCCAGATTTTCGAGGGGTGATCCCCATCTTATCTGGCCGTTATCGCACAGCTCGTCGGCTTTCATAATCGAAACAACAATTATCTAAGCGATAAGGGATGCTGTCGGACAATGTCAAAAGGCTAATCGTGTCTGGTGTGCATTACACATTACAGTCCAGGAATTCTTCCACGGATTCAAGAGAATGGTTGCTCTGGTCACCGTTTTCTTCATGCCGGAATTAGTCGAATTGATCGGCCAGAGGATGTTGTTCAACTCGAGCTTCGTTAGAAAGGTCTTCTGGGATGCTATGGAGGATCGAGAGCGCAATGGTAACAAACGAGGAGACTACATTGACTCTTTGCTCCAATTGAAGCATGGAGATCAGAATCCTGACTACAGTGAGTAATGAATTAAGGAACGGCTTGTTGTACGCCCTGTTCGACGCGTAATCCTCTCTCACACTTTTACACTCTCTTCCAATAGAATTCGAGGGTGAAAACCTCCTCTACCAGTCTGGAACTTTCTTCTCTGGCTTTGAATCCAGCTCTACTTGCATGTCTTTCACTCTCATGGAACTGGCCAATCACACCGATCATCAGCAACTGGCACGCGAAGATATTAATAGGGCAATCGAGAAGCACGGTTGGACCTACGAGGCCTTCAATGACATGAAGTATCTCGATCAGTGCATCGCCGAGGGTCTTCGACTTCATCCACCAGTTTCGACGATCGATAGATACACCCGACAGGACTACAAGGTAAATCTCACCGGAGGCAATACTTACTCTCCTCAGAATCGATAAGAGTCAATCTTCTAAGAGGATCATGCTTCGTGCTATCTCGGATTGGGCTGATAATATCCGAGCGGTAGATCGTTTTGAGTAAAAGCACTGTTCTTCCCTGCAGATCCCTGGTACTGATATCGTTATCGAGAAAGGCACGCCCATCTATATCTCTCTCTACGGATTGCAAGAGGATACAAAATTCTGGGACGAGCCCGAGGTCTACAACCCCGACCGATTTGCCGAGGGTAACACTATCACCGATGCCTACATTCCTTTTGGAACCGGGCCAAGAATGTGTGTCGGTACGTTCCTCCCTCCCCTTCTTGCCTTTCTTCCAATCGAGAAAGCTACCCTCCCGACATTATTCTAATTCCAACCACCTTCGACTATCTCATCCAGGTATGAAGGTCGGCCAATTGCACGCTAAAGTGGTGCTGGCCATGTTGCTCCGGGACTACGAGATCTGGCAGACCAAGGAGAACAAATCCTATCTGGATCCACGATCGACCTTCACTGCCGCGGGCAATGGCATCAAGGTCTACTTCAAAAAGATCGAGCGATGAAGGCCATCCACCATTCGAGTCTAATCTTATTCCTAGCCAAAGGAGGGAAGGAAGAGATTCGAAGATGCGCGCGCTCATTCAGAAAAGCTCAGCGATCTAACCAACGGCTCACGAAATCAGGCCCTCCACCACAAACTAATTTAAACAACATCTCCAATCTTCTTTTATATATCTCTCCAACATCCAACATCCCTCATAATTCCTTCTTCCTTCTAATAGGAAAGGACCCATACCATTCTTCCTCTCTCCTCGATACCAGTTTCTTACAGACATTCTACAAGTTTTATCAATCTTGCGATACAGATTTTATCTATAAGTGATTTTTGTACTCTGACATGTGATCAGCACCAGCTGATTCACCAGACCGGTTGTCTGCGTAGATATCCTCCGAGGAGGAGATTATTTATTGCTACAAAAACAGCCGCGTCCGGTCATATATATCTATCTACGAAAGACTGGATTTTCCAATAAAGGTGTTCCACACTATTCTAATTCTACTTCTATCATTTCGTACCCTATGCTTCCAGCTCCTTTCATATTCGAGATATTAGAGATAACTAGGACAAGTATTTAGCACCTCATTATGTATGATAATCGCTATGCCTGATTGACTGCGCGGCATGGGCGCTTCAAGTGGCCAGCTGGAGTTTCGAAGAGATGCTTCGATTAGTTTTCGTTGCTTGATAACAGGCAACAATTGCAATGCAAAAATGGATCATATATCATCGGATGTTTGCCGATAGGCCGTGCTGGAATGTTGTATTCTTAATTGTATCGATAAACTTGATTGCTAGATAAGGGAATCTCGAGTACTCTTGCACTCGATCGCATCTCGGCGCTCCCACCATTCAACCTGTCGCCGATCCCCAATTCCGATCCCCAATTCCGATCAGCAATATTATTCTTTCCATGTATTATCTAGCCCAATCTAGAAAATAATCGAATCCAATCGATTCGAATCGAATCCAATCGAATCAAAGTCAATGTCAATAACTTTACTAGGAGAGAATTGATGTGTAGTTCGCCTTTCCACGGAAGGATATACTGAGTTGCAGTTTGATAATTGGAAAGAACAAGTCATCGACTCATCAATCTCAAGTGAGATTGGATTTGTAATACTCGATCTCATATCGCTCGAGAGCACAAACTTGTTTCTCCGTTGTTTGTGACATATTGTTCGTGCGCACAAGAATGATAATCATGAACCCGGTACTGCGGCACCAAATTAAGTGCAAGCGTACTGCAAGATACAAAAGCGTCACCAATGCTAATTATACAAGAGACGCTCAATCATTGGAGATTAAAGGATCGTGCGAATTAAACGATCGGGTTAGTGAACAAAAGCTACGGTGCGACGTGCAAAAAAGCTGATAGGCGGTTGTTGTTTGCATGGAAATGTGGGTTGGCGAGAAAGTTTAAAATTGGCGGAGCGGGAAAAGGGAGGGCCAGTCGAGGATCGGAGCTTCATCGTGCTCCATTTCTTCTTCCGCTCGAATCTTCTTACGGACCATCCTCGAGGATGTTCTGGGCAGTGGCAAGTGCTTTGCTCGCGGGCGGCCCGCTCATCTTCTACATCTATATGAAGTACCGGCAAACCTACTGGAGAAGGCACGGTATACCGACAGCACCTGGAAGCCACTGGCTCTTCGGTCACTTCAAGGATGCTGTATTCATGCGAAAGTCGCCCGGTTTGATCGCGACCGACCTCTACCGAATGGCCGACGATAACGACGATGTCCTCGGTATCTACTTCTTCCACAAACCCTTCTTGCTCGTCCGCAGTCCCACCATTGCCAAGCACATTCTCATCAAGGACTTCACCGTCTTTCCGAATCACTACTTCTCCGCGAAATCGATGACAGACAAAGTTACCAGCATGAATCTCTTCAATATCGAATATCCCGATTGGAAGTACCTGAGGTAAGCGATCGTGGCAGTGAGCAGGCATCCTCCTCTAACGCAACTTCTCATTTCTCTCGACTTCTCCATGAATCTCCCTGAATCAGGACAAAATTGACGCCCGTCTTCAGCAGTGGCAAGGTGAAGAAATTGTTTGCGCTAATGCTCGAGTCGGCAGAGACTATGAAGGAGCATTTGGCCAGTGAATTTGCTAGCGGTCTCAAAACGAAAAGCATGCATCCGGTAGATCTCAATACCAAGTATACTACTGACGTCATCTCTTCCCTTGCATTTGGCTTGAAGACCAATTCCTTCTCCGAGCCACCTCCCGAGTTTTACACGCGAGGTATCTATCTATCGGCCTTCTATCCGACTACTTCACTACTTCACTACTTAACATCTAAACATTTGTCGTTCCAGCTATAGAGGGCTTAACATTAGATTTCACTCGGACCTTCCGATTCTTTGTCATGTTTTTCTTCCCGGGATTCGGGAAATACGTCGGTGGAGAGATGCTAGGAAAGACGACCGACTACTTCCGCAAAGTGTTCTGGGCTGCGATGAACACGAGGGAGGCCTCGGGGGCGAAGCGTGGCGATCTCATAGATTCGCTGATCGAACTGAAGAATGCAGAGCAAGACACACCATTTAGTTAGTAGAGCCTCATTGCTTCATCCCTGCTGCCATTGTTGCGCTCTCAGAATTGGACGTTGTGCGAAAATGGTCTGATTTGCTTTTGCAGAATTCGATGGGGATGCACTTTTAGCGCAGTCCGCTATATTTTTCGTGGCCGGTCGTGAGACAAGCATAGCCAATGCGACCTTCAGCTTGTACGAGCTCGCCAAGAAACCAGAGATCCAAAAGAGGGCAAGAGAAGAGATTATGCGCAAGGTGAAGGAATACGGTATGACGTACGAAGGTGTATTGGAGATGAAGTATCTGTTCCAAGTGATGTCCGAGGCGCAGAGACTCTATCCAGCTGCAGCCATCGTTGATAGGTGTCCTATAGCCGATTACAAGGTAGCCAAAAAGAGACTCCAATTGAGAATAATTCATATGCGTCGCTCTTGTCGCCAGTCTGTTAATTGGTAATTAATTGGACCCATGACTCATATGCGCCCGATCAATCGAACCTCTTCATTCGCCACAGATACCAGACACCGATATTGTTATAAAGAAAGGAACGCCCGCTTACATATCTGTGCAAGGCTTACACTTGGATGATAAATACCACGCAAATCCATACGAATTTGATCCAGAAAGATTTAGCGATGAACGAAGGGGCGACATCAAATCGTGCACTTATCTACCTTTTGGGGAAGGACCAAGGACATGCATAGGTATGTTAATAGTATCTTTGACGAATACATATATCGATCCCCCTGAACTGCCACTCAATAGAATTGTTCCTGTACTATAGGGATGCGAGTAGGATTACTGCAGACCGCTGTCGCTCTCATCACGATAATCAAGGACTACGAAGTCTCGATACATTCGGAAAACCAAACGGTAGTCAGTCCACGTAATATATTTATTGTCCCACCTCATGAATTTAAGCTAAACTTCACCAAACTCTCCGAAGACTGATGACCAAATTCCAGCTGTTGTCCTCTGTACATTTCTTAATTTATGCGATATTCCTCTTAAGTCTATGTAAATAATGTGTGATATTAATAATAATACTTGACTTTTGATATTAATAATGTTTTCTTTGAATGCCACACAACACGTTTCCTTGTTCCTCTACCGTTATTTGGAGTAGTCGGTCGTGAGCAATCGAGAAATTTAATTTTGTAATTAAGAAGACAAGAACGGCCCGATGCTCCGCTTGCGAGAAGGCAAAGAGTGAATATCCAAGTCACTTAGATAGGAATTATCTAACTCGATAAAGTAAACATGCGAGGATATATATACATCTAGTTCATAAAGTCATACGTATGTTGGTCTCGAGTGTCAGTCCGTTCTGAAGCCAGTGTGACTGTGGAATCAGTTAATCATAACTGTGCAGCTAGCTCTTCCTTTTCTTGGAAGATGTTTCTAACACTTGGAAGCATTAGCCAAAGCTTGGCCCTCCTCGCTCTTGTGCCAGTGCTTCTATACTTTTATATGAGATACAAGCATGGCTATTGGCAACGGCTCGGAATAGCTAGTGCGCCTGGGGGCCATTGGTTTTTCGGTCATTTCAAAGATACTTTTCTCTTCAAGAAGCAACCAGGACTGCTCCTCGGCGATCTCTATCGAGCTACTGAAAACCACGACATAATAGGCATCTACTTCTTGCACAAGCCTTTCTTAATGGTACGCAATCCCAAATTAATCAAGCACATCTTAATCAAGGACTTTATGATCTTCCCGAATCATCACTTTTCCACGAGAAATGACTCGGATAAGGTCGGTAGTTTGAACTTATTTAGTACTCCGTATCCCGATTGGAAATACCTGCGGTAAGTGACGAGTCATATTGATTACGAGCTACCAGCTTCCGATATAAACGTTCAACTCTGCTGAAGACAATCTTTCAATTTAGAACGAAATTGTCGCCCGTCTTCACCAGTGGAAAAATTAAAAAACTCTTTCACCTCATGGTTGAAACATCGGATAATATGAAACAACATGTTGACAATAAATTTGTTGATGGCACCAAAACGAATTCCTTTCGAGTGTCAGATATATTATCCAAGTATGCAACTGATATCATATCATCACTGGCATTTGGCTTGAAATCTGATTCTTTTACTGAGGCGAATCCCGAATTTTATATGAAAAGTATGCGGAATTGCTCCAAAAACAGCTTATCTTAATTAAAACGCATTACCAATTAGTTCGCATCAACTCCTTCTAGCTAATGAAGCGTTTAAGTCCAGCTGGATAAGAGCGATACGATTTTTCGCCTTTTTCTTCTTTCCTCATGTTGCGAAATACTTGGGAGGACGAATGTTAGGATCTGCCACGGACTATTTTCGTAAGGTTTTCTGGACATCGATGGATTCTAGGGAAGCGTCGAATACCAAACGTGGAGATGTAATAGATTCTCTTATTGAATTGAAGAATGAAAAACAAGACACTCCATTTAGTCAGTATATTATCATGACAGACTTGCCTTTTTAATACGGTAGCAATTCTTAAGAATGAAACATTGCGAAATCGCTTGTTGTTTCTTTACAGAATTTGAGGGCGATGCACTCTTAGCGCAATCGGCGATATTCTTTGTCGCGGGTCGCGAAACTACTGTTACAACCGCAACATTTACCTTGTGGCAACTGGCCAATAATGCCGAAATTCAAAAAAGGACACGGCAAGAAATTTTTGATAAATTGGATAAGTATGGAATGACATACGAAGGCGTGTTGGAAATGAAGTATCTCTTTCAAGTTATGTCAGAAACTCTACGAATGTACCCGTCCGTCCCTATCCTTGATAGACTTTCTGTGGCAGATTATCAGGTGACAATGAGATTGGAATTAACGTCAATCCACCTTTACTTCATTATATGATTTATATGCCTGTCTCGATAATCTGTCGCAGTTGCCGGGTACCAGTATTACCATTAAGAAGGGCACAACAATCTATATGCCTGTACAAGGATTACATTCAGATAGCAAATATCATCCCGATCCACTTCGATATGATCCTGACAGATTTAGCGATGATCGAAAAGCTGAAATAGAACCGTGTTCTTTCTTACCTTTTGGGGAAGGCCCGAGGATCTGTATTGGTAAATACTAAGCTCCACTGGGCCGCTACTAATCCTTATTATGAATTGCAATAAGCTTTTGCTCATTGCAGCCTCGAGGGTTGGGTTCCTGCAGACCGCTGTTGCGCTAATTACTATACTCAAAGATTATGAAGTGACGCCACATGATAAGGAATGCCCACTGGACCCACGCAATGTGTTTACTGTCCCATTGAAGACATTCAAACTAAACTTCACGAAACTATCCAAAACCGAGTAGATCGGCGTGTCCAGACAAATTTCTCCTTTTTTGCATATAAATTACTTTCTTACATACCGTGCCTTGCTGTATTGTAAAATAAGTGAAGGTGTGAAAAGATGGGTTATTTTCTTATTTAAAATATACTAATTTATTACAATTCATTGTCGGTGGCCAAGAAAAACAAATGCTTTCACACTTTATAATTCATGTATAAATAATTAGTCTAAGGAATTTCGAGTAATTAAGGCATAAGCATTTCTCTCTCTCTCTCTCTCTCCCTCTCTCTCCGTCTGTGACACACCTGCTGTTCATGCATATAATGTACACGTGACAATCTGACAGCGTAGTTAGTAAAATTCACTTAGGTAACAAAGTCAAGTATTTTTTAAATTGCGGTATTACGCAGTCTCGTGGATTGGAGGGTGCATCAGCGGTCAAATGATCATGTAGGTATTGCGGCATGAAACAAAGTATTCCCTTGCTCGCCAATCTTGCCCAATCGATAGGTTGCGTTGCTTGTTTCACACTGACAAAGCAATGGGTGATCTTTCTTCCTGAAGGACTTATATCGTAAGGTGGTCTACAATATACAAAAGACTGTGAAGTATGATACACATTACCGACATGGAATAAATGCGACAAAAAAGCGTTATTACCTAGCTTGTACCACTTGTCCTCCGCCAGCTTCAATCAATCTTTTAAACTGATCGTATTTATCTGCGGAAACTAAGAGTAAAGCTACCATATCATGAAAGGGACCACGCGGATCTGACTGAATTTTAAGTCTCCATTTATATGCAGCTCGAGCAATTGCACGTTCTGTATCATTACTCGGTTTTGGTATAATATTTTCACTTTTTGGATTACCCCACTCATATGTTTCTTCCTGTTAAATTCGTGGCAAAGTTATAAATAAATTGGATGTGCCTCACGTCCACCGATAATCATAACAGCTGCTTACATCTAAGAATTTGCCTTCCTGCTCAGAGTCCCGCAAGTAGGAACAGTGAAGAACCCACTTCCCTGAAGCAATGCTACTAAGCATTTTTTCATTTCGTAAGGGCCTTGTACAAAGAAGATGTGTAGCAGTATCATCGAAACTAGAATCAATCGATACGTCTCCACCGAGATCTCGAATTACTTTTTCATACGCGGCCCTATCCTAGAGTAGACAGCAAAGGATACTATAGGAGAACAAATCCTAACGCAGATGTATACATAGTCGTGCACATACTTGGATGCAAGTGAGCATGAATTTGAGTTTTTTTGGATATTCTTGTGGTTCTTCCTCGTTTCCAATACTGCTCCGACCTCCATTAATATTTTCTTTAGCATTGTATTCCGAATCGTTCTGTTTGCTTGACTGAAGATATGATAATCATATGACTGCTGATTCAATAGATTAAATATTCTAATTCAGCAATGTCAAATTACCTGTTTTGTATGACTCGGATCTTCCCAGCCAATAGCTTCCACAGGCTGAGAGTCTAAAACCTGGCCTATCGAAGGAAAATTACATGTATATAAGTCACGTTGACTTGTTGTCACATACATACCACAGGTGCTTACAACCTTTTGCGTGATCCATATTATCAGCATTCAAATTCTGGCTTATCAAGGAGCACCTACTCTTTGGGGTAGTAGACGTTCGTTCCAGTACTTGATCCAAATGCATTATTTCTCTACAAGTATGAAACTGTAACTAGCGTTCATTTAAACGAAGTTTATTTTTACTTACAAATTGATATTAGTGTACTTGGATGAACTGTTTTCGCTATCATACTCCAATTTTCTATTAATCGGGGATTCATTCGTTTGGTCATTATCGTCATTATTTTCATTGCAACTAGGTGGTTGGACGTCTGGCTGATGGTCATTTACTGCTCCAAAGCTGTCATTAGCATCATGCTGCAGATCGAGCGATAGCATATAATAATATGGTTACTAGACTAACACATCAAATTAAACATACCTGCATTGCGGCACGTGCCATTGCACGTGCATCTCGTACTACTTTTTCCATAAGCTGCCTCTTAAGTTCCGATAATGGCTGAGGATTAAAATAAATGTTTAATCGAGGTCAATATTGTCGTCGGCAAACTTAGGAAAAATACACACTGTACTTGGTGCTCGTCGCCGTACTGGTTGTTCTTTTTCCCTTAAATCAGGCAGATTATTCGTCCATTTGAGCCACGCTTTTCTCGTAGCTGGCGATGGATTAGCTTTGAAAACTTGTCCATACGGACTATCGGGTGTTGATACATGAAATGGTGATTCCGGTGTTTGATTTGTTATAAGACTCAAACGTTTGTTTATCAACGGAGAATCGGGCGTGCTTGCTTCCGATTTGTCTACAGCAGGAAAATGTCTCTTTGGTGTTCTAATAGGTTTATCAGAGAGCGCACCTGGCATGGACAATTCATCTCCATTTACGTTAGCAGTACTACCTTCAGGTATCGCGGAGTGTATTCGTTCAGGAGCTGATAGAAAAATATAACGAAAACAATTATGTTTAATGAAGGGAACCCAAGTTAGCAAGTATATTAACTTTACATACCTACTGTCTCGCCAACAAGGTAAGGAGTTTCATCTACTCTGCGCAATTCAACAGCGCATTGTAATAACCAATCAGCTGTTACTGCGGGTAGCTTCCAATTCACAGCTGCATTGTACTTATTACCTTCGGGACTTCGACAAATAAGGTGAGTAGTACCCAGTGTCATTTTTTTGGCATTAGTTCTACGCGCAAATATATCTTGACACCTGAATAAAATCGCATAATAAATCGGATTCAGACACTCTTAGCAGTAATGGATTTTATAAAAATACATACTTTGCTCCCAGCTCTGAAGACAATGCTGTGAGATAGATTCTCTCACCACCTGTATATGTGCTCATGGTAATGACACAATTTGAAAGAGGTTTTGAGTGATTATTTAGTGATAGAGGCTTATGATAATATTCAATGTCAACAATTGCTTCTTGATTTACGCAATCATCCTGCAAGAAAACAGCACTGGTCAGTTTAAATTATTCTTTTGTTTCGAGAAAAGTTTACAACTTACAATATACAGGTTTGTAATGATTTCATTGACAGTATGTCTCAATGGGGCACCACTTATTGGCACTACACCGTAATCTGGAATGCCGGTGTACGATGATGGCACTACTTTTCCACCAAAGGCCATAATTGTTTGTATTACTTCAGTTTGCATATTGTCGAATCCAGTCACAACAAATGTCATTCCTGAAATTGTATACATCCCTTAATAGCTACGCAGTCACATTATTAATATAGATACAGGAATCAAATCCAAATGTCGCCAGTACCGTCAAACAATTTGTCGTTTAGCGCTGATAACTGACTCATTACTACTGTATTCTCAGAATTCGTTTCTTTCTCAGTAATTGCTAGTTGCGTGGAATTGTTCGGTTCCGTTACTAGAGTTGCGTTTTTAATGTCTGATTTGTTCTGTTCTACACCAGACACGCTCGTGCTCATAACTGCCTTTGATGATGAGTCATCTCGTTTAGCTGCAGTAGTTGTATGGATAAAAAAGAATTTTTTCATTAACTAACGTCAATGTATTTTCTATCCCTTACTCGTTGATTCTGCGAGGTACTGCTGGAGAAAGTCTGGTTCGGGATTCTTTTGAACAGGCGCAGGCTTCTTATCGATGTTAAACGATGATATTGTCGGCCTTCTGGGTCTTTGTAGCATTTGTAAGTTCTAAATAGGACATTCGAAATGTAACCAATAGTCCAGTGCTTTTAGGATATTATTGAACATACCTTTTTGCTTAATGGGGAGGGTGGTTCAACAGGTTGCTGGGATATGTTATTTTTTAGTTCAAATAAAAAGTTCTCTTCAGGTGCAGGGTGTTTCAATTTCATACTTTCTTCAAGCCACTCTACAGTTAATAAAACAGGACATAGTCCTTTAGATTTCATTAATTTTAAATCGCTTGTTGCTTTCACCTCGTCGCCTATGATGACATGAGTTAAAGCATCGGAAATGTCGTCAAGGCGTGTTGCACCTCCAACGTTTAATATTTTATTAAGCTTGTCTTTTTGATTCGGTGTGAATCCAGTAAGATAAATCTGGAGAGAACAATGACACACTTAAGAATAAAAAACATCTATGCCATAAACTGTTACACATACATTGCATCCATCCAAAAATGGTCCTGCCAATTTTGCTGCCCTTAGTGTTAATCTATCCAAAGTGCTCCCTTGGAATGCTGAAAGGATAGTTAAAATTATGTGTTCTTAATCCATTTATCCAGTTATCACATTACTGACTTGAACTAACCAGAAGAATTAGAGATTGATACCATACTGGAAGAATGGCTTGTTATTGTTGCTAAACTTTCCTCTACATAATTTTTCTGTTGATAATCAGAGGGAATGCAACTTATTGAGGAACAGTCAAAAGTTTCATGAGCTGAAAAAATTGTGAGTCATACCGAATGATTATTGAAAAGATGTATAAATACTAATCTGTAGTATAATTAATTATTGCATGTACCAATGCTCTTCTCTGGAGTTGAATAAGCTTTGAATGATTGAATAAGAAAATCCTTAAATGGCATTGCATACCCAGCTCTTATACTTTCATGTACCCAATCTGGTGTTAAACAAGCGATATTTGCTTGTTGCGCATATTTAAGTTTCTCACTCACAGGTCCATTTGCAGGTGCTAAGACTAATTTGACCTTGGAGCCATCCAGAGGTCCCGTAAAAGTCTGGAGAAATAATAACAGTGTTAGGATGTCACATGGACATAACAAGCTTGACAGAGAAATGAAATTTAATTACTCCTCCGTTATCTTTTATTAATTGTTTCATTTCATCCTTTGTAGACTTTGACAGGTTGGTTGATGTTACAACCAAATTAAGAAAAACTGGTGCTTTATATTTGTCAAACATATTGTTGTTTGCTTTCACAAAATCTGTTAAGCTTGCTTTCCAAATTGCATCTACCCATTCCTTTGTCACTATTGTTATTTTATTCTCTGCAGCAGTCTGTTAAAATCAATTAAATAATTGATTGTCAAACCAAACCAATATTGGGATAGAATGGGGGAGCAATTATAATCACTTCGTATTTAGCTGACATGACAGACTCTGTCACAAGATGTGTTACAGACGAACGTAATTGATTTGTGAAAAATCCTCCCATATAGGATACTAATTTTTTTATATGTTGCTGCAAGAAGTAAACATGGAAATATTAGAATATAATCTACAAGCATATTCTGTATGCAGATAAAGGATACCTTTGTTTCTGCTGTCATGCCAGAAACACAAACACAAAGATCTGACATTGCTGTTGTAAATATAGGGTTTGACCCAAGAGGTATTCGTTGGTTTTCTAAAATACATGCTGCTAAGCATCTAGGCCCAATAATCCTATTGATGAATGGTATAGAAATGGTGAACAATTCTTATAATAATCCAATATAAAGTAAAGAAAAATCTGGAGATACTCACGAACATTTACTGCCAGCTAGTTTTTCAAATAAATCCCCTTCAAATTGCTCCATAACAAATACATTAGTTTTTATTGGAGTGATTTTATGACACTCGCTCTCTGTAATCCATTTTGGAGCTAAATCAATTTGGATGGATTCCTATAGAAAAAAAATCGAGCAATAGTCCAGATTTTAAACTGCTGGCTGTGCCAGAATCGAGGGAAACCTAATATTTTCCATTTACTCACATTATATGCCATCTGCATGTCTGGGCTACATTCATTGTGAGAGCTATATTTGCTTGGCACAACAAAATAGATAGCTAGATCTAGATTAAGTTGGCTCTGTTGGCTCATTATTATATTTATATGTTCAACCCGTTTTTGTTCAAGCCTCTAGAAAATGAGAAGGAAACATTCGGCAATTTGAATTTGAATAGAGTTCTATTTACGCATTATTAACCACTTACGCATGCACGCTTGTGCCTGACACGAGCTCGTAAAAGTATACAAAAAAGTTCGTATGTGAAGCAGTTAAATCTGAAGAGTTACAAATAATTTTTACGAATAATAGTTCTCCTCATGGAGTGAATCAGTTGCTTGATGAATTCGATTAAACTTTAAAAATTGAACGAGAAACGGTCCAAGGATACGTTCTGCGAGAAAGCATCCTTCACATTTGAAACTGTCATTGAACCCGGTTTTCCCGTTGGACGTAGGTTATAGTCCATCCATGTACTATATGTATAAAAAAATAATAATATTGCGAGAAAGAGAAAATGGTAATGTACTGACTGAAGTGATAATTCATGTGCCCGTCAATCAACGAACACGCATGTAATAATATCTTTATCAAAGTTCGAACGGACGAGTACGTTCAATTGGAGACTCAGCAGCACTCGACGGTAGTCAACAGTACTTCGCTGTCTATCGGACTTTATGATTTTCTGGCTAAAGGTTGGTCATCATGATTTGCGGAGGGCTCGACCCCTTCGACACGCAGTTCTCTAAGGAAAATTGTGGTGTGAAGAATCAAAATTGCGAGTGCGCGATTATTGGGAATAAAAGTGCGATATTATAGGGAAAGCGCGTTTAAAGAAAATAATAAGGCCAGGCTTCATGTTTGAAAACATCAATTTAAATGATCAATAATCCATTCGCATACAACGTGGCGTATATATCCTCCTCGACATTAAAATTAAAATACTTATAAATCATACATATAAAAAGTGTGTATTCTTTATTCCATTATACTCCACTGCATTATACACAAAGTTCCAGGCCTCTAGGTACAGACGGGTAAAGAAAATCGTGGTTCATTAGCTTTTCTTTATTAGTCTCAACCAACACATCATCGCTTGAGCATTGGTTATCGGTCTGCCAACAAATACCGATGGATGGTCGCGTTCTCCTCTAGAAACATATGCATAGGTATGTATACGTGCGTACGTGCCTGTGCCGTCGAGATTCGCGACACGAGTGGTGTCCCTAATTATAAGATATACAGGTGGAATATTCTTTTCCATGAATTTGGCATTCTAAGCGCGCGCGTGGCTGCTCGCTTACGGGAAAACCGGCAATAGCCTTTTCGCTTAAGAAGAGGCCCTTGAGAGGAGGATGTATTGCTCTAGTCGCAGAAGGCTAAAGAAGCTGGGGAACTCTCTCTCTCTCTCTCTCTCTCTCTCTCTCTCTCTGACGTTAGAGCCCAACAATCCGATCTAACGATTGCTCGCTTTTCAATCTCGTTTAGTCTGTGGTCTCGCGCTGAAAATCTAGGAACCCCTGGCCAAGCGCCGATTAGGTTTTGCATTCAGATTAGAAATGAGGACCAAACTGTCTTTATCTGTAACTGATAGGTTTGCATTCTTGTCCCCGATTCACTAGGTCTCCATTCGGTTAAAGTAAGTTCGATTACTTATCATCCTCGGTAGCCACTCACGCGCGCTTACACGACACGGTAATTCAGAAGTGGTGGTTTATACTCATTGCAATCATAATGGTAATAATAATGAACCGCATAATTAGAACAATAAAAATCACCGTCTATCCCCGCCGCGTCTCATGTGTGATCGTCTTCGTTACAAGTAGTATTTATAATATTTATAGCGAGATGTGGATCGTACCATAGGTGACATCGTGTCGCCGCGATATATAATATATAATTACATTACAATCGTACTCATTATATTCACAACTTCGTCGCTCGTCGCACGCTCAATTGCAAGTTACAGCACGCAATTATTGTTGCTGGTTTACCGTGTGTCACAATAATTAGCGATTATTATTCTGCCTTAATTGTATGTACAGAAGAGGTATATATTTCATAATATTAATGGATCCATATTTATAACAATTTAGGTGTACGCTCGGCGGCGCGCGTGAGCGCCCGCCACCACTACTATTACACACACACTTCTGACTCTCCTCTTTGCTCTTCTGTCCAACTGGCTATCTGTTTCGCTTTCGGAACACGTCTACCCCCTGTCTCCTCCGCCTCTGCCAACTCCACAACCCACCTACATCCGCTCATTCTTTTACCTTTACCTTTACCTTTACGCTGATGGCTCCGATCCCCCCAGCGGATTATATCACCCAGTTTGCCGATACCTCCTAGTGTCCTAGTCTATCAGATGGGAGCAGCCAACAGGCCTATTACAGGATGAAGTTGAGTTGTGAACCCGGGTTGGGCAAACTCCACCTCTACGAGGGCGCGCTTCTTCGACATGGGAAAATCGAGGACTTGTTACTCTTGGGGAGATATAGGAGGGACTCGAAAGGAAACCTAACCAAGCTCGGAGTGCCCTCGAGAGCAACTCAAGCTCGGCCCTCAGGCACTTCCGGCTGCTCGGCTACCCCTGATGTACCAAGAATACCGAGGATGCCGATGACGATCGCAATGACAATGGCAATGACGATGACGATCGCGAGGGCGATTACGATGATGGACAGTCTTCAGGAGTGCTTGGAAGGTTTTATTGCTCCGGCGGGCGATCGCGAAGACCGATCGCTCCAAGTGGTCTCAGAGATATGGCCTTGTCGAACCAGGCAACCAACTGTTGCTGAGAACAGGGGAATGGCAACGAAATCCACAAGCTTTTAACGATAACTGACCTCGATCAATGCGCAGCATCCCATATGTAAAAAGTTGAGACGGGAAAACTAGGTGCGCGGACATCGTCGGTCGGCAGGTATTCTCGTAGTGTTGTCCCCTCCGATAAGGAAACGCAAAGGGGCTACTACTCGCTGGAGAAGAGCTAATGAATTTGTCGACTACTTGTTGTATCTCACTAGGCTTGATCCCCAAGTGTCGCTCGATCGATACTTGGCAGATCTCGGTCATCTCTAGTGTTACCATCTAATAAGAAGGAACGGGCTCGATAAATCGATCTAGAAATCTAGTCTAAATTTAATCTATGCTCTACACGACTCTCGGTCTCTAGGTGTCCGTGTTTGGTATGCGGGTGTATGTAAGTAGTAGCTGTTTATGTAGGAGCGTCGCGTTGGCAGACGGTCAGTGCGTGGGTGTATATACACTTTAATTCGGCTGTTCACCACACACTCGCACTCTCGCTCTCGCTCTCGCTCGCTTCTCGCCCTTGAATCTTAGCCGGACACTCGCTCCTCTCTTTCCATCCACCGCACCGCCCAGTTCACAATCAGTGTCTCCTTCATTTCCCACTCACTACTGCAGAACGCACCTTTCCTCTCTCATTGTCAGTTCTCTCCTGTTTCCTATGTACACGCTGCTACCAACTAAGGCGTCCCTACATGCATTCTACCGCATCGCTAACATTCAGCAACATGGACATTACTATTTTCCTCCTGTACGTGTCAATCTCCTTCTCCTCTCCCGTTTTCGCCAACCCCTCCTCATCCGGCCCCATCTCCCCAATACAGTTATCCTAAGTATTCCTCCCTTCGCACTTACCCCACTACGAAATCGAGTCACCTTCCTCTTATCCCCTAGTCGCTTCTCACTCAAGTGAGATAGCTCGGTACTCTCTTATATTAGTAGCATAAGCTTCGCGGGGTTGGTGATTTGGATTGGTAGCTAGGGCCTAATTGATTGCTCTTTTAATCTGAAGGGCAATATCCAGATTGGGCGGCCCTCCGCGAGACAGACAGACAGACAGAGAGAGAGAGAGAGAGAGGGGGGGGGGTGTGGTGCGAGGATAGAAAGGAAGGAAGAGAAAGAGTGTTCTTCCGATAGTATCTTATCGATGAAATCCGCGGTCATCGGCGGGGGCATTTTCCTTAAACGCGCAATACGACTGCACTTCCGCGAGCGTCCAAACATTATAACGATTCGCCGATTTGGCGTCGAAGAGTTGCAAAGGCACGTCACTTTGAAAGTAGCTGGATATTCACACGCTTCTCGTTTCGTTGGCGACATTACAGCTCGATTTCGACAAGTCTGCATCTTTCTAGTGGTGAATGTTGGCTTAATCTCGATATTGCGCGTTCTCCGGTGCCCAAAGAGGTCGTATACAGTAATGCTCTAGGTGTGCTCGGGAAACTTGAAGGGCGTATCGTTTCACCAATTGATTATGAGCAGGTGGAGGGCCGGGGCGTTTTTAACTTTCCTGGGAGAGGCTGGGAGGACTTGCCCGATTAGCTGAATTAGCTCTACGACTGTGCATACGTTATTATCATGTTTACCAGTTGTAATATTTACCAATATTTTCCACTATGCCTAGTATCGTTTATCATTGGTTTAATATTATTATTTATTGTTGCTGTTATTTATTAGTAAATCATTACAATTATTATTACTATTATTACGCGTATCGTTATTATTCCTTATGTATTATTATTACCATTATTATTGTTACCTTTACGATAATCGCGCTCATAAACAGCGGTCGGGCAACGTATTATTACTAAATATTATCTAGCTCTTCCGCCTTGGCTACGGGAATAAGAAAATGCAATACGAATCGGTTAAGCTACCATGTCTCTCTGTGCAGCTCTATGTGTCTATGTCTCTCTATGCGTGTCCGCGTTCGTGTGCCCGAGGAAATGCTCCTCCGTGACCGCGGTTCTAGCCATCGTTAAGTCGGCAGGAGCTCGAAATCTGGGAATTTTTCATGTCATCCTTACCTGAAGGGTGGAGTGCGGCTTCGTTCGAAATACATATGTATATAGCTAGATAATGTACATATCACTGTGACCCCGCATCGCGAGCGTATACCCAAAAATCTTTAGAAATTCGGACCGCCGTAAAAATGGACAACCGGAGTGAGTGAAAGCGCGGCTTAGAAATCCTCAGGGATGCACAGGGGTCCGATGCTTTATACAATAGGAGGATAGGAGTGGGGGAAGCCGAAAAGTTGTGAGTGAAAAGTAGCGGCGTTCCCTTAATAGAACCTGGTGAGATTGTGCTGCTGAGTATTGGCTCGAGGAGCTGGACGAAATTACAAGGAAACACGGTTTTCCGAGTCCTTCGCCGCGTTCACTGTGCGAAGAAAAAGGTTTCTCTCTTTTGCAATCGCGTGAAAAAATAGAGGCTTTACAGTTCCTTTCTCGCGTTCTCCCGTTGTCGCCTCCTTCAACGACCTACCTACTCTTTCCTATCCTTGTTGCCTTACGACTATAATTTTAGATGTAAGCCGAAGTTATACTTCTACTCTGCTCACCCTCTTTTCGTGTCTCTCTCCTGTCGATTGGCTCTCAATCAGTTCAAACAGTTCCAACATTTTAGCTAGTACTTCTCTAATGCCAAGTAGTGTCTGCCAGTTTACTTATAATTGTCATTACTTAACGCGACCGTCTTCGCGGAAGAACCAACCGAAGATCCGTAGCTATGACAGAGAGAGAGAGAGTGAGAGAGAGAGAGGGAGAGGGAGTTGCTGCTGCTGTTGCATATTCTTGGGTACTTAGAGGTGTATCCGACACGGTAATAGCCACCGAGAATGAAAAGCAGCTCGCATGAATTTATAAAGATTTTTGGTGACTCCTTTCTCTTCCCTTTTGTATACGCAACTCTACCTGTTCCCCACTCTTTCATTATTCAGCTCTTCTTAATTACCGTGTGCGATACAATTACTCGTTTTAACAGTATCACCGTTACTTTATTATAATTAGTGTTACAAAAGCTTGATTATTTGGATCGGACTGTAGCGATATATTCACATACCTATCTCTGAGGAAAATAAAGATTCACCGTTCACAATCGCTCATCTTACTCGCGACCGTCAATATGTACGTAATAAATACAATTACCCGTCTAACAACAGTCATGACAGTGACAATAATAATAATAATAATAATAATAATAGCATAATAATAATAATAATAATAATAATAATAATAACTACAGGAATAATAGTAATAATAATTATAATCGCAATAATAATAATAATAATAATAATAATAATAATAATAATAATAATTGAACGCGTCTACTTGTTGCTCACCCATGTACACACTGTCACAGTTTCAGTCTGTTCGTGTTCAGCTGTCGTCATACTGGTTATCGTTTTTTGCTCTCGTAAGAGTGGTCATCGTGAACCCCTACCAGGCCTTATACCCTCGTGGCCTACTCTGTACGTACACTTCGGCATTCCCGTAAGCAAAAAATAACACGCTAATATAATCGTTAATTGCTGGCTCTTACACCAACCACCCTCAACTGAGACGTTGCCCTATTTTCGTCGTTTGTATCGTGATATTTAAGCAGGAAACATAGGATTTGTATGCGCCGTCGAGCGCGATTGCACAAGGAAAAGGATATAGCCGAGCAACTAACTAATTAAAAACGATCGAAACATTGCACCATCATTGTTCTTCCAACAGAACGGGCCCGAGCATGATTCCGTGTAGCAAATCGTTTCTCCATATTTGCCTCTTTTTCTCTATACACACCGCACCTACATTGGTGGACTTATATCTCCGCTTAACAACTCCTCTTTTGGAAGGGAGGGGTGTGCTTTCTCGGTTTTAACATTACAGGTTCACAAAGTTAGCATTAAAAAATATTATTGGCATATGAGAGCGCAAAAACGATGAGAGAAAAACACGCGTCTCGTGTGAGTTGCATATAAAAATACATAATGTTCTCGTCGAATGTTTGACTCGATTAAAGGCGCAAATCACGACAAATATTGAAATTCGGACTTGTTGCAATGCGGGGTTGCTTGAAATTGTTTCTTCTATTGGCGACACCCTGTATGTCGGACGCTCCCGGAATTACGTACGACAATTGCCTTACACGCTATGCATTTACTCATTCTGATTTGTCTCTTATGTTCTTACATGTTTCTCAACCATATGCGTATCTTCTTTGAAGCCAATGTTAATTATACAATCCAAATAATGGATCATAACAATTGCCATCCGGTGGCTGTAGTATATCGAGGAGAAGGGAGAGGTCTTTCAACTCTGACTGCAGTAATGAAAAATCGTGCACCGAGAGAGAGAGAGAGAGAGAGAGAAAAATTGAAGTGTGAACTGTGATAGGTTTCGGCAGTTTCACGAGACGGGATGCTAGCCAGCCATCCTTGTTTGCCTTCTTCCTCCAGTTTCCTTTCACTAGCATTGACCGATACATAGATCGTAATGATCCATCGAAACAGAACGGGAGGCGCTGAATATACTTAACTTGAGTTATCCATTCGAGAGATTTAATCCTGACACTTCCAGCAGTTGAGAAGAGCTACCTCGAGAACGGGGAACAAGGAGATTGACAGAAAGAACATGTCTTCCAGATACATTGTAGTGATACTACTGCAATTATTGATTTTCTTTTATCTATTATTGATCTAAATCAGCTTAGCTACTCCTCCCTAGCTATCCTCCGCTCACTGTCCAGTGTGTAAGATCTAGGCCCTCCTGTTACTCCAGTGTCTCTCCTGTTTCCCGAAGTCAAATGAGGCTGCGTCTTCTACCCTCTTTCTCCTGTCATTCTTGTTCTCTCAGTCATAATTATCACGCAGACACGCAGGCAAGTTGGTTAGGCAGGCAGGCAGGCAGGCAGGCAGGCAGCAGGCAGGCAGGCAGGCAGACAGACAGACGCAAAAACACACTGGACGCATATATCTCTCTTCCTTTCGTTCTGGGGACATGTTGACTCTTACAGATTTGCCTGATTTTTCTCCTCCGTCTGGTTTGCTTCGTGAATAGAAGAAAGCAAAACATTTGCACGGCACCTGGTTCATAGGTACCGAATATTTCCTTGTCTTGCTCTCTTTCTCTACAACCCCTTGATATTTATACGATAGATCAAACCATCAAGACGAGCGCTTGACGGGAAAGGTAATTTCCTTTCTATCTACCGCGATCCTCCACATTCTGACGTCGGAGGTGCAACATTTGTTTGGGGATTGTGGCTCGTTTCATATTCCATGACCTCTCGGTAAATTAGCTCTTTCCACTGATCCACCGAATAGTCCCTCTCATCAACGCTGTGGTCATATGGACCAGGCGCCGGCTGAAATGAAAGCATCATTCGTTGGATACAGAAACTTCCCTTATCCTTAGTTCAATTGGCATGTGCCGGCATCATTTTCTATATTGCATTTAATGGGAAAAGGGATTTCATTATAGGTTCGCTGATACTTACGGCATTCACTTCGCCCTCGTCGTACCAGACATTTATGTAATTGTGCAGCAACGCGTCGTCGACGGAAATGCGTTGCTCCGGGTCGATGACGAGCATGCGCGACAATAGATCCCTGGCTTGGCTCGCTGAGAAATAAAAAGGAAGAGAAAATAAAAATAAGTGAAGCAGTGGTTGTTTGGTATGAGATAGAGTCGAGATGCAGGGAGGAGAGTGGTAGACTAAGGCAGCGGGTGCAGTAAGAAGAAGCCTAGCCTGAGGAAGAAGATCAGCTTGGCGAGGGCTGACGACTCTTTGACCCACTCACCTTTTAATCTACTATGCTCAGAAGAGTCCGAGGGAAACAGAACGTCCGGAAATAGCCTATCGAACGGATATCCAGGATACCGTGGCCTGTTCTCCACGTAATTCCTCACCGTCGGCTGCAGTCGTAGCATGAACTCTTGCGCCGGCGTGCCCAGTTGTTCTGCAAACCAATTTATTTCATCTCTATCTCCTTCTACCGGTTGCACCAACTTATTTCCCTTCACTATGCTTCAAACCCACCTATTATTTTATTCCACTGATCGATGTGATCTGTCCCGGGAAAGAGGACACCACCACGAATCATTTCGCCCATAATACAACCGACCGACCAAATGTCCACGTTCTCCTTATACCCCATTCCCAAAATCACCTGAAATGTCACCGTGCCAAAAATAGAATAATAGTCATGTAATTAGATAAATTCATTCGTAGAGAATGGGGTTGTTTACCTCAGGTGCTCGGTAGTAGCGCGTTACTACGTAGGGTGTCATCATAAAAGTCGTGCCGGCTGTCCTCGCCAGACCGAAGTCGAGGATTTTTAATGTACAATCAGACTTTACGACTATATTGCTGGGTTTCAAATCCTATTGGCAGAGAATATTAGTGATTTAACATTAAAGAGAGATTATTCGTATCAATGAAAGAGCAGAAGGGAGGCGGCAACTACGAACCCTGTGAATAATTCCCGCAGAGTGTAAGTGCTTGATGCCGCAGAGCATTTGATAGAGAAGGTAGGACATGCGCTCGTGATCCAAGTCCATTTGGATCACCTGGCATAGATTCGCATCCATCAGCTCCATCACCAAGTACACGTCTTGAAACTCCATCAACGAGCGTTGTGGCGTAAATGCGTTCAACAGACCGATTATCTAAAAGAATCAGTAATTACGATCGGACACACGCACGATTGACGCCTATGCGATATTTAGGGGCGCTTACATTTTTGTGATTGACAAGTTTCATTAATTTAAATTCCCTGTAGGCCCTCTTGGCGTGTGTCACGTTTTGAAAGGGTCTCGAAAGCTTCTTAATCGCCACATTCTGGGATCTGACAGTGTCGTATGCCGCACTAAAACAGAAGCCAATGCCAAATGCACTCTGATCTCGTTCTTCCTGCGAGTCCAACGGATTCTCTGACTATCTAGTCGACTAATCCATGAAGTGTGTGAAAGGGGGGGGAGAGAGAGAGAGAATCTAATTGAAAAATGACTTACCAAACGATGCCTTGCGCACCCGAGCCGATAGGCTTGAGGTTCTGGTACCGCTTGAGAATGGTGAATTTGGTGTCCCCGACTTCAACCGTGTAGAACATGGTGGACAGCCGGGTTGTCATATCAGACCCGATGTAAGGCATGCGCCTCGATGGCCGTCTCTCCTGCTGTTGCAGCTGCACCTGCACCTGCACCTGCACCTCCACCCCGCTGGAGCACTCCTGGTGCGCTCGCCGGGGACTTACGCTCTTAGCCACTTTGAACGCAAATTTCCTTGAGCCCTCGCGGAATGAAGATCAAGTCCCACTCCCGATCGGAAGGTGGTCAGAAGAGCAGGCGCCGCTCCTCACGAGCGCTCCTCCAGCTTCTTCCGTGCCACCAAGCCTCGCCGCCACTCTCTGTTTCTACCAGCCTCGGTTTTGTCTGCGGCAAAAAACAGATTTCGTCGCCGTCAGTGGTGCATCCTACTCCTCCGATTCAGAAGATTACTATGTCCTCAAACCCAGCCCAAGATGGATACAGAACCAGGAGAGGCGTCCCCACCGCAAAAAGAGTACCTACACTCGAAAAAGGCGTGTGGCAGTCGCACGTAAAAAGGCGCAGAACGTGTCGGGCTCTATGAACCCCGCTCAATCTTTCATAAGGTCATTCTGCCTGACGTAAAGACGGCCGGATTGCGTTTGCCCGTCCAAGAGCTCGAGAAATCAGGGCAGAAGGAAGGAAGGAAGGAAGGAAGGAAGGAAGAGAAGAGAGGAAATAGAAGCTTGAAGTTTAGGGTAGTAGAGACACAGTGTCTCGAGCTCGAGGTACTTGTTAACACTTAAAGGTAACTAGAAGGGGGCAGCGTTATAACGAACGGGAGGGGGACTATTCAGAGGGATTGCCGGGCGCATAAAAAGCGTCTGGAAGCAGAGCTAACTCTCTCCTCTATGCCTCGGCAAGGCCCCGATGTAGGTCAGAGGGTACTCTCTAACGCGCCGCCACTACGATTGGCGAATAATGGAAAAGTATCTTCGAGCGGCGGAAAAGCCCGGCTGGATTCTTCTGGAAGTGGTACGCAGGCAGCAAGATCGGGGATAGAACCGGTGTCTGGAAGGGACTTTTACGCGAGTGCTCTTCGAGAATAGAAATTAGGGCAATGTTGGCCGGCATATGTATGCGTCGGTCGTCGGGGCGAGCGAAGTGGAAGAAAAAAAGGAGAGACATGCCTGCGTGTGTAGTGGAAATTAGAGGGGAAGAGCAGATGGGGACATAGAGACGAATGTAGTCGGCCGGTTGGCTCCGCTAGGTGGAAGCGACGAGAGGGGCCAATATCTTCTGGTATGTCGGGATTCCCCCGATTATTTATAGCGCGACCGGTAGACAGAGCCGGCAACTCGCATTGGCGAGGACAGGTCCCTAGGATGCTGCGCTCGAGAAGGCGCGGGGGCTCCATACTCCCGTCCCTCAAGGATATCTCGCTGTCGGGGAGGGCGGAGAGGGCGGAGAGGGCGGAGAAGGAAGTCGAGGGGCAGCCTTAGTGATGGCGCATGTTGAGTGGCGTGTGGCGAGCTAGGCTTGCGGTTATCGTACCAGTGTCGCGCGTCCTCCACCAAGAAACCACCTTCTCCCTCGCTGCGCTCCTTTCCATCGCCACCTGCTACCAATTACGCAACCGATGCCCGGCACCGCTCGAAACTCTCGCCGTTCGAGCCAAGTCGAAACCGAGACTTGCCCCTGCGGCTTGGCTTCTACTACAACAACTCGCACGGGACAGAATCTCGACCGTTCTCACCAAATACGTGGACCAACAGATCTGACTAGTCATTTGCTCATTCGACTATAGAAAGAAAACAGCAACAACAACAACGAAACCTCTATTGAAGCGTGCGATGTGTGTCAGAGTAAAATGAAAGGTGAGTAGTGTAGGTACGTGATGTAGGAGCACGGCCGATAGGATGGATGTGTTCGGCAGAAAGGGAATTCGCGATAGGAAAGAAAGTTGCCGGCATTAAAAGCTCGAAGGCGTCGGCCTCTATCGATTTCTATAAATATCGCATTCCAGTAGCGTCTGCCCGCTGGCATCGCAGCTCACCGCATAGGAGAGTGGAGCTTTACGCGCGAGGGAGGCGGCGGAGAGGCGGAGAGGCGAGTACGCGGCAATCTGAAAAAAGCCTCACTCAAGCTCAAGACCGAGCGAGTCGCAGTGCGCGGCGCGGCGCGGCGCTCTTCTACCTCTGCGGAGCCGCAATTAAGCGGCACGGCGGCGGCGGCGGCCGCGAGCGTCCTAAACATGCCAACTATCAAGTACCAAGGCGTACATACTCTCATCCAGACGGAACAATGCCAATCCATTGTAACCACATACTTCTCCACTCGGTTCTCCACTGCTGCTTTCAATCCGGCCGACAGAGCTTCCCTCCTCCCTCTCCCTCGCTCTCGGATCAATCAATCCTCGAATCACTGGCTCATGACGCCTGATAACCCTCCATGCACACAACACACTCTTCCCAGGCCAGCCAGCCAGCCAGCCACCTCGAGCACTCTCTCCTCCACTCTCATGTCCACCTATTCCCCACTATTTATCAGTCGGATGAACTAAGTCGCTAGACTCCGCCAGCTTCTACTTCACACATTCGTCACACTTGCGCTTTCATTCGCTTATCCAGATATTCAAGTTCGACATTCTCAAAGATACTCTACTATCTATTTTTACAGAGATGAAGAAAGTATTGAAATCTATTTAGATCGAACCCCCATCTTTCTAATGCCTCGGGTTCTGTCCATCAAAAAGTCGGTCAACAATTACAGTTGAACAGTGCAGGGAATCGTGTAAACGAGGGTTGCTGCTCGATGCCAGGGATGTGCGCCGATGCTAATCCCGGCGATAGCTCGTCGAGAGCGTGCCGTGAGAGAATCGCATTAAAAGGAGTTGAATGCCGGCGTAATTTAACGCTCAGGCTTCACTGACACCGTGGGGGTGTCTAAGACTGACAAACCGATCCCAACGAGAGCGAGAAACGCCGTCGTGATTTAGCACCTGCCGCACATCCGCTTACTGGATCTTGCGGCTTGCCTTCCTCCCTGGCAACGCATCGCATCGCGTTGCGTCGCGTCGCGTGGCGTCGCTCTAGGAATCTAAGCCACCAAGGAAAAGATCTGAGGCCGCATTCCGCCCGGCTGTAACATTGGACATCCTCCAAAGCATACAGAGGACGAGCGCCCGCTAGAAAATCTCACTTATCTCACTCGCATTCGTCAGCTGTCAAGCGCGTCCCTTGTATTCCCGAAAGTTCGTTAGTCCTGGGGCTTTGCGTGCGGGCTAATACATGGGACAGGACTTAAGCCCGATCCACATTACTGACACCATCAATTCTCTCTCACGTGAGCTCTGTCGCTCTAGCCTGACCCAAACACGTCACTAGTAATGCGATCGTTTGCTTTAAGGTGATTTTCAAAGAACAACCCTTCAAAAATTTTCGATTTTTCGAAGGTTTCGGGACCGGAACGAACGCTTGATTTTTCGATTCCTCGTGTCTCAAAACGGATAAAAAACATAAATGTTGTGGGGGAAATGCCGGAATTCTACCTAAAACACGTGGAAAACCGATCTGGAATATTTCATTTCAATGGTTTTCCCCATGTTTTTTTATCTTCCCGACCTTTCCCGGGGCTGAAACTTGGTAGAAAGTGTTTTTTTACATCGAGGAAGAAGTAGAAAAAATTCCAGAGCCCTAGCTCAAAATTCATTTTTTCGCAAATTTTTTAAGGCATACCCCTTCAAAATTTTTCGATTTTTCGAAGGTCTCGGGACCGGAACGAACGCTTGATTTTTCGATTCCTCGTGTCTCAAAACGGATAAAAAACATAAATGTTGTGGGGGAAATGCCGGAATTCTACCTAAAACACGTGGAAAACCGATCTGGAATATTTCATTTCAATGGTTTTCCCCATGTTTTTTTATCTTCCCGACCTTTCCCGGGGCTGAAACTTGGTAGAAAGTGTTTTTTTACATCGAGGAAGAAGTAGAAAAAATTCCAGAGCCCTAGCTCAAAATTCATTTTTTCGCAAATTTTTTAAGGCATACCCCTTCAAAAATTTTCGATTTTTCGAAGGTCTCGGGACCGGGACGAACGCTTGATTTTTCGATTCCTCGTGTCTCAAAACGGAAAAAAAACATGATACTTGTGGGGGAAATGCCGGAATTCTATCTAAAACACGTGGAAAACCGATCTGGAATATTTCATTTCAATGGTTTTCCCCATGTTTTTTTATCTTCCCGACCTTTCCCGGGGCTGAAAATTGGTAGAAAGTGTTTTTTTACATCGAGGAAGAAGTAGAAAAAATTCCAGAGCCCTAGCTCAAAATTCATTTTTTCGCAAATTTTTTAAGGCATACCCCTTCAAAAATTTTCGATTTTTCGAAGGTCTCGGGACCGGGACGAACGCTTGATTTTTCGATTGCTCGTGTCTCAAAACGGAAAAAAAACATAAATGTTGTGGGGGAAATGCCGGAATTCTACCTAAAACACGTGGAAAACCGATCTGGAATATTTGATTTCGATGGTTTTCCCCATGTTTTTTTATCTTCCCGACCTTTCCCGGGGCTGAAAATTGGTAGAAAGTGTTTTTTTACATCGAGGAAGAAGTAGAAAAAATTCCAGAGCCCTAGCTCAAAATTCATTTTTTCGCAAATTTTTTATGAGACAGGCACTGAGAAAAGTTGATATTTTGCCAATAGAACTGTAATGTGGAGCGGATATTAATCGTAATGGTTGGGCGTTGAGGAGAATGATTGACGGCGCACGTACTCAGAGAAGTAAGTCTGAATCTCGAGAGTTACTCACCATAAACGGGCGGCCATTGCGGGTGGTTGGCGAATGCTTATACCCGGACTAAAGGGAGATCTGCAAACAAGAGGGGAAGCAAGGGGATAAGTAGTCTGCGCACGACTAGCGAAATGCGAATAACACTAGAGTTACAGTGGACCACTCTTATTTACAGTTGGCGGCCGTTGCCGCATTAAAAGAGCGAGACACCCCGCCGCGACGGTGGCGTCGTTCCTCAGTAGACTCTCCAACCGGCTAATTCCCCGTAATTCCAGCCACGTGAAATATGCCTGCGCTTGCTCAAAAGCCATTGGTTAGCCGGCGAGGGCCCGCGTCTCGGTAAGTGCCGTTCATCTCATCGCGATGGGCCATTGTACGCGCACTACTACATCTATAATTTGCATACACGCACTCGCACCGCTCGTACGGTTTAACTGGAACCCCGAAAGCCAGTAGACTCCCATAAGGATTACAAGGGAGTGCACTACCCTTCGAGCCACCAGATAAAACTGTCTGCATTGAGCCTCGCATTGCGCTTTGTCCCGGAGCAAATGGGAGATTGAGAGGGCGGAAGAACTGTCGCGATTGCAGGATCGTGTCGGCACAGTTGTTGGAAATTGGCAGGGAAAATCGCTGGGGCGAAAGTTTCAGGTGGCAGACTTGCTTGAAAAGCCACGGTTCTCAGCAGGAGACCCTCCCTAAATTAGATCGTCCTTCATTACGGACGAAGTAATTAGGAGGCAAGAATACCCTTCGGACAGACGGCGGACAGTTAACGAAATAAGCCTGATTCAGAGTACAGTCGATTTCGGCAAAGAGTTATACTATTATCCTACTTTCATAATTTCAATATGAATAATTTGGTAGCTCTGTAATGGGAAATCGGGAATTAGTAAAATGAATGACCGCCATCCGTGCATTGACAATTATTAATAGGAGCCTCTATGCTCGGCACTTCTGCCGGCGGGTTAATTAAACGGTTCATTAGGAGCGGCATTTAGATTGGTTAACGCGATTTCACGTAGCATACTTCTTGGATGGTGTTGAGCTAGTTGTATTACATTCCATGAAGCTGCGCCATCAAACTCCACTTGGTCGGAGCGCGCCAGTTTCTTTCGACTACTTGATGGAATGCTTGAAAAGCGGCGCGCGTACGCGGGGACATCGCAGACACGGAGGAATATTCGAGCCGGTAATTCGGTTGTGCGTGGGTCCAAAATTAATATAAATTAGCATGGAGGCCGATGGGGAGGAGTATGCGCGCTGACGATCCGGTGGAATGCCAGCGTCGTGGTCGTAAATTGAGACAAGTTGCCAACACGAGTCGGGAACGCCGGGCGTCGGCTGCGCCCGAATTAAGGACCGTTGGGATCGCTAACCACTTTTGCGGCTGACCACAGCTGCCCGCCCGATCTCGCCGCCCATCCATCCACACTCTACACACTCTGGCGGCTTGCGCCTCGCTTTGAAAAGGCGGCTGTCGCTTCCCGAGGGAGATACCATTTCTCCCGAGGTCCTACCATTCAATAGCGAGGATCCCTCAAGGGGGTCGCTCTCTCCCAGCTCTTTCTAGGGCTGATCTCTCGGGCTCGACTAAGAGCAATACATATATATCTCTCTCTTCCGCGAAGAGAACGAATTCTGTATCTATGTAACACTGGAAACGAATTCAGGAGACTTTGCGGGCTCAGAAAACTTGGGAGCCTTTGATCTGGCAATTAGCTTTGCCGGTGGATCGAGCCAACCAAGGTACCACCACCCCCACTGGCATCGACTCTCTCTCTCTCTCTCTGGGGAGGTTGTACTCTTCCGGGACCTTTTCCCTTTCTCGCGATCCACTTTTCCCCGAGCAGGAGCCAACCGAATCTCAACATAAATCCACCTCCGTTCGTTATCGTTGGGAGGGATGGTTTGGAAGCTGCTAGAGTTGGTAGAGAATGGAGAGCATTCGACAGGAATACCGTAAAGGAAGAGTAACGAGTAACGAGGTCGAATGCGCCCCCAGTAGGATTGGAGGGCTACACGAAGTTAGTCAAGGAAGAGAAGAATCGAAGCGCAGAAGTAGCCGGGCACGGAATCGGGTACAAAAGGCTCCCCCGTGTCAAGTGGCACGGCCGTGTCTCGTTAATGAGAATCTCCGAAATAAAAGCCCGACACCGGCGCACTCTGTCCCTCCCTCCCTCTTCCGCTCGGCGGAGCTTGCCGTGATGAAAAGCGAATTATAGAAATAAAGCGAGACGCGATTTCGCGTTTGAACGATCGCGCTTCAGGCTCTCTCCTAGAGAATGAAGCCATCAGAGATCAGGGGAAGTGGAGGGTCTGGAAAGTTCATCCGGGTGCATTCGATTAGTTTTAATCTGGTTGCTCTCTCCAGCGGCCAGCAAGAGCCAAGAGCCAAGAGCCAAGGGACGAGGAGAAGGCCTCTCTAAAGAGCGGTAAAGAACTCCCTCGATATCCAGTCAATCCGGCTGCCACTCGTTTTTTCACCATCATCGGGGACACCTGCTATTGATACAAGTATCGCGAAGCGATAAACCCAAGATAAGAGCACTCCCTTTGATTCTCCAGTATTCCTCCCTCATCCCAGAAAGCAAGCAGGAGATATGAAGTGGATCCGTGTAATAACCGGATCCCTGGGTCACAGGGCAATCAAGACTGTCGCATTACTGCTAATTGCAACCTTAATCCCGGAAGAGTCAGATATGGATTTGTCGTAGAAGCGGCACTCTATAGATTTCTCATGAGAAACTGTTTAGTTTGGGCGATTCTTGGTGGCGGGCTTTGCCAGCGAGAGGATGCGTCGGTGTCTGACCAAGCGGCGACACGTACTACTGCGACCCCGAGCTCCAGTAATCGAGCTATTTAAAGCTGGCTTCGCCGAGGAATCCTTTCAACGGGAAGAAGGGGAAATTGAGGAAGAACGCAGTCCGATTGGGATTCCATCGGATGATTAAGTAAGAATCGTGATTGGTCCGGGTGCAGGCAAGTGGAAATAAGAGGAAGAGTAAGAGGCGCATGTACTATTCAGCAGAGAGCTCGAATCAGGCCGAGTCTCGGAGAGCGAAGAAGGACAGCCGAGCTCGATTCAGATATTAAATTTCGTTGGCTCTATGCGGAGAAGGCCGAGAGATATTTCCCGAAGGAGAGTATCCCGCTTTTCGTGAGAACGCGCGCCTGCACTTTCCACTGTTTCCCCGGTGAATATCGGTCGGCATTATATCTGGAGCAGTCGGGTGGAGACCGACTGAATTCATGCCCTCTCAATTTCTAGCGCACATGATCTCTTTACCCAGACCGTCTCGGAGCTTCACTCGTTTATAGACCATTTCGGGATGGCATAGCATTTGCCTAGCTTATATAAAGCAAGCAAACAGCCAACTAGCCGAGCAATACTTGCATTGCTGTTCGATTAGTATCTGTTTTCGTCGAGGGCATCGGAGCCCGGAGAAAAAAGGGCGCTAAGGGCAGACTGAGAGTTATTAAGCTTCAATCGATGTAAGGAAGGAAGGTTCGCCATTCTCGGGAAAGAAGGATTCCTCCCTCGGTCGAACTTAGTCCCGGGGATCCCTCGAATAAAAAGTTCCTTGTGAGAAATTTCAACTCGGCCAACCGAAGGCCGGCAAAGACGGCCAGGGACTTTACAGAGAAGAAAAAATGATTAAGCAAATCCTTGGGGGATTCGCTCTCTTAACAAAAAACTTGATAAACTTGTGCGCCGTGCGTTGGCTGCGTAAAATTTCCGAGGGTTGAAAATAGAAGGGAGTAAAGGGACGGGAAAAATTCTGCCCATGAGGGGAGAATGAGAAAGTGGGGGTGGTGGGAGCAACTAGCGATTCTACTTGTCAGAGGTGATATACGATCGAGGAGATAGAGCGTGAAAGTAGCCCGAGTCCGATACCGTTTTCGATATCATCTTCTCGTCCTGAGAAATAGGAAGGAAGGCCCGAATATCCCGATTCGCGCTGCGTATCTCAAAACTCTGACACGAGCGTCGCTCTCTGGTTGAATCGGCATCAAACTCCGTTGGCTCTCCGAGGGAAATGCGCTATTAGATGGCGGTCGGCAGACCTTTTCCCCATAAGGTGACCCCTCGCCCGATCGCTTCCTTATTGTCTTCGACATTTACTCGCTAGATTTAATAAAGGCTAGTTGGTAAATTATACGCGGCACAGTTGCGGACGCGAGCGCGAGCGCGATCCAATATCCCATGGAGGGGGAGGAGGCGCGTGTGAGCCTATGTCTGCTATGTATTTGGATTGGTGGGCAAATGCATTGCTCGGACTCGGGTGGACACAAGTGCCTCGGTCAATCTGAGAGCGATCGTTGCTCCGGCCAGCTACTTATCTCGTCAGGTGCCATATAGTTTTTCGTGTCTGAGCCAGTTCTCGCATAGCCACCATGCTCCAATTCGTAGGAGGGGAAGAAGAGGTGAGAGTATCGGTCGACAGAAGCTGTGTCTACGCTCGGCTTGTCGCAACAAACGAATTAACGAGCGGCGGGACTTAATTGATGACGGCCAATGAGTGCGACGACTCTCGGCCGTCGGTGGGGAAAGTCAACCGGTGATTTAACGGATCGCTTCTTGGCAGCCGCTGCTTGGTAATCCGAGAGCGCTGTTTTGGCGCCAGCCGCCCGGAATCCGGCGAATATGTACTCCCAACACTGAGAACCAACCCCACTATTCTACACTACATCCAACTCAGTTACATTCTCAGAAGACTCACTCGTCATTTTCGATGAGGATATCGTTCCCTTTGAATTCTTCCGAGGAGTAGCAAACAGACGACACAGGTATTATTTTTTGGGGATGCTTCCAGATGAAGTTCCTCCCGGCCGGCAGGCCGCACCAGGAGGGAGGGAGGCGGGGAGGGGGGGGGGGGATCCAGAGAGGAGAAGCATCTGGCGCTTGAAAAAAGTATAAAAAGACAGGCGGACGGTGCGCGAAGCAAAGGGGCCGCCAGACGCCCGGGCATTTTGCGAATCTCAAAAATCTCGCCAATGTCACTGCCAAGCAAGCTGCCTCGCTATTTATACGAGTGTACGTGCGCGAAATCGGAGGAGACTTGGCCGCGCGGTCAAAGAAATACTCTATTAAGGCTTCGGCCGTTCACGATTTTTTTGCACCGTTCGATCGTCCGATTAAAATTGACATTTCTGACAAGAATAAGTTAGAGCAACAGTCAATCAAATAATTACGCTGGTTGGCTACTTTGGATCTAATTTTCTTTGCGAGACACTAAGACACGCGCACCTCTCCAAACTCCTCGCTTTTCCTCTTCGCAGCTTCTTCTTTCCCGCTGCTCATTCCCCGCCGGGTTATGCAACCGTAGGGGGCAAGCAGCGCGGAGGATATTTGCGTCCAGGAATCCCACTAATTGGCTAGAAATAAATCCCTACGTCCAAGAAGCATTCCCCCCTCTCGCTACGTCGCCAGTCACACTCTCTCATACTTGCTTAAGTAGCAATTCGATTTGGAACTCTGCTCGCTTGGAATCGCCGCGACGACCACTGGTTATAAAGGCCCACTCTTACGAAAGGATTAACCCGGTGTGGCGCGGAAGGGTTAGCCGACGCGAGCAGAAGGCGCGTCGCCCAATTAAACAGGAGAATTAGCAGGCGCGCGTCGGAGTTAAGAGCGAAAGCGCAGGAGGAGACATTAACGTTCGAGGGTGCGACATTAATTTATTGGTAAGGTCGCCTGCTAATCGGATTAAGCGTTGAGTGCCAGACATTCTAATACGCGGCCTATCTACCTGTCTCCGAGAAAAGCGAGTTTCGCTTCGGATCGCTGGCGAACTATCGCCTCTCCACACAGACTAGTCAGAACGAAATTCCTTGCGAGGGCTCTTCTTCCACCGGATAAATCAGTTACCACTGATCGATTAATGTTGGACTGCCGAATTTTCGCCGCAGGCCGCCTTCACATTTACTATCATACAGCGAACGGTGCTTGTCTCCGATAATTACGTTGATTGTCAGGGCCAAGTAGTGCGAGGGCTTTTCAGGCAGTTCGCGATAATAGGATGGGAAAGGGAAGGGAAGGGAAGGGAAGGGAAGGGGAGAGAGAGAGAGAAAGAGTCAATAATGGCAATCCTAGGAAGAGGGCATGATTTTAGGAAAAGTGTCTGTTGGATGTTTGCTCGCTTGCTTGGGAGAATCGAATCGACCGGCGTCCTTTCCCAACGGGATAACTCTGTATAGAGTTGGGTGAGGGGCGGAGCAGCAGCAGCACCCACCAGTTCCATTTATTTTCGTATTCGCACCAGAAATCCTGCTCCACTTCCACTTTATCCGTCAGCATTACTGGATCCGCACGCCTATTACAGGTGATAGATGGCGAATGCCTGCTAAGACGAGTATCAGCTAGCTAGTGGAACGAAAGTTTCCTGGAACTGCGATTCGCCTCCCGATGGCCTAGTTACGGGTTAATGAAAAGGGTGGCGAGGTTGGCGAGGGGGCTGCGAGGGGGCTGCGAGGTGGATAAAGGCCTGGGCAGATGTATCCTCGCGGGGTGTGATAAGGTGGCCGAGTGGAATGAGACACGAGTCTGAGCGGCACAATACCCGTTGAAATGCGCTCTATTACGACTTACGACTGCTCGTCTGCCGGCTATGCCCTTAAAAGGCCCGCATTTTCCCTCCACCACCTTCTTCGCACAAGAACTGGGAGGATGCACGCCCCGAATCAAAGCCGTATTCATCTTTGCGTCGGCACTCTCTTCTACCTTCTACCTCTTTCCTCTGGCGGATATTCACTCGGTGCTTTCTTTCCTCCCCCAAGACAGGCTACACGCCTCGACTTCCCTACCCCTCCCCCTTCCGGCCTTAAAAGCAATTCGAGCGAGTTCCTTTGAGCGCACGTTTGTAATGGCATTTTCCCAGGTGGCGAACGAAATCCACTTATCCGGCGCGACAAGTTTCGCGTGCCAGCAGCCACCACCTGTGCACCCCGCTCTTTTGATCTCTAACTTCCTGGCAGAGAAGTGTGCCATGAAGTCGAGGACCTCATAAAAATCCGGCAAGCTATGGGGAAAGCGGTACTCTAGCCCCTGATACATCCAGGAAAGGAAGAGGAACAGGCCAGGATGATACGTGCGAGCCGGGGTGCTAAATGACTGGCTAGCACGCGACACACTACCTCAGGATTCGGGGCATTAACCTCTTTCGACTGCCTGACTTTCATGCCAGTCCTTCCATAACTCAAACTGACATCGTTAAAGCCAACTGCACTCCTAATGCATTCACCTTTAAATCCCTTCGCTCCTTTCTTCTCCAGCGTCCTTCCAATTTTAATGCGTCACTATAAACTCGGATCAATGATGGTAAGGCGTGCAGAAACTTGGTGGCACGTGGCAAAGCAGCGAGGGGGCGATCGATAAAAATAATAAAAGAAGAAATAGGTGGGGAGACCGAAAAGAATTGTTCATTCACGTGCGCTAAGTTTGACCCTGTTTCGTGCTTGTTATCGCGCAGCCTGCTGCCACCCGTTCCGATACTATCTTCCCACCCATAACGATAACACTAATTCTAGTAGGTACCCTACGCAAATCCCATTATTCCGCATAGCACGCCTTCGGCTTGGCGAGGAGCCCTTATTGGAAAATCGATCGAACACGCCACAGGAATTAGCCCGATACATAGATTCTGCTCTGGGCCAGTTTTTCCTAGGGTGGCCGGGCCGAGGGCTTTTGCCGGGATTGCCGGATGCAGGCCGGCCGAGTCGAAGAGCTGATCGATTGCTTCGAATTTACAAAGCCGGGGTTAGTGGTCAGCGATCGGCGGGATCAGGGAGTTCCCCTTATTCGGCACTCCCATTAGCATATCACTGCCATTGAGCATTAGATCTCAGCACTGCTCGACAAATCGTAGATTACCACCTAGATAGGCCGAGCTCCTGTTTAGCTGCTTGCTAGGGCGCATTAGCGGCGTGCATATCTCTTGGAGAAGAGCGTTATTTATGCCCTTGAAGATCAAGCTGTCAAGCCAAAGTGGCAGAGGGCGAATGATAAAGGGCGAATATCTCGCGTCGCGTCGCGTCGCGTCGCGTCGCGTCGCGTCGCGTCGCGCGAGAGACAAGATTTTCCTTTAAGCTGGGAAAGCCGGATAACTCTATACATATATCGCTTTCTCCATAGGCCTGAAAGGAACCCGGTCGCCTTTTCACCCTCCTCCTATCCTCATTCACGCTTCAGCCCTCGTGCCCGGGCTAATTATTCCTTTTTATCGCGGGCTGCGTGCGCCTATCAAAGCCAGAGGAGCGCAATTCATCAGGAACAGAGAGGTTTCTCCTCTGCGAGTACTGTCATTTGCGAGCTCACCATCCACGTAATAAGCTCCATGGATCCCGGAAACGAGAGACGAGTCACTCGAAAAATCGTTCCCGCTTTCTGGAGCGATGTCAGCATACATTTCCCTCGAGCAGCCAATTCCTTTAAAATAATCCCCGGCATAAAGAGTGCTGCTATTCAACTATTAAAAGGAGTAGGAGGATTGGATGTATCAATGCTCGACGGAGAGGAGCGATATGGGAAAGACAGTGGCCGCGGTGGAATAAGATCGAGCCCGAGGGAGTCCTTGGAAAAGGATACCATTCCCGTACTCATCTGGTATAGTATAGTGTGCCGGCGGCGTCACACTCCCCCCAACCACCTCCTTCACCCTCCGCACGCGCCGAAATTGCTCGGCCAACTTTCCTCCCGTGAGGAGCAGGCCGTATTGCCCACTTTATATCATCCCCCTCTCTCTCTCTCTCACTCTCTCCCTCCAAGCTTATTTCATTCATAGATGTCAAGTGCGAATCGAGCGAATCGAGCGAATCGAGCGAAACGACTTGCCAACTCGAGTGCAACTCCATGTTTTACGATCGGACTGCCATCAAAGCCTCGAGAACTCATTAAGCGGATGGCCTGCGGTACAATTGCGGTTTTAACGAGTGCAGCTCGAGAACGCTGCTTTAATATCTATTAGGGGGGACGCGCTCAGGTTGGCAATAAGATATAAAATCGGTCGGTATAGCTGAAATAATGTCATGCCTATCGATCGAGGTGAGGGAGCGCTTCGAGGGGCGGCTTGCTTTCCAGTTGGCAAAGCGAGGAACAGGAGACCGATTGCCTTGTACGGAGTAGCGATAAATCTTCCTTGGAAGCCCGCAAAATTCCAACAGAGTGCCAGCCAAGCCGGTGGTTCAATGGGGGGAATGGATTTCGTGCGCGCGCGCCCTTGTCGAAAGTGCAAGCTGGGACGAGCGGTGTATTAAGAGGAGGAGGAAGAAGGATTTTCGAAAATAGAGGAAGGCCCGTGGGTTGATGGAGGTGTGGAGGTTTAACAGGGCGAAGGAAGGCAAAGCGGGAGAAGAGGAACCGAGAGAGATAGCAGCTAATTCTGGTTTCTCCTCGGGAATGGCACGCCAGGAAGTGTTGTCGGCGGTGGGTTCGCTGATCCGCAACATAAATCGTGGCGCGCGTTGTTAGTTGGGAAGAGATTCTCAATTGGGAATTATGATGGCCCGTCGCCACCAGTCAGATCTCAAGCATCCTTTCCTCTCTCCTTATGAGAAGGAATGTATCTGTGGGTGGTGCGGAGCTGATAGGGAAAAGTGCAAAACAAGGGGAATTGGGAGAAAGATCGTATGATAGAGAGCGGGTACGTGGGGCGGCTAGACATCCGGATATAAATCGATTACTCGAAGCCCCGGCTCCTTCCTTCTTCCACGAGCACATAAAGCTTGGCTAAGCCCGAGATATGTGTTTGCGCGAGAAAAATACCCTCCATCTTCGAGCGGCGCGCGTTCCTCGAGTGCGTTTTGCCGCCGCGACCTCCCTTCGATAAGGACTTTTCACATTCAGTGTGAAAATCAATATCAGTGAACGGAGCTTTTGTCAGCAGAGCTTTCGCTCCTATTAAATATTTACCGATCGCGGCTTCATCTTCCCTGGGAAGGCGACAAGTCCCCGAGGCCGGCCCTCAAATTCCTACTCTAATCGCCACCGCCGTCTTCCCTCGCTCAATTCTTTATTTCTATGCTTCGCAGAGTGCTTATTCCTGTCGAGCAACTACAATGTTTTCCCCTCGACGGCGACAGAGACTCTCTCACTCTCTCACTGACAGTCAGTGGAGTTCAGTGGCTAGCTTAACCCGAACCCGACTAATTCGGAGTGACAATGTATTTGCATAACTATTGGGCAAATGGTGTAACCACCAAGGGGAAACATAGTCTCCCGCTGACCATTCCGGCTCCCCGGAGTTTCACAGATTTCCGTTAACTAATCCGACTTTGCTTATCCTTCTGGCACGCGACCCACCCACCCATTCACCTCCTATTCCCTTGGCTTTCCCCTCGACCCCTCAGCAATACCTCACGAGGACACTGTAGGCGAATCGCGGAAGAAAGTTCCCCGGTGAAACGCACGTATTTCGCAAGTGGGATTCGTCGGTTCGTGCCGTGCAAAACGATGGGAACGAATTGAATCTGAGAAATCTGTCTGTCTCTGACCAGGCAGTATCTACTTGGAATTCACGCGAGAGCGAAGGCCCGGCTTCAAGTTCCAAGGGCGGTAAAGGAAGGGCTCGTAAAAGCTCGCTCGTTTCACGCGGGCAAAAAATGCCGGGCTCCAAAGTGTACTCGAAAGATTTTCGAGCGTTGAGTGTCTTGTGGAAAAGTAGCGCCGCCAGCAAGATAGAGAGCCGCCGTCTGCATAGATAAAGTGAGACAAGGCTGGAAATCCGCTTAGAGGACTTTCCGAACTCAGTGGCTTATGTAAGGGAAAATGCGAGACTGGCTAATTCCGCTCGTGATCGTTTCTCAGCATTTTAGGGCACCGGCTTAAGGATATTGCAGGTGCTGCGGTTCATTTAATTGCAAATCTAGATTTATGCTAATTACCAAAGAGCTCGCTGCGCGGGGCCAGACTCGCAGCTCGACAATCGATAACTTTACGCTCCCCCTCTCTGCTACCGCTCGCTTTGGCCAATCTCCCTCTGACAGAACTCACAAATGTCAATCCATGCTCGAGATCAACTAGTTTATTATCGATAAAGTGAGGAATCTGATAATTCGCATGTAACCTACCCAATAAACCTAATAAATACTGACCAAGCTGAAAGTGTGCACTCGAGTCAGGCTGGTCCAAGAACTGAGAGAGTTTGTTCGGGGGAAACTTGATGAAAGAGAGGGGGACCCTTTGGCGAGCAGGAGGTCGATCGATTCAGGGAACACGTGTAAGTGTTTCCCGCACGGCGTGCCGCAGCAAGGGAAATGGAAGGAAGGAAGGAAGGAAGGGTGGCAGAGAGCTAGGAAATCGGGGCTCCACGTATGGCTCGACATCCTCCAATGTGTCGCGTATAGTGTGGGAAATGTTGCATGCCGAAACAAAGCGAGTTCTACGATCCGTTAGTCCGGGACGATGAAAATTCTCGGTGTCGCTTATATGTGTCGGCTGCGACGCGACGCCGTCAAAACATTGTCGCCTGTTTGGCTCGACAGCGGCCAGGACGCCGAGAGCCAAGCACAAAAGCACTGCTTGGAAAAGAGCGGCGATAATAGTGGTGAGACAAAAATAACTGGAGTAGACATTTGATGTGTCTGGCATGAGAGGGAGTAGTGGCGGAGAAGAAGAGAAGGAGGAGGCCGGTAAACGGCCAGGCTCTTAATGATAGCGGCGCGCGAAGCTCTACGCGAATCCTGGCATTCTAGCCTCTCACTGCTCCCGAGGCTCTGACAACTCCACCCTCCTATATTAACCCTCCTAGACGTCAGCCAGCGGAACCCTTCACGACTTCTCCTACGAAACAGGCCAATCCTTATCCCTCCACCTGCCACACACTCCTCTCTCATCGCCCACCCAAAACTTCCAATGCTTCTCCCTCCCATTACCGCTACGCACATTTTTCCCTTGCCAAATTCCGCTCCCTCTTTCCCTCTCCGCCTGATCGAACACCTGGTGCACCCGGCAGTAACAAGGTCGTCCATTTGACAAAATGACGGCGTGCTAAAAAAAAATGTAAGTTGCTCCGCGTCTTAGGCAGAAAGTGCTGGCTACTTTCAACTCGAAATGCCAGATAGATTGCTAATGGACCTTCAACATTTAATACTCGATGCCCATTTGAATTGTCTGAGAGGCAAGCTTTAGCCTGGAAAGCCGATGCTGCCCTAGAGAATAAAAGCCCACGGTTACTCCGTCCTCCTAAGCACCACTCCCGCCCCCTCGCTCCTTCACTCCGAAAGGAATGCTCGAGTATCGCGCCTATTTACCGAGATACCTTTAGCTTTCGGTGAATCTTTTCGAGCGTATGACCAACAATCCAGAAAGAAAAAGCACCGATGGATCATTATGGAGGCAAAAGGGATAAATATAAAAAGGAGTCCAACTGATCTTTCAGGCTTGTCGTATATTTCACAAGCTTCTTTTGGAAAATCGAGCCCCTAGGAACGACATTTCCAGTCGTCGCACGTCCCGATGCCAACGGGTATCCCTCTCATCCACCTTCCTATTTTATTCTCACCCCAAGAGGAACCCATTTCCCTCTCTGGTCACTCCGACCACTCGATTTCACTTCCTTCCACAGAACCTATTTGCCATCCTCAAGTTTTTCCTACCTTTGAAACTGCCCTCTCTCCCTCTCTCGCTCAACTATCTTATTTTGCGTCAAGTTGCTCTTGGGAAAGTTTCCGGCAGGAAACAGCAATGGCAGAAGGACGGTTTTGATGCAGCCGAGCGCATTGCGAGGGACGACATAGATTCCTCCAGTGGAAAGCGAGGTAGCTTCTTAGGGTGGCTGAATAGGCTCTCTCTCTCTCTCTGGGAAATGGGAGTGAGATTAGGGCAAGCGAGACTAATGCCTCGCGCTCTCGATTATTCACGGCTGCTTAGCAATAACGTCGAGGAATACGAAGAGAAGACACGAGCACCAAGAGATAACAGCCACAGGAGATTCCCTTGCTCCTCTTCGAGATTCAGAATAGGATCGGAGTATTTAATTTATAAGACGAACGACTAACGTCGCACGCCTTGAACCAATCCCCAATACTACGATACGCCTTCCTTCACCTTCCATTGGCAATAGCTTTTACGTCACTCAATTTATCTGCCAAGATCTCAACTTGGACCCTCCGATAAATGTGGTCAATTAAATTGGAAGTATCCTGGCGGCCACAAGCTCGGGGAAAATGCCGAACGAGGACAGAGAAGCGATGGCTATTGATTTACAACTGACGAGATAAGCAAAGAGAGTGATCGGACGTGAAAGCCAGCGCGGCGGACCGTGCAAGCTCCACCAAGCTCTTACCGCCTCTAAAACCATCCAGTGTCGAATCCTGCCCACTACTACCATATCCACTCTTCCACATAACCGAGAATTCGAGCACATCACGCGAAAAATCACAAGAGGTGCCTGACCGATTTTTCCAAGATTTTCCAACTCTCACGAACGCTTAAGAAATCAATTATTTTACAATCAAAATGGATAGAAAACATGAAACCAGTGGCAAATGTGCCGGAATTGTGCCGAAAACACTAGGAAACAGCCTCCAGAATAATTAATTTCGTTTAATTCCGACGGTTTTTCCCATGTTCTTCATACTTCCCGACCTTTCCCGGGGCTGAAACTTGGTAGAAAGTGTTTTTTTGCATCGAGGAAGAAGTAGAAAAAATTCCAGGCCCCCAGCTCAAAATTCATTTTTTCGCAAATTTTTTAAGGCATACCCCTTCAAAAATTTTCGATTTTTCGAAGGTCTCGGGACCAGGACGAACGCTTGATTTTTCAATTGCTCGTGTCTCAAAACGGAAAAAAAACATAAATGTTGTGGGGGAAATGCCGGAATTCTATCTAAAACACGTGGAAAACCGATCTGGAATATTTGATTTCGATGGTTTTCCCTATGTTTTTTTATCTTCCCGACCTTTCCCGGGGCTGAAAATTGGTAGAAAGTGTTTTTTTACATCGAGGAAGAAGTAGAAAAAATTCCAGAGCCCTAGCTCAAAATTCATTTTTTCGCAAATTTTTTAAGGCATACCCCTTCAAAAATTTTCGATTTTTCGAAGGTCTCGGGACCGGAACGAACGCTTGATTTTTCGATTCCTCCTGACTCAAAACGGAAAAAAAACATGATACTTGTGGGGGAAATGCCGGAATTCTATCTAAAACACGTGGAAAACCGATCTGGAATATTTGATTTCGATGGTTTTCCCCATGTTTTTTTATCTTCCCGACCTTTCCCGGGGCTGAAACTTGGTAGAAAGTGTTTTTTTACATCGAGGAAGAAGTAGAAAAAATTCCAGAGCCCTAGCTGAAAATTCATTTTTTCGCAAATTTTTTAAGGCATACCCCTTCAAAAATTTTCGATTTTTCGAAGGTCTCGGGACCGGGACGAACGCTTGATTTTTCGATTGCTCGTGTCTCAAAACGGAAAAAAACATGATACTTGTGGGGGAAATGCGAGAATTCTACCTAAAACACGCGAAAAACCGATCTGGAATATTTGATTTCAACGGTTTTCCCCGTGTTTTTTTATCTTCCCGACCTTTCCCCGGGCTGAAACTTGGGGGGGAATGTTTTTTTGCGTCGAGGAAGAAGTAGAAAAAATTCCAGAGCCCCAGCTCAAAATTCATTTTTTCGCAAATTTTTTAAGGCCGCATTTGTATAGAAAAGTGATGTTATTCAATAACTTCGTGGATTGAAAGAGCTCTTCACTTTTTCCTAGGTTCTGGAGACGTAGCTTTATTCAAGATTGGCGAATGCAAAGCTATTCCGGCAGACAGCGAGCGAACCTGAAAGAATCATCGTGGAATTCCGGGAGTGAGTGGCCGATGTATAGATGTGTGTGTAGAGACGGGTATGGGGCTGCAGAGCCGCAATCGAGTTTCCATACGGACGTATCTCTGTAATACAATTTACGGCAGTCGGATGCGCTCCTGAATCACAAATTTTATCGGCGAGAATTTCATTGGAATTTATGTGGCCAGAGCCTGGGGAGAGGCGTGGCGCGGGGACGAATGCAATGGGAGGATCGGCGTAGTTGCACGCTTGCGATGTAAAATAATTGCCCTCGAAAAATGACAAAAACGATATTACATATATCCATAACTCGCAGATGTCCCGGATGAAAATCGAATACAGCAGCAATCCCTGGAGCACTAGAATACAAGTTAGGCTAGTGAGAACTGCGAGTTGCCGAGCTTTCTATGTTGGAATCCTGGTCTAATTTTCCAAAGGAGTGACTCTAATTAATGGGGAGGGGCGTGCCTGAGGAATGAAAGCATTGGGCATGGAAGGAAGCTCGGTTTAATGAGTTGCTGGTAGGCCACCACTCTCAAGAGTACTATCGCTTACGATTATACATATGGGTGCGTGGCGGTGGTTATCTGGGAGTAAGGGGTGGACGCTTTTATCTGGTCCGATGGTCTGGCTGCATCTCGACAGAGCCGGGCAGGCGTTAACGAAGCATTACGTCCGAAGTGGGCCGGCACAGAGAGCATTAGCCGGAATCGTGTGTCCGTCGGAACATCCCTGGATTGCGGATTAACCCTTTGCGGTTCCCCGGACACTCTTTACATAGCCTCCCTCCCTGTCCTTCCTCATTCTTCTTTATTAGGCGATATTATTTCGTTTGGTAGGAGGGGGACGAATTTTGAGGCAGTTAACGAGTGGAATATAATGCCATACTCTTCGGCGGCGTGGAGCGGCGTGGAGCGGCGCGACGGCACCGGCACGATCGAGCTGATAGCCTACTTTAATAAATCACACGAGAACGAGGAGGCACGCGAACTCATAATTTAGCTTTCGGTCGGGTTGGTTGGCTGGTTGGCTGGCTGGCGTGGGGAACGAGGCGGGAAAGTTGTGATAATTAAAAGCACAGCTCCAGCCAACAATGGTACATTTGAAATGGAAGTCTGAAGGATCTCGCAGCTACGAGAAGGCTAGGAGCATAGATTGATGGATGGATTGCGGAGGTTCTCGATAAATGGAGCGATTTGCCGAGATCAGTCGACTCGGTGGATTTCGTCTTAATTTGGAGGAGAAGCTCTAAAGATTTCCGGGCGGTTCTAGTGGTTAGTCCAGCCGGTAGAGTCTAGTAGTTGAATCGGGCCTATCGATCCCAAGCTATTTCCGTGCGCCCGTTATGTCAGAGCGAAGCACGCCAAGGTGTGCGCTATCACTAAAAGGCTCAGCATTTCCAGGATGATTACACTGTCCAAGACGGAGCCAGCCGTCGCGCTCTAATGCTAGCCGAACTTACTGGGTTAGGCCAACCATCTAATCCAAAGAAGAATGCGCTCATCTAGAAAATGGCTGGATAATCGCATCTGTTCAATTCGCCATGTATACCTTCATCTTTTCGGCGCACTGACTCGAAAGAACCTTCCGAGGAATAGTGTGGCTAGAGTGCAGTGCAGAAAAAGAGCAGCATGCTGGAATAACCAGCTCGATAACTTATTTTAATTACCCCGCTATAAATAGCTCTCTCAGGATTTGAAATAGAATTGCAAGTTGTTGCGACAAAGCGATCGAGATATACTTTTGTTCTTCCTTGTTGATTCAGTTCGCCGGTAATTACTCGGGGCTGTTGATCTCTTAAAGAGCTTCACTCATGACGCCTTGATTGTACGAGGCGAACCTCGTCACTGAAAATCGATGACGGCAAATAAGAGTGGTCGACTACCTCCCTCCCTTTCACGCGCAACTTTCAGCTGAAGCAGAACTTTGCTCTCACATTTTTATTAAACGCGTATACACGTTGAGAGAAGCTGGGATCGCAGCTTCGAAATTTTGGCGCAGTGTTCGGAATCGGGGCTGAATCGTGGTGAACTAATGGTGCCCCAGGCCAAACAACCTAACGAACCAGATATGCGCGTGACGGGACTTCCGAAACTAACTCTCTTAGCCATGACAAAACTTACTTTCACTCCTTTTCCCTTCCTTCCTCCATTCCAATTGATGAGCCCTGCCTTTTCTCAGCCTCAATTCTCTCGCTCCTTACATTTCACTAAACTCTACTGTTAATCTCCAAGACAATTTAAAGGGGAATGCTTCAGTTCTTACCTCCTGGCAACGGGAATGAGTACGGCGCTCCTTCGAGTTCTCCTGCAACATAAGAAAATTATTATTAGTTACAGCAACGTCATGTGGAACACTTGATCTTTCAAAAATAGAATTAGTACAACTGTAGAATACAATGATTCCCTCAACACCGATCATTGTGAGCCAGATTACAAGTCATCTTTAACTTTTAGTTCCATTTTCGGTGCCATGGATAACTGTTTCGAAACTTCGCAATGGAATTTTCTCGTTTCTGCCCGGTCCTCTTCTTGGCGAACTCGTCGCCACTGCGAAACAACACTTGGACTTTCAGAAGAACGCAGGAAAACTCCAATTGTTCTTGACCTTATTTGAAAGTTGAACTTTTCCACCGCTCGATATGAATAGTCGAATTTCAAACTTTTTTATCGCCCCGTATAAATATGCACACTTTTTATCTGATTCATATTCCTGGGAGTTGGAAAGATTCAAATCGCAGAAAGTTACCAATTCATTCTACATAGCAGAATCAATTGCGAATCTATTTAGGGCACTGAGTGAATTGAGAGAAGAATTGCGAGAAGTTGCATTGAATCCCAAGAGTGTAGAATTCATCAATAATGACCGAAGCCCCGAGTGGCATCAAGTAGAATGCCGAGTGGGATGGAATTTTCGGAAAAAGTAAGAAACAGGGAGTCCGACAATTTTTCCCGTGAGACGGAAATCAGAGAACGCCAACTTCTCGCATTACAGCCGTCCCGTCGCCGCGCTGCGCCGCGCCGCGCCGCGCCGTTCCGCCAGCCATCGCTTGGAATTTGTTTTCCTTGGGAAATCGAATCCCATCGAGGAAAAGCGGGTTTCCCGGCGGGCTTGATCTAAATAACGGCTGCCAATTTAACTTGGCTCGGCGAGACTGTTCCACGATTACCAGGGGCGAGGATCGGAACGAAGCCGAGGCCTGCCGCTCCTCCTCCTCTGCTGTCGAAAGCCATTCTTCGATCGACAGCATGTCCCACCGCTTTTTTCGCTGCTTCCAAGCAGGACTTTCCTCGCAGGGGAAAAAAGCCATGTTCGGGAAGCTCGAAGCAAGAAGGCGGCGATAAAAGAAACGAGGAAGGAGGGAAGCATCGGAGAGTGAAGGAGGAGGGAGCTCTCGGCGCCAGGGTATTTATACCGAGACGACCTTTGACGAGTTGGGTACGGCTAGGCTGGCGAAGACGACGAGAAGAATGACGGGCCGACGCTCAATGAAAAGCTCTTTCGCCTGGCACGAGGCAGATGCGGAAGGCCGAGAGTACGACCAGAGCATGTCTGCTCTGCGCCGCGCGCCGCGCGCCGCCAACAGCCTACATACTACCCTAAATCCTATCCCCAGACCCCACTCTCATCTCATCCACCTTTTAAACTTTCAACTCTACCTAGATGATGCCTCGCAAAAATCAACATCGCATCCCTGCTTTCTCATATTTTTCGCCTACAAATCCAAGAATCAGTGGTGCAAAGGCCTCAATTATTCCAAAGACACTAGAAAAGATCCCCCTAATTACCTGATCCGGTCTGATTTTGGCGGAATTTTACAAGTACTCCATCAAAAATTTTCGATTTTTCGAAGGTCTCGGGACCGCAACGAACGCTTGATTTTTCGATTGCTAGTGTCTCAAAACGGATAAAAAACATAAATGTTGTGGGGGAAATGCCGGAATTCTACCTGAAACACGTGGAAAACCGATCTGGAATATTTCATTTCAACGGTTTTCCTCAAGTTTTTTTATCTTCCCGACCTTTCCCCGGGCTGAAACTTGGTGGGGAATGTTTTTTTGCGTCGAGGAAGAAGTAGAAAAAATTCCAGAGCCCTAGCTCAAAATTCATTTTTTCGCAAATTTTTTAAGGCATACCCCTTCAAAAATTTTCGATTTTTCGAAGGTCTCGGGATCGCAACGAACGCTTGATTTTTCGATTCCTCGTGTCTCAAAACGGATAAAAAACATAAATGTTGTGGGGGAAATGCCGGAATTCTACCTAAAACACGTGGAAAACCGATCTGGAATATTTGATTTCGATGGTTTTCCCCATGTTTTTTTATCTTCCCGACCTTTCCCGGGGCTGAAACTTGGTAGAAAGTGTTTTTTTACATCGAGGAAGAAGTAGAAAAAATTCCAGAGCCCTAGCTCAAAATTCATTTTTTCGCAAATTTTTTAAGGAGTTTCATCTGAGTTCCGCGTTGTTTTCGATGTTTTCTAAGTTTCCCGACTTTTTGCGGGGTTGAAATTTGATATACAAAGTTTCTAATGATAGAGGAATGAAGGGATATCGAAGTTAGGTGATAGGAAAGGGCCAGATAGGAGGAGGAGCGCGGTTGGAACCTGCAATTGGTGTGACGGTTTCATTGGGATCTCTATGGAGGGAATCAACTGGCGCATACATATGTATGACGCCAGTGAAGTGAATACGAATGATCGCTGACAATGAGCGTGCGCAGACACACTGTAGGAACACACGCGGGCCAATTTGCATGTAAACTGTAGGCGGACTTTCGCAAATTGCTCCTTGCGCTCCTAGTGAGCGCAGGGAGACTGCGCTCGCTCGCATTCCGGTCACGAATCGACGAGAGACAACCCATCCTCCCGCTGCTGGACCGCACGCACTCCACTTTGATCGATGCGCGTTTCACCCTGAGAGGAATTCCTCCCATTCCAAGATGAATTGCGGGGGTCGATGGAAAATCGGAGTGAGGTCGAAAGGAGGGGAGTGGGAGTATAAGGTGTGAAGAGGAACAGGAGCGGGAGCGGGCGAGGGCGCGTGCGCGGGCTGTTGGCTGGCCGGATAAATGTCGCGTCGTTAAGAGTTAACGAGGTAAAGTCGAGGGTGTCGGGAGGGTGTGGTCGCTGGTTGGGCGAGAAGACGAAGCGAGAAGGGACGAGGAAGGCAAAGGGAGAAAGAGCGCGTGCCTCGTCAGCGGAAGCTCGATACTTAATTGAAAGTGCCGAGTAAGGAGGACTTTTGCTTACGCGCCACAGCCGTGACTTCACCGCTCTTCCACCGTTCCTGCTGAACTTCCGCCCTCGACTCTACCCCACTCTCACTAACTGCAAACTCACTCCTTCATTCTCCGATAGTCAGACATAATAATGACCGGCGCCCACTCTCCTTCTCTAGTTTTCTACAAATTTAAAGAACAACACAATGATCCTGGAAGCGGATCGCCCTTACTAAAGTAGTTTTTTCATTTACTGCCTCTCACGGTGAGCCTCCCTTCCCGCTGGAAGGCCCGATCTTCCCCCGAGAATGACGATGGGTGCGTCCCTTAACGAGCTCGTAAAGACGAGCCCTGATACTTGAGGATAGCTTCCTCGACACCGAGAGCCACTGATAAACGATAACAGGTGGATGACGAAAACCAGCGAAATAAAAACTTACTGCCCTCCGCTTACGAGGCGATGTTGGATTCGCTATTGAAACCAAGAGGCAATGCACGCTGCTTACTGCTCTCCTTAAACATTTCATCGCACTTCGCTCAAGCATCGGACCATTGAAGATAAGCCGGTTCTTCCACGAAATCTGTCGGCTCGCCGATAAATCCTCCTACTCTTCTTGTTCTCTCTAGGATTTGCCTCCCCACTTCCCTTCTTTCCTATCTCTTTCTTTCTTGCAAGATATCAGCCATCGACATCCCAGTCTTTGCGTGTATCTATGTCTTCTCCCCCAGTTTCCGCGTCGCGCACAATAAATTCCAACAGTTTTCCGTCTCAGCAAACTGAAACCAGCAACGTTCAACCTTACCGAAGCGAACCATCATTTGGCGCAAGCTACCTTCATACTTCTGGACGGTCAACCTTTTTTAAACCTCTCGTTTCACTGTAATGGTAGTTGAGCCAAGGGAGAATAAGCTCTATCTAATGGATGAGAGCGTTATTCGGTAAGTGAGCTTATGTGTCAGTGAGCACTGTGTGTGGAGGAAAAGGTAGCCAGTGATCAGCAACCGATTGCGGATTCCGTGGAGCAAATACCCTCGGAAATCAAATATCGGACTGCACGAAAATGTCGAGGCTAGCCTGTAATATCTGCGAGGTACTATGTTGACTTCGGGCATTTACTTAAACAGCTCAGTTCTATCGGCTCGATCTGTCCTTGCCCAAGTACAATGGGATGGCCTCCTGCCCTCTCAATGCAACCGATATCCGATAATCCCAATAATCCGCATTGCGTGCTTTGCATTTGCCATCTTTCTTTATTATACACACACACACACACACACACACATATATAGCTGCTATTTATAGGTATAGCTTTCATTTCGGCGATATTAATTGTTAGGGAGGTGATTTAATATCCGTCGTCCGTCAAGGTTAGTCTCGACCTGAGAGGAATAGCGAATGGCCAGTGGCAGCAAACATTTTGCGCTCTCCCACACGAGGATCACCTCTGGCATGAGCGAGCCCTCCTTCTCACCGGGAGCCTACCAATGTCACGGAAATAGGAAATGGGAGGGTCTGAACCTTCCGTATCGGATTTCCCGGAATAGGGCTCGATAAAATACAGCAGCTTCATCGATTACCGTCCAATAGCGAATTTAGCAGAGGCGAACTTTCAACACTGTTTCGAGTCTGACGAGAGACTTAAATGAATCTAATCGGGCAGAGAGTCGATGAGTTTGTGATCCTGTAGACTTGGAAAACTCGATTATTTGCCGGCTGGGCGTGTTAGAGCTGGAGCATGGATTTTTCTCCCTTTTTCCAGGGTCGAGGGAAGTTATCGAGGCGCGTTCTAAAGGGTGGCGAGACAAGATGATCAGCGTTTATATGAAGAAGCCGAGGGATGGAGAGGCGGCCCGGGGACGGAGAGAGCTGCCGGCTGATAAATAGTCTCGACTTTGCGTCTCGCAACGTGGCAGATATTACTCAAGTGTCTGCTCCCCCCAACAGGGAGAAAACTGCACCGCTTTCTCTCTCTCTCTCTCTCTCTGATCCTCCGACAAGCAAAGCTCGGCCAACCGAGAAAATCACACTGCTTTTCTCCCATTTATATAAGCACCAACACTAACTCCGCCCATATCTTTGTGTTAGTTTTAATAGAATTTTCTCGAGGCATCCCTGATGCCAGGATTGGCTCGGCAAATGATATGCTTCTGCTATTGAAATTCAGCCGATCAATCATTCAATTGCGAGAATGGTCAGCGACACGCATTAGTTTTAGCACGGGCTGGCCTGGCCAGTGGTGAATGTGTCAATGCGTGATGGGGCCTCGCGAACCGATAGAATTCTAATAGAGAGTGCGGCCTTGGCGCGCCACAAATGGAGATCTCAAGGGTGCTCGCACCCGGGTCATTGATACTGATTGGCCCAGCTCTCAAACAAAGTTGGATGTTGAATGTTGGATGGAGAGGCGTGAAAGGGAGAGGGACCACAGGGAGTGGAAGTAAGGGAGAAGTAATGCTGAAATGCGATCGAGTGTCAAAAAGTGCAGGCGTCCAGTCTGGACGTGATCCAAGGACGCGCAGTGGGAGGATCTTGCGAGTGTCGTCAGTTCGGGAGCGACGTGCTCGTCCTTCCGAATCTGGCGGCGCGGCGCGGCGCGGCGCGGCCGATGCAGTGTGTGTCTTTGGGTGCTCGAGCAATGCCAAGAGGTCGATAATTATGCGCGATTACGCGAGCCCAGCTATCGAGAGTCGAGCCACGTATCCAGCATGTCGACGATCGAATCGGTATAAAAGAGGGCTGCTCCGGCCTCCCAAGCATCAAACTACTCCCAACGTTCTTTGAAGCTTGTCAACGGCCTCTTCAGCCTCGTCAGCCAACATGAAGTGCATCGCAGTGAGTAAACCTACCACCTGCTTCTCTGAGCGGGCCTAGCCGTTTTCCATGGCTTGCTGGATTTTCACAATGCAGACACCTCGCCTTCTGCTGAGTGCACTGCATAGCCCACCGCCCACCTTCCACTCTTGCGATAAGATGATATCGTTCTCTCAAATATTTATCCCGCCCCTTTCTTCCCTCAGAGTCCACTTGTCGCGACATTTCCACCGAAATGTCGCCTCCCTCAAGGTGTTTTTAGATTTTGTATTGATCGAGCGCGTTTACCTCGTCGGCATCGTAGCACTACGGTTTCAAAGATGAAAGAGAGACTTGCTAGACTGGGTGATTATTTTTCTTTTGACAATAGAACTCTTTTGGTATTACAGGCTGTGGTTCTCCTGGCTCTCTTCGGTCTCGCCCTGGCGAAACCCTTGGAGACGGAGTCTCTGGAGGCTGTGAAGGTCGAAGTGGAGGGATCGCAGCCGGTGGAGGTGGCGGAGGGTGCGAGGAACAAGCGGGGTCTGCTGGTGGGTGCGGCTTACACCGCACCGGTGGCCTATGCCCCATACACAGCGCCGCTCGCCTACACCTCAGCGGCATACAGCTACCCATATGCTTACACCGCCTATTCCGGCTACCCTTATTACGCCGCCGCTTATACCGCTCCATACATCTTGCCCTAGATTCGACCACCCCTTTCAAACCTCCACCACACCACTATCGACTCTGACCGCTCTCTTCCCCTCGACCAACTTCACCGACCTCTCCAATTCCCCTTAGGCCAGTGGACACCTCGATCGGCAGAGATCGAGCTATATCGACGATCGCTTAATATTTGCGTGACATTAGAATTCTTCACTACTACTGTAATGACGCGTACCACTGTACCAGAGGGCTCGGGCTCGCCACTACCAATTCGTTGGTGACCGCCGAGGCCACTTAAATCTTAAACTTTATGTCAAGCATGTCAAACTGCATAATACAAATTCCTGCAAATGATAATGTGTATTTTGTTGCTCCGCCCTCTTCTACCATTTAACATTCTTGGAGCGCGCACGACTCTCTCGTAACCCTCGAACATCAACCTCATCCTATACATTCTCCATGGAGAGCCGTCGGCTTTTGCCTGGCTACTTGCACTTGTTATGCCACGCACGATTGCATAATAGCCGGAGTCTGGCATAGCGCGCATGATCGGCCGGGCGAGCGTGCTTGCCCCGGTAATTTCGGCACAATACCCAATCAGACTATGATCGCCGATAGTTGGAGCAGAGCTCCGAATCACCAACAACCGATTCCTTCCGATTTCCTCTTTGCGCGATTCGGCAATTACGCGCTACCTCGGCTTTCTCTGCTGGACCGGAGAATTTCGTGGGAACAGCAGTTGATAGAGAACCTTGCGAGACTTTCCTTGTGGCTTGCTTTCATTGTAGTTTGGAGGGAGCACCAGAGGGATTGGCTTTTGGGGCTTTCTACTCTCGAAGCTTCTTGTGGAAGCTTGTACCGACAGCCTGACAGGTCATCGGTCATTTTCATCGAGCACAGACGCCCATTGTCGAACGATTCCCCGCGGGAGAGGCTTTTCGTGTCGGCGCGCATCTTTCTCCACGGCCTGCAAACTGTGAGCTGAACTAGCGACAAAAACCAGCATCCGCATAATCCCAGGTCGAGTAGAAAACGATGCGACGCGACGCGCCGCGACGCTACTCGCATACAAATGCTCCTCCCGCCCGAAATGCCATCGAGGCCTCCTCCTTCCCACCCGCCCTGCGCCCCCATCTCTCCAGAATCACACTTCTTCATCGTGATAATCGGGATGATTTTAGTCCGCTTGAAATCTTCATTTGACCGTGTCTTGGAAAAGGAATATGTGGAAAAGCGATGGGAAATAGGGGGCAGCCAAGGCGCGGAGACAGCACTCAGGTATAAGGGTGTGCCAGGAGATTAAAGAGAAGACGAGAAACCTCTGAGATAGAGGGTTTTCCCTCAAGAGAGGAGGAGAGTGCTTTCCGGTGATAGAAATCCTTTTGTCCGAACTGCCAACACACTGTCGCGTCAGCGAACCGATGCCCAGGATATCCCACCGTGATATCAGTCAAAAGAGATTGGCAAAAAGGTGCGAATTTCACCGAATACTGTCATAGGGTACTTCGCCCGGAGAACAATGGGAAAGAGAGTGGACCTCGATCGCAAGAGTTCTCTGATCTAGAATTCACATAAGAGGAAGAGCATGGAAGAAAGAGTGTTTAGAATATCGGCCGTGTTTAACATGGTGAAAGAGGGATTGCAGTGGTGATTGGGCGTTTGCTCCATCTATTTCAATTGGGTGTTGAAGGAAGAGGTGTGTGCGTCCGGCGGTAAGGAGGAGGTGAGGAGGAGGTGAGGAGGATCCGTCAAAGTGAAACGGCTGGCGGAATTCCTGATTCGATGGGGAACAGAGAAATTAAGTGCAGTCCCCATGGGACTCCGGACGTCGGATGATTTCCAATGAGGAGGAGGGTGCGAGAGAGTTGTGTATCGCGTGCAGTGCCACGCTGCAAATTCCCTCCCCACCGCCAGCAGCCCAGGGGAATTCGGCGAAAACATGGCGTGAAAGCATTATGAAACTACAATGAGTGCGCTACGTAAGCCACTGGAATGAAGGCCCGAAGCGGTAGGACGCGCTCGAGCGCATTAATTAAAATTCACTTCGACGAGCAACCAGCCGTGAAGCGCCTCCCTAATGGAACGCCAACGTTATTTCCACCCCTTTATTTTTCCAACCACTTGGACCACGTCATCCGACTCCTACGATTAACACCAACAGCCGACAGAGCTTTTCACTGTCGTGTCCAACACAGTGATCGATAGCTTTGCCGGATTTCAAACCTACACTCATTTCGATCTGCTCGGCAGCCAGGCAAGCTTCCAATCGATAAAGTCTACGCCGCGCCGTCCATTCACTCTTCTATCAGGAAATTAAGTTGTTGTACCTTGCGCGATTAATCAATGCCTACTGCTGTGTCCTGAAAGAAAGAAAAACGAGCTATTCCCTGCTGGCCGCTTACTCCTGGAAAAACATTGAGGGGACAGTGTTAACGGGCGAACACGAGAGTTGCTAAAGTGAATAGATCCATTAATAAAAAGGGAACTCTCTCGGTGCTCGGTGCTCGGTGCTCTGTGTTCGGGATGGTATAGAAGTGGAGTGGTTAGCGTGTATTGCTGCTTCAAGCGTCCATCAGCCAATCTGACTAATTATCGCATTTGCATATAAGCAGTGGTTCGATCGGTGGTGGGACGCGCAATCGCGCTACTCGAAAGCCAGGAGAACTAGCTTGAATCTCTGGCTGTTGGCTGTTGAGGCACTGGTTGTGGTTGAGGAGGGATCCTGGCGGAGGTTCTAGCGATTGCTCGCTCCATACATACAGAGAGAACACGATGAAATTTCTCGCTGAATCCTTTCCAATCCCTTTAGTGAGCCGGTGAATCTCTTCCCAGAGAAACTGGCTGCCAGGTAATACCCCTATTTCCAGCTCGCTCGCTATCGATATTTCCAGCCAACAGTAGAGAACGCGCGCGCCTGTAACTCAACTAGAAAGTGAGCTAGAAACTCGGACGAACCACTCTGTATATTTCTGGTAGGAGACTCACTTCAATTAGAGGCTGTATTTTTATTACCTTCCAAGTGGAGGGGAAAAAAGGTGGAGAGCGAGAGGGAAACGTGGGAGAGCCGAGCGTGGCCGGGAAGAGAACGCTCCAGCGATTACAAATTAATCCGATTTTTCAAGGGCCGACCTAGCTCGATGCTAACTGAATAAAATACAACTCTAAATTAACGAATTTATCGGCAGAGAGGAAAGCAAGCTGGACGACGATAGGAGCTACCTCGCGTCACCGCCTCAAACACCAAGAGTATAGTGTCACTGAGGCTCTTGTTCCATTTATCAATTCGCCGGATAATGTGAAATTGCTGCGCCAGGCTAATTAGGAACAGCTGGAACTCGACAGGGCTTTAACGATTAAACTGAAATTCGGGGAGAGAAAGAACGTTGTTCGTTGTCCTCGGCGGCAGCGCTCGTCTGCGACTCGTAAATTGGGGGAACCGGAATGATTTGCATAGGTAGAAAAATAACGAGGGACAATGGCTTTTCCATGAGTTTTCTCTTCTCCCTCGCACACAGCAGTCTTTCATACCGTCAAGCAGAGAGAGAAAGGGTTCGGAGATGCGAACGGAAACCATTTCAGCAGTTGGAATGGCCGGCCGCTCGTACGCCCGGGATTTAGTTTCCCGAGATAAACTGGCACGTTATTTTGTCCCTTCTTAGCGTTAATTAAGCGCCGACGCAGACACGTTCGACGATATTTAAGGGAGAGTTCCATCCCCGGCCCACCACTATCCTCCCTTCCGCAACGATTAATCAATCCTAACACTTCCCAACTAATTATCTCCTTATTAACGTTCCGCGGAACTCACTTATCATCATGCTTCACTAAAAATTCATGCAATTTTGCATCCTCCGGCCGGACCAGAAATTGTTTGCGGCCAAGAAATATCTATCCCGTGGGAAGCATGCTGTAAAGTCTAGTGTTCTATGGGAGGGATTTATGACGAAATGGGAATAAGCGCAGTGCCATAAATAGAAAGCGCTGGTAAGAGTAACTAATCCTATGAATCTCTGTATCCCTCGTCATATATCGTTGGAAGGAAAAGTGGGACAGTGGTCCAAGTGGATCTCGCCCGGGATAAAGAGGCACTACTTAACCTCCGCTTAACAAAAAGGGCTTTAGAGCGATGCGCTACCCTTGACACGTGTATCTCCTGCTAGATAGTAACTAGGTGTGCCATCGCCTTACGATAGAACCGGCGCGGCGCGGCGCGGCGCGGCGGAAGTAAGTGCCGAGTAGCACGGGAATCGACGGCCTATCTCCACCAGCACTGGTAAATCCGAGCGATTGCAAAAAGAGCAGATTGTCGAGAGCTGTCGATGCCAGAGCATTGATTCCAAGTGAAGCCGGACGTTATCAGTCCCTAGCGAAAGGGACAAAGGATCGAGTGCGTTTGATGCGAACCAGCCACTTTCTCCGACGACAGATTCGCGTGCTCGAAACAAGCATGAAAACAGCTCGCTCACTGATATCCACTGGAGCTTGGACTTGTTCATCAAATAGAACCAACACCGAGATCGACTAGAACCTCGATGCCAGAGGCGTGTATCACTGCCTTTGTGCGAGACGCTTCCCTCGGCGTGTCGCACGTTAGTACGAAAACGGATAAACCGGTGGATAAACGTACGCCAGACAAATACGAAGGGGGAAAAAGGTGATGTAGCCGAGGGTGAGGGAGGGACTAACAAAAACAAGAAGGCACGACAGCAAGAAAAAGTGAGAGCTCGAAGGAGAGGCGAAGGTTGAAAGGGTGCTGGTGCATTCGGGAGGGCAAACGAGGGAGGGAGAGTGAGTAATTTGGGAGGATTGGGGTGTATCGGGGGGGTGGAGCTTTCGAGAAATTCGAGGCAGAGAAAGGAGGGAAGGTTCCCAGTTCCGCCATAAATCAAAGGACCCTCTTCAATTTCGCCAAGGTGCGCCCGCGTTTCAACCTTCAACCCCCTCCTTATCCTTACCCTTACCACCCATTTCCACCCTCCAGCAGGGCCCAAGTGTTTCCCGCTTTTTCCCGGTACTTGGTGCCGCAAGCGCGCCACCGAAAACGCGAGGCCAGCTTGCTCTAAAAATCGTGGTGTTAGAAAGCCAAGAGGGCGGCGAGCCAGGTCGATAAACCCGCCTATACATATTCCACTCAATTAGTTTTTATAGTCTGCGCTCGATATTTCCAAGACTACTGGTTATTCGATATTTGTCCAATTAAAGAGGGTTAAATAGAGAAGGCCTTCACCTCCGCTTGCAAATAAAGCGCGCATCTGATTTAGCAAGACCACTAAGCCTTGTCTCCTCCCCTAATCCTGATGGGGATATCTGCTAGAGGAGAACCACGAAATCCGGCGAATCTCCGTCGAATCGAACGCAAAGCAGCTTACAATCAGTATCGGCTCCTGATCCAAGAGGGATCTCTGCGGCACGATTAATATCCAAGCGGGCCGTTCATTTCTAATGAGAGCGGCTTGCCGAGTGGGAGATGGCTCGATCAGGCGAGGCGGAGGGCCAGGCGGAGGGGAAACGATGTACCGGCTGGTTTTACCAGGCGACATGCCAGCCAAATTGGACAGGACGACACGATACGCTATGCCGTTTCGCCCATTGCCAATGAGAGAGAGAGAAAGAGAGGGAGGGAGTACCGCGTGCCCGTCCCTTATCAGGAAAACACTGTCCAGCCAAGCGTAATATCGATTCTGGCCGTGCGGTGAACTAGATGCGAGAGAGCCCAGCCTGTTTTCACAGGTGGTTGCGACAAGATTTAAAGCCAGCGCAAACTAATACGGCCTCTCGCATCGATGGCCCGCTCCGCCGATCCCACTGCCTCTGATAAAGGATTTCGCATTCCAGTAGCGCACTTTATCCCCACAAGAGAAACGCATCCCAGCACTTTCTTTTAGGTGGATGTCGCACCGAGCTCTTTTAACCTTTCCTCACCAAGTACTACTCCCATCTTCCTGCCTCCTACCTCCAACTATCGTTATTCATATTTTATTGCCGCTCGATCCTCCCCTTTTCTCTCGTTCTCTTTTATCGTGCTGCGCAATTGCCTGTACTCTTGCAGGGCTGCAATCAGCCATTACTTAAAAAGGGAAGCTGATGAGAAATGGGGCGAAGCGATCGAGCCACTGGAATCAGCATATCTATTCGGGGAAGGTGTAAATGTAGAGAGGCGCGCCATATGAATCGATGGAGTGGCGCGAGCCAGAGCTGCTCTCCAGCCAGTGGAAGGAAGCAGTGGCAACGACACCAGCCGGCCTAATGATGCCATTAAATCAAACTCTCGGCTCATTATTAACTGCGGACAGATCTAACAGTTGAGCGCGAGGCCGAGCCGTACGAGTGCAGGCCGCGTGAATCCAAGTGGCAGAATTACGCCGGCGCGTGAAAGGTTCGCGCAAGTGAAATCTGGACAAATGCACGGCTCGCCGTGAGCGGGAAGGGGAGCCTGGCCCTAAATCATCCCGGTGGCCCACCATTAAAATATTTCGGCCCCTCGCACTTCACTGTCTACCGACTACCACACCGAATTAGAACAGGCTCGAGAATCTCAAGCGAGCACCGACTTCCGAGTTACGTAGCCGCGCGCACCGGCCTCTCTTTCCAGCCGAGGACCGATCGATTCGACCGATAAATCCTCTCTTTCGTTTGGAAATTATTTCAATATTTACTGCATGAGGAAAAGAGGATGCCGAGACCGAGTGGAAAGACAACTAGAAAGAGAACTGGAAAGGGCTAACATTACCCTGACGTGAATTCTCATTGGTGTGCTGTGAAGCGATTGCAAGAAGGAGAGAAAGGAAGGAGGGCTGGGGGCGAACGAGGGGCGAACGAGGGGCAAACGAGGGGCGAATTCGAGAGTAAAGAAGAGAGGAAGGAGAGGGAGGCGGGGATCGTTGACAAACTTCTGGAGGAAGGCTAACAGGAGAGCAGGATCGAGCGAGACATGGAGTGCGGAGTGCGGAGTGGTATGGGGTTGGGAAGAAAGGCCGGATGAAGGAGGGCGCGCAGACCGGCGAAAATACATTCGATATAGTTCTCGAGCTTGCAGACGATGTCTACGAGATCGTAAGGATCGTGAGGGGAAGCTGCAAGCTCCCGCGTTTCCTAGTTTCACGAGTCTTTCCGCTGGCAACATGTCCGCTTGTCATACGTAACTCGAGCAGTACACATCGACACATAGACACAGAGCATAAAGTAATCAGAGTGAATGGGAGAGCGAATGTTGGTTCGGTATTGAAGGGGATAAGAGGGCAACTGAGCCAAGTTCAGGGTAGCCATTCCATTAGCAGGGACTCATCGCTCGAATAAAGGCGAACAGTATTGGTTCGATAAGATACTAGTGATTGTAAGGCTGACAAGGTAGTAGGTATGCCTTGGAGGCTTCGAAACGAAAGAAAGCCGGCCGATCCATATTTAGCTCGGGGCAGCCTCTACCATTTTCGAAAGAGGGAACTCTTTTACACCGGGATTTATACCGTTCGCGCTCGCAGAGTAATTGGATCGCTGCTGTTTACACGTGCGCCAACATTGCGCAAGCCTCGCCGATAATCGAGCGGGACCTATAAATCCCGAGGAACGGCCCGAATTCCTCACGCCTTCTTCTTAACGAGAGTCGAAACATTCCTGCCGCTCACAGCCATTAAGCAACTTCATCTTTGCTAAGATAAAAATAATATACCGACCATTGGAAATTTTAAAGAATTTCGCACACTACCAAGTAAAAGAACCAAGTGTAGATCCGACTATAGACTGTGAAAACTATAGTAGAAGGAGGTCGATCGAGCATATCTGCTCGCTTGATTCAAGACAATCATCGCGTCAAATGAAAGTGAATCAAGGGACAATAATACATATTCCTCCTTTCAGTCATGTTGACAAAGGTGATTTCACGGGTAGCCTCGCCTCATTAATCGAGCAGGGCACTTTTTCTTTCATTCTTCGCGACAGTGCACCTTGATGTATTTTTTCCCCGAAAATTAATGAGCACCTCGGCTCTTCGCCCATTTGCGCGCAACATCCAACGGACGGATCAGATGCTCGAGAAAGTGTGTGGAGTGAGAAAATGATAAAGAAGTGCCGGAGGGAGGTGTTAATTTTTGCAAGAAGCAACGAAGCAACAATGTGTTAATCAGAGGAGGTAGAAGAGAGAATACTTGTGCTGCCGGGCTCGCTGGCTGGCTGGCTGGCTGGCTAGTCTTTTTTCTCCACTCGTTCAATTAAGCCGCGGCCAGCCAAAGGGGCCTTTGGGAATTTGAGGCCGCGTCGCCGGCTACACCCATACAAGTCACTCGCGGCCTGTGTATATCAAAGCGGCGGGCTGCACGCGTACAAACTGAGTATCCTCGTTATCAAGAGGAATCAGTGCCGATTTCCCCGGGGGCCTTCAATGTTCGATCGAACCTGTGGTTGGATTGTCGGCGGGCAGCAGCTCTATCGGCAAGACAGAGGAGTCTAACGAAGCCGAGAACCACTGGCTCGGTGGAAGATGATATCGAGTTCGTGCCGAGCTGTGTCCTATCTCCGGCCGATATCTCTGCTACGATTGTCAGTCCGATTCAATGACGGCTCAATCCAGCCGCCGCCGGCAGCGGCAGCGGCGACGGCGGCGGCAGCGAGGTACACGCTCGACTTCACGGAGAAGTTGTCCTACCTCGTAAATATCGATCCTCTCTATCCTGGCAGGAACGGCGGTCGACGCTGTCTGGCATCGGCCAGGACTGTGCAGCCGGTGCCTATTGTGTCCGCCGCACGCCCGACACTCGACCTCTCCCCGGCTGCTGCTCAATGATTCCCGTGGAAGAAAACAGCCGCCCAGAAACACACAGTTCCTAGCTAGCTTCCTATGAAAGGCTCTGCTGCCTCGGGTAAACAAGAAAACAGAGAAATGTCAGAGCTCAGTCGACAGCGGCGAAACTATGTGGACGGCAGAGGAGAGAGGCGGGCAGGCGGGCAGGCGGGCAGCAGGCAAGGACGCCGCTCGTCATCGAGCAGAACCTCACACTTCTACGGCACGTGTTCTTCCACCGGTCATTTCTTACTGGCTGTGCGCTACCTGGAGCAACTACTTCACTGAACGGAGATAAGCACTTTATCACTGGGACAACAGTTCCGCGAGTGCAAAGCCCAGCCTGCTGGAAGGACACGCTCGTCCTGTCGAGGTTGCGCACTCGAGGTCATCGGGCTCACCTCACTTTTTTTACAGCCTGTGAATCCCGATACACCAACTGCTAACTGTATCACTAAGCAGTCTATTTTCTCGCTTCTCCAAGATCCGCGCCAAGTAGTGCAAAGACACTGCAAGGTGAGGCGTGAGGAAAACGAAGCGCGAGGAGAGTTGGCAAAAATGCACACTGGAGAGAAGGTGAGAGGGGTTGAATGGGCCAAGTAGAAAAGGGAGTAGAAAGAAGATGATGTGGAACGAGGTGAAGCCAGTAGAGAAATTAGTGAAGTATCCGAGAAGGAAAGAGGAGAGAGCGACACGACACGTTTAAAGGGCCACGCACGACTGGCCTGCGAGCGACTAGTCGGGGGCCGGCGTCTGCGCCGTTTCTCGCCTCCAGCCGCCCCCGCGTGTCGCTCCTGCCTCTCTCGCACTCTCCGCTCCTCTCCGCGCCCTGCCGCTTTTTCTCTCACTCTCGAGCCCGGCGAACCCCGCTCCTCTGCCGCCCTTTGCATCCTTCTTTCTCCCATAGCCCCTTTCTATCCACCGCTCGCTCGCTCGCTCGCTCGCTCTTCTCCTCCGGCGGACAGTCTATCTCTCGCTGTGGGGGCCGCGCGTGATATGGCTATCTCGGGACGATTTGTGATATCCTGTGCCGCATGCCGCAGGCTCGAGTGCTCCCTTCAACCTTCGCGAGCGTTAACTCCGTTTACAATCATTCCCTACTTCTACTTTTGCCCGTGCGGAGCGCGCACGCCTGCCTCCCTCTGCCTGCCTAGCTACCGCCGCCACCCCCGCTCCTCCTAGTTGCTCCCTTCCGCCCTTCCGCCCTTCCTTCCTTCCTGCCTTCTTCGCCCTCGACCTTCCACCCCTGGCGCCGCCACCACCGCCGCCACCACCATCGCCGTCGCATATTTTCATCGACGATATACGCACGATAGCCGGCTCTGCCTCTTCTTCCTCTTGGCGTCGTAAGAATGTTATGAGTGGCGGGCGAGGAAAGCCGATGAACCGTTATCGCGAGGCTTCGAGGGGCCAACGGCTTCGCATAGGAATTACGGGATCCGGAGAGTCGGCTGCTTTGAGCACTGGCTCGCTCTCGCAATCGTCCTCTCTTAATGATAGGAGGTAACTGATCGCCGCACGCCGCACGCCGCACGCCTACCCAAAGAGGAGACGAAAGTGCTTGCTTCTCTCCAAGGAATATCCGTCCTATCGCAAATCGCACGCAACCGCGCTGACTCGCACTCGTCAGCGAGTTCCTTCTCCCTCGCTCTCTCATCATGCCTCCGAAAATAGACGTCGCCGTTATCACACACCGCTCGCCCGATACCGTTCTCGATTTAAAGAGCGAGTGAGTGAGCGAGCGAGCGTTCCTGGGGAATTACGCGCTGGTAAAAATAGCCGTGAGGACGAACTTGACTTGTGACGTGTGAGCGACTCTCTCCGGGAAACGGGAGCGCATTGTCTCTATGCGATAAGACAAGCTGCGATGGCAGCTCCTCCGATACATGTCGCCCGACACCGAGAACATTCCTAAAGTGTTGGAAAAGTAGAAACTATCGGTGTTCGGTAGGGAAAAAGCGTGGGGGTGGGTAGGGGGGAAGAAAAATCGTTGTGGTAGGTCGGGTAAGGAGGCCGCTCGCCGGGCTCGTAAACCTAGTGGCACGAGGCCTCGCCTCGCCTCGCCTCGCCTCGCCTCGCCAGGAAAAGGAATTGGTATCGACTATCGACATGGAGAATCAAACGGTTCCACTTCCCAAGAATGTAGTCCTGCTGTCCGAGCAGCTTACCGGCGATGTTTCGTCGTTATCGGCTTACCGGATTCGTAACAGTGCGCGGATCAAGCATACCTGCTTCGAGGCCTACTGTCGGATCAGAGTGATCGAGATTCGAGAGACGAGGAACAAGCTGACCAACGGAGAATCAAGGATCTCAGGAGGATAGTTGTTGGAGGTGGTTCCAATAAAAGTAGCCACGGGAATGTCAAGTGTCGGGATACGGTGCGCGTCAGGCCGGCCTCGCCCCGCCTTAATCTACTTGCTGTGAATCTCCGCGAAAGAGTGATCTTGCCGGCACGGATTAATTAAGTTAATTAAGTGCGCCGGGCGATACATCACGGGCGAGGATCGTCGAGGCGCATCACCTTTGACCTCAGCAGCCGGAGCGAGCAAACGTGCGCTTCTCCGTGAGGAGGAAAGCACGAGGGAGCCATCAGGCCACCGCAGCCTACTAGCAACGGCCGATTCTACTAGAGATGCTCAACAGCAGCTCCTCCTTCTCGTCCTATTTTTGCCCCGGCATGCTAATTAAGAGTGGTACACGCGATTGCAAGAACGCGCCGAGTAATCACTGGAAAATGCTGCGACGCAGCCGTTTGCCCCTTCGAAAAGAGAGAAAGAAGGAGGACGGCGAAAGGGATCGATCGATTTGCAAGAACGATCATTTGCCCGTTGTGTCCTACGGCGCCGAAGCGCTTCTTCGATTTCGACGGATGTACATCAGCGGCGCGTCGTCCTGTCTCTTCGATTTTATGGGGTCTTCTCTTTATGGGCATCTCGCGAATCCCCGGCTGAGCACGAGCCCGGCTATCGACGTCTTCCTACCTTCAATTCTTTTCTCGGAGTCACCCTCCTAAGAAAGGCATAAGCGCAATTCCGCCACGACATTCCTCCGACATCCCGATACTTTCAGTTTCACTTTACACCGGGAATTTCCTCCTCCACTCTTCTAGTTCTCCGCCGGAAATGGCCCAGCAAGTGCCACGAGAAAAATCTCAGCGTACTTCCCACCAAAGGCTACACTACCTTCACCCAACTGAAGTGTTCTTGTTTCTCTCGGCGCGCGGCCGAAGTGAAATTGCATACGATTTAATTACGGCTGCCATGAAACTTTGTCGTCCACTGGCAACTATAATATAGCGAAGCACAGAGTGTTGCAAGGAGTTCCAAACTTTGATACGAGTGAGAAGCGAGGAGAAAGGAGTGTCGCGTAAAGTGAGCGAGAACCGGAGTACAAGATAATCAAGTTATTAATATGAGAAACGAGTGCGGACACTCGAATGTACTCGGTGAGAATAGGGAATTACACGGGCTAAAAGCTCCGAGGCGAGTTCAGAAGTGAGAAGGGCCAAATGTAGTTTAGAGACGAGAAGAGCCACCGAACGCCCACGTGCCGTTCCCACGATCATTCCACCAAATGAGATTTCCTACTTTTATAAAAGAAAGCCACCAGAACCCACTGTCTTTATTTCCCGGGTTACGCTTCTCCTATCGCCGGTCAAATAAAGAGCACCCAGACAACACAACCATTTCTCTACCAACCTTCCAGCAAACTGGCAGCGCCTCTAATGTCAGAAAAGTGGTAATCTACATTCCGCGATGGCATTCTCCTATGAATATGCAATCGAGAACCAGCCGGAGAGAGAATCATCAACTTGAAAGGCCGAAGTTTACCCGCAGTAGAATAATATCGGACGTTGCTATCCGGCCGTGTACGCCCGACTGCTGTCAAATTAGCAAGTTCAACCTACGTCAAATTAGACATTAGCCCTACTACTTCCATGACAAGAAGACATGTATTCTCTCTCCTGAGTGGTCCATTCCCAAGCTCCAAGCTCCAATCTCTCCTTAAAGTAGTTGTATCAGTACCATATCATCTAAAAGTCAACTGTTGGCCGAACCAACTGTTAACTTCTCTTTCCATACCACCGGTAAGCTAAATTTTTGCCAGTGCTAAACTGAAGTCCCCTTAAAAAAATTGCGAAAAAATGAATTCTTAGCTAGGGGCCTGGAATTTTTTCTACTTCCTCCTCGATATAAAAAAACACTTTCTACCAAGTTTCAGCCCCGGGAAAGGTCGGGAAGGTAAAAAAACATGGGGAAAACCATTGAAATGAAATATTCCAGATCGGTTTTCCACGTGTTTTAGGTAGAATTCCGGCATTTCCCCCACAAGTATCATGTTTTTTTTCCGTTTTGAGACACGAGCAATCGAAAAATCAAGCGTTCGTCCCGGTCCCAGAACCTTCGAAAAATCGAAAATTTTTGAAGGGGTATGCCTTAAAAAATTTGCGAAAAAATGAATTTTGAGCTAGGGCTCTGGAATTTTTTCTACTTCTTCCTCGATGTAAAAAAACACTTTCTACCAAGTTTCAGCCCCGGGAAAGGTCGGGAAGATAAAAAAATATGGGGAAAACCGTTGAAATGAAATATTCAAGATCGGTTTTCCACGTGTTTCAGGTAGAATTCCGGCATTTCCCCCACAACATTTATGTTTTTTTTCCGTTTTGAGACACGAGGAATCGAAAAATCAAGCGTTCGTCCCGGTTCCAGAACCTTCGAAAAATCGAAAATTTTTGAAGGGGTATGCCTTAAAAAATTTGCGAAAAAATGAATTTTGAGCTAGGGCTCTGGAATTTTTTCTACTTCTTCCTCGATGTAAAAAAACACTTTCTACCAAGTTTCAGCCCCGGGAAAGGTCGGGAAGATAAAAAAACATGGGGAAAACCGTTGAAATGAAATATTCAAGATCGGTTTTCCACGTGTTTCAGGTAGAATTCCGGCATTTCCCCCACAACACTTATGTTTTTTTTCCGTTTTGAGACACGAGCAATCGAAAAATCAAGCGTTCGTTGCGATCCCGAGACCTTCGAAAAATCGAAAATTTTTGAAGGGGTATGCCTTAAAAAATTTGCGAAAAAATGAATTTTGAGCTAGGGCTCTGGAATTTTTTCTACTTCTTCCTCGATATAAAAAAACACTTTCTACCAAGTTTCAGCCCCGGGAAAGGTCGGGCAGTATGAAAAATATAGGAAAAACCGTCAGAATTAGAGAGAATTAATTAGTCAGAAGGCTGTTTCCTTGTGTTTTCGGCACAATTCCGGTATTTCTGCCACTGGTTTCGTGTTTTCTATTTGCTTTTCGCATCCCGGAATACCATGAGTGTTTGAGATAGAGAGAAATAAGTACAAGGTATGAATCTCTATGCGTAGAAACCTACTAAACGATATCTCTTGGAGGAAGCTGTTTATTATCAGTGGTGCATGGCGCGCCTAATGATCCTCATCGCCGACGCGTCTTGTTCTCGGAGATCTGTCGAATCCCAGTGCATTCGTGGAGCACTCACTATCCTCCAGCGCGAAGGCTGGACGTCGCCGGACAAGCTTGCTCTCACTCACTAGGACTTCCCTTGGAAGTTTTGAGAGTTGGCTGGCTATCTAGTCTCCGGCGGACTATCAAAGCGTTCTGTGAGATCTCCGTCACGGACGGACAGCAGACGAGTGAAGGAGAAGCTCTATGGGAGGAGTTGAAACACTCTGCTCTTGTTGGCCCGTTGCGTATTCTAGCAATGTAGCGCGAAATTCACCTCCCCCGTCGGCCTTTCCCGTTCGTTGCCCTGCTAACTAATACGACGCTCTGGCGTCGCCCGGCTACTTCGGGATATCAAAGCGGCAGGAATCATGAGAAGTGAGAAGTTCCTGATCCTGCATACCTCGCGGTGCGAACCCTTCCCTTAAGCCTTCTTCACATTGTAGACACACTTAATATAAGGTCTTCTCCTACTCTTACGGTGAATGTTTAGTATAATTTAATAGTGGGAAATAAGTGCGCGTATTGGAGCGGTGGGTGGAAGGTTTGTGTATCGGTTTTTGGAAAGCACGAGTGCGTCGCGAGGTCGTATTACGTTCGAATGGCACTCGGGAAACAATAACTCGAGCATGCAGCTAGCTAGCGGAGAAAGGTAGCTTTCGGAAGGACGGACAAGCGGTCTGGTGAACCGTGAAAGCCCATCGGGGGCGGCCTTCGCTCTCGCCGAGCGTAAAATTCGAGGGTGTTGCCGAGTGCGCCGATCTAGATGTGAAGAAGGTGTCGAACCCGATGGAAATCGGCCATCGGCTCGTGCAATGACTCGCTGCTCATCCACACTCCTTTGCCTTCAGTTATCTCATCAATAATCGGTTAGTTGTTTGAGAAAAATATGGAGAACACGTTGGTAAGGGTGTGTAAAGTATGACAGGAGTTATAATCTCTAAACGATCCGAGCGACGAGATTGCCAGAGTACATGGAAAGCCGATGTCTCGGTGAGAGAGAATGCTTGTATTCACGGAAAGCTCCAACTACCGGGGCCGAAAATCCTTGGCGAAGCATGCTGGACTAACAATAAGAAGCTTACCGGGTTACATGGCCGGGGGAAGCCTCGATTCATAGTGCATTTAGCCGCGCGCAAACCACCCGCTATCGTAATATCTTCGTTTGGAGAGGGTGGCAATTACTAATTCTTACTCAAGCGAGAGACAAGGCCTTCGAATGTCGTAATGGAGGAGGTTTGCTCGACAGCGGAGTAATCAAGAATCGAGGGAGAGTTGGGCGCTGAATAGGCTAGCGTAGCGACATGCTACACTATTTATGCTTTGAAGATCGTAGTCATAGTAGGCGCGCGTCAGTCGATGTGTGCGGTTAGTGGAGGGTTCTACTTCTCGTTGTTTGCTATTCAAGTCATGCATCTGCCGCTTCATTAATTAATAAAGAGGCCCGTCGGTGGTGGCGTGGCAGAGACCCTAGCTCGATGCGTCGAGCCCCTCGACGCGCCAGGCGCTCCTCCTTTCCAGTTAATTGTCACTGGCATAACTCCATCATGTTGCCGACCACATTTCTTCCAAAAGCACGCATTAATCGACCGGCCCTACCATGCAAGATGGTCGTGCCTGACTGTCACAACCTTACCATCACTAACTGCAAAAGCTGTCCTGTGAAACGGCTTTAAGAATGCAGGCAGCCGGCGTGCTTTGCCATTGGTAGGTATGTAAGTAGCACTCTCTTGGGAAAGGGGAGGACGGCAGTCGTGGACGGAGGGACGCGTCCATGCGGAAGCGATAATGATCGTCATCGTTAAAGGGAAGACGGAAGAACTCGGCTGATCCGAAAAGAAAGAGCAAGGAGGCCAGTGAGACAGGCAGACAGGCATGCGAGGGAAGCGGGCAGGCGGGCAGGCGGACAGGCGCGCGCGCGCTCGCGCTCGCGAGGAAGTGTAGGACGAAGTGACGTACTAAAAGGTAGAGACGAACGAGAAAAGGAAAAGGGCGAGCGCGAGCGAGGCGGAGGGGTGGCGGTGGTGAAGGTAGACAGAGGGAGAGAGAGAGGGAGAGAGAGAAAGGGGGGTGGTGGTCGGTCGAGCCAAGGGTAGTAGGGGGTTGGAATCGATAAAGCAAGATGGCGGAAGGCAGTACCGCAGAGTACCGCAGCCTAGCTACCGCGAAAGAGATTATCCTCCGTATTTCGCGTCTACCTACCTACCTACCTACCTACCAACCTACCTATTCCTGCTTACCTATCTGCCTACATACTTACTACCTCCCAACCGCACTACACTCTTTTCCCACCCTTACTTCCACCCCCGCAAACCACCGAGAAAGACTTGGCATGCTAGTACCGAGCGGCCAGAAGGGTGACGCTTTGCTCTCACCGTCATATTTCAGTCGCCACAGTCCCATGCCCACCCTACCACAAAATCAAACCACCAACTGCCTATTAAATCCATCTCGCTTAATTATCAGTAGGGGTCAAGGTAGTAATAGTTAACGGCACTGATCTAGACATAGATAGAGACTATATAGTACGTAGAGTAGCAATCTGGAATTCAGGTAGGGATAGTCTGGTCAATGTCGTCAATGACTGGAACGGGAAGACTCCTCCTGAGAGCCGAGATCTGCTGGATCTGATAGATGAGAGTGGAGAAAGCAGAGATAACGGGCGTATACCCTTCACACTTGGCCGATGCTGGCACGAGTATGTCCCTTTCGAGTCGAGCGATACTTTCCCTTGGCTTTCATGGAGCGATCAGCCTTGAATTTCTTGGGAAGAGAGGAGAGGAGAGGCAAGGCAGATCTCGATGCAAGAGGAAGGGGAGTGCGGCGAGCGGTCAGTGTTCCCGGGGGCATGGCGAGTAATGGGGGCTCGGGTTACCAGCCGCAAAATGCCGTTTTCTCGTGGCCAGCCGTAATGGGAGATAATCGTGGCGCATCGTTTCGTTAGGGAAAGGTGGCTGGGGGTGCGGGGCGGCTGGGTCAGCGTGAAAACCGATACGCGACGCGGTGCGGCTAGTCATAGAGGCCGGCAGACACGGGCGGACACATGCTGAAGGGTGAGACAATGCGTCGGGGAGTCGTGTGGCGTCTCGTGTCAGGTCGACGCATCCTCCAAAGTACAATACACCCGTGGTTCGTGAGCAGAGCGGCTGTTTCGCCGGGCGTGACACGTCGCTAAAGAAACGAGCCGCCGTCGCCGCCGTCGCCGCTGCTGCTGCTGCTGGTGGTGGTGCTGGTTCGCCTCTACTCCAGTTGGAAAGGCAAGCGCCTGTATCGCTATTAGCCGATGGTCAGTCTGTCGGCACGTAAGCTCGATCGATCTATCAAGCGAGAGTGGAACAACCTTCCCCCACTGCCCGCCCACTCTACGTGCAACGTTTAATTGCTCGTGGAATTAAAGCCGCCCTCATTAAGCCTCGGCGTCTCAGTGATTTTGCAGCCAAAGCAATATTTCATATTGCATACTTTCATTACTGATTCTCTCGGATAAATATTAGTCTTTGAAAAAAGATATTAGTTGGGGAAGTGAGGACTGCGATTGAAGAGCACCGTCTTGGCCAAAGCTCGAGCTTACGAGTCAACGACTTTCGGACTGCGAGGAGAATGACTTTGCGCGCACATAGCAAACTGTGCTTGGTCACGCGACGATACGTGAATATTAAAGCAGAACTATCTCCCCCCCCCCCCCCCTTCTCCTTTCAGCTGCTCTCTCTTGCACTATTCTGCCGGAGAGAACTGTATTCTAATCTGTGGCTGGACTTTGGGATAACTTGAAATCACCACCGATAGACACCACGTGTTCGGCGTATCGAAAGAGAAGAGCTCTTTATTCTTTATTATGGTCACGTGTTGAGGAAGAAGACTACTATCGATAGTGTAAACGTAAGCCGTGCCATCCGCTTCAGGAGAAAAGTTGGTTTTCCCATGTGACGCTTCCCAAGTGCACGTGTTTCTATGTGGCCTTCATATAAACAAGCCTGTACTCACAGATCGAAAGGACATTAACGGCCGCTCACAAGAAACGGCGTTCGGCCATCGAGGCCGGATCCTAGACTAGAGGAATAGTTGGGGGATTCCTGAGGAGGATCGGAGAAGGAGGGTCCGAAGGGTAGTGGGAAAAGCGTGGGATGCGACATGTGAAGGTCGCAGAACGGCCGAAAATCCATAACCATCCCCATTAGGTTTGGCGGGTGTCGCGCTTGCGCCGCCACTCTCTGCCTCGCTCCACCGAAGAAAGGAGGACTAATGCTCCGTTCTCGTTACCACATCTTTTTCGACTATTAGCAGACCTGCTACCTGTCTCTTCGGCAGAGTTACGTCCCACGCACGAACTAACCACGTGTCCATCCACAGATTGCTCCCCGAATTTCTTCTATCTTCCCTCTTTTTCTCCCCCAACCAACTGCACGAAACTCCAGCGAATATGTACTTGGTCGAGCGACGCAATTCGCTCTGACACGTAATCTTAAGTTGGACACTCGATCGCCAGCTTCGAAAACACTCGTTGAAAGTTCCTTCGAAGAAGAAGTGTTTTGGGCAAAAGGTGGGGGGTGGGTGCGTTATCGAGTTAACGCGAGTGTACTAGGCGTTCTCTTGATTATTGAAATGAGCCGGCAGCCTTAATTACATTCTCGAGCAAGACATTCCTGGTGTCGGTCGGGGCGGCTGCGCCGCTGATTCCTCTTGTAATTAATTATTTGCAAATGATCACACGCCGCGCCGCCGGCCTAGATCAGTACGCGCGCGCGGTACATCTCGGTGATCCCATTAGGCCAGCCAACAGCTTTAATTAACTAATATCGTATTGATTTTCGTTGCGAGCCAGCGAATCCTCCCCTTTTTCATTGCGCTCGCTGTCGAACGGATCTCTCTTCGCACTCGTCTTATTCCGGTGCTAGCATTATATCGTACTATGTATGTACTATCCGGTATATGTGTAGCATGTACTTGGGATGGGAATATAGCGGGATCCACCCGAGCCTAACAAATCCCGGCCCCGGAACGCAATACACAATATCGCCGGGCGATAATACTCGCTGCTGCCCCACTTGTAAAACCGAGTGCTTGCTACCAGTATATCGACGCGCGTACAATGTAATCGCGAGCATTCGTCGGCAAGCTATCATTAACCCAAATAAACGATCGGTGCGCACATATTATTTGCATGCGAGACTATCTGCGGTGGAGAGGGTGAGAGGGGGAGAGAGAAATTGAAAGAGAGGACATTGCAGAGCACCGAGAAAACGTTGATGAGTAAGGGTTGCGTTCACTCACCGATTCAGGAGGCAGCGACAGGAACGAGTAGTAGTTCCATGTCCCTCGGCGCTCTTGATCTCGCTGCAACAAAGAAATCAAGGCGAAACAATATAATTAACGAGCTCCTCCAGCAGTTCCCGGAAGGTTATGCTGAAATCGCATAATCGCAGTTGGGGCGAGAGTGGGGAGAAGGGTGAGAGCAATGAACGAATGGCTCGTTGTCTGCTGGTTCGTTAGCGATATGGGACTTGCTCTCGGCATGGAGGAGCGCGGAGGGAGGAGGGTTAGTAGACGACGCAGCATGATGCCTATGGAAGGAAGGAAAGCTCACGGAGAAGAGTGCTCTCGAGGACGATCACCCTTCATCGAGAAGCGAGGCGACGCTATCGGAGAGCAAGAGACCCGTTTGTTTCGTCCGACGGCCCTTCCTTTCTGGAAGGAGCTCCAGGATCCCGATCATCCCTTGCCATTCCATCTGGCATGAGAAAGAGAGATAGAGAGGCGGGAGGGATGTTGTTTTCGCGAGCGCGGTTTTCTTCGCTCGTCAGTGGGGTAGCTAGTACTCCATGGGGAGACAAGTGGTTCGAGAGAGCCCTTTCCTTTCCCCGTCTATGGGAGGAAGCTGCTCGCCCTCTCTCACTCTACCTCCAGTCACAGAGGAGCGACGTACACTGGCTCTGCCTGCTCGTCTCTCCTTGTCCGAAGGAAGGCCGATGCATCCTCTAATTGAAAGCGACATCCCCGTTCCCAGTGTTCGCACCACTCGCCCCCGGAAACACTAGCGACGGCCAACCTGGTGACGAGGGTGCGTCGAAGGCTGCGTGTCGCCGCGTCGTGCTGCGTCGGGACCTCGCATTGGGACTCTCCCCGGCACCCGGCACCCGGCACACGCCTTCCTTCCAAATATTAACGATTACGCACACTCTCGCCGCACCTTTCGCACGTGATCGTGCTTCAATCCCCGAGTGTTGGCATTGGAGGGACGTGCATCGAGTGATGAAGGAACGCGTGACTCAGCTATGTCGATATGATCCAGTCAAAAATGTACTTCGCCTGGGTTCTGCACTTTTTACTGATTGACTCGTTACCGGGAGCGAAGCTGATCTTTTGCATTAAAGAAGCCGACTGCCATCTTGGGACAGGACACAATTATGCATTCAGAGGGTAATGTCGGCATAACTGACTCATCTGCGCCCGCTCGGCTGAATATCGGATGGCTTGGGACAAGGGACACACACGCACAGAGTTGGGGGGGGGGGGGGGGGGGGGGAGTGGGACGACGATATTGGTGCGGTCAGGCCGGCGCGTCGGGCGAGAAGCGAACATCGGCTTTAACCCGTTATCGAGCGTGTATGGATTAACCGCATAAACGACGCTACTCTCCCGATAAGATGACGCGCTGTCGCCGACAATTACGCGCCGCCTGCAACGAGGATCATTTCCTCGAACGCGGGCTAATGGGCAACAATGTTTCGAGCCGGCGGCGGCGGCGGCGGCGGCGGCGAGAGAATGCTCCTATCGCATTTCCTGCAGACGCGCGCGCACCCAGCAGCTACTTAAGCAGGAGAGTGCATCCTGTGCACCATTCTACCTCTCGATGACAATGTGGCACGTAACGAGGATTTCGCAGCTTTTATTAGCCCTCCCTATAAAAGCAGTGACATCGATCCCAAGTGAAAAGGGGGATGAGCTTTGGGCCAAACATTAGCAAGCAGCTTTTCCGGAAGAGCGCGTGAACGCAAAGAGTGGGGCAAAATTTCATCAAACGCGGTGCGAGAGAGGAGCTCGAAATTCCAGACGGCACTGCGCCCTAATAAACACCGAAAAGCAGCGCATCATCCGCACCGCATTCCCCGCCAGCATTTTCCACCCGACTTTTCTCGCGTCCCGGAAAAACCGGCAGGGTTCGCGGCCCTCTCCATTTCGGAAGCCGCCACCACTCTAATCAAGCTGCACTCCCTGAAATCCCTAGAATGCATGGAACACTATCCACCCACTGCTGCACAACTTTGTCCAAGCAGCAAGCTTCCCTTTGCTGCAAATTCCCGCCCAGTAAGGTACTGGCAGGCTATTAATTTCACTGCTACTATTTCTAATATAAGAAATTCCAAAGTCCCGAGGCTATAATAGCGTCTGATAAAAGTTTGATGTAAAAAGTGGCGGGGGATGTGCAGGGCGCATAATGTAGGATCGCGATTGAGGTAAGTTTGGGCCGAAGAGCTATTAGATTTGCATAGGATATGATCGGGCAAGCGGGGTCACGTGGGATAAAGTGGGTGGGCGGAGGCGTTGGCAACAAAAATCCTATAAAAGCGTTGGGGGCCTTGGCGATTACCCCCCTGAAAAAGCTCGAGCGACTGATATGAGCTAGGCTGACAGATATTTAAATATGGATAACCAAGCCCCTCCAGAGGTTCAACCCCTTCGCCCCTAGACGCAAATAGATCGAGCTCTCCGAACACTCTGGCACATTAAGGTAAAATTAAAAATCTGGATAATTCGACTCAGCATCCCAAAGATCGATGACTACCCGCTCTTTCATCTTCGCCTCTCCATTCCTAACCACCGGAGGGACTGACTTTCAGTCGTTGCCTCCTCGTTTACTTTCCACTTTTCTCGTGGATGTTTCGGATTTCAGGTCGGTGAATTGTACTCTGGCCGAGCTTTTACTCGACCTTTTACTGAGATTGCGAGCAGGTGAGACTTTTCCCTACTGTATTTTTTTTTATATATACGGCGCACCAATTAATTCAGCTTTTCCGAGAGTGGGGCTGATCCTTCTCGACATCCAAGTGCACACTCCGCTGCCAGGAGATGAATAAATGAGTAGAATTGGTGAAGGGTGGTCGATCCTGCAGGGACACGAGCTCAGAGGGGAAGGCAACATTCGAGAGTTCAGAGAGGACGAATGTCCAAGATTCACGCGGCAATAAAAACTGAGCACGACTGGGATAAGACGGAATGGTCCACTTATCTTTATCCCGACATTAACACCTGTCCGCTTAACCTTTGGCTAACGCTGAGCATCGAGCCGAGAGTTATCTCGGCACTGTTTCCCACCGCGAAACTTATCCGATACTTCCAGCAGGCCAATGTAAAACATAGTTTTTCAATTGAAACTTCCGCCGTCAGTATTATCACGGCCCGGAAAATGAAATTCTAAATGGCAAGATAGTCCAGTAGCGTTAAACAGAAGCTTATGCCTGTTAAGGAAGAGCGACAGGTAATTCTACCGAACCTGATTAAATTTTAATGAGGTTACTTTTACCGCTGACCGATCCTTCCAGCAAGTAAATAAAACTCCCGCGTTTTCCCGTGGAAACTTGGGAGCCGCAGGATGACACAGCCAAGTTTTCTGGCGGGCGGTGGTGGTGTGACACGCGCGAAGAATTTCCAATCGATCGGCCCTCGATATTAGCAATTCCGATGGGAAGCAACTGCGGCCCGATGCCGCCTCGTTCCCTAAACCAAGCGATTTCGCCGAATAACTTCGCCTTTTGAATAATAACGAATGCTCCGCGAGATTTACTTCTTTCTGAGAAAGCTATCGATGAAGTTCGATCTTGAGATTACACATATAGAAAGGGGAGAGAGAAAAGACAAGAAAAGTGGGAAGGGAAGGGAAGGGAGAAGTCGCGAGCATTGGTGAGACAGCGGGAGCAGCGACCGTGAAAATCTTATGGGAAGTTTGGTGGCGTGGCTCGAATCTCTAAGCAGCGATGCGCGAAAGTCGGGCCGGCAGCGTCTGCTGCTAAATTTAATAGGCGAAACCTGACGGAAAATGTCCCGTGCCGGGAGATAAAGCTCGCTGAAAGCACGAATGCTCCCCGAGGATCATGTGAAGGCGCCTGATGCTGGCAGGGAGTAACCCAAGTAAGAAGAAAAGTCTTCCTCGCTTTTCCTGCCACCCCAGCCATTCTTACCCTCGTCTCTTTTCCTGGATAATGCGAGACTTCATCGAGTTAGAAAAGGATAAACCTCTCTTGATTTATTCACCAGCGCTCGAGTGAGCTGCCTCACTCACTCAATGCCGAATTCACTAATTCCCTTTCATGATGGCAGCGGACGCCAGCTGATAAACAAGAAAACATAGGGATTCCAACGCATTCCGCCACTACTGGTTTCTCTGAAGAGGAAAGTCGTCGCTTTATTTTTATCGGCTCCATTATTTTTATCTGTCGTGGACAGCGGCCTTCTGAGCAAAGCTGCGAATAATCCCGAGGTACCAACCAACACAGCCTGTGCGAACTGTGTATTTATACGCATATCAGTGCCGAGGGATATCAAACGTCGGAACTACTGGCTAGAGTTCTGACTGGAACTGTTCCTAATCCCTTTATGAGAGTAAAGTTGAATTAGAGTTGGGGCACTAGTGGCCGATTCAAGTGGCCCAAGTGGAGGGCCAGTTTTTCTTTATCCAACTGCCTAATAACGTTTTGTCTCGGAGGCAGGAAGGGAAAAGGTTGGTGATCGTAGTGGGTACGCGGTGGGAAATTGGCTGGTCCCTCGGCTCGCAATAAACTATACACGCCGGGCATTATTCTTTCACGGGAGGTGGCGCGCAAGTGGCCACTCTTGGCGACGTTAAATTAAAGATAAAAGAAAAGGGGGCCATCGGATAGTAACTCGCGTCTTGAGCATCACAGTAGCCGCGGAGAAATTTCTTGGCCCCAAACCCCCCACAAACTCTGTCTACTATCGGCAGAAGCGTCGATACACAGAGGACTCGAAAGATAGGATCCAGTCTCCTGGAAGTATGTTATTTCCGGGACTAAAAAGGTCGCGGAAAAAGTTGCGTACCAGCAAGAATAAGTCGAAAAGAGTTCCGTGCGATTCAGAGCCGAGATCCGCAATATCGGATTATCGGAGTGAGGAGGAGCGAAATAAAAAAATGAGTGCTTGCCACACTTTCGCTTGGAGGTTTTCCAAAGCGTCTCGGTTTGGATGATCTGGCCAATAGGGCTAGGCTAATAAGCAGAGATCAGTGGAGAGGCTGGTGTGCGCCTATAGGTAGAGAGGGGGGGGGGGGGGGTATCTTTCGATCGACACCGGGATTCCATTACACAGCCATTAGCCTCCATAATTCCAATTAGCTGTAGGCGATCTCAAGCCCGTCGCACATAGTTCCTGCCACGCTCGAGAAGGATGAGCTAATCTCAAGGCAATGTGATTAACATGGGACTCTAGGCCGAAAATAAGGTGCGAGTCACTCGCAGCAAGTTTGCCCAACCGAGAAATCGTCGCTCTAGCTAACTCTCGAATTAAAGAGTAGTCTTTAATAATCAAACTGACCAAGCTGAGCCATTGGCAAAGAGGAAAGGGGGACTTCTATCGAGGAATACAAGCTGGACCGATCGAGCCAAGAATTATACTTTGGCATGTGCGATCGGCGGGCCGCCAGGCAATTCCCGATACGAGCTACCTCCAAGACCCCTTGGAGCCTTCGAGGTTCCTCCATTCCAATCCGATTCCACACCACCACTCCCTCCCCATCCATCTCTCTGCTATCATCGAGAATCCTGCGGCTAGCTCCAAAGAATTTTCGACGGGATATCTATGAATGTCGAACCTCCTCCACACAAGGTCCGAGGATGAATGAGCACAGAAAGGACTGAGGCGTGCCTCGGCTTACAGGGAAAGTCGCCAATGGAAAAGTGGAGGTAGCGATCGCAGTGGAAAAAGTGTGGGTGCGTAGTGAAGGGAAGCGCACGAGGGCTGCCAATGTGGCAGAGGTATCTAGCGCCGGCCGGCGCGGCGGCAGCGGCCGGTGTGTAGAAAGCTTGCCGAGGGTGGCGTTTGCACGGCCGGTTGAAAGGGGAGCCAGCCGAAGGGTGGACGCGGCGGGGGTGAGGTGGTTGAAAGCGGGAAACGAGGGTGAGCGAGCGGGGACGAGGGTGAAGGCGAGGGTGGCGTGTTGGCGGCGGCGGCGGCGGCTAGAGGGGTGAAAGCGGTGGATGACGTTGTCCGGGGTGCAGGGAGGGAAGGGAAATCGCAACGACGATCAATACTTCGCCACGCCTCGCGCCACCAGCCATCCACCGCCAGAGCGAAACTTGACTTTTCCGACTGCCGCCAAGTATATTTCGCAAATCGAATCCCGCCACGATCATGATCAATCGATAACCCGGACACCAACCCCACCTTCTATTTCGATTCCTCAATAATTAGAGTGGCAATATGCGTTCGACCAACAAACGACGGGGGAGAGTGGATTATCTACGCTTAATAAGTCGGCATTCCGGAGCGCAACTTCCCGGCGATCCTCGAGACGCCGGCGTCCCTCGGAAACTTCGATAGCCGCCCTCGAAAGTGGGCTGCTTCCCGAGGAATTTGAAAAACTCCCTTGGAAGTGATGGGCTGCTGTCGTTGATTAAGAGGCGAGGTAAAAACACGCAAGGATCATTTGTTAGAGGGGTGGGGAAAAGTAAGTGCGCCCGGACTAGCCGGCTGCATAGGCCAACGCCAGGAAGTGGCCGGCTACACGTGACCCCATTCCACGGGGTCACGATACCTCGAGGTGGCAGCACGCTACGATTAAAGAAAGCGGGTACAAACCTCCGCTAACATTAGTATTACTTTTCTGCCGGTTCAAACCAAAATCTATACAACCACTCCATCAGAATTGTTCGCATGGATTGGCGAATGTGAGTTGACCTTAATCTTCAGTAGCGGAACTTCGTCAAGTAAAAAATGCATGTCCCCGAAAACTCGATGAAAAAAACCATGCATGTATTATCAAAGAGCTTGATAAAGAACCTGTTCCATTTGATGGTTAGTTGATGGATAATTGGAGATGAAAATGGATGAGGACGCTGATGGAGGTTCGAATAGGTCCAGATAATGGCGTAGCTACAACTACCCTTCTGGAATTGATGCTCAGATGGGCACGCTGTAAACAGGTATTAGGCTAGTCTTAACACCATTGCAAATGAGGCTGCTCGAGCATCGGCTACTGACAAGATCGACAGGATCGATAGACGGAGTCGAATCGGTGGACTGTCCGAAGAGGGCAGACAAGCATGCGGGCAGCCAGCCAAACCGGCAGATATTAATTAATCCGAGAACGATAGCCCGACGTACTCAGGCATCCTCATTTCCCCGAAAGGCGCAACGGGTTAATCGGAAATAGCGAGACTACCGCTCGCCACTCTTCAAACAGAGTCCGAGAGCAGAAAGCCATAGGCAGAGAGAATTTTCCCAGGCACACTCGCCTCCGGGGAAAAATAATGTTTCGTGAAAACATTAGTACAACTCTCTCTGGTAGAAGTGCGGCGTTTCCATGGCGGGAGGTCGGTGACCCGAGTCGCATCGAGAGCGACCAGAGCATCCAAGTGCGGGGAGGACGAGTCAGTGATTTAGTGAAATTGAAAGTCGATATATCGTCTGGTAATAGTCAAATGCCAGCGGGACTTGGATAAATCAGAATGGCGCAGGTGCGACACGACCAACGAGTCTTCCAGATCGACGTAACGCGCGCACTAAATTAAGGTCAGAGCCAAGAGGGCCGAGATACCGCGCGGACTGCAGCCGATATGCAAATCATATTTCCCCATTCGTTCGACTATGGGCTCTGCCGGCTGAGTTCATGGCCGATTGCTAATCGCTCGGAGGCACAACGTGCTCGATACCAAAAAAAATCCTATCCGATCCATACACATCCAACGATAAAAGAAAATTCGTGACATAAACTTACTCTCTCAAGGTATTTGCGAAACAAGGTGTACGAAGAATAAGGGACGCTCCATGCTCCTAGGAAATGTTGTGCGCTGTCACATAAGGTAAATGCGATTTTCTCGACAAGCTTCGCATGGTTTAGTGTGAGGCGCGAGAGGATGAAGGTAGCTTTTTAAATATGTTGCGGGTGGAATAAGCAGAACACGGGGGAAAAATGGCTTTGGGCATCGGGCTCAGCTTTGGCCGGTGGCCCCATCGATTTTCCCATATAAACGGAGGCCCGCTTATATGGCCAGAGGCCTTCACATGGCCTGCGCCGCATCCACCGAGCCAAGCACGTGCTACGACTTCGAGAAAGTACACCACACTCACTTCATCCTACCAAGCAATTTCTCCCAATATAAACTATTTTCTTCCCAATCACTGAATACTATGTAGAAGAAGGTTGCGTCCAATGGCTTCTACTTCCAGGCTTACCCGAAACATTCCTTCTTAACCTTTGGCTTTCGGCCCTATCCTATCACCGCTTTCAACCTTCTTCATATTACTTTCACTAGGGTTACCTTTCCTATATTGGCCGCAACGGGTTAAATCGTAAATGTAATCCACTCTACTGCTAAGAGTGGCGAGCAGCGCAACGCAGCGCCAGTGTGCAAGTATTTCAAGTCTGTTGACATTCGAGAGTCAATGCTTTATCGGGATGGTCGCCCGAGCGCGTATCAGTCTGACGCGTAAAAATACCGAGGTGCATAAACAGACTCTCTATTTAAGCATGGTAGGAAGGTAGTGATCGAGCGATCAGATATATCGTGCGAATGACAAGTTCGCCAGGAGCAAAAGGAGCTCGAGGCCAGAAAACGGCGAGACGTTCCCCTTGACCGTGGCTCTGAAAATAAGCTATAAATTGGTGAGGGATCCGGCTCGAGCACCATCCGCCCGAAAGATCGGTGGTCGTGAACAAGTGGCTGACACGAAAATAACGTGTGCTGCGATACACTCCCGCCTCCACCGCCAACTGCCAGACCAGTTACCAACAGGAAAAGGCAAAGCTCGCAGCCGAATGCCAATCGACCAGATGATACTTGGGAAAACTGGCTGGGTAAAGTGAGAGGAGAGAGAGAGAGGAGGAAAGAGACAAGGTTGGGAGCAGTTGGGAGTGTGGCGCACGCCAGTACTCGGCAGGCAAAATGGGTGCGTGTGAGCAAGAGCCACGGGGCAACCAGCGCTCTTGGAGGTTAACCTGTCATTCGGTGAAGACCGAAGCAGGTTGGGGGAAGGGTATGCGGGCGCAAGATGGAGAAAAAGGGCACATTATATAATTTGGCAGACTTACCTCGTTGCGTGGAGGTAGTCCTGCTAGCCGGGCACGCCACTTGGACTGGGCTTTTGCTGGGTTGAGCGTAGACCAGCGGAGATTGAGCTCGTAGAGTGAGCAGGAGCGCGGGCGAAGCGCTCGACTGGGTGAAACGTCAAAATCTATCACGAAAACATGATCGGGGAACTTTGCAGGAAGAGAGGAGCGAGCCCACTCTCGTAGCACCAACACTCGATGACGTCATTCCATCAGCAGCAACATGGAGCCCGAAACGATGGGACGCGGTGGCGGACTCGCCTTCTGTCTTCTTCTTTCCTTCGATTCCCAAACCCTCGTCTCGCCCACTACTCCCTCTCTCCTGCTTCTCCTGCTTCTCCCTCTGCTATTTCGACTATTGCCGTATCCTTCTCCCTCAGTCACTCTTTCTCGCTGGCTCCCTCTCTCACCGAGATAGCTGCGCTCTCTTTCACGCGATCCGTACGTCGCGCAATCTCCGAATGAGCGGGCAGGCAGTCCAGGCCAGTCTGTGTCGGGATAACCTCCGGGAGCCGAGTGTCAAAGCCGAGGGCTCCTACTCTCTCTCTTCTATCTGCTGGTCCGTTCGAGCTGCCGCTCTCCCGGCAGCAACTCGCACCTCCAACTCTACCTTCTCTGCTAGTTGGCTGGTCGCGCTCTCCTTTTTCCACGTGATTCCTGGAGCTAGGATGGGATAGAGGGCACGCGCACCACCAGCACCGATCTTTCTCAGTGTTCCGACTACCACAAGATTTGGGATTCTTGATGGAAGCGGCCAAGGAACAGGTTCGCTAGTTGATGCAGTGTCCTACCGGCGGACCCGGAACCCACCGGAGCCGAGCCCACTCGAGCGAGCGATACGCCACACTCACGTAACCTCACTCCTCAACACCCGCCGCGATATTCCGATCGAAACTGAACTGCCACTGAGCCGCTATTCCCCCCTTTCGTCCCCCTTCTTACCTCGCGACGGCTCCTTCCTCTCTCTCTCTCTTGCACCCCTTCTGTGCCAACCTGCCAATTGCCACCCTCTCACTGGCCCCCACCCGCACCCGCCGCCGCACTCCGACCCACTGCGCGCTCTCTCGACGCCGGCTGGTACTTATATTCTCGAGCCAAGCCGAATTCAGCCGACTACCCCCGAACTCACCATATCATCTTTTTCTTTTATTGCACTTATTTTGCCGACGTTTTTTCTGAAATTTTTGCATAGTAAACCGTCGCGTCGCCAGCATGTAAGAAGAGTAACACTATAATCGGTCCTCGGCTCTAATTCGACTATCTTGTGTCATTGAGTAAGTGCGCATGACGGACCGTATGAATTACGTACGTACATACGTACTCTTGATGACTGCTCTCCACTGTAATGACTTCTTTTTGAAGGATTGCAATAGTGGATCTTGTAAGGTTGCTAGTATTTAGTGGGTGACTGGCAATTAGTGTGAATCGAATGTGATTGCAGAGGGGAGAGAAAATGCCTGCCTCTCCGTACGTATCACGGGTGAATCAGATCGATGCGGCCCAATTGGACCAAGAGATATACAATGTACTGAAGAGTCAGGTGAGCGAGATCACCAAGTACCAGCCAGTGGGAAAAGTGGACAAGTGGCAGCCGGAGATCGATGCACTCCTCAAGCTTCTGATATGGAACTTTTCGTTGCGCAATGGAAACTCGACCTTTGGCCAGGAGCTGCTCAATTTGCATTACGCTAACATCGGCAAGACAAAGTCTGCATTTTACGTTCTGCTGAGCGTGCTGCCTGGTTATTTGCGCGACAAATTGGCCGATCACAGATTCTCCTCCGATCGAGCATACATGCATCATATAAAATCGATCATCGACAAGATCGCTAGTTTCGTGAAGGTGATGGAGCTGGTGAACATCCTGATGTTCCTGAATCGGGGAAGACAGCCGCAGGTGGTGGAGAGGCTGGTAGGGATTTCGAGCTCGACTATCAAGACCCATCAGCCCCGAAACATTGGCTACAGCTACATGACAAGAGAACTCCTCTGGCACGGCCTGGTTGAACTGTTCACCGTCGGTCTGCCGTTGATAAACTTCCACTACTTGAAGCAGCTGACCAAGAGGATGTTCCAGAGCGGGAAGGGAGCCGGCACGCAAAGATCTCAGCCAGTAATGAGTTCGGCGACGAGATGCGCTTACTGCAATGAGACTCCAATTCTGCCGGCGCACGCGGGATGCGAGCACCTCTTCTGCTACTATTGTTTGAAGGCTCATTTTGTCGCGATGAATGCTTTCCAGTGCCCGGAGTGCGCCACCGAGCTGCACGCTTCAGACATGCAGGATTACCTGGCAATGCCTGGATAGGCGAAAATCCGGGGGAAATCATTCCATTACTTGCAGGAGGCGCGAACCTTGCTTCACTTCCTACCTCTGTAATCGCATTAGAGAATAACATGGATATTTTATTAAAAAATAGCAATACAAAATCTTCTTTATTTCCTTTCGATATAATAACATTTTCGAGTTTCTCGGTGAGAAAACGGTTGGCGTTCCCTTCGAAACGAACGACAGTGTAGATCAATATGATATACGTTATTTAGTTGTAGCGGAATATTAGATTTAACCGTATAAAAATATCATGCTGCTATTACTCGTAAAACGTTTTAGCCCCTTCGTATATGCGCGGCCCTTCGCTCGATCATGCAATGACATTCGTTGATTCGACCAGTTGATCGTTAAGTGGGGCACCGTGCTGGCTGAAATCAGCGAGCAATTGGGAGCCCTAATCGTATTGTCCTTCGATGATTCGAATTGCGATGTCGTTGGAATGTTATGTACACAGAGAACATGTATCATCACGCGAGCGACTGGAGCGCGTGGCGACGAATTCGCTGATTCGTCGATCAATCATCGCGATGACCGTACGCATCTACGAAGAGTCAGCATGCACTCGGCACAGCCCCTTCCCTCTCTAATACTAAATTCCATTAACTAATCCCAACAGCCTGGTGAGAGCCTTCTCGGCCGAACACTAACGGAAGGCCACCAGTGATACAACTCTATCTCGAATCACACACGTATCGAACACATCCACATCATATTCCAGTCGAAATTAGAGAAAGGCGACTCGCTTCTCTAGAGGGTGACCAACCAGAGAACCCGATGCGGTACCGGCGAATTCCCACTGGCATCAGTAGCCGCGATTCGGAAACATCGTCCGGAAGACGCGCGCCGTTGGCGCAGTCAAAACAGATTCTACCGTCGATTCGATGTCGTCATCTAATCTGTGTGAAGGCGTACGAACCATTTCATTTGCCCCGAGACAAAAGAAAAAGGATGGAGGAAAGGTATGCGCCCGAGTATTCCGTTGAAAGGATCGCTATCTGCACACCCTCTCCCCCTCTCACTCACTGGCATAACTTCATTTCTCCTTGAGATAAAATGGAGAATGAAGGCAGAGGAAGAGAGTGGCTTGATGTCAGCATTCTAGATGTACCAGGGATTCGATGGTACGCAGGGTCTCCGAGCGATCGGAAGTATGAACAACTCGCAATATCTCGCTTGGTGTCCACTGCACTGGATCATGCGGGTACCCAGTGCATTGCGTCCACTCACGGCTTTCTAATCCTAATTTCCGTATGAGCTAGGTTTATTCGCTAGATCGCGCAGTAGTATACATTAGATAGGAACATCGAGGGCCTTCGGAACAAGGACATACAGTATTTATCTAGGAGAACTCTCTCGGAGGTTCTAACCACTGCGCTGCCGGATATGTATCGTATTTCGCGAGGTGCCCCCGTCGCCGCGCTCGATCGAGCAGTCGTCGATTATCTTACTTATCTATCTAGAAGATGCGTAGAGAAAGGATAGCATGCTGTTTGGTATCGGAGCGCGTTTGGAAAAGCCCGATCGAATAAGGCTGGTGACGTTTTCAACGTCGCCGGCAAGCTATCGGCTATGCTCAGCCATTCCTGCTTCCTCGGTAGCGGTAGCGCACTTGAACTGGTTGCTGGTCTTAGCGGAGAGCAGTTGCGAGAACTAGGCAGCGGCAATGGTTAGATCACTCGCTTAACACCGCTTTCACTTTCGAAAACAAAAACAATGATCCACTGCTTTCAGTCTACCGTGACTACCGTGCTCCGATCGTTCTGGCGAGCGGACACTGGCAAATCCATTCGAGCGGCTTTCGATTTGGCAGTGGAGGACCATCATTAAACGAGAGGGTGGGAATGGTGAGAGTCGGTCGGTCCGAACAGACGGAATACAGCATGAGAACATAGAGGAAGGACAACAACTTCTTGGCTAATTATCCGAGAACTATACCGGTAGGTAAGGGCGTGCGCTCACTCGGCTCGCGACGCCCACTTGACAATAATTTATGCTTAAAAGAAGAGACTTCACAAGAACTTAGTCAAGAACTCTTAACAGTAAAACAGCTCGCAAAGCTTCGGCGATTCTTCTCAGATCGCAATTTGATAAATGAAACAAGCTGATCGAAATTCTGCGGAATAATCTACTAGTGATCCTGCAGTACAAGTACAAAACAGAATTTTAAAATGGCAATAATTTACATCGAGTTATCTGATCTTTCGTAAAATTGCTGCTGTGAATAACAGAGTGCGCTTTAACAGATATTATTAGCTATTGTTTCTCGGATTGTTTGGACGAGCACACATTTGTTTGGATAAAAACGGAAAGAGGGGAATGGAGTTCGGTGGAGGTCGATCGGGAATCATTGAATCACGCACGATTCATCGATTGATCCTTGATATCCAAGAGTTCCTTGGAAGAAGACAGCTCGCTCGTTGAACGATCGGTCGCGGTACGTCTCACCGGAAGTAGCACGGAGTTATATAACTTCGATAATAATTAACGTCCTCTGACCTTCGCTACGAATACAGCTCTTTTAGTTCGTTGCTCGACGTGCGTCCAGCGACCCTCGCGAGTGAATAATAAATACTTCGTTATCATATAAAACTCGGAAGAGCCACGGCTGCATGGAATCCAGCGCTGCTTGTGTTTGCCCTCCGACTGACAGGTCCGTTATTGGTTTCTAGTGTTTATACACACGTGTGTAACGAGAGACCATGCAGTGCGCGGCGATCCGAGCTTAGTCGTAATTAAATATTTTAGAATTGCTAGGGCTCGAAAAGCCACTGAACACACAGGACATCCCTCGCCCGTCGCGTCGAGCTCGGAAGCCTCGTTTCTCCGGTAAATCTATTACGATTCTCCATTTCTTCCCTCTACCACCCTCTCACCGGTGACTTCGACTTCTCCAATTAACGAACTCTTGGCCAACACATAGAGACACACGATACAAAAGAATTCGAACGATACTCCCTGGCGCCTATCACACGCAAAAGCCAATCTTCCGCCGACTGGAAGCCCCAGCGTGAGGGTAAGCGCCGTTCGTATCTACCGGAAATCCCATGCAAAAACGGTAGATGGCCGGGGTACCGCTCGACTAGAGTAGAACCTCTAGTGTAACATAGAAAACCTCTACGAAACGAAACTAGCAACGATCATCTTATCATCTAAGGCACCTTCGGAGCGCGTGAAGCAGGGAGCGCGCGTGAAAAAAAAAGAAAAAGAAAAAAAGGGCTGCCAGCACTCCCTGGTCACCAAAAAAGAATGAGCGGATTATTCTTCCAATGCCTTCGTAATCGAAAACTAACGTACTAATGTACCCTTGATCCTATTGTCGAGCGATGCAGCAGGCATCGCTATTCTTCGGCTTGGTCTTCGTCCCCTCGTTGGGGGGACGCGTATGTTTAGCTTTAAGTACGATACGTCAGGGCAGCACGCGAAATTATCGCTCCCGTCGATTCTTGTGTCTTCGATCTCGCAAGATCGCGCGAGAGAGAGAGAAAGAGAGAAAGACGTGCTAAGGCCACGTCTGTCTTTTACCACTTACTATCCAGGCTGCACTTGCCAATCGACGAGGACGCCGATGCTGCGGTGGAAGTCGTCGCTTTGCGTTCCGCGCCAGGTGCAGCGCTCCCGCAGAATCGGGTGGAACGTTTGTTCATTTCTGCAACAGCGGTCAAGCCAACTGCTTAAGTTTCACCAGTGGGGCAACGGGTGGGAGGGGGGGAGAGAGGGAGAGAGCAAAGATTGCAGTCTGTTAATGGCTTTGCGAATGAATGTCAAGAGTCATAAACGGCTGGTAACGATTTCCCAATGGGCGAGTAGCGAACTGCGATGGTTAATGCGTTAACGTTTACATACCGGCAATTAGCAGCATTATTTTGCGCCTCGCGCCCCAAGCGTCTATGCCGATTTCGCAGAGATCCTTGTCCGTGAGCGAGGGGAAGGTGGACATATCCACCTCGTGAGATGTGAACAGGCCTGGCCAACAGAAGAGAACATTCGCTCAAGTGGACAGCCGCACAACTTTTTCTCCGCTCTCCGAACACTCTCAAGTTGGCATCCGCACGCGCGTTACACTAACTCGCGAGCTCTCTGTCTCTCGCGTGAGATCCTTTCCAATCAGAGAGTGTTTGTCGCGCGTTTTCTCGAAATCCGGCAAATATTTGAGATTCGAGACAAAGAGAGGGAAAGAGAGAGTAGGTAGAAGTGTGTTGGCGCGTGTGCAAGCCGACTTGTGTGCGCGCTAGAGAGAGACCAAGCGAAAGCAAAATATTCTGAAAGCATTAAGAGTCCAGTGTGTCCCCAAAAGAATCTACTCACGGATATACTTTTCCAAGCCGACGCTGGTTAGCATGCTTGCCAGGTCGTTGTAATGATTCGACGTGATTTTGTTCAGTTGGCTGCTCGGGGTGTGGTCCATATAATTCGAGGTCATGCCGATCTGACCAACGCGCTCTTTGCCAGATCCAAATCCGAAGTCCATCTCCCGGTTGAAAACGGATGTCGATGGGTCTTTCCATAAGTCGGATGGATGGGACGTCAAATCCTGCATCAACCAATTCCAATTGATATCTGGCGAGTTTCGATAATGGTCCATCCTCGAGAAGTCACTTACCTTGCTGAGATCACTCGTAGTTATGGGAAGAATACTTTGACTAAGGCCATAGCCTGACCAAGCGGAGGTCGGCATACGATAGTCATTCGAGTTTGGCTTGGACTGCATGGCTTTCGCTGCCAACATTTTCTTCTGTTCATAATCGAACGGCGTGAGATTCTGCCGCGCCGCCATCTCCAATGTTTTCTTCTCGCAGCCCGGCGCTCGTCGATCTGCTGCCGACAAATCGGACAACATGCTCGACAAATCTTTCCATGGAAAATAAACAAGAAATCGATCAATTGCACAATCCCGGCCAATCGCCAGACTATCGCATTAATGCTGGAATTTACCTAAGTTAGGAAGAGTCTCGGTAGGATTGACTGGAGAGACATTGCGGCTGATAGCCGGACTAGATAATGAACTGGAGACGCTGCTGAGCGAAGAGTAAGCTACGAAAAAACAAGCAAGGGGTCACGAACTTTGCCAGAGCATATTAAAGCAAAAGTAGCCTAAGGAAATACTGACCGCTGCCTTCTCTACTATCAGCGAGACTGCTGCCATTCAGTCCATGAATACCGTGAAACGCTGACGGTACGCTCGAGTGGTTCTGGCTAACACCGCTGGCAAAATTATGATTTTGCAGGCCGTGCGAATGCGGCATCGATCCATTGCCATGCATCATGTGCTGCGTAGTCAGCAAGTGATTAATGTGCGTGTAGGGATAAGACTGGGGGACAGGTAGGAGAGAGAACATGGAAGGTACGGGTGCCAAAGTCCAGTGCGGCGAGAGACCCATTGGATTCGGCGAATGGGGAACCGACGACACGCAGAACGGCGGATTCTGAGTGTTGACTGTCAGCATGTTCGAGAAGTTCTCCGATGTCCCGTTCGAGAGATTATTCGGATCTGCGTTCAATTCGATCGATTAGTCGTTGCGTAATCTCTATAATCGATTTATTAATAGTGGAGACTCACTGCTGCCGTTTGCTGCATTATTCCCCTGAAAAACACTGCTCGCATTGGGAATGTGGTAAGTTGGTGGGATCTCCGCGTGAACTCTCGGTTCCTCCAAGCCAAGCAGTTGTTTCCTCGCCTCGTAAATATTGCCAGCGTTACGCTCGATGCCCTTAATGATGATCGAGAGTGTACTCTGTTTGGGCTTGTGTCTCACGTTGATGAAGACGTCCAGAGACTGCATTAACTGGGAGATGTTCTCCGTGTCGACAGAGGACATCGAGTCCTCTGGCAGATCGAACATCAAGACCAAGGGGAGGGAGCCCTGGGTTAAATGGTGATAATTAAATCCAACTCTTGGAAGATCTATTACCAAGGAGGACCAATTTCACTCACCACTAGTTGCTGCCGAGCTAAATAAACGCTATGGATCGATCCGGTGATGGTAACATTGCTCTTCTTTAAGCTAGGAATGTTCGGATCACTCGCGTCCGGGAACATGATCTGGGTGCCGGTGCGCTGCATGATCATCTTCAAATTGTTACTCTGCTTGCCGAGAACGACGCTGTGATGCTGCGGCGAGATCTCCATCGACATTTGTACTTGAATCTGACTCTGGGCGAAAAGTTGAGGGAGACGCGTTAAATGATTTATTCGATGGGTGTCGCGTAGAGCTCGATCGGGGCTAACGGTACCCCTCGTTCATGCTAGCTGTTCATGTACTTACAGCTAAATTTTGGCACATATGGTGAATCAGTAGAACGGTCGCCTCCTTTACTTGAGAGACTTCCCATTCGCAGCCTTTTACCACAACCTGGGTTGCGTGTAATTTCGGTCGGGTACGGAACATCACTTGCACATTATATTTCTCTTGGATCATGACAACGTACGGCGAGGTGGAATCCGGGGCTGGTTGGGAGGATCCCATAATCGGCAGTTCAAAGGAGAAAATCAAAGGCGTCAAGTTCTGCAATGGGGAAAGATAGTTTGGCTATTGGAGTCGCAGCAGCTCATCTTCATCGGAGGACGGAAGATCGCAATCCTCTCGAGGAAAGCTTACCCTAACTCGAGCTCGAGCCCGCTCAACGCCCTCCATCTCGCCAGCAATCGAGACTTGATTGCTCTTCTCCTGATGATTGCTACGGTTGCTGTCGGGGAAATGGATGTGGCAGCCAGTCTCCTCCATGACCCGCCTGATGGTCAGACCTCCTTTCCCGATAATGTGCGAATGATCGGTGTAACTTACGTCGAGCTTCATTGTCACTCTATTGCTCTGCTGCAATACAGATGAAAAACGGTCTCCTTTAAGAGAAGCGCGCTAGCGGCTATTATAGTGTCATCCATTTCTTGGAATGCCAGATCAACTGATCACCCCCCGTCAACTTTCAAGGACGGCCAATGATTAGCACGTTCCATCGTCACCTTGGCGAAACATTCGAATCAGCGGGGGAGAAGTGGCACGTTCCATTTGCCGATATCGTGCCGCCGCCGACTTTGCCGGCGCGCTGCCGCGATCGATCAGTAACCAGATAGAAAAAAGAAGTCCGCCCTGCAAAAAGTGGCTTTGCCACGGTGGCGCGGAGATCGGAATGTAGCGAAGCGGTGCGAAGTGAAACAGAAGAAGAAAGAGGAAAGGGGAAAGTCGGCGGGGAAGAGAGAACGGAGAGCCGAAATAACGGTACGGAGCAATGTGATAGATTGGGAAGTGAGGAGAGGAGCGATCGAAAAGAGAGGCTCTCCGCAGGAACCAGCATGGAAAGAGGCAACGTTTGACGGAACGGTACACCAGCGGCTCTATCTCTCTGCTAGCCGATTCCTGAAACGGTCAGTCGTTTCGCTTTCTCGGCTGGGAATTCGCGAGGAGACGACCACGACAACGACAACGACGACGACGAGCAGACCGTATAAATAGAATGAGTTCTTCCTACGTGATTCGTCCCTCGGGCCAGTCGCTCTAGACTCTAGACTCTAGAGACTCTCGCTCGCCTTCCCTCTCTCAACATCCATCACGATGAATCCCGCTCACTCCTCCAGCCAGTTTGCCCGCTAATTAAAAGGAGCGCCCACCTCCAATGGATACAAGCACAATCTCTCGTAAGAGTAAGAGGGAAAGTTTTCCGGAAGTTCGATCTGTAAAGTCAGGTGAACCGGCAAGAACAACTGAAGCCCGGCATTTCGATGGCAGATAGTGTAGGCAAGGATCCGGTTCCTCTAGTCTAGTAAGTCTTTCCGTCACTTTCCTTCCTCCTTTCCTCCATAACTCTATATCCTCTAGATATCAAGGGAAAAAAGTCGTTCGATCAGCGAGGCATTCTCGCCATAGCTGATTCCGAGTGAAAGAAGCTTAAGCTGATACGTATGGATCGAGTGCGCCGGTTCTGCGCTCCAAAGAATCTAGTTCCTGCAGGTCGTACGGTTCCCTAAACTATTCCATGAATTAATTTGTCAATGATAATGGCCTGGAATATGCGAGGTGATGAGTTATTGGGGAGGCGATCGAGGGTCAGGTGTGGCAGAAAATGCGCGACTGGTTTGCTTATCGGTTGGTTGGATTATCGATGATAAGTGGATGGTGGGAGCGATATGCCGGTGGGCTACCGAAAGCGAGTCGAGCGAAACGATCGATCGGACAAGCCAAAAGTCGACTAGCCATCGACGAGGTCAGCGGTAATCTCGTTGCTCGATGGATGACGTAACGGCACGCGAGAGAGCGAAGCTCTCGCTCTCTAAATCGTCGGGCTGGGAGATGAGGCGAGGAGATCGGCCTTTGCTTATCATCCTCCCGCACGAGCACACGCGGCGGTTTCTCGATAAAACAAGCCTGAACGTGATTGACCTTGCATCGTCGTTCTCGTTGCGCTGATATCGATGCGCAGCTGGAGCTTTTTCGTTTATCCTACGCTACCAGAAAGAACTAGATGAATTTCTTACCTTGCTGTCGAGAACTTCCATTATCTTCTCCTTAGCGGTGCGCACGTCATCGGGTCGACCCGCGACCAGTATGTGCGGATCTGAAAGCAACACCAAACTACATTATGCAATGAGATCACTCGTCAAATGCACTTGGCACCTGGCTTGGTCACTGAATCCTTAATTTCTAATGCATTCCGCTCAACTGGTGCATAATACGCTCTAGTCCACCTTGATTTCTTATGCGCAAGAGCGAACGTCGCGAGGGACAAATATGTATTTTCCGACTGACGTTCTTACGGAGGGAAGGAAAACGTCAGCGTGCTTGGACGTAAGAGTTTGATGAGAGTGTGGTAGGTAAGTGAGAAAATGAGGGAAACGAAAGAGAAAGCCGTGGAGGGACTAGCGACATTTAAGTGATACGAGTGGAAAAGTGTCGGCCAGTAGAAAAAGCGAGGAAGTTGCATTGTCGGGATTTCATAATCCGAGCGTTGAAGGGAAAGCCGAGGATGAGTGTGGAAAGCGTGGCTGTTATCGATGACGGATTCGCGATTCGCGTAGTGGAGGGTGTTGCATCGCGTGGAATGTTCCCTTTCTCGCATCAGCAGGCAGATATCTTGGCAGCATGAGTCCTATCATTGTACGGATGCTGTAGGGTAGAAAGACGGTGAGCGGTCCAGCGAGCATTTAGCCAGGCTCGCCCAAGAATAGTCGCGATAGAGAGAAGAAAAGTAGTGCTAGTTGCTAAGAGGAGAGAAAAGTCCCCATCGGAGCGTACTCTCCACCCGATCTAGAAATAGCCGGCTGACTAGCCGAACAAATCGAGCGATTCAACGCTCCTTCTCGAGAGTTATCCTTATTCGCGCAGGACACCAACTCTAGCAGATGAAAGATGAAAGCACGCGAGCACCACTAGACCACCTAGCACCAGGTGCGTGACAATGTTTATGTCAACAAGGGGATTTATGCCAGACAACGCAATCGGCCCAAGCCGTTTTATTCGCTGCTGCATTTCTAGAGAGTTGCCATCGTCCCGTTGCGCTCTCTCGAGCATTTAGCCTCGACGAACTTTTCGGAGCCCGTTCTAGCAGTATGGAAATTGCATCGACAACCAATTCTTTTAACGATCGGCCACTTGTTACGTAAGATTACAAAGAGGGTATATTGCTAGGATTGGCCGATAATGGAAGGAGGATGGTTCGGTAACGCCGGCAACTCTCACGCACGTTCACTCGCTCGTTGACCTTCCGGAGCGATCGACACCTTGCATTTTCTATCTCGTAAAAGGCAACGACCGTCGCTCTTCCGCTGGCTCGGCTCGATTCCGCTGAACTTGACTCGAACGGGCTCCCCTTAACTCGACACCAACTCGCAACAGCCAATACCGCTATCTCTCTCTCTTTCTGCGCAGCCAGCTAAGGGAAAAATCCGCCTTTCCATCGAAACAAAGAGTGGCCTGGCAGGCCGCCGCGGCGTGTTACGTCGCTTTCTCGACGCGGTGACGCGATTTTTTCGACTTATCAGCAAGCATGTGCCGCGGCTTTACGGCAGCCAGGCAATAAAGAGATATTATGTGCGCCCGCTCCGACAACCATCCAGGAATTCGATTCGAGCGGCTAGTAGCTGAGCCTCCAATGATCGAAAAGAGAAGCAGGGATAAGCGGTGCCGATAAGCCAATATAATGATTCAGAGCGGGCTAGATTGATCTTCGAGCTCGAAATCCAACATTTCCTCTCAAGAGCTAGTGTCCGAAAGTGATCGATGCCGCCCACCACTGGAAGATTCGAGTAAACAGGAGCGAGCAGTTATTTTTGGCAACAAACTGGCCGGCACACTTCTCGAGTGCAGCTATTGACAGTGACGACAGTGATTTTCAGGCAATTCGGTGAACGACTTAAACAAACTCGGCTGCGAGCGATCGCAGAGTAATCCCTGAGAGATGATGCGCCCTAACACCCCCGAGTAAACTGCTCTTTCCCCGTTAATTATAGGTTTCCGAAACCCTTGGAGCGCGCTTGTCCTGCCTGTTTAGACGCGTCGAGAGAAGCTTTATCATCGGGAAAGGACAAGAGCGAAAGTGGAAGACCTTTTTCTCCAAGCCGGGAGAAACGAGCATGACCACTGCATTAAAGCCTAGTCATTCAATTCCCACTATCTCTTCACCGCAACCCGTTACTTTTATCATTTCTTTACTAATTCCCACCCATTTCACCCTACCAACTGCCAAATCGATCTTAGTGAATCGAGCGCCGATCGCTTCTTATCTCAAAAATAAGATAGAGCTTTGAATGAACCAATAATACGTCCGGAGATATCAATGTCGATTTGCAGATCATAGGGAGAGGTGACTAGGTGCATAGAAATTGGGGGTGCGGAGAGGATCGGTTTTCCTAGTGGTGTGGTTATTTATAGGAGGATCAGTGGCGTTGTGAGAGGCGCGCGATCGTTGGACGATTGAATTGTACGCAGCAGCGAGAAAGAGAGAGAGAGAGCATGCGGTGGTCGGCTTTGAGTGAAAAAGCCGGCGGCCACGAGCCGAGAGCGACACACGACAGAGAGAGAGAGAGAGAGAGAGAGAGAGAGAGAGAGAGAGAGAGAGAGAGAGAGAGAGAGAGGGGCAACAGCTGTTTGGGTCACGAGGAAGGGATGAATCACCGAAAAGTTTCCACTGCAAGTGAATCGGACGAGGTTCTAGCGGCGTATCTAGAGTGAAATGTCTGGCGCAGCCACCAAACAACGGAGCGCCGAGTAAATAAGAGTGGTGCGCGAGTGAAAGTGACAAGAGTTCCACTTGGATTTTGGAATATCTCAATCGGCTCGATGATAACAGGCATAGCGAAGTATCAGGGAAGCTCGAGAGCCCTGGCAATCCTCAAGAGCACCAACACGACAGATACCAGTCGAGACTCTCAGCCACTGTTTGCTCCCTCCTAAATCCTCGAGAGCACAACTGACCGATCCTCTCATTCCCAAGGCACGCTCCACTCCGCGAGATGCCAAACTCTTTCGCAATCACTTTCGATTAATGGCAACCTCCTAATTAATCTTCTATCTCGGGAGAAGTGGCTGCCTCGGGGACTCTTCCTTTAAGAATTCTCCGAGTACGAGGCACTCGCGGCTAGTCCGATAATACATGTGTCAGCCAAGGTGGAAAAGGAGCGAGTTCGAGGCAGGATCGAGGAATCCTTGAGTAGGCCAAATGGCATGACTCTTCTCCGAAAGAAGCGTCTGGCTCGGCCGGCCTCGAGCTCGCTCGGCGAGATTGCGGATAAGCCGGACAAATAGGAGAGCGGCAATTAGCAAGAGCCTGGCTCGGTAGGTGTATGAATATACATCGGGAGAGATAGGCGGGCAATGGGAGAAGAGGATATATAAGCGAGAGGCGCCAGAGGAGGAGAGTAGAGGAGAGGAGAAGAGGTGGAGGTAGGAGCGTAAATAGCTGGCAGAAGAAAATACAAGATACGTCAGCTGGTGACCCAAGGCGACGCGAGTGAGCGAGCGAGCGAGCGAGCGAGCGAGCGAGCGAGCTCTCCACGATTGACGTAATCGCGTGCCGCGTATATGTAACGAGGTACGTACGGTCGATAAACGATAAACACTCGAGGGCCGCTGTATACTCGGGCAGAATTTCCAAGCGTACGGTACCCGGTACCCGGTACCCGGTACCGCTCTCCGCCTCTAACCGCCTATACGGCAACTGCCTTCATAGCACCGATGTCTTCCGCGAAGGACACGCCGAGGAGTCGACGAACCTACGACACCTACGGCGCGTCCTCGCTCACTTCCACGCTACCTACATTTCCGCCTTCGCCTTCGCCTTCCGACGCTTTTCACGTATTACCTCCACCACCACACAACCACTACCTTCTTCCTCATACCATTTCTATTGCCAACCTTCTATGTACTTCGAGATTTCGAATCCTCCCGCCTCTTTCCCCATTACAACATTCTTGATGAATTTAGAATTTGATAACACTCACCCTTCTTCGACTTGGCTCCGATCTTGAGACGAGACGGCCACGTAACGAAGGTGTTTGTTTCCTCCATAACCTGGGAAAGAGCGAGAGAGCATTGTTATTGCGCGCAAAAGATGAATAATAGAGGAAATGGTCATTGGCCAAAGAAGAATAAGAAAACTAGCGGAGTGGCGTAGTTTAGAAATAGGAGATTCGCTGTTGAGATCGATAGTGATTGATTCGATATCACTGGGCATTACCACGGTCATTGTTCTCGACTGGTCCTGTTGATCTCGATCCTCGAGGCGGTTCGCTCGATTTTGATCGGATGTCTCTTGACGTTGCGGCCGACGAATATGCCGACGGGAGGAGGATGAGGTTGGGGGCAAGAGACGAGACACTTCTGTCACGATCACTACTAAAATTTCCTATGCTGGTGGGAGCGAGCGCGCGAGCGGCATGGCGAATTGGTGGCGATAACGATAAGGCGGGAGGCACTTTGCTCGGAGCGCAGGAAGCAAGGCGGTGCCAGGCCGAGGTGCGGATATTCCGAGTGCTCCGAGTGCTCCGAGTGCGCCGATTGCCAAGTCTCTGCTAATACTGCTCGAGGAAACAAGGCGCCGAGGTTCCAGCTCAGGTTCGACGTCCTGACGGACGGGGATGACGAGGCTAGTGACGAAAGTGGTGACGAGGGCGACGGTCAGCAGCCACGTATCGCTACCGGTAAAAGGAGACCCCACCGGCTCTGCTTTACTTTCACTGTCGCGACCACCGATACCCGCGGGACATCTCGCCGAGCTCGATCTTGTTCGACGAGCTCCACAGCCGCTCTGCTCCGCTCCGCTCCGCTCCGTTCCGTTCACTTTAGCCTCCTGACTCGCCGATTATGCTGCTCCGCGATCCCAGATCGACTCTCGATCACTTCGATCACTTCGATCTCCTCGATCAACTTCCACCGTCTCTCCTTTCACTCGATTCGACACACAGCCCAGAACTCCAATCCTCCTCCGCTGAACTTTAACACATCATCAACTGGAATACACGTCGACCGGGTGGAGCGCATTGACTGCCAAGAGAGAACGAGTGCCGGGTGAACGACACTGTGCCGTTAGTTGGTCGGGGTGAATGTTGGATTTTGCTGCTAGCAAACGGATTTAGCGTAGAACCGAGGAGGAAGGAGCTACATGCTCCGAGAACTAGCAAGGTATCAACTGTTTGGTGCTCGCACGATCTCCAAGAGCCTCGCTTGTCCCGTTTTGTTAGCACGGCGGAATCGCTGGCACGACTGACTGACTAAGAGCGGATAATATAACGGGTCGCCTCGGTGAACACCGCCTCCCACTCGTCACACCACCACCGCCACCACCGCCGTCGCCGTCGTCGTCGCCGTCGCCGACAACACTTTGCCTCTCTACTTCTGCCTCTTGGCTTCTGCCTCCGCACCGCTCCGCTCTCGCTGCCTTCCCGCTCCCTTTCTTCCACCTAGAACCCACCAGCCACCTCCCTCCTCCACGCCATACTTCGCCACTCGGCATCGGTATGTCCGTGTATTCCCATCAAGATCGAACCACCGATCGCCAGGGCATCAGGCGCACTGCCAATTTTCAAGAGCGAACCGGTGTACCCTCTTTACTCGGTGCGCCAGCTGAACCCTCGGCAGGCAGCCACCTGCGCTTTGCCCACCCTTCGACTCGCTCACAAATCTCCGCCAGAACAAAACACTCCTCCCTGGAACTGACCGATCCCTAATCCAGGAAAGAGTATTGCACTCATTGAACTTGCATAGTTAATTGCCCGTCAATTGGCTAGGGTCAGCCCACCTTTCTTCGAGAAGGAGGGCCTTTCGCCCCAAGGTGAATTCGGCGAAGGTACAACTATTATAGGAGGGATTCCTCTGAGAAAGGTCTACTAGAGTCTAGAGTCTAGAGTCTAGAGTCTAGACTGCTGCCGGGAATTTAGAGCGGCGGTGCATTTAACTCGGACAAGGATTCGCCGAGCGTCTCCCTCTTCTTCTTCTTGTCGAGCCCTGCCTGTTCTGCCTGTTGGCCACCTCGCCGGAAGAACGCACGTAGACGCACGCCTTTTGCCACGCGCTCGCAACTTAATTATCGAATTCGAGGCAAACAGGCTCGAAAAGTGTCGGGCCGCTCGTGCTAGTCGTGAAAAAGACTACGTAAATCGAGCGTTCGAATAAGCCTCCGTAAATATCGTGGCAAAATATTTGCTTAAACGCACGCACGCACGCGCTCTTCAGCAGAGGGTTGAAAGAATCAAGCCAAGCTCAGAAGGATTGCAAGCAGGTATATCTCTCTCAATTGCAACCTCCTTATTCCAGTTGATTTAACCTGCAGCTGCAGGGAAACCAGGACTTCCTCTAATCTCGAACCCCTCCTTAATCCATATCCCATTTTAATCTACTAGATACGTGGAACAATACCATTAAGATATCAATCAATTGAAGGAATCTGTTAATGCAAGTTTCCAGGTAGCTCAAATATTTTTGGGATCCGAGCAAATGCCTTGAAGGTCAGACGTCAATCAAATCAAGTTAGCGGAGATGATCGTGATTCGTATAGTTTAGCGATGACAATAAATAGAGGGGAGGGTCGAAATGGTGCTTGGCAATAGGATGGAAGATCTATAGATATAGGTGGGGCTATTAAACGGCGCAAAGCGAAGCCTTATCAGTGGCTCACGCGAGGAACAACTGTGGCCACCGGTTGACTGGCTAAAATTATACCAGCTCCAAATGACGCCTCCCTACTCCCATACTTTCGCGAGTCGGCGAGCGCCGTTATATTTTTAGGTATGCCACGATAGCGAGCAAGAGAAAAGGCCAGATAGCATGAAAATCTAGTGCGAGCGCCGCCGGGCGACCCGAATTCGCCGGTATTCTCGGGACTCGGGACTCCTCCGAGAGTAAACTCGCTCCACCGGGCTACTTTTACCTACGTTTTCGACGCCACGATAATCGACAGGTAGACGAACGCGCGTCACTCACTTCGCCGGCCAACGTGTTTTCCTCGGGATGTTCGTACGCTTATTCCATTTGCACTCGCTACCTGGATCCCAACTACTCCATTCAAATCCAACTCTTCAATTGGATCTTTAACCCATCGAGGTCCCGTCTAAGAAATAGCACTATTCCTCAAGGTAATAGGAAGGCGTTTTCACAGCGATACCGTTTGACAACTGAGAATCAAGGGACCAGTCCTTGTAGGCAGACTTGATACCCGAAGACAATTCATACGCACGAGTGAAACTTTATCAGAGACCAGCGAGGTTCAATAGAAAGCGACGCAAAGGACGAGGACACGGAGAGTCATTGCACTAATCGCCAATTGAGACTAACAGACTCACTTTCTTTTGCGAAGCTGTCGTACTCTGCCCACAAAGTTCCTACTCAATTATTGGAGATGCTTTAAAATAATTTGTATTTTATTATGCGATAGTTAGCATTGACGTTTAATCCTAACGGAGATAGAATCCTTTTGGCATTCTAGATTATACATTAAACTTTTAGTCATAAGGACCAGCTAAATTTTTCGAACGTTTTGGAACATTGACGAATGCTTGTCCAATCGATAGTTCGAGTCTCAAAACGGATAGAAAACATGAAATCAGTTGCAGAAATGCCGAAATTGTACCGAAAACATCAGGAAACAGCCTCCTGAATAATTAAATTCGTTTAATTCTGACGGTTTTGCCCATGTTTTTCATACTTCCTGACCTTTTCCGGGGTTGAAATTTTGTAGAAAGTGTTTTTTTATATCGAGGAAGAAGTAGAAAAAATTCCAGAGCCCTAGCCCAAAATTCATTTTTTCGCAAATTTTTTAAGGCATACCCCTTCAAAAATTTTCGATTTTTCGAAGGTTCTGGGACTGGAACGAAAGCTTGATTTTTCGATTGCTCGTGTCTCAAAACGGAAAAAAAACATAAATGTTGTGGGGGAAATGCCGGAATTCTACCTGAAACACGTGGAAAACCGATCTGGAATATTTGATTTCGATGGTTTTCCCTATGTTTTTCATACTTCCCGACCTTTCCCGGGGCTGAAACTTGGCGGCGAATGTTTTTTTGCATCGAGGAAGAAGTAGTAAAAATTCCAGAGCCCTAGCTCAAAATTCATTTTTTCGCAAATTTTTTAAGGCATACCCCTTCAAAAATTTTCGATTTTTCGAAGGTTCTGGGACTGGAACGAAAGCTTGATTTTTCGATTGCTCGTGTCTCAAAACGGAAAAAAAACATAAATGTTGTGGGGGAAATGCCGGAATTCTACCTGAAACACGTGGAAAACCGATCTGGAATATTTGATTTCGATGGTTTTCCCTATGTTTTTCATACTTCCCGACCTTTCCCGGGGCTGAAACTTGGCGGCGAATGTTTTTTTGCATCGAGGAAGAAGTAGTAAAAATTCCAGAGCCCTAGCTCAAAATTCATTTTTTCGCAAATTTTTTAAGGCATACCCCTTCAAAAATTTTCGATTTTTCGAAGGTCTCGGGACCGGAACGAATGCTTGATTTTTCGATTCCTCGTGTCTCAAAACGAAAAAAAAACATAAATGTTGTGGGGGAAATGCCGGAATTCTACCTGAAACACGTGGAAAACCGATCTGGAATATTTGATTTCGATGGTTTTCCCTATGTTTTTCATACTTCCCGACCTTTCCCGGGGCTGAAACTTGGCGGCGAATGTTTTTTTGCATCGAGGAAGAAGTAGTAAAAATTCCAGAGCCCTAGCTCAAAATTCATTTTTTCGCAAATTTTTTAAGGCATACCCCTTCAAAAATTTTCGATTTTTCGAAGGTTCTGGGACTGGAACGAAAGCTTGATTTTTCGATTGCTCGTGTCTCAAAACGGAAAAAAAACATAAATGTTGTGGGGGAAATGCCGGAATTCGACCTAAAACACGTGGAAAACCGATCTGGAATATTTCATTTCAACGGTTTTGCCCATGTTTTTTTATCTTCCCGACCTTTTCCGGGGCTGAAACTTGGTGGGGAATGTTTTTTTGCATCAAGGAAGAAGTAGTAAAAATTCCAGAGCCCTAGCTCAAAATTCATTTTTTCGCAAATTTTTTAAGGCATACCCCTTCAAAAATTTTCGATTTTTCGAAGGTTCTGGGACTGGAACGAACGCTTGATTTTTCGATTGCTCGTGTCTCAAAACGGAAAAAAAACATAAATGTTCTGGGGGAAATGCCGGAATTGTACTTAAAACACGTGGAAAACCGATCTGGAATATTTAATTTCAACGGTTTTCACCATGTTTTTCATACTTCCCGACCTTTTCCGGGGCTGAAACTTGGTGGGGAATGTTTTCTTGCATCAAGGAAGAAGTAGTAAAAATTCCAGAGCGCTAGCTCAAAATTAATTTTTTCGCAATTTTCTGGAAAGCAAAGGGTCCTTGGACTTGGATGGGCGGCGCGTAAATCTATTGTCTAAGTATGAAAACGAGTATAAAACAAAAGATCAATAGAGTAGAGGCCGAAATTGTAGCGAAAACCCCCCGGAAAAGCCTTCCTGAATAATAAAGTTGGTCTGATTTGGACGCTTTTCTTATTAACTGTTCAATGTTGACTGTTGACTACGGCGGACGCGCTATCGTGCAGTTTCACTAACAATGAGGCGATATCAGTGCGTATGCGAGCGCTAAAAAGTTTCTCGCGAGCCAATGGTAGGGGAGAACGCAAGTACGTAGAGCAGCGTGAGCGCAAGTAAAGCCACTCTATAAATAATCGAGCGGTGTATTTCCAGGCCCCGTTTTACGCAACGTGTCAACGATAAGGATAACCGCGGCAGAACGTTGCCTTCGAGGCTCGCCAGCCTTTGGTGAACGGCTGCATTTGCTTGCACTCTAGTACAACACTCTTTTCAAGAATGGCACGAGTCCGCATTGGAGTCCTGCTCGCCCGGCTATCTCTCCTTCCTATCGTTCTCTCCAATTTTCCTTCGAGCGAATAGTTTGCTAGATCTTTCTCGCGGCCTGCGATTCCATCAGCCAATCGATTATGCCTCGAGGAGTGCCGGGGTTTGCTGATAAGCAGCGGACGCACTCAAAAACTACAGATAACAATTACGAGGGCAGAACCGGCACTTACTCGGTAGGAGCACTCATGCATTGGTAATTCTGCGATGGGAATGGAAAATAGAGTGGAGTCGGCTCGAGTGGAGAGCATATGTTTTTCAGAGGATTCCAATCAGTCGTATCGAATTGCATGAGGATGGAATGACTAAGGGGATTCAGAGAAAGATGCGAGGTTCCGCGCAATTTTGCTCAGCTTTCACTTGGAGTGGAAGGGCCAACGGGCTAACCGAATTCGCCTGTCGAAAAGATTCGCCGAGTGAATAAGCGCGCCGCTCGTGCTCCAAGGCGAATTATCAGACGTCACTCTGCAGGAGGGGAAAATATACGAAAATAGCTTCCTTCGACATCGCATAATCGCAAGGTCAGAACATTATCGGCTGGCGGACGCAACGCGACTATCCTTGATTTATAAGCGCCGTCAAATTGATTAGCCTGGCAACTTGTTTCCGAAATGTGTATGCTACGCGCGGCTACACGCAATGCAAATCCGTTCCTGCTCACTCTGCCGCAACTACGTACATCCGATATACCTTTTACGCCAGTGAATAAACCGAATATTACCGTCAGTGCATTTCTTTTCGAGGTACGTATTCTGAGAATCATGATGAATCTGTAGGTGGCGCGTTGTGTTTGTCGAAAGTCACTTTTCTGGGATCTTCGAGGAATTCGGTGGCAGTTGGCAGAGTGCTGTTTAACATCTCGACTTTGTACTGAGAGTGTAGTGTTAAAGAAAGTAAATGTTGAGCTAAAGAGTCATCCTTCCTTTCTGTAAGATCTGCATCATTTTTACATTGACTATTTGGCGCCGCGTAAAGATCACCTGGCTCTACAATCTGATAAAAACTAGATGCATCGCGTTATAGAATGATGACGCGATTCCAAAGGTATCACACACTATAGACACACGCATTCTCGTAATCTTTTGACATAAACATCGCAAGATACGCACTTCACTATCCACGGTGTGACACATAATACTTTTCGTAATATCAATGGCCAATCGATCAGAAAGGTGGATATTGTACGATTCGCATGAAATTGCGATAAAAGACAAACGAAGGATAATGATCAGTTTGGGAAAGGGAAAAATCTCGAGTCGCAGCTTGGTACCGATCAATGTTATCGAGCTGATAAGCCAAGAGGTTTCGGCGAAGGGCGGAGACATCAATTACATTAAAATAGTGGGAATTGGGGGATTTCGGATGGTCGAGGATGAGGGGCCGGCTCATATTTACGTCGCCGCTCTTGTTTTGCTATCGATCACAATAGAGTACACGTTCAAGGGCGAACGTCCGACGACCGTAGTGAAAAAGAATCTAGAGACATATCGCCATGCGATTTCGGGAGGCATAAACCTCACCAACCCGCCGGATGATGCGAAACCAACCTCTTTCGACCGTCTCTTAAGATTTATCTGCGTGCGCAGAACGCCGCTTATCAATATTGATTATCAGTATCATTTTCACACGCTCAATCAATAAATCGATGTATCGTTGATGAGAAAAACAACTTACGCGATGGAAAAATGTGTCAGCTGGCTTGGGCGCGTCATTGTCACCTGGAAAAAGAGAGAGCAAAGGGGTTGCAATTAGATATCGCAGAGCGAGTTGCATGTGTAGCCAGGCACAGCCAATGTGTGCGCGCACTCGCGATAAACGAAGCGCTAATTATCAATCTAATCAATCTAATCGGGCGTGTTTACAAAATCGACATTAGGTTTAGGACGGAAAGCCGTGGCTCTTAGTCAAAATAATCCTTTCCCCTGATATAACCACGGTCAATGAGCACTCGCGAGAGCGTAATAACACGTCAAGTTTGACGGTTCCTATAATCTCGTTTACAAACATGCTATCTAGTTCTAGTTGCCACTCCCTTTCGAAATGCGATGGTACGACGCATATTTCGATCGGATCGCGAGGGCGGCAAATGTCGAGGACGGTGCGAAAAGGTGGGAAGAGGTGGGAAGTGGCGCGAGGGGCCAACGAAGAGCCCGCCCGATTCCCCAAATATAATGGATGAACTTACCCAGAAGCATCTGCTCCAATTTTCGGCGATCAACGCGGAATCTCTCTTGGCGCAGCTCCTCCGGATTGACGATGCCCAGGACGGCGGCAAGGTCACGCAGCTCCTCTCGGCTCTCGAAGCCCGATCTCCCAGAGACGCTTGTCGTCGCTGTGCCCTCCGATGTCTCCGACATCGTCTCCGTCGCTCTTCGCTCCTGCTGTATCACCTCGTCGGGTCGCATCTTTCACGAGTTGTCCGGCAATTCGTTCTCTGCTCACTCTGCCGAAGTTACAAGTCACTCTTATACTATTAGTCCGTTGAGTGATCGCGCTACTTGGAGTGAGGGTCGTATCGAGGGGGAGAGGATAATTGAATCATTAAAAAGGGATCTAGAATAGTTTGGGAGAAGAAGGAAGATCTGTCGGAAGGACGAACCTTAGTGAATCTAGTCCGTGACGATAGCGCGGATAAGGGTTGAGGGTCGAGCGATTTCTATATGTCGATGTCGATGTCGACGTCCCCGGCACGTCCACGCGGTTAATTAGCCTGCTGTGTGGGCGAGGCGTGCGTTAGAAAAGAGAAACGAGAAAAAGTCAGGGGTAGGGATGGATAGACGGAGAGAAAGAAAGTGGGAGAGAGGGAGAGACGTGGTGAAATAAGGAGCGAGTGTTCGCAGTGGGAATGAGAGTGGTAGGTAGCAGGTGGAAAGAAGCTGTCCGGAGAAAAGGGGTGACCGGCTCGGATCTAGCAGCGCCCTCGACTATTTCTCGGAATTTAAACGGGATTACGGAGAACCGACCTGCGAGTTGGAGAAATCGACCAATCAGGCACGGGGCCCGAGCTGAACCCCGCTAACAAGCCGATGGGAGCAGGAAGCTTTTTTTCATAAGCAGCGAGTCACCTCGATCCTTCGAACCTCGTCTAGCCGATATCTCGCTTTCGCTCTCCTTCGGAGGGTGTCGTCGTTCGAAGACCTTTGCCACCGAAGCTTAGCAAAAACTTGTTTTCCCGAGCACGTGCCCAGTGGCGTTTACGCCTGTATACGTGACTCCTGCGCTGTGCGACCATTTCATCAAAAACAATAGACTCGCCAAAGTACTGTCCGAATCTTCGAATCGGCCGTGGCCGGCTTTCTTTCTTTCTTTCTTTCGACCCCCGCCCCGCCCCCACAACTGGCCCGAGCCCCTCCAAAAACAAAGGTTGCGTACAGTTCGCCCGGTTTTTTCGGACGGTTCAACGAACCCGCTCATCAGCTATCGGTGCTCGCTTCGGCCCCTCAAAACAGTTCAGGAAAGCTCCCTTTTCTACGGAGTGTACACCGGTCACTTGTTTGTCTCGCGCGATGAACCGAGAGTGGGGATAGAATGGTTGCAAATACATTAAAATGACGATGGTCGAGAGAACGCTTTTAACATTCAAGTATATTTGAAAAAAGGCGCGAGGCCACGGACTGCATAACAAGTTCCCGACTGATTTCCCTTGGCAAATGAAATATAATGAGAGGATGATCGGCACTCTCCTCCATGCGGTTATCAGAGTGTATGTCAACAGCTCGTCACGTCGGCGTCGAACGTTAATCAGGGATCGGGAGCTATGCCAATCCAAACAAGTTTCGATCGGTTGCACCGGCTCGAAATCGTTGCTTATACATATGACTCGGAGACTGGTGCGCCAACTAATCTTTTCATAAATGTTAATCAGGATACAATATTCTAGATTATCTTGGTGGGTAGAGGTGGGAAATGGTGTAATATGGAGTGATCGTTAGAATTTCGAATACCTAGGGAGCGGCAGGCAGCACGGGACGTTGGACTCTCGTTCGAAAGATGGGACGTCCTGCGGCGGAATCGCTGTGGAGATCGAAGAAGGTGGGCCCAGGCGAATCCTTGGCGGGACAGGGCTGCCGATGACGAGAACGACGAGGTGACCGACGCGGAAGCGACGTGACGTCGGTTCTCTCGGTCTGACCAGCTGTTTCCGGCAATCGCTACCTTGACACCTTCGCGGAAGACTGTCCTACTCCCAAGGATCCCGTGCTCCCCTATCGCCGCGCCGGCACTCTCACTCTCTCTCCCTCTTCGTCACTCCCTCTTTCACTCGAGCAATCCTCTCGATCCGCATTGATTCTTACCGATTAGAGGGGAATTCCGATGCCGTCCTACCGACATTCCGCGCTCGGCTTACCGGCTGTGCCTTCTTCCAATCATTCGGCCAGATAAAAGCACCGAACAAACAGAAGCCCCTTTATCGGGCGATTCTTTTTATTCAAATTGATCACGCGTCAATGCAGAGAGAGATAAAAGCACTGTCGTCGATCGGGACGCGTGCATTGCACTGCACGAACAAGCCTTTTTTTAAAACGCCCTTGGCTTCCTTCGCACTTTTTGCCGCACTCGCTCAACCTGCGTTCAACTGCAACAGGATTGGTTCGGCGCTGGCTGCTCCAATTGAGAATTTATCAAGTGTTGTTTGTGGATGACGAAATCTCCAGTAAGAAATGCTTGATGTAAGATGTACTTGCACCGGCCACTTGCGCTTTTATAAATTGACCGTCGTACTCAAGATGAATTGTGTGCTCTCTGCTCCCCGACATTACCATTCAATCCCCACCAATCTCCCTGCACCCTGACCTACCTACAGGTCATTATCGAATGGCCATTCTTTATTTTTTCCTCCTTTCGAAGTTAGCCTGTGAACTTGAGATGCGTCGTCGCACTTCCAAAATTCATACTTGGTTCGCATTGCCCATGCAAATTCGTGGACTTGACTAATCTTGGTTATGGCAACTTAAACTTCTTCCTCGATGTTGTTTACATGGAAATTTCACGGACATTCTTATATTCTATTGAAACTAATAATAGAAATGACAATGGGTGAAAAAACTGGGTATTCTAATTCAAATGAATACATTGTATGTGATTGCGCCGCCTCCGATAATTCGCCCTGACTCCTGCAGGCGTCGACACTATATGCACCAGCTTTTTGTGGATGTTGGTGTGGGTGCGTGATGCGTGTGGTGTGGTAGAGCTAGTTATGTTTTCAAAACAATCAAATTGAACATTACACGACAATATTCGATTATGTACGATCATCGAGAATGCCAGGGAAGATCACTATGATGACTAGCGTGACCGTCACAAAGAGGTGACTTGGATTTTCCGGTATCTGTTGCATGTTGTTACCTGCAGATACTCCCTTTTGCCGGACGTACTCTTTGAAAATAGTATAGACGACTTGCCTGTCCAAAAGGGGAAATCATTCTCCGAGAAACCCTGAGAAAAAATGCTTCAGACTTTACGCGAACGCTCTCAAAAGAGAAAGAAACTTTTGGCGCAAACGGTGAGGTGGTTTTAGAGGAGGGTATACGCCGCTATAGGTTATTATCATCTGGTCCGAGTGGCAAACAGCAATCCCTTCATTTCCTTTGATTTCTCACAGTTAGGTGTATCCAGTGTAGATGAACTGCGACAGATACTGGGAACTGATGTAGAGGATGTTCAAAAGAAAAAGGGGAAATTCCCTTTGGAATGTTCTGAAAGCACAATTAAAGACTCTAAGAATGAAACTGCTCCCACAGATGAAATTGTTTACAAGGATTCATCAACATTCCTCAAAGTATGTGTTCAACGCATGTTGGCATCCTTTGGAAATCCAATGAATTTCTCAATATTAAATGAAATGATTTGGTATACTACAGGGAACACAGTCATCCAATCCACACAATGATTACTGCCAGCACTTCATTGACACTGGTCAGAGACCACAGAACTTTATCAGAGATGTCGGATTGGCAGATAGATTTGAGGAGTACCCAAAGTTAAGGGAACTCATCAAACTTAAAGATGATTTAATCTCAGAAACTGCAACCCCACCAATGTATTTGAAAACAGACCTAACCACATATAATTTAAAGGAGCTTAATTGTAAATTTGATGTAATTTTGATTGAACCACCATTGGAGGAATATCAGAGGACTTGTGGGGCCACTAATGTACAACTATGGAACTGGGACCAGGTATGGATTGATTTTATAAAAGTTCCATCATTTTATAGCTCTTAATAGGGCTAAGCATAATAATTGATTTTTGCAGATAATGGAATTGGACATTGGTGAAGTAGCAGCGAATAGGAGTTTTGTATTCTTGTGGTGTGGCAGTAGTGATGGGTTGGACATGGGAAGGTTTTGTTTAAGAAAGTGGGGATTCCGAAGATGCGAAGATATTTGCTGGATCAGGACAAATATAAATAATCCTGGTCACAGCAAAAATTTAGATAGCAAGGCAGTTCTTCAACGAACCAAAGAACATTGTTTAATGGGTATAAAAGGAACAGTTCGAAGATCGACGGATGGCGATTTTATTCACGCGAACGTTGATATTGATCTCATTATATCAGAGGAACCAGAGTATGGCTCAATAGAAAAACCTGTAGAAATATTCCACATTATTGAACATTTCTGCCTTGGGAGACGACGGCAAGTATTGACCAGTACGAAAGTACCCATTTCACAAAAGTGATAAGCACATTCTCAATATTAGCCTATTTTTAATTTTACAGGCTGCATTTATTCGGCCGTGACAGCACCATTCGACCAGGCTGGCTAACAGTAGGTCCTGAACTAACAAATACGAACTTCAACGCGGATCTTTACACAAGTTATTTTGCGAATGGACAAATTACGACGGGTTGCACCGAGAGAATAGAGGCGCTTAGGCCAAAATCACCACCACCCAAAGGGAAGGCATCAGGTCGTGGTAGAGGAGGATTTAGCCGTGGCCGCGGAAGGGCGAGGTAAAAAGGTCACGCATTCCTCCACCGTCAAGGTACAGGTAATAAATAAAGAGAGCCTATTATTTTTGTATAATAAAATGATTATCTTTCTGAATGGTAATGCCATAGTTGACTGTCTCAATGGGACGCCGAAACTTTTTTAACTTATTGATACTTTAATTTTAGTTAAAGTACTATACCTTTTTCACGAGTAATCGCAGAGACTAAGCTAGGAACAAATTTAATCGCAGTCCGTTATTACCGGTGTTACAGAATGAGTGTGTAAAGTTGGTATTAAAAATAAATTAGATAGAAACCTCCGTCGTACAGTTTTATATTGAATACTTGAAAATGAGCAATGCCTACATATAAAATTAGAAAACTTTGATTACGTTCATTTACTAACACTGACAAATTTGTAGAATCGATATCACATTATTACGTTAAAAGTTTCGCGGGTTAGCGTTCTATCAAGTGTGCTGCGGTATCAATTACTGCCGAGCAGTTCTACTCCTCGAATGGAAGTCATTCGCAATAAAAAATTTACATTGGGTTGTTAAAAAGCCGAGACATTATTCCCGCCCTTCCTCATTACATGTTACTTCTTATTGTAAAGTCGTTACAACGTTATTACTTGTACATCGATCTATCGCACTTTAACGCAATCTAACTGGCATGGAAACAATAGGCTAACGAAAGATCGCAAGATCCTTGAAGCGGAAAACATTTGTATACATCTCGTTTCCTCGCCCAATTGTAAATCCGTGACAGTAGAGGTACATAATTCTCTATAGTGCAAAGATACTATTCTGAAACATTGAGATCTTCTCTTGCCTTTTGTACTTTATACTCTGCGCGAACTATACTGAATACATATAGCATTGATAGAGAATACTCGCAGAGACTTACAATTAAATTTATTGGCCCCAGTAAAGCTTCCGGTGATGCAAAGTATATTCGATAAGTGGTTCCCTCTCTTGTTTCACATGACATCGAACTTTAATACATTATCTATAGGTCCTCAAGTATCAATAATAGTCGTGTCTTCGTGATCTCTTATTAAAACGATACTACTAGTGTGTAAGTTTGCTACGTGAGTCAACGGAGTAGAATAAAATCTTCTATACCGTGTCGCAAGAACCAACCGAGTTGGTCTTGCTCACCGGGTCGATGTATAATATAAACGGGATGTATCTGTAAGTCTGCAGTTTTAAAATTCTTCGTAGTCAGGCCTTTCTACTCCCCATACGTCATAGTGAAGGAAATAAAATTATAACAAGATGCCGTAATACATTAAATAAGTGGCTCACACGGATAAGTTACGATTCGTTGGATTTGAGAAATAAAAATGATCCCGGAATTCTTCGAATTAGATTTAAAATGTTTTTGCTGTAATTCGGTGACATTGCAACTCGCTGGGGGGTGGGCGGCGTATTCAGTTAGTGGCTAACATAACAAAATTAAAAGAAACGTGCAGTCACGACGAACGGTCAATCCACACTACACAATTTCATGAGGAGCAGTCTGTCTACATGGGATTCTGAGACCCCTATCTTACCAACTGGCACGTTGTAGTGTTAAAAATTATTAAATTACATAAAGTCGACATATTAAAATAATGGTAAAAAAATATTGAGATAGGAATTAAGTTAAATAAAATAAGCGAAGCCAGCTTAAAGGAAAATACGATAGGTCCTTGAAAACTGGGTTGAGCAGCCAGCCACAATGATCAAAGTGGTTGATCGTTCATCGTCAGTCAAGGATACAACGTGTCTCCCTCGAGCGCAACCCAACGCAAATTAACTAAATAATCAAACGAAGGAGGCACCAGAAGGGGTTGTACCAGAGTTGGGTGGGATGCGGATATGCATGCGTGGCATTCTAGCGGATGGCAGGCAGAATGCGATGCTTGACATATCGGTCGCTCGTTAGATCCGATATGAAGCGGTGCGTTTCCGAGGTTGATCGTCTCTGAGGAGTTTAGCTCTGATCAGGTCCACCATGAACTGTCATATTCACAAATACGTCGACTCCCCTGTAAGCAGAGTCACCGTCAGTCCAGGCTATAAGAAATCCATAGATCCGTAGAGTTCATCCCGGCGTTGGCTAACACCCCGGCTACAGAAACTTAGATATTTTTATACAAGAAATGGAGAGTCAAAGAGTCGAAGATGCTTTTCGGGCTAAGAGGTCTTTTTCGCGTAGTCAAGCATAATTTGGAGGAAGCACCAACTCTGAAAGACAGCCCAGTTTGGGAAAGGATGGAGTTCGGAGAGTGTGTTAGCACATAATATATCACAGAAGAAAATAATGCATCTTATTTATATTTTGAACATTCCGCATGAATCATATAAAAGTTAATCTTAAGAGACGTCACTTATAAAACGGTATTTACCATTTTCATACGAGACAAAAAATATGTCGAGAAGCATGTATAAGTTGTACAAAGTACTAGTATCGTATGTATACTTATGCTGTGTGAGTTTCTGGTGGGTAAAAAACGTATCTCATAAGTTGGGCTTTGTTACTTTACCAAGTAGAAAAATGAGGTACTGCAAGAATCGTTAGTGAGCTAATACTAATTCGATATTCGTACACTTCACTCGTGTATCTTTTTTCGCCAGGAAACTCCACCCGAGGTGCACTTCATTTCACTTTTCACCGCTATCAGGGTCCATTTATTTCCCTCCTTTCCCGGTCAAGCTTGCTCCTCCTTGTTATACCTCATTTTCATCAGAAAATTAATGGAACTAGCTACGCGCACTTTCGGAATCAATGTAAAACTCTCGGGAATGCGTTTCTCTTGATACACTATGAACAGTCGTACACAATCTGCCATTTAATATTCATCGTGCCGTAACTAATACTATGTAAATCGAGAACCTTAAGATAAAATGTTACGTCCGCATTCGACAAGGTACATAGAAAGAAATGGTCGGGAGCGAGGCACGAACGTCTCTCCATCACTCAAAACGCATTTAGCATCGTTGAATATTCGAATGGAAGCTCCCAGAGGAACAGCCAGACTTTAAGAAAGATTATGGATACGGGTTGGCCAGATGACGGCCAGGATCAGGCACATACTCGAGTGCGAATTTTAAGGATGAAATCATCCAAAGTTCCATTAACTTTCCCCTCCTTCTCTCACTCGCATTCCCTGGCACTCGCGATTCCTCTAGTCCACTCTCGGTTTCAATGAAAAAATACAAAATAAACACTGTCTTCGGAACAGCAAACCTAAATATAAGGTAGCTTCCCTTTCACCGAACGGTGTAAGGTCTCGAACTTCCATTCCTAAGGCTATAATTGTTGCTTAACTTCCCCGGAAAAGTTGGCCTTGCCTAGAGGGCTTACAACCGCATTCGCAACTGTGTAACTGGCATTTTTACATATTGTACAGCTTTTGATTCCACCGACTTAAGGTCTAGAGTTTAATCTCAATCTCGCTACTTCTAGGAACATCGCATATTTCATTCTACGCTGTGTCTGCCTCTGTCTCAATCTCTCTCTCTCTCTCTCTCTCTCTCTCTCTCTCTCTCTCTGTAGCTGTAGTGTACATACTGTATTGGTTTGGTAGGTGTGCATGTATTCGTCTAGCGTGCACATTTATCCCGGAGGATCGAGGGCTGATGAGAGAGGAGATATCGGCGCTCGTCCGTCGTAAGCGTGGAGAGGAGTGAGGGAGGAATGAAGGAGTTAAGGAAAGTGTCGCGGAAAAGCGGGAGAAGATAACGAGGGGGCAATTCGCGCAACCGGTTATCGGAAAGCCTCGGAGTTTTATGTACATTAGGAAGGACGGCGTCGGAAATCACTCTCGCTCCCTTTCTTCTTTTCATGACACACGTAAGCCACCACACTTATCCTCTTCCCTGGGGCGGCACGCGGCACTCCCTCTCCTCTTCCTTTTGCCACCGGGCTCGATCGGGTTTCTTCCTTACGCCTCGCCTCGCCAATCGAGCACGCTACACTTCTAGTAGTCGAACGTTTGTACTTTTTTTTTACTCATGTAAACTGATTGCTAATAGACTGTCCGCTAAAGATGTGTTTGTGTCTCTGTGTGTATCGTGGTGCCGCTCACTAGAGTATATATACTTGTAAAACCAGTGCGTTTTGCTTGTTCGCCTGCGAACAACGTACACCTAGGTTTTCAAGCATTTTCTGGGGATCCGCTGATAACGACCAGTCAACGGTAAGAGCGGCAATACGATAAGCCCGCTTCCCGCTCTCCCACAGTTTGCACATCAATCCCACCGAGAAATGCCACTGCCGCGAAATAAGATAGCTGCGAACCTCACGGAAATACGCGGCTAGAGTTATCTCATATCTTTCCCTTCTCTCAATGGATCCTTTTATCCAATACGACTATTCGATCGCGAGCTTTAACACTGAAAGTAAAATACGACCTTCTCCTTGCTAGTTCTCCCTATGTTCCGCATGTATAAACATTTATTCGAATACCGAGACGTAAACAAAGACTACAGCAGATCCCACGACATTCATTAAATCTCAATCGGCTAATTCTTTTGGACTGGTTACCTTGACCTATCCTACACTCTGCCGATGCTGGAGTCTATCTAGTCGAGTATTGGATCGCAGGGACAGGCTGATCAGAAGACGGTTAACGTAAATCTAGTATGAAGTGAGACGGCGGCACCGGCCTCCCGGCAGAATCCAGAACGCATTCTTTTTGGTCGACGAGTAGCAGTAGTTTGTACGAAAGAGTGAGTGCTTCTGTTCGCATGGTGAAGTTCAACGCGACTAGAGCCGACAGATGAAGGGAAGTGATTGTTGATGTGCTCACAAAAGATCTATCATTCCTCCATCTGAGAGAAGGCGGTATCGGCCGACTCGCTGGTCCATGTCGACTAAGGGGTGAACAGATACACAGAGACAATTGGTCAGTAACTGTCTATCTTTCATTGTTAGCACAATCATCTGTGTCTGCGTGTACGTGCGTGTACGTGTGCGAGTAGACATTTATCTACAGCAAGGGACAATATCTACGTTTTATTGCGAGAATTGATTTTTCCCCCAAAAATTAGAAAGCCACGTATGATTCGATGATTAAGTACCAACATGCATGGTACTACGTGCCCCTTTTTACACAAGAAAGAATGAATCGTCAGTGTACTGATGAGCGTTCCCAATTCGGAATAGTGCGTTGATTGGGGAGATAACTGACACTTAGTAGGGGATGCATGCGGCAAGATGAAATGATTCTCCCGAACAAACGCTAAAGCAATGGGAACACTACCAAGCAGCAATATGCATCTACGCATGAACGCAAATGAAATACGTAGAGCTAAGCTAATAGATAGATTTTTGTAAAATCTGATACATTAGGTAAAACACATTATGAGTAACGAGATAATATGTGGTTCAATTGCCATTAACGTCTTTCAAGGAGAAAGAGGTATATTAGAGAATCAAAAGGATTCCTCGTGATCGTATACTGCTATCTAAAGTATACCATGTAGGAATAGACTCATAGCATAGTATGTATTGTGTTTGGAAACCTCTAAAACTTTTATTTACGGCGGCAGCAGTAATAATAAAAAGTTCTTTGATGGTGGTGTCGAAAGAGTGGCTGTAACAGCAGTAGTAGTATCCGCAATAGCAAGGATATTGATCGTAATAATAATAATAGTCACTGTAGTCGTAATAATAAAAGAATAGTATAATAATGCGATAATAATATTATTAATAATAACAACGGTACAATTAATATAGATAAGTATGATAGTATCACAAAATAATCGTTATGCGTACAATATAATAAATGTTGCGCGCGAATTCTACAAAGTTGGACCGGTAGTCCGGCCCTCGGGGTTTCCGTTTATAAATTACTAACATGCAACGATACAAAACTCAAAACAAAATTAAGAACGTAATGGGGCTTCGATATTCGTGTATATCCATGCCTTCAAGTTCTTCGAACTATTATGAATGTGCGTGAATGGGAAGGGAAGGGAAGAGAAATGAGAGAGTGTGAGAGGAGGGAAGAGAGAAGAAGGAGGTTGGGAGGAAGAAAAAGGAAAGGTGAGAAAAAAGTGTACAATTCGAAAGATGGAAGTACACCAATATCAAACTACTTGCGACACGTCATATGTACATGCACTCTAAAATAAAGATAGGTAGATAATAGTGCACGAGCGAGTAATATAACCTAAGACGAAAACAGATCGAGAGAGATACTACTGGAAAGGGATAATGTTTTTAAAATCTAGTGTTGGACATCTATGCCCATTAGTACCAACACGCGTGCCTGTCGAAATACCAAATTCATAATAATATTTACATTAATATTAAACATCCTCTAGATGTACACTGTATATTCACAGTATCACTGAAGCTGGAGTGTTACACACCGCTATGACGATGCTTAATCTCGGCGCACATATCAACACAATTCACTAAATCGGGAAACCAGACCAATTCGTGCACTAGCTCATCCATTCATACTTTGCCAAAGTACAAGTTCTCAAATGATGCCATCGTGTAGCTATCGGGATATCGAAAGTCACCTTAAAGTTCGTAACGTTCTCACTAAAAACATCTTCGAATGAAAACGCTCAAAATACTGCGTCTGCTCCCCAAGATCTTTTCTAATGCATCAAATTCTCACTGCGTTTAGCAAAACCCCACTACACTTATCTCTATCCTTATTGTATAACTCACATTTCCCCTTCTCGTTAGTCTATCTAGTACAAAGTTCCACTGGGATTGTGCAACTGCTTTTCCTCGTGCTTGAACCATCGTTTATGTACACTTATGAACATTTATGTCGGCATCTTCTTACAGAGTCACATATCTTTGTAACACCGAACTAAATCACATGTTCGGCTGAGCCGAAGACTCGAGAATTGTTTAATTCGTAATTCGCGTGTTCTAAATGAAGGAGCGCAACTGTTAAGTTGTTTACCTTACAGTGTTCCTCTACATACTTACAGAAACTATAAAAGAAATAGAAAGACAAACGGTGTTAATCCTATCGCTAACCTCTTTCACGCTTGCGTGAATGCAACGGTTGGTGCTTGAGCCAGGCTAATTGATGAATTTAGAATACATAAAATTTTGATTTCACATCAAACTTAACACAGTCGGTTGAATAATCAGTCCAATTCTCTCTCGTGCTCTTCAGTGCCAGTAAAATAACAGTTTTAATACCGCTCTTTTAAAACCGAATTTTACAACCTTCGTGAACACGAGAGCATGTAATACCGTGGAATAGTTGAGTGGCTCTAGTATTAATTATTCCTGAATTTACAAGAATGCTTGAAGGTGAAAAGCCAGTGTACCTATTTCTCTTCCCGACAATTACTCATCATGCTATGCTCAAATTTCTTTCTTTTTGGAGTTGCCACTTACTACTTTTATTTCGATCACAAACAGTCCGCCACTAGACTTTACCTTATAAAATAGAGTAATCTATGAATTGCAGATGCATCTATCAACGTGAAGACCGCACTCGCGTGGTATTAAGAAATAAAAGATTTGAAATTGCACAGCCTGGTAATATCTCGTGCGTCTTCTTTAAAATTCATACAAATTCTAAATAGGTCAATAATATTTTACTCTTTCCACTGTTTATGCATGGGAAGCATTGCATGTCCATGATACAGAGAGTTGCAACGAACGTTTCTGCTCGATGATTGATGGACATCAGTGATACTCGTGGAAAACCAACGCAGTAATAAGGCATGCAATTCCATATAGTACTCTCAACGTAGGTTTCAAATATAAAAACTCTTGCTAAAGAAAATCTTTGAAATGGTTGGGCTTCCGAAACAGAGCAACTGATGTACGTTCTATCAGTGACTATATAACTGATAATTCACATCATTGAAAGATAATTAGTAAAAGTAATTCGAACACATTTCTTCGAGCCACAGTGCTTCGCAATTTGGCATGCTGAAGTAACAAAGAGAAGCGACGTCTATGCATATCAAGCCATTAATTTACTGTGTGTTCTAACACGCTCGAAAAATACGAAGCGCCATCATTGAATCCTATAAAGCTTATACAGCAGTTCGTAGAACTGAACTTTTAAGTACAAAAATATGAAGACTATACTACGTATCAAGCGTGGCCGAACGTACTAATGTTGAAGGCGGTTTAACATTACTCGTGCTTTGTCGGTGGCTACTTCTACTTTTGTTTCCACGGGAAAGTAAATTTTTAGCAGTTCCTCTGAGACTAGCGCTTTGGTGGTTGTTAACATGTGTACGGCTACTGCTGTGTGTAAGAGGATGGTGATTCACCACCAGAGATGCAGAGGACTCACCGGATTCCCCATCTTCATCTCCAGTTGTATCTCCAGTCGTATCGCTTTCGCTGCTATCCGTTTCGCTCGGTTCGCTGAGAGTTTCCTGTCCAGACATTCCTAATGGTATACTCTCTCCCGTTTTATTTATTGGCGCTGGCACTGCGGGCGAAATACTATCGTCTGGCCGCTGCACAAGTAAGCTAACCTGCGATTCGAAAACTCCTTTTTATATCCTACCCACTATAAATGATGTATGCATCAGCAGCGCAGATTCAGTTGTTGTCACCTACTTTAAAATCCGCACTGTACAGCTTATTCTGCTTGTCCTTATGTGCGTCATCTAAATCCCATTTGTTAATTCTAAGGACGAGTGTAGGTGGCATAGGCGCGAGACTAGCCAGAGATCCTGCCCTTGATTTCATCTGCGACATCGCCATTGGCAAGCCCATGGTTGCTCCGTCGCAACTCAATGCCCTCGTTGAACGTTCTACTGGCAGTTCGCCGTTATCGTAGTTATCATAGTTATCGTAGTACTCCCGTACAAAAAACGTATTGAACCAAAAATGAAACAACTTATCCTGTACAAAGAAAGAAAACATACAGTTACAAAAACAACAACGGGTGGGCAAGGAATGTCAAACATCTTATTAATCCTGAATACACACCTTAGGTTTCATTTTTGGCTTATTAAAAAAGTCTACCCTCACATCTCCTCGTAACGAGACGATCCCTGGGACAGGAATACAAATTGTATGCATGCCTTTTCGTACTTCTACTAACTTTGAACTAAATATCCTCTCATTTGATTGCGATATTACACAGTGTAGATCTGAAAGTATAAGTAGGTCATTGGACTGCTATTATGCCTGGAAAAGTTAAATGAAGCTGGCACTCACATCCTTGGCCTCCATTAAGATTAGGTGCTGGCTCTAAATGTATCTCCCTTAGGAGTAACGTTACAGGTTCATAAGTAAGACCTTCCTGGACAAGAGTAGCATAATAGCCAACATATCTCCTCTGAGAAGGGATAGTTACTCCTTTCCTACACAAAAATGCCATGTTTGTCAATGATCTTGAAATTGGGGAGAATATTAGCTTTATTTCCCAGTGAAGATATTTACCTATCATGCGTCCTTTTTGTCCCATAGTAATTAAGGGCCTCCGAGGCAGTTGGAAATTGTCTGCTATGAAGAAGGTAGCAAGAAACCATCACACCAGTCCTTCCTTTTCCTGCCTTGCAGTGAACCACTGCTACATTATCCTTATGTTCTGAAAGCCACTGGTGTACATCTTCGCAAAATGGTTTGATCATTTCAAGGGTTGGTGGATTATGATCATCAAATGCATATGTTGCTACCCTCTGCTTGAACTTATTGAAATCATAAGACCTCTCTGAACATCTGAAAGGAAGTTGTTGTCATATTTCTGATAAAATATTATCATGTTGTGAAAGCAATACTTACAGATTATAAATTTTATAATGATCTTTGTGTTTAGATTCTAACAGTTTAGCAACATCGTCTATATGATTCCTATACACTCCTTCCAACTTCTCAGCAGGAAATCCCATAGCTATTAAGTTATCTCTTATATCTATTCATAAATTGTGTAAAGGCATTATATAAAATTAATAGGAAATTAATGACAAATAATTGAAAAGATTAAGAGAAAAGGATACATGTGAGATCAAGGTCAAAACCACCCTCTTTGAACCTTTTTCTTCTTCTGCTAACCAGTCCCTTTATAGGGTTGGACATCTTCATATTACTGATGGTATTGGCCATACTTGGCTGACTTTGTCTTAAATCTTCTGACTCAAGGGCAGAGAAGCCTGTTTCCACTTCTTCTTCAGTAACTTCTTCTGCTTCCTGATTTGGAGAGTTAATGTAGCACTACATAATATCAAGAAGCTTTTGCCAATGTCTGTTACATGTAAGAGACAGCACAAGTATTTAAAGACAGACCTGCTGTTTGTGAGCTGAGGCTTCGCATGAGCCCAGTTCTGGTCCTCTTTGTTCCTCCAGACAAACATGGAGGGGTGTTACTGATGCTGAGATTTTATTATTTAGCCTGCTGCCTGTGGGTCTCCTGCAGGAAAAGCATATACCCATCAATTCCCAGAGCATGTGTCCTTTCTCTTATCCATCTCACAGCTTCTAGTTTTTCCTTTGGTGACAGATGCACTGTCACTCAATGAAAACCCAAAACTAGTGACACCATAACCATTGTTGGTCAGGTATAGTCATTAAAGCATTGGCTTGCACTAAGGAAAGCCTTCATAAAGTTGAAGCACACTACACAACACAAGACACAAACAGACACCATGTAGATGCATGAGTTCAACAGTGAACAACGTTGAGACTTCCATAAGGGGGTTTTCAGAAGCACAGGCAAGGATAGATGTTTACCACATTCTTGAGACTAGTCTTAACTTGACACTGTTCCACGCAAATATGAAAATTTCTAGTGATACGCTATCATTATCCATCGCCATCCCTGAGGAAACACGAATCAAAATCAAAATTAATTGCCAGCTGATACTAGCACATCTTCCAGGCACTTATACACGGACATTACTCCCATTTTCTTTATATACATTTAAGAGTGAAGCTATGGGATCCTAGCTAACAGAAAACAAAGATCTACTGGTACACCGAGCATTAGATGGGGAAACAGGGATGAAGAAAGATGGGATGAGCACATCTGAATGCACCTATCATAATCATCAATACTATCACGACGAACAGAACAGAAAAGCTGAGGTGAATTTTCCCAGAGATTTGGAAAGGGGATCAGCAAGATTTCAACGAAAACGAACGTCAGAGACGTGTTGCAGTATAATGCGAAAATATCGAGAAGAAGCAAGGAAGACTCGGGATCTTTAGACTCTCGGGATTTAGGAGATACAAGGGATTTGGTAAACTAGTAGCTGGAACCACGCGATTCGCGTTTATTTGGTGGCGCAGGCCTCTAAGGATTGAAGAAGGAGAGGCGATCACTGGCGGCGAATGCTCGCAAGAAAACGCCATGTAGAAGCGTCGACGATAAGTTAGGTTAAGCACCGTGTTACGATATCGCCGTTAAAAGCATGGTACGTTTTCCCTCGGAGTTTCTCACTGTTAGAGGAGAGAGCGTTCAGGCTTCTCGAAATTTGGCTGTCGCGTCTCGCTTTCGGAGCTCGAGGTTTGGAGCGAGGCTGTCTAAGGATTTTCGGCGGATCACTTGAGTTGCGTTATTAAGTTGGAGCAGTACCCAAGCTAACGATCGGATGGCCTGCATAACGTAAAGTTCCGCCGGGAAAGTTCGAAGCATGTTCGTACGCGATAAAGGAGCAATGCTGATGAGGAGCGGTGTGGAAGACGGCGGCGGCAGCGGCGGCGGCGGCGGCTGCAGCCGTGGGGCCCTGATTCTCTCTGATTTTGTTGCTTCACTTTGCCCGTTGCGTCGATCTCACGAGGAATGATGGTCCGAACGTTCAGGACCAGCGCGCACTGCCACTTACATTTAGTTTTTGCTAAGATTCGCGAGCAGCCAGATAAAATTTGCGTCCTTGTCGTGGTCGCCGTCGTCTCTCTCGCTCTCGAAGCGCGATTTCTCAGCCGATTCCGATATTGATCTCAAAGCTAAAGTTAGAGATCCCTCGAGCGCGCTAGCTCGAGCCCACCGCTGGAACCCACGTTTCCCGAGCACGCTGATGTCATTCTATAGGACTCGTAACACTTGTTCGATCGGTTTCGACGGCACGGATGTTCGTCGCGAACGTATCATGTCGAGTCGGTTCGAGCGTTCGGGATTCGGGACGCACATATCCGCGTCTAGGTAACTGGCGGTGGCGGTGGCGGTGGCGGCGGTGGCGACGGCAGTGGTGGTGGTGGTAGAAGTGGTGGTGGTGGCGGCAGCGATGAGGATGGAGAGAAGAGACGGCGGTGGTGTGGTACCGGTGTCGCGGGCGGGCAACTGTAGGTAAGAGACTGCTAGAGACACCGACGAAAACCAGAGCGACCGCGGTGGCAATACGAGCAAGTGCACCAGCAGGAGCGGAAGGAACACTTCTCCCAACGGTTACATGTATAATGTTTCAGAGGCTTATTCGGCTGACATTAGGTTACGCAGCACGATAGAGGGTAGGTGCACAAAAACATGCACTTCAAATCCTCAGGTGCTATGTCGAGTGTAGGTCTAATCTACGTAAAGAGTCGCTTGAGCGGATTAGCAGAAACCAGACGACTTTGTATGTTTCAGAATTGTTTTATTCTCTTTATTCTAACCAGGTTTCAGACGTCCCCGGAACGTATGTCCTCTGTGCAGGGATTACTCGTATATATTCATTGAGCAGCGAGGGGAGAGTTGAAAGGACAGAATTTAAGATAGCGAAGATGTACCCGAGTTTGTTCGGGAGCGGGAAAGAGCGGTAAACAGTTTGAGAATAAACGGGCAAGGAGTTACACTTTATTAGCGAGCCAATAAAATCAAGTCTCGCACATCCACCCATTTCATTTGCAGCGCCATTTATAAGAACGCGTTTATATACGGCCCTCAGCTGCTCTTGCGAAGAAATATGACGAATCCTTGGTGCGCCACTCATTTTGCGGCCATTTGCGGCATTACAAAGGAGAAAGACCAACGGCGGAACGAAGGTAAAAGGCTTTGTCCTCTACCAAGTTTGATTCCCAGAGACTCGTTGCCAATCGAGGCGCTATATTCTCCAATCGCGTACGCATGCGTTCTTCTTTCTACCATCGTCCCTCCACTTATTATCTACCCCCTTATCCCTCATACTCACTTTTTCACGAATTTGGTCGATTTTCCTGCTGTCTTATTGGTTCTTGCAAGTACATTTACGAATAGAGCACTTTTATTTACTTCTGTAATTATTATATTACATACTTATTTTTATTACATAACGTGAATCGTGGATTTCAACAACGTATGTACATCTTTTCTTTTAGTAGCCTCACAGCCAAAATCATAAATAAATGATCTTGGTAGGCTGATCGCACCAACGATAATGTTATTTGACGAAGAGACTTATGCTTTTTAAGTTTTGTACAAATCAATACAAAGAACGTTAGTATTGATGTATTATGACAACGTATGCATGATCGTAAATCGCGGGAAATGCACAAATAGAAGTCACATGGATTTTGGGGATCTTTACTATTCTAAAAAAGAAATTGTTTCAACAAAGAATTTCTCAAAAGAAAAATGACGGTAAAATCGTGCATTACAAGTAGTACCAGACATTATTTTTAACACGAGGGATATAAATTACAAAAGTCTAATGTTTTTGTATGAGAAAACGCCGAGTAAGTTGTCTGATACATTGTCCCAAGAGGAAAACAATGAGAATACAAGCTGCTGAATGATTAGTTAGCAAATCTTTGTCTAATCAAGATCTAATTTAGCCAGACCAATACTGCCTGTATGAAGCTTTGATGTTTTCATTTTTTTTAACGAGGTGAGCAGATCTGTCATTGTAATAGGTCGCACTGCATCATGATATTCTTCGTCATCAGTGCTAGTGCCAGTGTCACTGAAAAACATTAAGTTATATCTCAACCACACTGGTCATTCTTGTAAAATCCAAAGCGCATAAATTCTGATACTCACAATGTATGTGAACGTAGATAGTCTCTTACACGGTAAACAGAGGCATTTCTGCAAAGTTCGCGTAAATCTGAACCAGAGAAATTCTCTGTCATTCTTGACAGTTTCTGAACATCAACATCATCTGCAATTGGTTCGTGCTCCAGTATCAGTTTTAAGATCTGCGTTCTCTGTAGATCACTCTGTCGAACAGAACATGTAGCAGTAATTTATTGATGGAATACCGCAATCAAACGGATTCTATTTCACTTACTGGTAAGCCAATGTGGAAAGTGGCTGGCATACGCCTAAGAATAGCTCTGTCCAAATCCTGTGGTCTGTTTGTTGCACCCATTACTATAACTGTACATGCAGGATCAGTTATCAATCCATCCCATAATGACATAAACTGTGCCTTCATCATTGCAGTTGCTTCATGGTCTTGAGCATTTCTTGCTCTGAGGAAAGAATCTGTAATGTCAAAGGATAAGTTTTGCCATTCCAATTTCTGAAGCATTGGAGGTAGTAGAATGCATTCAATTCCATTGTACCTATTTCATCAATGAAGATGATACAGGGTTGTAGCTTTACTGCTAATGAAAAGACAGCCGCAGTTAATTTCTGACTCTCTCCATACCACTTGTCTGTGAGGATGCTTACATCTAAGTTAATGAAACAAGTTTTTGTTTCTTTAGCAGTGGCTTTGGCGATCATTGTTTTTCCACAACCTGGTGGTCCGTGCAACAGCACACCCTATACACGGTAGATTCAATCTATTTATGTTCCGACATTGAGAAGCATTAGTTCTCATACCTTTGGAGCTTGTGTCAGCTGGGAATTTTCGAACAGTTCTTTCTTTTGAATTGGAAGAATAACAGTCTCTTTGATTTCCTGGATGATAGTTTCCAAACCGGCGATGTTTTCCCAAGAAACTCTAATATTCTGGGGATCCACTATATGATTCGCGATTACCATCTCGTAATCGGTCAGCTGATCCATATCCACTGTCCAGAGGAAATTGTCGGTTTTAGCTAACTTTCTTAACTGTTCGCACGCCTAAAAGTGTTCAAGTGTACACTCTTTCCACGGAAACACGTGAGGTTATTAGCCAAGGTGGAAGGAAGAAAATTCCGCCTTGATTAAAGTACTGGAAGATGGTAGACACAAATAGTTGGCGAACCTTTTTTCTCGCCTTTTTCTTCGCACTATTTGTTGGGTCTAATTGATTCATCAGCCATCTCATACTGAAAAATCCGAACGCTGCTACGAATGAGACTCTGGCCACGAGCAGCAAAACTTCGGATCGCGTGTATCCCACACCATCGGCGACGTTCATCCTTCAGCTTCTTATATGTTGACACCCAGATTTACTCTTGGACGAACATCAGTCCACGTTACCCGCGAACTTCTTCCCCACGTTGGGATTCACGGATCCTATAACCTGCTTTCTTCGTATTTAATGCTCTGCCTAGCTAGAGGAGAGCAGAGGAGAGGTTCAGGTTCGTTGTGAGTTCGCTCAAACACAAAGGATAGAGGGAGAAGGCTTCGCAGCATGCGCAGTACCGTTTACATTCTTAGCAGAAGATGTTTGCAACGTATGTGAACGGTGAAACTGCTCTCTTCATCCCCATAGGTCAGAATTTTCAGTATTATTAAGGGCCGAACCTGTGATGCATTGCAAGTTCGAAGTATTAGTTTCCTACTTTCGGTGCTGGAACCCACTTGTCTCTTTTGTGACTTCCTTTCAACTCGCCATACGAAAGAAATCAATGTAAGACTAATCAAATTATATTTTTCGTTTGTCCAATCAAGCTTTTCACCGTTGATGTTTTTCTGGTGAAGAGTTTTGCTTGTACGACTTTTTATGGGTGTGTTCAATGTTGAAAATGAATATTGCGTACTGACGCCGTGTCTGATGTAATACTGCCACTCGAGATAGTAATTGCGGCATACATATTTTAGAATTCTGCAGACTAATACTGCCGGCTGATGTTAATTTTATGACGTAGATTATAAAACGTCGTTTTTCTAATGCGGCCTCGCACAAATATGTCTCGTGGACAAATAGTATTCTCAATGGAATACAGCTGATAGTATTAGAAGATTTAATGTTGCCCGCCGAGAATTTCCGTCGTGTAGAAACTAATTAAGTCGACCCTGATGCAATAATGCCCGAAATGCTGATGAGGAGCTACTCTTATCCCGAAAATTAAGCGGCGGAAGACCACAACCTAGCAGGATAATATCTTTAGTGGGATCGCCGCCGCTGAAGCTTCCTAAATGAACATTTGCCGATGATATTAATCTCGTGAATTAATCTGATGAACATAGCACTGCCATTACACTGTGCGCAGCCTCCCAACTAATTAAGTAGGAGTAACTCCTCTGTTTGCATGGGCTACTTCATGTTATAGTCATTTTTGGTATAGCATACCACGTGACTCTTGAAGTTACCCTTAAAGAATATTAAGTGCATCCGTGTATCACATAAATTTCCGCCTTATCGTCGGTCGTTTGTCTCAAGATATAGAAGGGTGGGGATACAGCCACATTACAACAAAGTTTTATTTAGGACAAAAGATTTATTTAAGAAAGTAAACAATATCGTCGAATACGACTTACATCAGTTGATTGAACACTTTCTGGACGGACTCTGTTCTTTATTTCACATTAGTGAAACCTAAGTCTTGGTTGCTTTTATCGTGTACAGGCACTAATTTACTTAAAATTATGTATTTCAACGCCCTAATATTTAGTCTGTTATAAAAACTCTAAAGCAAAAAATAACCTTAGTCGTAGGAGATTCATCCTCTTACTGTACAAGTCCTTACACCAGTAAGGAATTAGTGACTGCACTAAATATTGCTTATCTTAAAAATAGAGCAGAGATTGTTAGTGCCAAAAGTGAAAGAACGGACTTTGAGTAAGGGAACAAAGATGATGCAGCATTGCAAGAATCTTCGGAGCAATAGCATTCTTCCCAATAGTCTCCGTTCTCGTATACACCCCAATTGCAGACTCCAGTGACTCCAGTACTGGCAACAGAGGCACATCGTCGGATTACCTGTCGCCATCTGCCGTTCCCTGTAAAATTCGAAAATAACATTACATCTCATATAAAGCCTGTAGAACATTTTTCCCAAATTTCTAGAAGAATGGCCCATTATTGGAGTCATTCCCTCTGGCTTTCTTACAAATGAAACCACGAGGGCTCTGCTGCGTAATTTTCACGCAGAAAGTTCCTGGTGTGAGAGACTCCTCGCTATTACATTCGATCGGGATATTTCTTTGCTTATCGAATTTCTGATAGGCCCCGCATAAATCCTCGTCTTTTGCATCTGTGTCGCTACTGCATTGATAGCAACGGATTGCCCCTGATCCTGAAATTCATCGTCCACCGTAACATTCAGACTATTTGTAGTTGGCGCCGATTGGCTCACATAACCTCGAGCTCTATAGGCAACTCGCTAGAATGATTTACTCAGAAAGCTTGCTCACGAAACGTGTTCCTAATATTACATTCATGGACTCGATCGAAAGAGTTTACTAGAATATCAGAGGGAGAGAGAGTTGGAGTTCACGCAATCACTCGGATAAACAAGCCTGCGTGATTTTGACAGTGGTAAACAGTATATGGTTGATTGCATTTAACACTTCTTACCTGCAACGAGGAGGAGTAAGCAAAGACTGCCGATAATAACAATGTGTTTGGCCATTGTTATTATTTTGTTGGATGCGTTGAGAGTGCAAGCAAGTACGGGGGAATGTTTATGCTTACACTTGCAGGACGGTACAACTCACATCACTCATAGGGCGTTGGTTGGTGAGTACGGCGTGGCTGAATCGGTCAGGAATGTATCCGTTGGTGAGGGAACCCCTCAGATTCATCCTTCTACCAATTAACTCTTGAAAAGTCGAAAGTTTCCAAGCCACAATGGAGCGCAAAGTATTTGCACATTAATGACCCAGAAGAATATGTCAGAACAGTGTGACATAAGTTATGAATACAGAAATCTCGCGTCGGAATGCTCTGCGAAAACTTGTAATCGAATCCTGCGAGCCGTGTAATTTAAAACCACGTGGATTCGCAATATCTCAAGTTCTACGCAAACTTTTCTCGTCAGCGTCGGAGAATTACTTATATGGGCAAAAAATATTAGCGTTGGAGCTGGCAGAGCAAGTTTGCAGGACAATGTTGACATTGGGTTGCTTTTGACGAAACTAGTATCCCGGGATCGCGTTAAATTATGCAAAACGAGCCCGTTGCGATCTATGGAAACAAACCCAACCAACGTTGGCACAGGTAATCCATCCTCCGAGCTTCCTCTCCAGCTGTCTGTCCGCCCGTCTTCCCTCCTTCATCGCCGTATCACTCTTTTTTTCTTTCCGCCTTTCCCTTCGCCCTTCCCGCCACTCTCTTGAATAGACTTCAATCACTCTGATTGCAAGCGGAACTGGCCCCTCGCAGACACCATTAACAGACTTCAATCACAGTGAATATTATCAGTCGGGATTTAGTGGACCCAATATTAATTCGAGACAATCACTCGATTATGATCGCTCCTCTCCATTGTTGCCAATCTAGAAATGGTTTGGCCAAGACATTCGCCGGTGGGATCCGTGAATTTCCCAAGATTTGTAACAGCCCCTTATCGAATTTCAACCGAGTCCTCCCGAGAATGGAGGATGCCTGCATAATTTGTATGCGAGGGAACGTTTTATCGGAAAACGTTAAAGAACCCAAGTCGATTTCATATACGCGACGAATTCACAACTTTCCGGAAAGCATATATATATATATATATGGAGCGGGGGATGCTGCAGTAGTTCGTGCATGTGGAATAGCCAAGTGGCTCGACAATCGCAGGTCAATGCGATAATGGAAAAGAGGCCGTTCTTTATTTATCCCTTTAGCCTTGTTAGTTAATTTGAGCTTACGCATCCCTCTCAACGTTAACTTGTCTTAGTCTCTTTTCTCTCCCTCTCCTTTATCGGACTTCTCTACCTTCTTTTTGGCGACAATCTCATTAAGCTGATCTCAAGGCGGAGTAGCTCCTTTGAAGCGCACCTCTGCAAGAGTACCTTCCTCCTCCGATGGATTTTCATCCGAGTTAATTTAAGATATCGCCGTACTTCTTTAAGTAACGCCATTCCCTTCGGTAGCAGCAGGATAAAATCATTAGATGCCTCCTTGATTGGTAAGAGGCTCAGCCAGTAAATAGCAAATTGGCCGCCGTTTACACTTCGGCGAAATCTCTTTGATTCGATGGGCCGCCCGTTTGACAAGTTGAAAGTCCGAGGAAGAAAGTTGTTCGGCTGGTCAAATGTTAGGCGTAGGTTCGCGCGATAGTTGCAATGAAAAGGATTTATTTTCCTAATCGGCGCACCATCGGCCGCATCGCTCGTTCACCGTTCGTCTGGGATAATAGATGTTGCGCAACATTGCGCTCCGAATGTATCACTGACAGGGAATCACTTTTGGCCAGCCGCCGAGTGATAGATGAATCCGGATTGTGTGAGTGTCCGCGAAACGGCACTGTCGAAAGTATTAATGCCCCGGCGGCGGCGGCGGCGGCGGCGCGGTGACGCGATCGCTCATGTTGACATTCGTCATTTGCGCCCTGTCGAATCTCATTCCAAATGTGTTCCCAAAAAATTCCCTCACATTTCTCTCTCCTTCTCTCGCGCGCTCTCTTGCCCACCGATCGATCTCGGCCCGTCGCCGGATAATGAATGAAATTATAAACGCAGCCGCGCTCCCGGAATACTGATTCGTTTGCCACGCTACTATACTGCTTTCTCATCTTCTGGCACAGAGCTGTGCAATGGTTCGTTATCACGGCTTTGCAAAAATTCGCAAGGGAGCCCAATGGCTTAACTGGCTTCTCGGTTCAGTGCTCCAACTATATTATATTAAGCACGTGCCGAAGAATCTATTGGATGGCTGTAAGGCGGATCGGCTGGAAATTTAGGTGTATGCGAGTGCATCCAGTCGATATCTTCTGGCGAAATAACTTAGCGGATCAGACGGTCTATATGACACGACTCGACGTCTATACTGGCGTGTGTGCCTATTTACATCGCTTCCCTCGAGCACGGATTTCCCATTTGCTTGCCCTGAGCAAGTTGGAAAGCCGCCCCGGCCAACTTTGAATTTTCCACTGCGCCACCTTGGCCCTCTATGAAAATCTCCTAACCCCGGCCAACAGATATCGCAACGCCATCCTTCCGGCCCATTCCTCGGCTTACCCTTTAACCACTTCTTCACAATTTTATTCCCTTCCAAATATCCCTCTCTATCCACTACACTTTATACCAGGATTTTCCACGATTCTGTTTTCCTACGGCATGCCACCATAACGCCCTAATTTCTCGTTATCGAGTATCGAAGTTGAGGCTGGAATAGTTGGTCGGTTGATGGGGAACTCATAAATATTAGTAAGTAAGATCGGATCGATAAGTGCGCAAACTTGGGAGTGAGGAAGGATTTTAATGGACGCGTGGGCGAGGGTGCTGGTAGCGCGTCGGGTGTACAGGGTGAGTCGGGTGTACAGGGGGAAAAAATGAATTTTGAGCTAGGGGCCTGGAATTTTTTCTACTTTCTCCTCGACGCAAAAAAACATTCCCCACCAAGTTTCAGCCCCGGAAAATGTCGGGAAGTCATGAAAACATATGAAAAACCATCAAAATGAAATATTCAAGATCGGTTTTCCACGTGTTTTAGACAGAATTCCGGCATTTCCCCCACAACATTTATGTTTTTTTTCCGTTTTGAGAGACGAGGAATCGAAAAATCAAGCGTTCGTCCCGGTCCCAGAACCTTCGAAAAATCGAAAATTTTTGAAGGGGTATGCCTTAAAAAATTTGCGAAAAAATGAATTTTGAGCTAGGGCTCTGGAATTTTTTCTACTTTCTCCTCGACGCAAAAAAACATTCCGCACCAAGTTTCAGCCCCGGAAAATGTCGGGAAGTCATGAAAACATATGAAAAACCATCAAAATGAAATATTCAAGATCGGTTTTCCACGTGTTTTAGACAGAATTCCGGCATTTCCCCCACAACATTTATGTTTTTTTTCCGTTTTGAGAGACGAGGAATCGAAAAATCAAGCGTTCGTCCCGGTCCCAGAACCTTCGAAAAATCGAAAATTTTTGAAGGGGTATGCCTTAAAAAATTTGCGAAAAAATGAATTTTGAGCTAGGGCTCTGGAATTTTTTCTACTTCTTCCTCGATGTAAAAAAACACTTTCTACCAAGTTTCAGCCCCGGGAAAGGTGAGGAAGATAAAAAAACATGGGGAAAACCATCGAAATCAAATATTCAAGATCGGTTTTCCACGTGTTTTAGGTAGAATTCCGGCATTTCCCCCACAACATTTATGTTTTTTTTCCGTTTTGAGACACGAGCAATCGAAAAATCAAGCATTCGTCCCGGTCCCAGAACCTTCGAAAAATCGAAAATTTTTGAAGGGGTATGCCTTAAAAAATTTGCGAAAAAATGAATTTTGAGCTAGGGCTCTGGAATTTTTTCTACCTTATCCTCGATGCAAAAAAACATTCCCCACCAAGTTTCAGCCCCGGAAAAGTTCGGGAAGTCATGAAAACATATGAAAAACCATCAAAATGAAATATTCAAGATCGGTTTTCCACGTGTTATAGACAGAATTCCGGCATTTCCCCCACAACATTTATGTTTTTTTTCCGTTTTGAGACACGAGCAATCGAAAAATCAAGCGTTCGTCCCGGTCCCGGGACCTTCGAAAAATCGAAAATTTTTGAAGGGGTATGCCTTAAAAAATTTGCGAAAAAATGAATTTTGAGCTAGGGGGCTGGAATTTTTTCTGCTTTTTCCTCGATGCAAAAAAATATTCCCCACCAAATTTCAGTCCCGGAGAAGGTCGGGAAGTCCACCAAAAAAATAAGGGCTAGGAGAGTTCTGATTCAAAGGCAAGTGAATCACCCTGTACATCTCCGTAGGCTTAACATCAGCTCTGCCGGGCATGGACATGAGAACGCTCTTCCAGCGACACGCAAATAAGAGCTCGCTAAAGTGCCTGAAAACAACGATATTCCAGACAGACTACCCCCCACCAACAGCACTATTTCTTCTCTCTGTCATAATCGAGCCACTCACATGAGAATTCTGGCAGACAGTTCCCATCGACTGGGAGATTCCGGGACTCGACAGATTCTTATCGTGGCTGGCTCGACTACTAAAAGTAAATTCGAAACAATATCTCCTGCAAGGAGGAAGGAAGAGAGAGGGAGAGTAGAAGACGTTCGTTGGAGTAAAAAGATTGAGGAAGAGAAAGTTCCATAAAGAGCAATCTGTGTGGTGGATCTTGCTCGGAGGAAGGGGAATGGCATATTTAAGAGAAGAGCAAGTATATACAAGGGTAGGACGCAGTCGGGCGGAGCTTTGCTCAGAGAGAATACACATTAGCGGAGAAGCGATGGTAGTAAGGGAGAAAGAGTCGGTCGGGTACGGCTGTTACCGTTACCGGCGACTCCTCGGCCGAAGAGATGAGGAAGAGGAGAGTGAAAGAGAGCGGAGCAGAAGGAATAAAGCGTGCCGGGTAAGACGAAATAGGACGACGCGGTCTCAAGAGGGAAAGGCCACCTCTCTCGCTCCTGTTCTTTAGGCAGCTGGATTTTCTTTCGTGTTTCTCTATGAAACACTGCAAGCACGTACCTCGTTAGTGAATCATTAGCAACTCTTCTTAGGCTTGCAGCCACCGCCGCTCTGTCGCATCCCATGCAACCACCACCACCACCACCACCACCACCCACTCCTTGCATCATTTCCGCCCAACAACTCCTCTTTCCTCTTACTTTCCCATTGCCTCTCATCACGCCCTCCTATTCTTCTTATCGGCCCATGTATCGCCCTCCCAGATACGTGACTTTCTCACTGATCCTTCTTTTCTTTGGAAATGCATCCCACTCACCCTCTCGCCATCCACCTCATTCTTCACTCAAGGATTAAGTAATCTCCAATCATAAATAGATTTTCTTCTCGTTAAACTTTTCTGTTGCCATGAAAATTGCTGGAAGAACTAGGTCGTAGGAGGGGCTGACGGGATGGTAAGTCGGGTCCCGGATAAGGGTGGTGTGAATGGAGACAATGTGGAGATATGCACTTCCTCGTCATGCAATAATGGGGGCGAAACTCGGAAGCTTACTGCCAGTGGCACTCGAGATCTTAGCATATAATACGCCAGCACAAACTACCTTTTCCGGCATTTGCTCGGCGTGCAGGCTTGCCGGGACATTTCCTGCTTGCCAATCTTGCGTTCCTCGCAGATATGCGCTAGACTTGTTATTATTAATTATTGTATCAAGGATCTGGAAGTCTCTATCTGGATGGTTTGGCTTAGGAAGTCGGGGTTGGGCGGGGCGGGGCATGGTGGTGCAGTGCACCTGTATGCGGGGCTTTCAAAGATTCTGGCGGTATCAGCGACTCCTCTGTCGGCGGAATAGAATTACCCGGTGTCTGCTCTTCCTTCCTCCTCTGATTTCGGGCTTGGCTTTGTGGCCGGGTTCCTCCAGGCTCACGCTCGCCTAGACATTTTCGAGCGCCTCCGGGCCGAAACGTGGGCCGACTTTGCGCCAAACAACCAGACGATAACTCAGCGCTGACATTGGCACCCCGACGCCTCCAACTCTTATCGTCTTCTCAGCGAGACTATAACCGTCGTCGTCGGTGCGCCTTCTATCTATGTATCCGCCAACTTGAGAATACACCTTCCACCTCTTTCCATCCTGGCTCCAACGCTACCTGTAATAACCTGCCGAGCTGTTATAAACTTGCCCTGTAAATCGCGATCATTTATCCTGCCGAGCGTTCAACACCTTTCATCTTTTATGCGCTGCATCAATGCTAGACTGCATCCGTTCGAGGACCTGCTTCAGGATCCTCTCAACGGATGAATAGAAGAGGAGCGAGAGAGAGGGGTGTCCGAAGTCGGTTATGTGCATCTATGCTTTAATAAAAATTCACAAAGCAGAGTTGCTCGTCGGCAGGAAGTTAGCCTCCGAAGATCGACCTTCGATGCACTGAATTGGAAGGGCAGGTTTTGCGCGTGAACAAACGATAAAGCTGGCAGAGAGGCTTTGAGGGTTGGCGAGGCGTGCGAGAAAGAGAGAGGGCGATTCGAATTTATAGAGCGCTCGATCGGCTGCTAGTAAATAGAATAAATTTGCAAACTCGCGGCATTAGAGCGGAGCCGTGACGCATAATACGATCCGGAGTCGGCAGGAGTGGCTCCGCGAAAGTTCGAGGACGGATCGAATGAAATTTGAATAAAAATACAGTCCCTCTCAGGAGAGGTTCTCCGAGAGAGAAAATAAAACTCGGCCTTAGTCCCGATGGGTCAGCTCTCCTTTCTCGAAGGCTGTCGCGCTTTTCATACCTAGTTAGATTTACCAACAGTGTGCAACAACCTGAACGCCTTCTCTATTTCTCGGCTACTTCCCAATTTCACTGGCACGCACAGCTTTTTGAAGGCCCAACAAAATTTGTAAGCTTCTCGATTCTTCTAAGGATTTCTCCGGCACTCTAATAATGCATGAATGTTGTGGCATGGCCCTTCCTCCTCTGGATGCAACTGCAGTAGAAACACGAACTGCTTTATTGGGTAGTTGGGTTGCCGGCTGATGCATACCGCCAGAGCGTTCGGGTTCCTGGCATTTGTCGCCAGGGGAATACGGCTTCTCGCAGTATTCACACTCGCCGTTCATCCTGGCAATTCGACCTTATATGTATACATATAGATGTTAGAGAGAGGCTCGCGCTCCGTCATAAACAAAACGAGCACAGTCCTCGTAGAATGCCGAATAGAAACTCGGCCCTGCTACTACACAGACTGGGAATAGTACAACTGGAAGCGCACCTCATTTCGCTGCTCGTCATTGCTCGGTTGTCCTAACTTTCCTCGGATAATCGATCCTCTTCGTTCTCTCACTTATATGGAATAATTTCACGGGCCGCTTGCCCTAGACAACAAATCCCCTTTCTCACCAGTCAGCAGTCAGCCCTTTCGCTCGGATCTTTTGATCTTTGCGCGATGAGCTGAATCCGATGTAACAGTCTTGACGAGACTGCACTGCCAGACGTCTCATCTCATCACAACTCAATCCCACTCCCCTCTTTACATTACTTGGGATGACACATATGTATGGGAGAACCTCTTTCTTCTTTGTAGGATAGTACGATTCAAGGCCTCTTGGGTCTCAAGTTTCACAAAGTCCCTATCGCACACTCGGCTACCGCCTCTAAACTCTACCCTCGCGCGGCCAACTTATAAATCTGTTTTCAATTTCGTCGGGAAAGATCCTCTTTATCGTAGAACGTGTTTCGCTTTCGAGTGCGAGGATGACCAAGTTCCCTGCGCTCCTTTGCCAAGGAACCACCAATCACGATCTTTCTATAGTGGCTGTACAAGTGTTGATATGAATTGTATCCTCACTGAATCCAGTCAGTGTGTATTATAACCGGCAGTGCCACTCGTCAGAGCCAGTTTCCGAGTGTCGATTAAATCTCGCTCGATGTTTCCCCCCGATGAAATACTTTGAGAAAGGAGTCGACCCAAGGCAAGCCGAGTTAAGGCAAGGCAAGGCAAGGCAAAGGGGTGGATGGGGATCGGCCTTGAAATATGAGCCCAGGAGAGCGCTCCTCCTTGCATATTCCGGCGATAACTCGCAGGAGCGTTCTCGAGGAAAGCGAGGAGCCAGAAGCTTTAATATACGGGGCGTCGCTCCACAAATTCTGCCGGGACGGAACGAGAGTTTAAAGTTCGACGCGGAATTATCCGGAATGGGGAGGTAAAGGCGTGCGCACCGCTCAACCTCGGAGAAAAGGAAGGCAGACCCTCGACACTTCACCAGCTGCCCTTCTCCACCGACCTGTTCTTCCTCGCGCTTCATAACAGTAGTCTTGGTCTTAGCGAAATCCGCTGGCACTCTCGCCTTTTATCTTATGGAACAGCCGGAACAGAGACATCCGGAATCCGAGTGTTCCAAGTTGGAGTTCCATTCTGTAAACTGGAGTCATTCCGGGCGATGGTGCGAGGCCGCAGCGGTCTCATTCCGAAGTATACTTTCGAAAGCGATAACGCGCTCGCCAACTCGTAAGTGGAATAGCTCGCTGCTCTCGGTAGACATGCTCTGCCGGCCGGCCGATCTTCCCTCCGGATGGTACATGGCTGGCCAGCAAAAAATCGGAAATACCGAGCAAGTACGTGTACGTGTACCGAGAGTTAATAGTAGTGTCGGAGCTTTCTGAAAGAAAACTCCTTTCCCTTTGCTCTGTTTTTCCGGCCGGAACGCCGGAAGCGTTAATTAAATTACGTCCTGGGAAAATCTAGGACCTCCTCCGAAGCAAGTAGCTGGCTAGCGCTGCCTGATTATCGTATCTCAATGAGAATAAAAATATAATTTAATTTTCTATCAAAGTATAGGAATGACTTGAAAAGAACGTGATGAGTTGGCCGGCTGTTCCGGATGTAATGCATACGGAAGAAATTTGAAGTAGGAAGGGCTAGGTCTGATAACCATAAAAAGAATACGGCCGTGCGTTTTCCGAGAGGAAGATCCTAGCGAAGATGTCAAGCACGTACCGACTTCCTGGTTCCGTTATTGCTGTCGAGCGGGGCGATCGAGTAACCTGCATATTTCAAGAATGCCTGCTCCTTTCAGGGGCATCTCTCATTCGCGTTTTATCGGCCGTCTCGGTTCGGAAGGTTCGGAGAGTCTTCCGCATATAACAGACGGCAGGTTGTAGCGGGAGGGAGTACGCCCGGCATCGAGAACATAGAATATCTTAGCCTCCCCATTTCACGAGGGAATTGAGGCGGCTGGTGGCGCGGCGCGGCGCGGAGCGGCGCGGCGTCCACAGTATTCGATATCCCAGTGCTTCCATTGGGAAAGGACTAATCCGTACAAATCGCACCGTCCACTGAGAGCCACCATTCCTCGGTCACCTGCACCTCCCCCTAGGACTCTCTTATCTCGCAGATCGTTGCCTTTCTCATTCCAGTCACCACCCTATCGCCCGCTTCTAGACCACTCAACGTGCAAGCCCACCTTGGGAGGCCCGATTCCCAACGAATTATCCTCTTAATTCGTGAAACGATACGGGCAGCTGGGACAGTGAAAGCGATTACCAAGGCTCCGGGGAGAAAAAACGCTGGAAACCGAGGCTAAATCCTCGGGGCACAACAAGTGCCGAGCAAAAAAATGCTCGAAAACCTTCGAGGGAACGTTCATCAGGGCGGAACGTAATCCGGCCCTTTTAAATGCTAACGTCGTTAACCGAGAATCTCCCCAGGTTATCGGGGTTATCAGAGACGAGTATTCGCCAGCGATGCCAAATGAAAAAGAACGCTTCCACATATACTGAAGTGCAGTGATAGCAAGAATTTGAAGTCATCGTATCCAGTAGGAGGGGCAACTTCCCACGTGTAAAAAAGGCTTCGGTATTTTTGTCTTCCGTTGCTGGCGGAAGCCATTGTCGGCTGAAATCCCGAAAGGTAGGCTGAAGGGTAGAGTTTCCTTTGGCCGGTGGCGTCGTTCCCTTAGTGCGCAGCTTCTTTCCTTCGGTTCTGGCAGCGGGACTAAAGGCTCGAGTTGTCTGGATACAGGATTCCCCGGGGAAGGTGGACCTGCACTCGCAGGACTTCCAACTGGCCCGGGGCCATCCCGGGGCTGAGGCCGAGGCCGAGGCCGAGGCCGGGGAACGGCTAATGTTTCTCCACTAAAGCGAAAGAATTTTTCCTTCGTCCTTCTCGCCTCAATCCCCGACACAGTCGGCGCCTTTTTCTTCTCCTCCTCCCGTCGAGCACCCTCCGCCTTTGTTAAGGTGTCCTTTGGGTGGCGTGCTAATGCGAGCACGAGGAACCTTAACGAGCCGAGATACAATTAGGCGCTGCCTCTCTTAGAGCGCCACGATGACGGGAATGAAGTCCTCTCTCCGACCCGGCGCCCCCGACACCCCCAACCATCCAACCATCCAACCCATCCAAGACCGTCTGCCTCCTTCAGCCGATCTCTGCTCCTGACGACCTACTTGTCACGTCCGTCGTCTGCCGCTCGATTCTCACGCTAATCTTCAATGTTCTCCACTCATTATCACTGCCGATCCAGAAATTGCCCCTTCCAAAAATTGCGAAAAAATGAATTTTGAGCTAGGGCTCTGGAATTTTTTCTACTTCTTCCTCGATGTAAAAAAACACTTTCTACCAAGTTTCAGCCCCGGGAAAGGTCGGGAAGTCATGAGAACATAGGAAAAACTGTTGAAATCAAATATTCAAGATCGGTTTTCCCTGTGTTTTAGGTAGAATTCCGGCATTTCCCCCACAACATTTATGTTTTTTTTCCGTTTTGAGACACGAGCAATCGAAAAATCAAGCGTTCGTTCCAGTCCCAGAACCTTCGAAAAATCGAAAATTTTTGAAGGGGTATGCCTTAAAAAATTTGCGAAAAAATGAATTTTGAGCTAGGGCTCTGGAATTTTTTCTACTTCTTCCTCGATGTAAAAAAACACTTTCTACCAAGTTTCAGCCCCGGGAAAGGTCGGGAAGTCATGAGAACATAGGAAAAACTGTTGAAATCAAATATTCAAGATCGGTTTTCCATGTGTTTTAGGTAGAATTCCGGCATTTCCCCCACAACATTTATGTTTTTTTTCCGTTTTGAGACACGAGCAATCGAAAAATCAAGCGTTCGTTCCAGTCCCAGAACCTTCGAAAAATCGAAAATTTTTGAAGGGGTATGCCTTAAAAAATTTGCGAAAAAATGAAGTTTGAGCTAGGGCTCTGGAATTTTTACTACTTCTTCCTCGATGCAACAAAACATTCCCCACCAAATTTCAGCCCCGGAAACTGTCGGGAAGTATGAAAAAAATAGGGAAACCCGCTAGAATCGGGCGGTATTAATTATTCAGGAGGCTGTTTTCTTGTGTTTTCGGTACGATTCCGGTATTTCTACCGCAGATTCGTTGCTGAATGTTGGTTTTAATGGTGGAATTGTTGAATTATGAAGAATTGAGGACCCTCAGAAAAAGTGAAAAAATAGCAAAGCCTTGAGAAGGGCGTTTATAAAATGGCTGGGAGCAGCAGTTGTGGCCGAATAAAAAGAGTGGCGAAATCTCCATTGGGCAATTCGATTTCTAAAACTCGAAGGGAAACTCGTGATTCAAGGTTCTTTTTTCTCGCGGTTTTGACGGTGGCATAGTTCGCGGAGGGTTGCCGAGGATCCTGTAATATAAATGGCGCGCGCGAGGGGCTTACAAGCCGTGCGGCACTGTACCGAAAGGGGGCGAATTTCACTTACAAAGTGAAGGACGTTAAATCGAAAGAAAGCACCGTGAAATTGAAGGTTTTGGAAGGGAGGGCTCGGTACGGGCGGAGGAATAAGTGCAAGCTGGACAAACGACCAGAGCGCGTAAGAGGGAAAGCCGGCCGTTCTCTTACGTAGAAAGAATTCCTTTTACGGACACTCCTTCTATCTCTCGGCTTCCTCGTTGACGGGTTTTATCGGCATCCTCTACAGCCCTTCTCCCTCCTATCAATGTAAACTCCTTTCCCACAGCGCCTTCTTTGCCGACGCTGCCTTTATTTCCCTCTCAGTACTTCACTCACCATCACTTCGAGTATTTACACCTCAAACAACCAGTCACCCGCAGACTTATCCCCGTCATTTTATTCTCTCCACCATTCTCACCCGCATTTCCATTGGTCTCCCTAAGCCGGCTGAACGATAAGCGGTGTCATTGTTAATCCTCTGTTTATAATTGAGACGATATATTTACTGGTAAACAAAGAGGGAGGGAGGATGCGTAAAGAGAAGATTTTTGAAGTGGGAAACCGAGATGTTAAGTAAAGGAAAGGGTGTGTGGGGTCGACGATAGGGATGCGTAATATTGGGTAGATTTTCTATTACTCGGAATCCTATCTTGCGGTTAGCCTGGGGGCTTCCGGGTGCGAAAGCCTGGAATACCAAATTTTCCATCGTCGCTCGTTTAGTGTGCCGTTACGGAGTTTCCGTTCGCGCTAGAGAATTCTCCCGGAAGACGAGCCGTTTTGCAGCGGTCGCCATCAGCAGAGACTCAATAATTCTGTGGAGCTAGCGATGAAAAATAAAGGTGGCAGAGTGGGTAATACGTGAGAGGGACGAAGGAGGTCGATGAGTCGCGAAATGGTACACGAAGCAAGTACAGTAGACTATACTTTTCCTCGGGGAAAAGGGTATCGAGCAACTCAGCCGTAATTACGGCTAATTAGATCTCGTTAAAGTTTTCCTCGGTTGGCGTGCGGCCTTGGAGCGCGCGATACCCCTTCCTCGATAGGTTCTCGCACGGCATCAACCAGTCGTTCGATCTTCGGATACCGGAAGGGAAGAGCCTCGCTTGCTGGCAATCCTGTTACGGAGGGAAGAAAGGGGGAGGGCGCGCTGGCGAGCTTTACTCCTCGATTCCAATTCTGAGACTCATCTCTCTCGCGTCTTATATCCCCCCAAGTTAGAGGGAGGGCCAACGAGGGTGGTTGCTTGGTCGGAAGTGTTGCGGGTCGGTGGATAATTCGAGAGGAATGCTAGGCTTATGAAAGCTAAAGAGGGGAAAGGGTTGAGGTAGTGGCTCGATGGAGCGTGCCACTCGCCACGGAGATGTGCGAGAGGAGACACGGTGACCCCGGACGTGCTTATGTCCGTCGTCCGGCCGATCAATGGCTCCGAGTGATCCATCCAGGCTGGCGAACGGGTAAACAAGCCCGTAGATATCGACCATTCCCAGGGGCTTATCGCTAAAGCGTGAACACAGCCCTAGATTATTGGTGATTCAACGGGCTCATCCGGAGCCGCTCGATTTCCGAATCGAAACGCTCGCTCCGCCTCCCAATCTCACCGGCATCTCGCGATCCATCGGCTTACCCATGCTAACCCCTCACCTGTCCTCGCTTTCCTAGCCAACTAATAATATTCCTCTCGAATCTCGTCTTCCACTTGCAGCCCGCGGCCCTCCAAGCGAGCACATCCCCTCCTCCCATCTCCGTTTTCACTCGACTCGCTTTCTTACTGCCAATAAGAGACACGAGCGAGTCACTCTCGTTATTATCGTTTAGTCGGCGATGAGTCGGCTGCGAAGCCAACTCAAAGGGGCCAATTTCACGTGGGGCTGTCTTTGCCCCCGCATCGGCTCCACTCTCAAATAAAGGATGGCAACGCTATCGAGCGAGACGCGTACATCTAAGTGGTTGTGCCTCGCGACGCGACGAGCGGAGGACTTACAACGAGAGCGAGTGCCACGCAATTTGAATAAACGGCGACGGCGACCCGTCGATGTCGCCGTCGTCGTCGCCGTCGCCGTCGCCGTCGCGACGAATCCATTAGGCCTCGATATTCAAAACAGACTCGCTCTCCGAGTGGAGCCTTTGCAATCCCGGCATCTCCCTCTCCTCCGATGGCATTGAGAACTTTTCCGAGCCAGCTTGGCTGGACATTAAGGGGGATGCTGTTGGCGTCGAAGGGAGGGACGCTGGTGACGTTTAGTTTTAGCCGGGCGAATCGAAGTTCGACGTCTGGCTCTATAATTGCGATCGCTTGGATAATGCAGTTTCCGGGCAGCGGGGATCGGGAGAGAGAAGGAGAGAGGTGTACGTGCACCGCCTACGAGAGTCGTTGCCGCTATCTGACGACGGCAACTTGGACGGAAACGTCCAACTTCCCCTAAGGAGAGTACGCTCGCGTAAGCTGCACCAGTGGCGCGGCCCGGCACGCCGCGCTTGTTCTGGCCCTGCCTCTTGGATAACGCGAAAACGCGAACACCTGGAAGGAGAAGCTGCCATTCTCGCCAGCAGTTGAATTGGCAAGAGAGTCGGCTAGTCGCGCTAAGGAAAAAGACTGGGGCAGCCTGGATTTCATGCTTTCATGTTGAACGAAAGGCGGAAAGAGAGGAGAGAGTCGGGGGAAATGTCCAGTAGTATTTATTAAATGGAAGAGAGGGAATCGCGGAGCGAAGTTGGTGGCGGGAGAGAGTAGCTTTAATTGAGAACTCCTTCTCAGTGTGAATGCGAGGAGTTTTCAATGCGGCCGTTCAGTTATCCGTTAATTCGTCGATTGCGAACAATCCAATGGAAGGTTGCCGCTTACACTCGCACTCTGTCTTGCTAGGAGGTCCATTGTAGTCAGGAAGTGAGAGAGAAGGGGGTGTGGATCGGTCTGAGAAATGGGGCCGGGGACCGGGAAGGCACTCCGGAGACTGGGGACTCGGGGCCGACAGACTCCCGAGTCCCGCGACCCGTCCTCGTCTCAAGAGAGGGCCAGAGCGAGTGCAACTGTCGGCAAACTGTATTTACCATTGTTGCTTGCGAGGCGCGCGCCCGCGCCCACTACATTCTCCTCTCCACCTAACTTTCCTAACGATCTCGTGGCTCTCGCTCTCCGTGTTTTCCTTAAATACGACGGAACTCCGAGATAAGCCGAAACCAGTTAAAGCGTCACGTTCCTGCCGCGTCCATTGTCGCCACTTGGAATCGTTTAATCCTATCAGGAGAAAAGCATCGCCCCTTCACTGACTCGGCCTTGCGCAGCTTGACTCCGAGGAGGCAAGTCGCGCCGAGCGACTAACGAGAAGAAAGAGGGTGGAAAAGCGTGGCAGCCGGGCTCAGAGAAGCTCGAGCGACGTCCCATGAAGATCTACACTCGAGAGTTCGCTAACTCTTACGGCCAGCGAACCAAAAGCATTTCACCGCTTGCCGGCTGACCCTCTGCTAACGCGAAAAACGAAACTTTAAGGGAATTAATGTTTGTTACCAGCTACCCTGACCTCTCTCCTTCTGTGATTTCTTCTCTCGGTGGCGAGCGACGGCTTTGCCAGCTCCTTTTTCTCCCACTTGACCTACCTTCGTCCTGGCAGCATTCTCCCAGTGATTCCTTAAATTAATAACTCGAGAATCCCAGGGCGTCTCGTTAACTGTAAATATTATGGTTTACGCGTCCCCTTTTCACTACTTGACTTTTTTCGCTTGACGTGTATTCCATTTCCCCTCTCCCCGTGCTGACCTGATCTCGGATTTGCGTCAGTCTCCACGAGACTCCAGCCGGAAGGCGCATTTGGATCGGCTCGTCTCCTCTCGTCTCCTCTCGTCTCCTCTCGTCTCCTCTCGTCTCGTCTTCCCTGCCTTCCATTAGCAGGCTTCATCCATCGCTCTCGAAGAAGATCGATTCGAGCCACAAATGCCTTTCGGTTATTCCGGAGTTCCCTTTGCATCCCGTTGCAGGAGAAAACGAGGAGCGCGAGACTCCGGCTAGCATCTTCGCCTAGAAAAGGCGGCCGCTTTCCTGCAAGGGTCAAAGGACTCCGCTGGATGAAATTCCCGCTACCGTGGAAAGTAGGCTCCTTTGCGATCCCGAATTAATTCCCGGCGAGTTGGGCGGCTGTGGGCTTTTCCTTCGAATAACCTGGGATTTGCCGGATAGCTTGGCCGATAGGATCGAGATATATATATGCGTGGGCTGGAGCCCTCGAAATTTGAACAGGTGAGCTTGAAATCTTGGCGGGGCTTGAACCTCTCGGCGCGGCGTTAGGCTTAGAGGAAGTGGCAGCACGCGAGTGTCGATAATAGGGCACTATCGATGCTGATACAAATTGAAATTCACGCCACGGCTCGAGATATTATCTCGAGACAATTAAATTAGCCGCTATTGAAACGAAGTTATTTCGGGCCGCCTCTCCAGCCGGCTGAATACAAAGCGGCAAAATTTCCCAGCCCGAAGAGAGAGGAGAGGATGACAGGGCGCGCGCCAGCCACTGCACTATCTGACTCTCCTACACCGCGACTCCCATCGATGTCGACGTTAATTAGATATGCGTGGCGAAGCGCTGCGCTCCCGCCCGATAATTATGTGACCTGTCCTCTAATTAAATCGGAATCGTTGGAGCTAGCCCGCTCTTTCGTTGGATTCCCCATCCGCCCTATCTACAATCGAACCCACCAATCTCCAAGAATTGCCATTCCCCAGCCCTACTACCGAATCCCACACGCGCGCCTATACATGTATACGCAGATAATCCCAAAAGATGAACGAGATTTCCCATGGAGACGTGCGGTAATGTCGCGCATTCTATTTCAATGGCTGCCTCGTTCAGCGAGTATTTACGAGGAGAGAGCGCTCGATGCGATCGTGGTTTCCTGAAAAAGTACTCGCTGCCAGCCCTTTTCCCTCTTTCAGAGAGGGAGCGAGGTGTGGATGGGATTCGCATATGCCCGGGGACATTCCCTCTTATCAGTAGCCAGTTCTCGTCGCTTCCCATACCCCAAGATAACTGTTGCAGTGCGACAAACAATTCCGTAATATCGGGCTAATCGATCCTTATCCTGCGGCCGGCTGCTGGCACAGTCGTCGTCATCGCGAATCCTCTCATTTCTAGCCGGACAGTTCAATTATCCACTGGCCATACAATTTTTGCCAGGCCAGCCGGCTTTCCTGGCCTCAGTGCCTGCTCTGCTCCTCTGTCTCTCGCTCCTGGCATTGTCATTGGAAAAAAAGCAGCCTGCCAAGATAGATGGGATGCGCCGCGTCGCGCCGCGCCGCACCGTCCGATGGAATGGCATGCATACGCTGTTCACCTAGATAAATCAGGCGGTACATAGAGAGAGAGAGAGGGTGAGAGGGAGAGAGGAAGGTTTATTTGGGCAGTAGTGGACTATTTCGAGAGAGAGTATAATCTGTATGTTTAGCATTGGCTCGGTAGAGAATTGGCAGTTGAACTGGGTGGATGGGGTGGAGTGGGTGGGAGCGGCGGATTGATTTAGCGAGCGGCTTTCTTGGAGAAAGGATGTCCGCGTGATTATTCGAAGCCCGGGCGCACAAATTCTCGGTGTGTCGTGCGCTCTAAGCCCCCGCTGGAGAATTTATGCTTTCGGTATCGCGCCATGGAATCGCTGATTTATGGCGAGGCGCATACGTATAATCTCTAATCCTATTTCGCGTCTCGTCAGCGTCATTGAGCGCGCTTAGAGCGTCAGGAACGATTAACGCAAGCCGGAGAGCTCTCTCCAGTGCCAGCGAGCTTCAGATTCTGCTCCAATTTTCACTAGCCTCCGAGTATACAGAGAGGCGTGAGTGCAGCAGCACGATGTAGTTGCAGAGCAGGTTGGCTGGCAGTGGTTGCTAGTGGCGGAGGTCGATGCTAATAAAGTTCGTCGAGTGATAGCACGGCGGGTGCACGCCGTCACGCGACTATGCGCGTTAAGTTCCACCAGGACTTTTACCCGAGGAAATGCGAGTTTCGAGAACGTAAAACCCGGCGAATTCGCGAGAAACTTTGGCGAAAAATTCTACGTCGCCCGAGAACGTCGACGGCGAGCGATCGAGAAGTTGCGGGAGTTGGCTAACTCCGATCCCTGCCAACCAACCTGCCTCCTGCCCGCCTGCCTTTCTATCGAAAATACGTTATCCGCCACTTGCCAGACGCGATACACTTTCGCAACTTTTGGCTACTTCGAGCCTTCTTTACTTTTTGCCCCATTTTTCCTCCACTCGGCCCTCTTCAAGTTGCTCCCTCCCTCCCTCCCTGCCGAGCAGCGTACTTTCCAAAGCCGAGGCTGATAGTCAGCGTCGGCGCTCAGGGTAACAAATTAATCCGGGGGAAATAGATAGTTATTAGCCCGGGAGAATGGACAGATTGGATGATGAATGGGGCTTGGGGATGAAAACTAGAATAGGTAGGGAGAGGGTGAGCCTGCCACGAGCCCTTGGCAAGAAAACAGGTTGCCATGGGGACAACCCGTGCGATCCAATGGATGGATCCAATTTACCTAATGCTAGTAAACACTCCCTTATAATAATTGCATCGAGTACCGATTGAAGCTTAATCATTAATTAACCGGCGTATTAAGTTCATTCATCGAGGATATCGGAGCCGCGGCCTATTGATTTCGAGGCTTCATCGCTAGAACCAATGATATGCCAGATGCCCCCTCGCATCCATCCTCCTTCTCCTATTTATCCGTTTTTATGGGCGCTTCCCGCACTCGGATAGAAAGAGGCTCAGCGACAGCCGGCAGAGCCAAGTGGAATTTCCAAGTGAGAGAGTAGCAGCAGAGCAGTTTCCGATAGGGATGCAGCATATCCAAGAGACACTCGGGCGGTCGTCGGTGTTCCTTCATTAGACTGAGCCTGTTCGAGCTGCCTAATTGTCGAGCTCCGGCTTAAAAGGTATTGGATACGAGTGAAACCGAGCTCGGAACGGAACCCCGTTCTCGTTGGCGGTGGTGCGCCGGCTAATTTCGACGGGGTGCGAGTGGAAAATTAATCGCAGCCGTTGTCTTCGAGAACGACGCACATACATATACATGTATACCGGTATAGAGGGAACTCTAACCGGAGAAGCACTTCTCCGAATAAGGAGTGGGTTCCGCCGCCCGAGAAAGTGGCCCGACACCCGACAGATTTCACTTCTCCGGCGAAACTTGACTCATTATTCAAGTAATACGTGCTCCCGGCATCCACCACCTAATCCTAGTGCGAACTCTGCCTCCTAACGAGATGCACCGAGAAAGGGGCGGGAGGGGTTGGGGTCGGGGTCGGGGTCGGGGGGAGAGTGGAAGGTTTGCCTTTGAGAAACGACAGTCTCGTTCACACCTGCGTGTGCGTAAATGTAACATTTATTCGGCATAAATTATGACGATAGATACATAGATTAAGTATAGATACAAAACGAATTGACTGTAGACAGGACTGTAGTGAAAATACGTCGATGCTCTTCTCGCGGGAGCACTCGAGCTCTCCCACTTTTCCGCTTTGCTCCCCGCTCCCCTGGCCTCTTGTGCCTTAGGGCTGGGGGCTGTGGGGGCTGGGGACTGGGAGCTGGGGTCAGCTTTACGGCTTCCCTCATACCTGTTCGTACCTTTACACAGTGCGGTTCCAGTCACCTGAATCCGAATCTCCTGAATATTGAGCCAGTGGTCGGACGTCGCTTCAAGCTACCCCCAATCATCCCTCCCTCGAGATAGCGAGACTCGCGCACTCTTGATAAAAGGGAGCGATGGCTCGTCGGATCGTGCTCGCTGAATATTCGGATTACCAACCATGAACGAGAGCGGAATCGTTGGCGAGAATCGCGGTTAGAACTGGACACGATGCCTACCTCGAATGTCGGAGGTATCGGTTGATGGTCGGTGGGTTGGCGGCTCTCTCGGTATTTTGCGGGCAAGTCGAACGTAATACGGCTACGACAACGGAGCTTATAGAAAATATAAAGTCTCGAATTTTCTGAGCAACCAGTTCTGACACGGCAAGAGAGGGAGATGCCAACCCTTCCTGCTCCCTGTTTCGCGAGAGAGGGATGGTGAGCGGGTGGGCGGAGGGTGTTGGGGGTAGCAGGGAGGGCTGGGAATCCCTGCCGTGAACATCGACAATTTCGCGATCGGCTGGTGGAACGTGTGCTTGATCGAACGAACGATCGCTTTGCAGCATCTTCCCCGGGAGGATCGAGAGCCGGCGCGGCGGAGAGATACTCAGCCTGCGGAGGATGCCTCGTGTGCTCTCTGCACGCCCGAGCGCAGTCCGGAAACAATTTGGCTGAAGCATATTTGGCAGTGCGGTAATGACTAGACGCAATGAGCAATAGCGCATTCCCACACGGAATCCCAATAGGAATTGCCGCTTTACGCGCTGAACTCGTTCCCTCGGCGGTCGGCAGGCTCAAAGGCAGTGTTTGTGTGAAGCTCTCGGCCTCGATGTGTGTATGTGACTGTGTCAGTGTCTGCAAGCAACTCGAGAGCGACGAGATAGTTTCGAACCCATTTCGTTATCGCTTCCCGCCAGCACCTTAACGCATCAGAGATTTCTACCTATATTTCTTTGATTCCTGCCCTTTCTGAAGTAGAGTCAGATTGAAACTCAGATTAATGTAAACAGCCAAATGTTTTGCGTCACTCGACATTGCTTGCCCCGCGGTGTGTTGTCTGGCTTACCCACGTACGTGTCTTTTTATACTTGTATACATATATATATAGATATATTTATTTATATTTATATAATATATATATGCTTCTTTATATTGTGTCGAGTACAATATGAACCGTTTTACGATTAGTAAGGATCACAGCCATAGCTTTGAATACGAATGTTCCGTTCGTATTTTTGAAGATTGATACAATTATAATCCGTGCTCGGGTAATCATAAAGATAAGGTTTCTCCTATCCCCTAGGGACTACTATCACCTCTACATATACATAGACCTATCTCCATCTAAGTATCTTTCTACACACGAAGAACAGCTGAGTTGGATCGGCGATAGTCGCGTCCCATCTTGTCTAAAGGTGTCGAGCTACCGGTTCGACTTGAAATTCATTGAAAGCAGACTAACCCTTTACATGTTCTAAGAATATTGCACATTCCTCCACCTAAAACAGCTAAGTCTACCTACGACAAATTCGCGGAGAGCAAGCCTAACAACTAATCCGAACAATTTACGAAGACTCTGCTCTAATTCAGATAAATCCTACTATTTCTCTGACTAACAATCAGCCAGTGAAGCCGGACTGTCGTAATCTAAATAGAGTTTGTCTGTCATGCGATCCAATGACACAGGGCCCTTCTCCGAGAACGAGGAATCAATGATGACTCGTGAGAAAGCCAGTCGGCAATCTGCGTATTCTAGAAAAAATAAATTCTGCCAATCGGTGTTGGGAGCGTTAGAGGGACGACCGACTCTCGCACCAAGTCGATTCCTGCCCCCGAAGATTTGGCGCCAGTGTCATTGTTAACTACGAATTTCTTGGATAACGACGACGACATATAATTTCACTACGACCACTACGGAAGAGCTACCTTCCTAATTTCTCTACAGTTCATTAGAGGATAAGACTCCATTCGCTCTCGTTCTCTCAGTCCGATCGCCGGGGCACCCGTGCAACTTTTCCCTCCCTCACCCTCCCTCTCTCACAGAGTATAAGCCACCACTCGAAAAATAGAGCTGTGCATTTTGATTCTGGCTTTTGATTCGGCCTTACTTGTCTCTCTCTCTCTCTCTCTCTCTCTCTCTCTATCCCCATTCACCAATCACCATGGACGGAAGCGAAATTTGCGATCCGAGTGTAGCGCGTTGGTGTCGGGTGCGATCGGCCTGGGAGCCGAGAGCGAGGATTAAAAAAGACTAGAGACCCGGTCTGCAGCTTGGAGAAGGTACTCACTTCTCTCTGGGGTGGAAGGAAGCCTGCATCTGTGGGTCTAAACTACGGCTAAGTAGTCAGGAGGGACCGTGATATCGGACGTACGTTCACTTAAATCATCCTAGAATCCTACACTCTCTTTCGCTCTCTTTCTAACTACCTACACAAAGCTACGCGGACACCCACAGTCTTTCTACAAGCTGTGGATAATTCATACGCACGATTTTTACCTGCCAGCCTCTAAGTACCTACGCGAATATTTGTCTACAGCATCGAAACGACACTTAAATAAAAGTCATTCCAAGAGAGACATTCCCCGATGGGTCATTCAGCTCTCCCGAACTCATAAACCAAGGGTCATGCATTTTGAAGGCAAACGACTTGGACCTTACGATTATGAGCTCCTGCCAGATGGGCAGATGGCCTCGCATTCAATCGTAGTGGTTCGGCTAAAGGCTAGAGCGAGGCAATAGTGTATCGGTCAAGGGTCGAAAACTAGGACGTCGAAGAAATTCCTCTCCCACCATTTTTCGCGAATGCACTCAGAACTCTTTGGGAAAGGCAGCGAGATGAAGCTATGAACGAACGGGCGTACTAGTTCTAATGACTAGATTCGTCTAGACAAGCAGTCTACGCGACTTCCTAATTTACAACATTGATGAGCTTGCCGGGAACTCGGCCTAGCAGCTTCTAGGCTACCCAAGCGATTCTCTACAGCTGGTTCTGGCGCACCACGAGTCGAGCGGGCCAAAAAGATTAAGACAGTACGAGGAAATGATTTGGCGATCTTGTTGAAAAGGTGTGGAGCGAAGGGTAAAGGGCAGAGAATGACTGGATAGTGGAGTAGGAAAGGTTCGGTTAGATCGGAGGGGGAAAAGAGTGTGCAGCTCGCTCGGCTCGAAGTCGTGAAAAACCATTAAACCCTGTAACACGTAACAGCACTCGACTAAATGCCAGGCAGAATCCGATCGGGTTCGATTGGCTTCGTTTGTCCTGTGCAGCTCTCCAAGTGGAACTCTCGAGCGGAGAATGCCGCCGCTCCCTCTAACGAAGAGGCGGCCCATGAGCAATTGAACGAATTGTTTTGTTTGATAAATAGCACGCTCGCTCGCCGGACAAACGGACAAACGAACAGGCGACCGGAAAGATGGATGGATGAATGAATGCGCGGATGAACGCTTCCCTCCCAAATTGGCACCGACTCGATCCCACCAGCCAAGGACATCCGATAGAGAAAAAGAGAGATAGACCACTGATATCTATCCGACTAGCACGTACAAGAAAGAAGCGTTCATCCCTTTTTCCTAGGATAGCTGGGAATTCGAGAAAAGATAGCGGAACATTCGCGACCACGAAGATTCTTCGTATTAATTAATATCAGCCATCTAATTGAAGCGAGCTAATGGTTAAGAAGGTGCCTTTGAGCGAAGCCGAGAAGTAGTACGCACGTGGGAGAAAGATGTCGATAGATAAAGATTGCCTGGGAGATGCCGATCGCTCGTTCGACCGGGTATCGCCGCGCCGTGGGTACAATAGTGTTTGGGTAGTATGTATATGTATAGGTAGGACTAGAAGTGTATCGGTGTGCGCGTGTCTCCTCTGTGTGGTGGCGAAAGTGATTGGATGGGGGAGGTTGACGCTTGCTAGTCAATTGGCAGGCAGCGCGGATCCATTCGCGAGGTAGCTTTCTACGATTGTGCGTCGGTGAAGGCCGAGGCTGTTTTTCTTCTTCTCCAAACATCTTGATCCTACTTTAGCGAGACACACTCTCCGCTTGGCCGCTCGCGAGTCGTCGAGAGCGCGCCCCTACTTTATTTACAAACGACAGAGGTACGTTCATCCGCAGGTTCGCTGGTTCTCCCTTTCTTTCTCCCCTCCTCGCATTAATTCTTCCCTCCCTCTTATTCACTTTCTCTCGAACGAACGAACGAACGATCGAACTTCCTTGAGTGGTGACGCGTCGCGTCGCGTCGCGATGCGGCCGCGTTCCTCTACAGATTAGCAAAAATAAGTGTCGCGCGCCGAGCCTGCTTCCTTTAACGTGTGGAGCTTCTCCGACGGTCCACTCGGAGGATCTCCAATGGTCCGAATATGCTTTTCCTTTCGGCCAAGACACCACTTGAAATTACCGCGAAATCATTTGGCCAATTAGACTCGCTCGAGTAGGGCGATCGCCATTCCCCGATTGGGGCCAGTCGGCGAATATATCGATTAATGGAGCAGGCTCGAGCAATTAGCGAGCAATCGGTCGGCGAGAAGCAGCGTACCCCGAAAGGAACCACATAGGAAACGAATGCCATTGCACATTGTCGCCGGTGAGATTCATCCAGCCTTACGAGCTAATACTTTGGTAAAAGGGTTCTTTCAATTACTCCTCCCTTTTTTTATACTCGACCATTTCGCCTTTCGTCGGCTTTTGACTTGGTTCGATTTGACACGACTCGATGTCACTCGACTTGACTTAGACTTCTTTTTCTTCTCCTCCTCCTCCTCTTCCTCCTCCTTCTGCTTCTCCTTTATCAGCTAGTTATATCGACCTAAATTAATCACTACCGTTGGACGTTTCACTCTTTTGCGCGCGCGGGGTGCTCTCGGCCCGCAGCTTCTCGCACTGCTCTCTTCGCGTCCTGTCGCCAAAGTGGCCTCAACGACGTGGCTGTCGTCCATCGGTTAACTAGGCAAACTCAAAGAGACGGATCCTGTGTGCTCAAGTTCGGAAGGAGTGAGTTACGAGAAGCGGGGACGAAGTGGCGCGCTGGGCTGAGTTTAGCTTAACACATTGTTGAGCGAAATGTACACTCCACTACTAGCCCATCTATCAAATTATGCAATCAGTCCAGTAGAAAATTCTGCGAGTCCTCATTATAGCGTTCTGCGATGCAAAGAAATGCCTTGGGTAAAGAAAGTTATAAAAATGCATTGAGGTTCGGGCTTGTTCTCGATAAAATAACCGGTCAACAATGTGTTAAATCGGGCTGTGCCGAGCTGGTGGGGGATGGCGGTGTTCTATCGAGGGGTGGATGGGAGTGGATGGGAGTATAGGGGATCGCCGACAAACCCGGAGGAGAGAAAGTCGTCGGCAGGCCGCAGTAGCACCCCATCTACGTATAGTGTTCGCAGTCCCCACGCTCGGATGGCGTGGGTGTGGACGGACACTAGGTGGGATTCGGGTCCTCGTAGGCCTTCTCGTAGTCTCGCCGACGGATCACCGCGAAGTGGGTCATTTGGAAGGAGTTGGTTTTCTTGCAGCCGCGCTCCAGCGTCCCCGTCATGCTGTAACCCATGTTGAAGTCGCTCGACGAGACGTTCGACGTCAGGTACAACTGCAATCAGAGAGACGTCGATTCCCCTTTTGCTAACGATCAGCCGACACAGACGGTGGTGAACGCGTGACCCGGATTTCCCAGTTCGTCAGGGTGGCACTGGCATGGAAAGCCAAGCCGTACGCTCATCCGACTGGGCTCGCTTGCTCGCCTGGATAGGTGTTGTGGCTTTCGCATTTTAGTGCGCTCGTAAAACTCGACGATCCTGGCAACTCGGCTGGAGGTGGTGCACCCTCGTCCGCGCGGAATGACATCCACTTTAACATCTCGCGCGTATAGCTACCCGCACTTTCGGAGAAGCTCACTGCGCCCGCTTTTTTATGTCGCTGCCCGACGAAAAATCTTGCCCCGACGTGACTCTTTCTCCCCCCAACCTCCCCAACCCCCCTAGCCCACCACCTCCTCTCTTCCTCTCTTCCTCTCGGACCCTCTCTCCCAAGAATCTCCCTCACCTTTTTTCTCCCCTTTTTTACCCGGAATTTATGTCCAGTCGTATTGCAGAGTTTGCGCAATTTTAGTGGAGCGCGTATGTAGAACTTTGCGGGCTGTTGCTTTCATTTCGATTTATTCATGCATTGGTCAATGATTTTACCTTGAAGTCGGGATCTGTGGTCATTCTCTTGAAGGAGCCGACGATATAGAGCGTCCCTGTACCCGTATCAACCATTTTCGCCTGCGTGCTGTACCTGCAGAAACACATAGACAGCTGCATCCACTGTGCTATTGATTAAGGGAATACGTTGAACGATAACACGCATTGTCCTTGTCCCCCCGCTCTATGAGCAAGCGAAGATTGCATCTCGATATCGAATTCTCTGGCATAATGCGAACGACTGGTCCGGCCAGCTTTCCTCGAATGACAAGCGGACTCTCTGACACGATGGAATGTCTGTTTCCCGAATTGGCCAGCTCTATTCGCATTTTGGCCGAATGCGATCCGAGAGATAGCTTCGTTGAAATATGCTCGCCATGATATGATGGAAGCCGAGGCGGTGGAATATTTAATTGGACGTCCGGCGATCCGCAGTCACACCGAGGCTCGCGCCCCAATGCCGAGCGAGACTGGCATTGTTAAGAGGGAGGGAGGGAAGGATCGGCTGGCTATGCTGGGTTGGGAATTTTGCGAGGACGGGCCGATTTTCACGGGTCAAAATTTTTCGGCTGTCATTGACAGACGCCGCACCGTACCGCGCCACGCAGCCTCCAAAGAACGGCAGGCGGTCCGACAATTTCCACGGCCGGTTTATCACGTAAATCTGTAAATTGCTTGCGATGCGATTATCCCGTCGGCGCCCGCGCCCGGCCCTACACTAATTGGCATTTGTTTCCTGCACCGCTCGCCGCTTTTTTCTTGCCGCTTCACGCGACGCCGCCACTCCATTAATTCGCCATTGTGATTTTCATTACCCCCGCCCCACTGCCACGTCCCTGTTCACACCTGCTCCTCCTCATCCTATTCCCTTCCTCTCTCTCTCTCCCCCTGCCGCCCGCTTTCACCACTATCAATTTCAACTGACCCGTTCATTGCTCGCCGCATAAAGAATAATACAATTAAACCTTCGTTCCCCGAAATACGCAGTATATGTGAGATGTAGAGCATACACCCCCGGGAATCGTTTCGCTTTGACCGCCGAGAATGAAGATTTATTGTGCGCCGGTGGTTGCGCTCGGCGAAGCCAATTATCCCCTTCCAGTTTTCCTCTCAGCACTCTGCGGCTTTCCAAATCATACCAAACTCCATGCAGATCATACACTTTCGATACCATCCAAGTTCTTTATGTTTTTTATGTTACAGGGAACGCCATAAAATCCAGTCATTCCAATGGATTACAAGCATCCGCGATCTGAAGGATAAAAGCGAAATCCAACCGAGTATTCAGCAGCGGCAGAAGCGAGTTCATTGCATCCCCGATTGATCGACGCAGCCAGAATCCGGGCGGATCCGGCGGAACTAAAAGATTTACGGTAAGTAGCTAGCTCTCCATCCGCACATCTCAAGAGGAAGGCTGGCCAGGGGTTGGTGCGGCAGTTACGACGTCAATAAAAGCGACGTAACATCGCGAAAGAACTCTATTATTCCGGCTGGGTGCGGGGTGGATGCTGCCGGCTCGGCGAGCGAAGAGGCGCAAATAAGCGGCTCTCATTAAAATGACTATGGGTGCGATTGTATTCGCGAAAGGGGCCGAATAATTAATAAAGGAGGATGAAGTTGCAAGGCGAACGGGGGTTAAGGTAGGAAGGAAGGAAGGAAGGAAGGAAGGAAGGAAGGAAGGATGGTAGAGGTGGAAAGGAAAGATTTTCGTAGGCAGGGTTGTGTGGGGCGTGGAGATGGAGGAGGGAGGTGGAAGGGGTGGGTTGCGAGGGGCTTATTCCGGCGGGCGCTCAAACCGGCGACGATCATTAAAAGTTTAAACGCCCTCCATTGAAGAGCGGCGGATCCGACACTCGCTTTAAAATCCACTACGCCTCCCGTAGACTCAAGCTTTGACTTTCGCCGGCGATCCTCGATCCCTCACAAAGGAAAGTTAGTTTGAACTCTCGACGCGAGAAGCGTGCTTGCTGCCTCGACACATACCGATGCATTCGATGCTCCCTTCACCAGGCTCTGCCAACCCGTACACCACACGTCGATTCGCTTCTTGACTGGCAATGTCGAAGCTTTTGTTCCCCTCTCCTCCTCACCTTCCACACTTTGCCCGCATTCGAGTAAAAGCCTCGCACAATGACATTTAAATTGGTCGCCCAAAACCTACCCCCTCCTTCGCCTCAATTTACAGGCTCCGGCACGCGACGCCCACCAGTTTTTTTAAAAGTCCTTTTCCGATTGTTCGCAGACAGGGAATTAGAGTGCGGCGTGTGATTGGCCTTGTCAGGATTCTACACCGAGGATGATGGAAGCTGGGGCCGTAGAACGGCAATGACTTCCCAAGGTGTCTCTATTTACTCTTCCTTTGCCGATTTAATTTTAGCAGGAGGAAGCTGCCGCCACCAAGTTACTCACTGCCTTTGCTATAACGTTGTTACCACCCTTCAACCTCTCCGACGCGCCACGCTATATTCTTCCGTTATAATTTCAAAACGGATCTAGCAAGATAAGCCAGCAGGAAATTAATATTCTCCCCGGGAATGCGACTCTACTCCCTGCTATTACCGGCCCTTGATACCTCACCGAATAGATTTGTTCTGTTTTTCGAAAGAGAGATGTCTAACCGATCGGATGAGATTTATCTACGCTGGAATAAATCTCGATCTCAAAGACCTCGCGAGTGCATTGAGCTTTCATAGAGTGTGGAGTGTTCGGTCAACGGAGATTCAACGTCAAAGTAATTTCATGAGCTTCGCTCGGAACATACTCTATGTCAAACGAACGCTCCAAGCAGTCTACCTCGCAGCTATCCAGGATGAGCGAACGGATGCTCGTTCACGTGTCCTGTTTGTCACAACCGAATGCCGGAAGAGCCCTTGGCGATCGGTCCGAGCATATTCAACCAAGCCCCGTCTACTAACGGGATTACCTTCCGATATTTCAGAGAGCCAGAGAGATCTGCTTCCCTTTTGCGTATCACAACAGCCAGCCCTTCGGGGACTCTGCGTTCCAAGCGGATGCTGATTGACGCGTGGAAAATATCTCTGAGAAATTTTTGACTGACGAGAAAGGACTGGTTAAATTACGATAATATATCTGACGATTAATAGATTGGTGTAGGACCGGTCATTTCTCGGGCCGTTGGAAACTATATCTAGATTGAAGGGGAAGGCACGTCACGTGCTCACGTGCTCACGTGCTCACGTGCCAGGAGGGCATGTAGGTCCAGGAAGGTCGTTAAAGGAATCGTTGGAGGTGGAGCGCTCGTAATCTCGACAGGTCGGTCGCTCGAGAAAAAGGAAGGGAGCTCCTCTCGGGGGGAGAGAGAGAGAGAGAGAGAGAGAGAGAGAGAGGGAGAGTGGAGAAAAATCGAGCGGTCAGAGGTGCACGTTCGCCGAACGGAATAATGCATCTGGGAGAAAATCGCGTAATAAATCGAGGGATTCCTATCGAGCATTGCTAGTTCGGGGTGTTAAAGAGAGGAGGAGCCGAGTCCCGCGGGAGATGAGGGATCCTGTCCTCTGCCAATGTAGGAGCAGCTGGACCGATAGGATTATTATTATCTTGGTAGAATTGGATGGAAAGCTATGGGATGGTAAGGTAAAATAGAGATGCGGAAGACGGAGAAACTAAAGGCGAAAATGAGGAAAGGAAGGTGCAAAATTGGGCTTGGGAGTTGGAGTCCTCGGGAGTGGTTTGTCAGGGAGGGATTAAGAGCAAAGCGAAATTTCGGGGCCACGCTCCCTGTAATTCTCGGTTAGTGGGTACAGCAAGTAGGTAATAGAGATTCCGGCCACGTAACCCGAAAGCACGAATTTCCGTCCGCGAGAGGAATACGATTATGGGGAAACGTCATAACGACATACGTGCGCCCTGCATCCCCTCTTTCCCCCTCTTCCTTCCTCTACCAGTCTACAACTAGTTAGGCCAGCCTCAATATTCAAGTGACAACACGCCCTCCCACCCTCTTCTTTTTACCTCCTGGTGCCGGCGACCTCCACCACCTTACAGCGACTCCGACTCCACCAGAAAGGCGTCAAGGTCCAGTAGGAACTACTCGCGCTTCTCGCCCAGCCCTCCTCCGGAAACAGAAGTACCTGTAACAAAAATGTCCTGGCAAATTAACAGCTGGACAATTCGAATTCTTGACCGTTGTTTGTCTGGCTTTCCAAAGAATTTGAAGCGAGGATTTTCCAGGCATGAGAGATTATTAAAAGGCGGAAGATGGAGTGTAAGGCTCGAGTCTGATCCCGGAAGTTGGTGGCAGACTACGTTGGAATTCTTGAGGGAGGAGGAGAGGGCTGCTCCTTAGGTGCGCGACTCCTCCCGGCTGGCTGGCTGGCTGTAGGTATGTGACCGAAATATTGGAATTCTCTCTCTCTGGAGGCGGTGAGCTGCTCTCGAGCCAGCTACTACGTAAACGAGCCGGGGAGAGAGAGCCGAGCTGAGCTGGATGTACGTGCATGCAAATTGCAGCGGGCGCGCGCGCCAGAGAGTTCCTTCGCCCGTCTCTCGAGAAGGGCGGCGAGCGTTAGGCGAGCACGCCGGAGTGCGGCAATTCAGCGCATCGCGTTTCGAGTGCTCGCTCGCAAAAAGGCGGCCTCCACCTCCTCCTCCTCGAGTGACTCCGCGAGTGCTGGCTCTGCCACCCTTCGCTATTCCTCGCACTTTTCAGCCCTTGAGCGCAAACCGCTGCAGCACTCTTCGCGCCAAGACGTCCTATCCACCAGCAACTACCCTTAAAATCTCGCCCTACATACTCCCCTTCGACCCACCTCGGAGGTTCAGCTTCGGAAGCTCGAGGAAATATCAATCCGCCGGAAGGAGAGTGCCACTAGTCGAAGGAAAAAGAGTCCAGCAAGTCTAGACTCCAGAACGCGCTACTCTCCTCGATGAGAATGTCGATTGGACGTGTTCCCGGTTCCCGTCGCCCGTCGCCCGTCCTGTCCTTCCGGCTCATTGACTCCCAATCCGATTAACCCTTTACGAGCTCCGTTCCTTCTTATTTACAACGTTCCGCTAGGTAGGACAGACTTCTCGCCTCTTATTTCTCTCGCTCTGCCAGCAGTTCCTAATAAACGACCAACTAAACCGAGTGATTCCTTTTGAAAGGTCGTTTCTCGATATTTAGCCGTGCGAAAATTCATTCACTCGGATCTGCGAGAGGTGTGCGCTCTGTTTTTCAGTACGCACATGCTACCAGTGGACAATGTAGCCAGTGCTACTGCAGAGAGTACCGGGGTGTGCGGATTACTCCCCGATAATTCCGCGGCACGTGTGCTCTGTGTAATAAAAATCGGCCATTAAAAAGTTTCCGGGCGACCGCATCGAGATTTCAGGTTTTTTCAAGCTGCAGCCTCAGCGGGAAGCCGGGGCTGGTTCGGTCGGGCTGGGGTGGCTTTGGAGAGAACAGTGGCCGGCGTGCCGCTCGGCCGATCGACTTCCCCAGGAATTTATCCCGCGGCAAAACCGCTAAAGTATGCAGCCAGCCGGAAACAATCGCAACGAATTTCCTGCCTAGCAATTATTTGTTCGACCAGGCCGCGCTAGCAACCGAGCCAAGCGATTCGCATGATTACGTCTGTATTTTGCACGCGCTCGGTCAGCCAGTGACCGCCGCGGCTTTATTCCCAGTCTAGGATGTTCCCAATCGAGCCGATCGTAGCACACCGCCAAACCAGTAGGATCCATCGACCCAACATCATTTTCCGAGTCGCCCTCCATTGCAATCCCCATCGGCCACTAGAGATTTCTACTGGCCTCGATCTCCACTCACCCCGATCACACGCTCGCATTTTCCACTCGCTCCTCTATTACTTCTCTATACTCACTGAGCCCTTCTCCACTCACTTCTTTCCCTGCTGGTCATTTTTATGCTAAATTAAACTAACATTTACTCGGGATTACCCCGAATCCCCTACCCCACCACTCCACCAACTCACTCATTCAGGTGCGACTTGTAGAATGTCGGATTGCAAAATCTCTCGTAATACCTAGCATTTTCGGTTGACCCGGGTTAGTGCCGCGCCACTTCCGTCATTCCACCTTTGGCTTCACTTGCCATTCGGCAGCGCCGCGTGGAGCGCCGCGCCGCCACTTGAACGAGAAAGGCCACTTGTCGCGCTGAAAGCCTTGGTTTCATAATCGCTGGGCTTTCAAGCTCATTAGAACATCCGACAATCAGTGGCGCCGTCGAATCCGCAGGAGGAACTACTTGCTCAACTAATATTTATTCGAATTTTCGCCAGTGTACCGAGCAACGAAACGAGTGGAAGCTTTTGTTGGCAATTGGCGGTGTAGGTCGCGGGGAAACATAATCGGTTTCGTGTCAAAGAGAAAACTAAAGGTTCTCGAGGCGTTTGTGAAAGCGATGGAGCAGAACACTAACGAAAGGCCGAGCGGGCTTGAAAGGGGGTTGTGGGTGCCGGAGGCGGTTCAGGATCGGTCGAGGGCAACTACGGTGACGTTCGATAACTGACGCATAGCTCGAGCCCACGTTTATATCAAGCCGACTGCCACTGATTGAATAAGTGGATCTCACGCGTTATCGCTACCTCTGGCTCTCCTCCCCCGCGGTCTAGCCCTGCTTCCTCTTTACACCATCCTCACCCTCGCACTCCACTCGTCGCTCCACCACCTACCATTTCCCTCTTTACATGCACACACACTGCCTTCCCCGACTTCTTCTTCCAAACCTCCACCCCATCAGCTCTCTCCACCCTCTCCACCCTCTCCACCCTCTCCACCCTCTAGTGATCTCGTGGTGCACGCGAGTCCCAGCTATGCTTAATTACCCGCTCCGGAAATTATATCTGTGCTCATTAAAATTCCGGAAATCATTTTCCTCGGGCATGATGGGGGTGATCCGAAGACGTTTAGGATGAAGTCAAGTGCAGTTGCGACGCATTGCGAGAAAACTGGCTGCAATGGCAGTAAGTTGGCCCGAGTGGATCTATTAAGGTGGATGCTCTTGGATAAGCAGAAGGGAGGCCTGGCTTTTCCTAAAATTTCCAAGCCTCGGTCGGTACTGCCAGGCTTCCAAAATTTTGCCGGGTTTCCCAGTTATTTGCTGAGAAGCACCGTGGCACGAACTACAAAGACATTCCATGCCCGTTCGCTGCCGTTCGTAAACCGGCGAGCAGGGCCAATTGGAAAATATTTTCACGGATATTTCCTCGCTGTTTTCCCGCTCTCGGCAGGCCCTCGCTCTTCTTTCCCAGCAGCTCTTTTTCCCCAGTGTGTAATATTTACGATGTACTTGGATTCTGGAGCCTTCCCTGCACCACGAATTTCGCAAATGTTCGGGGCACAAGGTATTCCTCGATGCGGTGCAACACATTTACTCGATTTTATTACGAGGAACGAGCCGATAAAACTAGGCGGCCGTCTGTGTGTATATGTGCGCGCCTCGCTCTATGTGTATGTAGAGCAGGCTGCATGGGGCACATCCGGTAAAGCGTGGAGCTAGACAGTGGGCGGTGGGATCTGCCGTGAATGATAGCTCAGCATGCTATTCGTGCGAGAGCGCGCGCGCGCGCGCGCGCCCGTACCTTGTCCACGTTACGCATCGGGGATACCGTTTAATCCGATAATCTGCCGCTTCGGTCCATTGCCCCGCAGTTCAACCCTCCTCTCTCATTCTCCATTTATCCGCCCGACAAACCATACCCTCTCTTTTCCGGAGCGAGCTTCTCTCTCGCTAAGTCCATCGCGAGCTTTCCCCTGTTTAAACCGGCTTACTTACCACTCTCTCGCTTCTTCCTGCCCTAACCCCGCTCCCTCCCACTTGTACCAGTCCAGCCGAATTTCACGTTATCCACCAGTCAAGATGGTTAGTCGGAGTTGGCCAGTCAGCGAGAACTAACGAGAACTAACGCGCCAGATGAGCTTGCACTGCTAGTGCAATTGGCGAGCGTGAACTGGCGAATTGGAGTATTCGAGACGGACATCCGGGCTATCGGAGCCCTGCGGACTCGTATCTTCGCATTAGCTCTCGCTAGCAACTATCCGAAGCTTAATCCTGTAAGCCAATAGGTAGTGCGAGAGGGGAGAGACTCCTTCCTAAGTCGGTCGATTCGAACTGCGGCCCGATAATAAGGCGTCTAGTTTACTAAGTTCTCCGCTGCCATGGATTACCAGCGACGGCTTTGACGTTCCCCGCGCAACCTGCGGTGAACTGCGGATCCCCGCGAACCTCGCCCACCTCCCTCTCCAAATTGAGTTTACTGTAACTCCTCCCTGGGCCGTGCCGTGCCGGGCCAGGCCAACTATTCCTTCAGTTCAGTTATCGCTACTCGGAGTTAGAGCTCGGAGAGGTCGGGGCGAATTTGCCGGATTCCAGCCTGCCGAGTGAACCGATTCCCAAGCGAAGGTGACAAGTACGACCCGCCTCCGGAAGAATTACAGCTGGAGTATCGCTGGATAACAAAAGTTATTCGTGTCAGGAGCATCGGGGAACATGAATCTGGGGGTTCGCTCGACGGGGGAATAGGGGAATATGTTCTATCCGGTGGAAGGCGAGGCAAGGTGAGGCGAGGCGAGGTTCGAGCAGAGAAGCTAGTAATCCGAGAGACACCTTGCCGGAAAGACGGTTTCTAGGTCAGTTGGCGGCATCGAGGACGAGATGCTGCAAGAGAGGAAACCGCCGGAACGGTTGAACGAAAACGAAAGCCAGGCAAGATATTGTCGGTGAGATGCCTTCTCTGCTTCTCTCCTTCGTTTTTGGGTAGGGTGCTTCTTTGGCCGAGGGAAAGTCGATATCGGCGAAACGACCTCCATTCGTCGAGTGTGGACTTCTCCAAGATATCGCAAACCCGCGAATTCATCAGTGGTCCGTTATCTGTCCTGAGATAAATTGCCCCTGCCGAACGAGGATACTTTGCCCTGCTATTGCGTCGGCAAGGACTTTCCACGAGTATTTCCGACGGTACCTCGTATTTCTTCGATGTATTACAACGACTATATTCAAGTAGTTGTAGCAAAAACCTGTTTCCTGTACATTTTCTTCAATCTTTAACAGCACAATCTTTATAAGGTTCTCAGACTTTGCCGAACACTTGATAAATCGATTGTTTGGGTCTCAAAACGGATAGAAAACATGAAACTTGGGGGAGAAATGCCGGAATTGTACCCAAAACATATGGAAAACCGATCCAGAATAATTAATTTCATTTAATTTCAACGGTTTTCCCCATGTTTTTCACACTTCCCGACCGTTTCTGGGGCTGAAATTTGGTGGGGAATGTTTTTTTGCATCGAGAAAGAAGTAGAAAAAATTCCAGAGCCCTAGCTCAAAATTCATTTTTTCGCAAATTTTTTAAGGTATACCCCTTCAAAAATTTTCGATTTTTCGAAGGTTCTGGGACTGGAACGAACGCTTGATTTTTCGATTGCTCGTGTCTCAAAACGGAAAAAAAACATAAATGTTGTGGGGGAAATGCCGGAATTCGACCTAAAACACGTGGAAAACCGATCTGGAATATTTGATTTCGATGGTTTTCTCCATGTTTTTTTATCTTCCCGACCTTTCCCGGGGCTGAAACTTGGTAGAAAGTGTTTTTTTACATCGAGGAAGAAGTAGAAAAAATTCCAGGCCCCTAGCTCAAAATTCATTTTTTCGCAAATTTTTTAAGGCATACCCCTTCAAAAATTTTCGATTTTTCGAAGGTTCTGGGACTGGAACGAACGCTTGATTTTTCGATTGCTCGTGTCTCAAAACGGAAAAAAAACATAAATGTTGTGGGGGAAATGCCGGAATTCTACCAAAAACACGTGGAAAACCGATCTTGAATATTTCATTTCAACGGTTTTCCCCATGTTCTCATGACTTCCCGACCTTTCCCGGAGCTGAAATTTGGTAGAAAGTGTTTTTTTATATCGAGGAAGAAGTAGAAAAAATTCCAGGCCTCTAGCTCAAAATTCATTTTTTCGCAAATTTTTTAAGGCATACCCCTTCAAAAATTTTCGATTTTTCGAAGGTTCTGGGACTGGAACGAAAGCTTGATTTTTCGATTCCTCGTATCTCAAAACGGAAAAAAAACATACATGTTGTGGGGGAAATGCCGGAATTCTACCTAAAACATGTGGAAAACCGATCTGGAATATTTGATTTCAACGGTTTTCCCCATGTTTTTTTATCTTCCCGACCTTTCCCGGGGCTGAAACTTGGTAGAAAGTGTTTTTTTACATCGAGGAAGAAGTAGAAAAAATTCCAGAGCCCTAGCTCAAAATTCATTTTTTCGCAAATTTTTTAAGGCATACCCCTTCAAAAATTTTCGATTTTTCGAAGGTCTCGGGACCGGAACGAACGCTTGATTTTTCGATTGGCCGTGTCTCAAAACGGAAAAAAAGCATAAATGTTGTGGGGGAAATGCCGGAATTCTACCTAAAACACGTGGAAAACCGATCTGGAATATTTGATTTCAACGGTTTTCCCTATGTTTTTTTATCTTCCTGACCTTTTCCGGGGCTGAAATTTGGTAGAAAGTGTTTTTTTATATCGAGGAGGAAGTAGAAAAAATTCCAGAGCCCTAGCTGAAAATTCATTTTTTCGCAAATTTTTTAAGGCGACTTCAGTTTAACACTGAAAAAATCTTAGCCGACCGGCAATATGTGAAACGAAGTTAGCAGTTCGTTCAGCCAACGGTTGATTTTTGAATGATATAGTACTGATGGCACTGGCTTAAGCGGCAAGATACGAGGGAGAGTGTGGGTATATTCGATGGAAGAAAATTGGAGTTGGTTGCTTCTCCTTGGAAACGAGGTCTTTTAAATAGGATTTCCCGGGAGGAATAATAGTCGGGGCCGAATCACTCGCGTGAGAATCCTGACTAATAGCATCTGTTTCGGGTGGTAGGTCTGAATTTCCGTGGCGGGGAATCCGTTTTTACTAATCTTCCTGAGAGCGACCTTGCCAGGGCGATTCCGAAAGGAGTGGGCTGGCTGTTCGGGTCGCTGGGAGGTGGCAAAGCATAGTGGTGGACTTTTCTGGGTTAGTCGCTCGAGAAAAGGACGTGGCCGGCGGGCCTGCTGTTTCGAACGATCAGTATATATCAAGATTAAATCCGCTCTCAAGGAAATCCTGTGAAAACGGGCAGCGCGCCGATTTACAAAAGTCTCGATATACTTCGCTCTTACAGCCACCGCGCTAGCAACCTAATTAGATGGGGCGGGAGGCGAAAGAATCCTATGACCGGAATGGAAACAGGTAAACTATGTCGAACCGAATTACAAGCGGAGCACGACACCGAGGCTGGGGTGAATTTTTTGCCCCGCCAACGTGATTGTCAGAAGGACTAACGAATGCGACATTTCCCGGGCGTAATTGCGAGCGTAGCAACGCAGTCTCGGAGTTGCTGGCAGCGGCTCGTGCGATCTCTCCGATCGGGGCGACGTTGCTAGCTCGATTTAATAAACTTCCGAGCCAAGATTTTACCAGATACTTTTCCCTGGCGACTGGAAAGCTGGAGAGCCGCCGGGTGGAGAGCCAATCTTCCTCAGTCGGCTTTTCAAGCGACGAACCCACCACAGCGACACTGATTCCAATCGATCCCTTTGACACTGCACTTTCCCCCAAAGCGGAGAGAGTATTCTCTCCCTTTGGCCTCCCTATCAGCACGCCTTCCTTCCTTCCTTCCTTCCTTCCTTCCGTCCTTCCGTCCTCCCGTCCACCCAGACGGCATTCAAGGAATTGGCCCTCTCCTTAAAATCACTTATACGTCCCGGCCGTCATCCACCTTTCGACTTCCAGTCGCACTGATTTGTAGCCCTCAGCCGAGTCGGCCATTCCCTCCGGGGGATCTTCGATTAAAGTCATGTGACGCGAAGCAATTATGAGACTCGAAGGGCTCGTTGGAGCTCCCGGGACGCACACTTTCCCACAACTTTAATAAGTTATGAAAGCCCTGGACCGCCGAGGGTTTTAGTTGAGTTTAGTGCTCGTTCTCCAATTGACGGCACACACTTGCACGCTCTATCGACCGTGACCCTCGACATTAATTGCGATACACAGTGTTCGAAAAAATGCGTGACCTCTTTCGCAGCATTGTTACGCAAACGGCCGGCGCGGCGCAGGGTTGGCCGGCCGTGGCGTTGGAGGGCGGGAGCGGGTGGGGTTGAAGTGCGATGAAGGGGCCTAAACAAAAGAGGGTCGTTAGGAACAAGTGGCGCCGATTAAAAACGCCGACGCCACTTGCCGCAATGCATCGACAAACACGAGGTTTCACGGCGCCTCCCCTCCTAACCAATGCCAGCCAACCGAGGCAAAGAGAGAGAAAGGGGATAGAATAACAGTGATCTTGGAATAAACGGTTTTCCCGGATAGAAGAGACGCCGGGCTGATTTGCGAGGAACAAGGTGGCCGGCGCCCGTTGCGGTCTTGGGACACATCGACGCCCCGATATAAATTCCACCTGTCGCTCGTAAATTCGTCCGGTGGCCTCCTCCGTTGTAACAGCGATAGAGTGTTATCGTTCTGCTTTGTGTGCCTGCACTTTAGCCGCGCTACACAAACCCGCCCGCTTTTTTTGCCCCCCCCTGCCATTTGCCAATGTTGCAGCACGGCTAACTATTGAAAGCGAGATCGAGCAGGTCATAGAGTCGATAGTCCAATCCGGTTTCTCTTCCACCTTTTTTTATAGCCATGCGTTTCAGCTTCGCACGTGGAAAGAAGTGGGAGGAAGAAGCATAGGGTGTGTGTGAATGGGCAAAGGCAAGGCTGGCCGGGAGGATGCAGTGACTTTTTCACGGTTCGAAGCACTCTTTTGCGAAGAGGATGGAGGAGAGGGAGCGAAGAGGGCGCGAGAGCAAGTGGGTGGTTGGTAAAATCGCGGGTAATCGCAGGTGGCGAGGAGAGTCTGGTAGGACAGTAGGAGGAGGGAGAGGAGAATCGGAGAGCCGGACTGTCGGAAGGTCGGGTCGGTGAGAATAGGCGAGAGGTCTGCTGGGTTGGTGGCATAGCGAGGTAGAGGGTCCTGCGACCTACATCAACGAAAGCGAGGATACATTATTACTACCATCGGAAAGCAAAGCTCTCTCCGATGGTGCGACGGCCGGAGGGTGTTTCAGGGTCGGTTGCCATGGCAATGCGCTGGGACAGCCACGGGGTGCAGCCTGGAATATCCACCCTCTTGCCTCTTTTCCGCGATTCCCCCTGCTCGTCCTCCCTACCCACCCACCCACCCACCCACCCGCCCGCCCTCCTCCTCCGCCTCCTCCGCCTCCTCCGCCTCTGCCTCTGCCTCCGCCGCCCCGCTCCCGACTACCACCCACCCCACCTCTGCCTCTGCCCTCCCGCTCTCTCACCCTATCTACCCACATCTCGCCCTGTCCTTATCTGTCTTCATCTCGCTTCCGTTTTCACCCCCCGTCGAAAGCCAGGCTCTCCTTCCTCTTGTTTCGGCTTCCTCCGAGCTTCCATATTCCTTTCCCTTCGCAGTCGCACAGAGTTGCTCCCCTCGGCATCTCTCGTCGCTTTTGCGTCTCGTTTCCCGTCTCCTCACGTCTGCCCTCGTCTGGCTCCGGCTTGCTACGGTCTGCTCTGCGGCTCGTTCTTCCTCCTGTTTCCTGCTCCTGCTCCCGCTCCCGCTCCCGCTCCCGTTCCCGCACCCGGAGCTGCCTGGCCTGCGCCTGCCAGCCTGCCAGCCTGCCACCCAGCGAGCCCCCGCGCGCGCCGGCCCCTCTTTCCCCATAAGCCTCCCGAACGAACCTGTGGACCGCAGCATCCCTCGCGCCAACATGACGCTCTTCCTAGCCCGAGAGCACTCGCAGCCACGCTCTCCAGCCAACACACACTACACCACACACCACTTTCTCTAATCGGGGGAGCAGTGTCATTTACATTTTCAGTCGGTGCCGGATTCAATTGACGCTTTGCGCCCTGTTCCCATCGATCGAATATGCACAGCCTCTGGCGCTCCCGCCGATCGAGTTTTGAGAGGAAAAAGGCTGAAAAGCAGCAGGCGTTTGCGGGCGAAAAGGTGGGCGTTGTGTGGGCGGTCTGTGTATGTGTGCATGGAAGAGAGAAAGGGAGAGAGAGAGAGAGAGAGAGCGCGGGCTGGGCTCAAACGCGAATAAGTATCGATTGGAGGGTCGCTTTTGTGCCCAGGCTCGTTTTCAACTCGTCAAATGGCCTCGCTTTGCCTGCTCGCCCACCCAAAGTTTTCCTCTATCAGTGCGCGCGCGGCCCGTCCCTATCGCCGGCCACGTGCCACTCAAGAGCCTTGCATATTACGTCCCGGGAAATATTCCCAGCCACCCCCGCAGCCCATAGACACTTGCATCTCTAATTTATGCATTATTTCTGTTTGCAGCTGGCGATGAAAGCCGCGCACGAAGAACCTGCCGATCGGCTCGTACCAACATGATGCCAGCTTTCCGATACATTATGCAGAGCGTGCGACAGGTCAGCATAAATAATCCGATTGACCCGTTGCCTCGTACAATACGTACGCCAGCCGATAAATATAATAGGTGTTTGCCATGAACATCTGATAGATCTCGGCTAATTAGTCTGACTTATGGCAGAGACTCGACTCTGCCAGTTGGATGAAGAGAGCAGCGTATTCCCCGAGAAGCGAGAAATTAGTAAGGAAATCTGGTGAGTTAATGAGCGGGGGTGGGGTGGTTATCTTGCTTTGCGCTCTGGGATACCGCAATGCCTATTGGCGGCGGGGAGACTCCGAAAGCTTCCTTTCAGCCAGGCAGACTTTTCTATCGACGCTAGCCAGCCGTCCATTCCCTTTTATTCCCTATCGAAACCCTCCACTCTCTCCACTCTCTCCAGTCTCGACTCTGCGATGGATCGGACCCTCCACGCTTCCATTTCAACTACCGCGATATCAGCCACTGCTCTTCTCTTCCCTCCGCAACTTCTCTCCTCTTTTTCCCTAGCTGGCGCAGTAGTTGCTTCTCCTCGCCCGCAGGATAGACCTCTCGGACCGTTCGGACCTGCCTTTTTTTTCCACCCTGGAAGCTCGAACGAGAGCTGCCGGTGCGGTGGTGCGCTTTCGTTTGTCACCCCCTAGCCTAGCCTTTTCCCCTGTTCCGCTTGGGCTGAAAGGCTCGGCTCGGCTCCGCTCGGCCTTTCCTATATTCGCCGCTGCTCTTTCCCTTGGCGGACTCCTGAGTCTGGAGTCAGTCGGAGGAAGGAGTACGGGCGAGCGTAATGAGAGGGCGAGCTGACCGGCCGAGCGAGCTGCTCCGAGTGCTGCAACTCTCCTGGTGTGCGCTCGTTAAAAACTAATTACTTTCGCGCGACAGTCACGAAGCCGCTCGTGATATATCCGACAAAGGGAGACGGTTGCTCCGAGCGAAGAAGAGCTTTTCGAAAAATTTCGCGCGTCCTCGCACTTCGGCAAGAGTTCGTCCTTAATTACTTTAGCCCGAGAGGGAAACCCGTTTCCCTCTTTGCCGCCACCACTTCCACCCATCGGGATTATCGATGGAACTTGCACCGATGGAAATTCCACGACGCTCCAACATCAATTTGTATAATTAGTCAAGTTATATTGTCATATAATAGAAAGAGCTGTACAAATAAATAAAATGTTTAAACTGCAGAAGCATAGATGAGAAGTGGCGAGTGTCTGGAAAGGGTTGCGCCAATGACGCCGAGGATAAAAGTGGTAAGTATGGGAGAGGAAGAGAAGAATGCGGCCGAAGCCAGCTTGACATCGATTACGATCGGAGTTTTATCCGGCGCGGCGATGCTCGCTCTCTCGTGTGTCCCACCTTAAACAGACAGTGAAAGAGACGAGCGTCGTCGTGGGAATCCGGGCCGACGTGGATTGGCGAGTCAAAGGGAGCAAGAGTTGCTAACCGCGAGAGGGTGAATCGTTAATAACGACGCCCGCTGACGAGGGTGGATGCGAACGTATGTATGTATGTCCACCGGGAGCTGCCGACGGTAAATCCAGTTTATAAGCCGGTCTGTACGTGGCGTCCGCTGCTCCTCCCGCAGCCCGTCGACGATTAATCAAGCCGGAATACGCGCAGTCGAAGCTTTTCGCCTCGACGAAAGTACCCCCGCCACGCTAAACCTCCTCTTCGACCTTTTCAGGGAAACTCGCGTCACCGCGTTAGTCGCTCCGGGATCACGATATCAGTTCGTTAATCATCCTGGCACTACAATGCCACCGATGAATTAAACCCGCCTTCAGTTTCCCACCCCACCTACCAACCGTCACTCCAAATTATCGACAAGGCCTTCCAATCTTCTTCTCTTACTCCTCGAGTTCGTTCGATTGCCATTGTGATTTTTCCGACCAAGGATTCAATGCACGAAGCACGAAAACTCGTCAAGAGTTGTTGGTTCGAGATAAAAGTGACGCAGGATTTGTTTGAATGGTAGGTGGCGATTGGTCGAGGGTAGAGAAGGGAGGGGAGGGAATGGTGGGTCGGTGGTAGGCGGTCAGCCAGAAAGTTGGAATGGCTTTTCCGGTGGCGTGTATGAGGGCCAACGTACACAGAACGTATAGGGAGGGATGGGCGGAAGAAAGCGAGCGACCGCGAAGGTAGCAAAACCCTTTCAGGCAGATATCTTTAATCGCGCCGACATAAAGGCCGCGCACCACGGATGCTGGGAACCGAAAAGAGCCTGGTCGGGTGAGTAGCGCCCGAGCTAGCATTCAGCTTGCAAGACAATGCTCCTTTTTCCCGCGACGAGCCAGCCAAACGGAGAAAGGGCGGTCGAGAGAAAGTGGGGGAGGGGAAACGAGAGGAGGAGGAACGTTTCTTTTCGAAGGTAGTCGCGAGACGCGACACTCGGCAGGGAAATAAGCGTGGAGGTCGAGAACAAAGCGGCATGAAGTTCGAAAATAAGCATCGTCCTAGCATCCCCTTCATTAAAGTTGCACGTGACTCCTCTCTTCCCTTCCTTCGAGCCTTCTCTCCTTCTCATTGCATTGTCCTAGGGTGGTGGGAGGAGGAGGAGGAGCAGGTTGAATCCTCCGGTGGAGACAGTGCATAGTTGGACTATATCCATATGCATGCGTCTCGGATGCAGAAAAAGAGGCATTAACGAGCGAGTGGCGTTCTATTCTTTGGTGCATGACCGCAAGGAATCAGCTGGGGAAATCGTAGCTGCGCCATGCATATTCAGGGGATTTCCCGAGACAAGAACAACCGGGGAGTCAGTGCGGATTACCGTGTGCGGACACGAGACACGGATTATCGAAGCTGTCCTGATGCATGTATACGTCTGTGCGGTAGGAAGGCCTGCTTTTCCTTTTCAAACTTTAATCCCCCGTGCGTGCTCTCCTCTCCTGTCAAAGGGTACAAATCTGCCGAGCACTATAGACACTTCCCTGCGCCAGAACGCTCCTGCTTCCGGGTTCGTTGCACCCACCAAACGACCCTCGCAATTCTATTTTCCAAAGTGCTCCAAAGAGAAAAGTCGTTTCACCCCACCAGTCAGAGAAGAAATGGCAAAGATATAATTATTGGGCATTTCTCTGCGATGGAATAATGGTGGGAGCGCTTACGAAATCATGGGGAGTAATAAAGGGAGGAGCAATGACGCGGTTATTGAAAGAAATTCGCGGGCTTTATGCGGAAAGTTTCGTGGCGCGCTGGTATTAGCCCAGTTCGGAAAGCGGCGCGGATAAGAAGGCATATCCCTTGTCACTCTTTCTTCGGCCGCTCTTAGGAGAGCTTCGTCTAGCCATTGTGCTTCCTACCACCTCCTCGTAAGCAAGCTACGCTCCTCCCTCGCATAATGGCCATTCAGATAGCGAATCGATTTATTTCCCTCGGCGTTCACGGAAAGTTCGACTCCTACTCCCTCTCTCAGTCTCGCTCCGAGCTCCGACATCCCCCACCCGCCCCCTCCTTTCTCCCAACACATTTTTCCAGATACTCATTGAGAAAGTCCCGCAAGTACCAAGCTCCCTGGTGGCTCTGGCCAGTGTTTGCCTCGCTGGATTCGGAGCCTCCTATTTCTCGTGTGAGTCAGCCAACTAATTAGTCGCAATCGTGGCAAAAGGGCCGAGTTGAAGTTTGTCAATGGCTGAATAAGTGGGGGAAAAATTGGTTCGACGACTATATTGGATGTTATCCAGTGCGAAAGACAGTGTAAAGCCCGAAGTACGTACTCGAGTGGCGATGATCGTTCAAAGCCCTAAGTACCGTCGGTGGACGAGCTCATTTGAATTTCTCGATAGTCGTTTGCCAACGGCAGCCCGACAAGAACCTCAAAGGATCCTGGCGAGAGAGCACCGACATCACTCGCCGCCGGCTAACCATCCTCGATGCCCCCAATTTCGGACGAAATTTACCGAGATATCGGCCGCAACCTCACCACAAACTACTCGACAATTCCTCCGAATCTTCCCTCTCCCAGTATTCATCTATTTTTCTCTCTGCCTTTATTCGAAAAATTTCCCTTCCCGCGGTGGCACGGCTCCCATCTACAATTCCGCTTTGCCAATGAATTTCTCGCCTATGAATCAAGAGCAGAAAACATCCAGCTCGAAAAGCGAAATCATATTCCAAGGGGATTCGTGTTCCCCCTTCGGATAGGATCATTTGCGTTCCAGCCAGGCTATATTGACGCGCAGTCTCAATCTCGAGGAATGTCCAATTCCCCCGGAGCTTCGGGGGATCCTGCTTTTCAGGGAGAACCGATGCTTTGCACTCGATTCCCTCTCGAGCGAACAATTATCCGAATAGCCAGTTGGATAATGATCGGTTGAATAGGTTGGAGGGGTGTATTTAAATAGTGGCTGGTATTGAGTGTAAGAAAGTAAGTGAGTGGGGAGTGGCGGATAGCTTACCTTACTCGGATATCCGTTGTATCGCAGGAGCTTCTTGCAGCACTTGCCGCGATTCTCGTAGTAGAACATTTGGACCATGTCGGCGCGGTCCGTGGCGGCGCTGACGGTGAAGGGTGCACCGTCGTGAAGGAAGCTCCTCGACGAGGAGGAGGACGAAGGAGGCGGATGTGGTTGTGGTTGCCGGCGCAGCAGCTGCTGCTGCTGCAGTAGTAGTAGTTGTTGTTGTTGCTGCTGCTGCTGCTGCTGCTGCTGCTGATGCCTTTGCTGTGCCTGCTGAGGGTGAGGGTATTGCTGTTGCTGTTGCTGTTGGGCCGGTGATTCCCGACGGCCGAGTGGCACGCACGGACACCACCCTGAGACCATTACACCGATCGAGAACCGAACCCTCCTGCCCAATTCACCCTCTACACCCAATACTACTCTGCCCCTCCGGCCGCCGCACGTCTAGAAAGATGCCTCTCTCCTCGCTTTCGGGAGGATCGCTTTTCTCATGGTTCTTCCTTCTCGTTTCAGGAAGTTCTCCGGCTTCCTTTTGTCGTCGCTCGTTTGCTCCTTCCGCTCGCCTCGGTGACTCTTCCTCGGCAAGCGATCCTCCTACTCCTCCTCCACCTCTCGGGCGACGACGCAACGCGGCCAACTTTCGAGAGTTCCCCGCTAGTTTTCTTCTCGATAAACACTTCGATATAAACTTGGTTGGGGTAACGGGGTCGTCGCTTGGCCCCGACTTCGTTCCCGTCCGCGCTCCTTCCCCCCTCACCCTCGCCCTCGCCCTCACCCTCGGCCTCTTCGTTCTCGTCCTCGTCCTCGTCCTCGTCCCACGCCTCACCGTTATCGTTGCCGTCGCCGTTGTCGCCGTTACGGCCTTCAAACTTCGTTATAAAACGAGCACGGTTACCTTCTCCACGCTCTCGTGCTCTCCACCTTCCTATGGATGATCGATCCTCCCTCGATCCCCTCCGTCTCCCGGCATTCTCTGCGGGCAAAGAAAGAGTCGCCTTTATTAGAATCTCCTCACCAGCCACCTCAACAAGAAAAGCTACCATTAAACATCCCCCTATTATTCCCAACTTCTTTCCAACTGTTGGCAGTCTAAGTGGGCGTCAGATAGATATTTTGCCAACTTCTCTAAAGAAAGGGAAGTGGTAGGGGGGTCGGACGTCGGAGAAAAGGGCGAGAGAGTCGGCTATTCTCCGGCGAAAAGACGTCCCGAAATCACTTTCCTTTTCTCAGCGGAGAAATGGATTCGGCAGAGCTAACTCGCCATCGGAAGGAGTACCTCTCCCCCAACTCCAAGCCCAACCCCAAGCCCAACCTCGTCTCCAGCACCTTTCCCCGGACTGGTTTAATTAAACCCAAAGCCAGAAGCTTTTCCCCCGCATTCCTCGAGCAGTGGCCGGCCACTCTACTCGAACTGTGATAGAGATGAGGAGACAATCAGAGGAAACGGTCAACAGAGATCGATCCAGCCAACTGAGCACGCTCCAACTTAGACTGCTTTTTTGCTGGGAGCGAGCGCAGTGACATTTGCCACTGACTAGTCGGACGAGTGGTAATCTCACAAATCACGATGCTCAAGCCCGAATTCGTCGTTAGCCGAAAGAAGCGACAGTAAAGCAGTGGCGAGGGTGTCAGGGAAAAACAAGGCGAGAATTTGCAATTCATGAGAGAGCAGGACTCTTGCCGGCATTCGTCGAGCCAATTCAAGGATGGCGCCGCGAATCTTGCGCCTTTTTCATCACCAGCGGCGGAAAGCGAGCACGCCTCGCCGATACGTCAGCTTTATTGCTCGGGATTCGCTTCACCCAGTCCGGCAATTGGATTCGCCTAAATACGTGCCATTCGCGCGCAAACCTCGTTAGTACGAAGTTCCGGTTTCCGGCTTGATTCAAGTTAATCCCTGGTGGTCCCACCGAGTCTGCCTCGATTTATCGCACTCTGTTCCTTTATTTCCCGATTAGAATTGCACCGGTTTATGAAAGGGAAACTTTGGAGCAGCAATGGCTGCCTTTCATAGGGGCTTTAATGGGTGGTGGGTTGATGGGTTATGCTGAGCAAGCATCAGCACTTTATCCGATGCTCGATCTCGACATTTGCAGTGGGCTGGTCGATGGGGCGGAATGTCGGACACCCTAAACCAGCGATTATTCCGGGGCCGAGTGCTGTCACATCTCTCGCGGAGACTCTACCGTCCAAATGGTTTCCTCGGTTGGCCGATCAGGCCGTTGCCCGCCAGCACTACCACTAGCTGCACTAGCAGCGCTGCATTCCCCGATCGAACGATCCAACGATCGAAAGGTCATGCAGCTCCGACTAATGAGGAAGAGGAGTTTCGCTGGCTATGGTGAATTCCCGCAGCTGGAATGCCGTGCTTACTCAGCTGCACCTCTTGCGAATTTAGTGGCTGCTCTGAGCGCGCTTATCCAGCCAAGGTGGTTTTATTCAATGGGAAGCTCGAGCGGAATACTTGCCAGCTAGATCGGTACATCCCCTTAAACGTACTTGTCAGCCACGCTGACGCTACCTCCCTCCAGTTGGATAAGCCAACTCCGAAAAATCACACTCTCTCCGCGCCAGTCAAGATTTCTCGTTGAACATGTGTGTCCAGAGGCTTCCGCTTGTTTAAGCGAACATGTTGGCCGGAGAGCTTTCGAGGTCCGACGTGTCTTCCTGCCGGCTCTATAGGAATTCAGGTCGATCGTCTTTTTAGCACTCGCTCGCCATCCCCCTTAGCTAGCGACGACGCTGTCCCGAGGCTCTTTCCCGAGGCGGACTCGAGCGAAGGTAAATTCTAACAGAGCGTAAATAAAGGGCCGCGCTTTCCCTCAACTTCTCTTCCCTCCTCTCTTTCTCCCTTTCTCCCTTTCTCCCTTTCTACTTGCTTGCTTTCTTTCTCCCCTTCTCCCCTTCTCCCATTGTTCCCGAGTCCTGCGTCTTCCAGCATCTAGTTAACCAGCGCCCTTCCTAACTGCTTGCTCTACTCTCACCATCATTCCATCCAGCCTAGCTCCCACCCCATCCCACCCTCCTCCTTTCATCCAGCCAGTTCACTTCCAACTTCCAATATCGTCCTTCAAACGCACCTTCCAATAACTAGTAGCAAACTGGCGAACTGAATTCCCTCGCACTTTTATTCGTTTGGCATTTGGAAGGGGCGCGAGCAAGGCTAAAACAAGTTTCGCGAGAGTTACTACTCCATTTCGAAAGGATAAAGAAGTGCGCGGCTGGCATCTTCTGTCTTAATCCGATAGTTTGGCTGCTTTTGGAAAAGCCCGGCGAACGCTAGTGAGTTTCGGTTCCGGGCGGCGGATACTGGACTCGGGCGCAAACTCGTTTCGGAACTCGATAACCCGGCCGTCCGAAGTTGACGGGAATAAGTTGCCGATGGTGAGGCGGGAAGGTACACGAGGCAGAACGGGGGTGGTACGGCGCGGCGCGGCTCTCTCACCCCCGACACCGACCAGCTTTCCAAGTTCCTCATGCAAATTCCGAAAGGCATCGACGTTAATCGTAGCCACTAGCCTTCGAGCGACGACGTACAGACGGATCGCCGATGGGAACATCGATCTTGCCGCTCGATCGGAACACTCATTCGCTCTCGCCTCCAACACCTTTGCTTGGCCCCGCTCGCTCAATTTGCCCGGCCAGCCTTACTCACAAAATTCTCCTGGGCGAACCTCCGCTCCGACTGCATTTTTCATCGGTTCGCTCTCCTACTGACGTTATTAGTATTCGTCTTCCCGAAGCCCTGTCCGCCCTTACGTGCTCTCCAGCGCCGGAGTGACTGGAATATCCCCTGGCAGTGCGCTCGCAAATTTAGAAGCAGCGAGTGACGCGCGAGGGATCGCCTTTTGCGAATTCCCTGGGAAAAGTGGAATAACCGCGAGAGAAAGAAAACGGTGGAAGTGAGCTCGCGCGTCTCTTTATGCGCTAAACTAGGGGGATTAATGGGCGCGGGGGTATTCCAGACTGTTAATAGCGCCGGCTGCTACAAAACAGCCGTGTACTCGAAGAGATCGCGACGAGATCGGCCGGCCTCGGCCCTTCAAGGAGCTAATTGACGTTTATCGAGTTAGCGCAACTACAATGCCCGCTCTTTCTCCCTCCCTCTCACTGGCAAACTCTATACGACGTCGTGCTCTTCTTCTGCCCAGCTTTTATCTCGATCGCGCTCCTCGTTATCGCCCGACAGTGCAACGTGACGGGATCGAGTCAAGTTCGAACTGCGACGGGACCGAGTTAACACTTTAAAGGCTGGTCACTCGTTATACCAAGAATTCCGGTCACAAACTCCTCTCGCCTTTCCCCAAACATAGCGAAATTTTGATCAACTTACCTTCCTCACGTAACTCCTAAGCGTATCCTTTGGGGGGAATCGAAGTTTTCCTCCTCTTGCGAGACGAAGCGTGGATAGTCGGAGCAGTGAATGCCGGCTCCGAAACTAGCGGAGAATTTCAATGGTGTTGAACCAGGAGAGTTCACCAACGACACATCGTTTCAGCTTGCCGTTTTCGAAGTTGTCGCGACGCGACTCGCACCCTCGCGTCCATAAGTTGTCCTCGGCAAAAACAGCCTCGAAATTTGCTTGGCGAGTTGTTTCCGATCACGACTATTGAGCGTCGCGAAGCATAGAAATGTAGATAAGAGGCGCGTGACAGTTTGTTGGGGAAAAGTGGCGCGTGCACGAGAGGAAAGTGTAGCGAGGAGGATGCGGATCTCGATGAGACGACGTGTGAGCGCGAACTAAAAGCTGCGGGCTGCGGGCTCGTCGGGGCGCCTGACGCCGACGTGTCGCACTCCACGGCGCTGGAGGTGGCGGAGGCGGGGGCGGTGGCGGCGGCGGTGGCGGTGGCGGTGGCGAGCGGCGCTTGCTTCGTCCCGACGGCGGCGCAGGGCTCACTGAACCTCGCCGACGAGCATTCCGCCGACGAAGCGTCCGCCAGGCTTTCCTACCCTCCGCTTCCTTGCCACCCTTCAACCCTCCTATCAACCCTCGCGCGCGTCCGCTCCGAACTCCGAACTCCGCACTCCCTACGCCACCATCCAGGATGAGATGCCGACACCGACGCCGACGCCAACGCCGTACCCGAAGCCTTTTACTTGCTCCTTCCACTCTTCACTCTGATTGCCAGTCTCTCTTGCATCGTTTTATCTTCTATCAGACTTTCCCCGATTATGCTACTGTTCCGACTAGAGAGAGGTACACTGATGCTGGCTGGACCAACGCTCGGTGAGAATCGACCACACGTCGGACGACACGAGGGATGATGATGCTTCCTCTTCGCGCTCCATCTGCGGATCAGCAGCGCGCACGCGCCCCCATAAATCTCATTGCGAAACGGCGCGGCGCGTCGGAGAGTAGTCGCGTTAGGAATTTTCGTTCCTCCGTGTACAGCTATTACACGCCACCTTTCATGCGGATCCTCGTATCTTCTTATCCTCTGCCCATGTGTCCCAGCCACACACGCACACACTTCTTTCTCCCCCAACATGATCCTCCTCTGGTTTCGCGTCCTTTTCTTTTCTCCGAGCTCATCTTACCACCCAGACAGGCAAGCAGGCAGGCAGGCAGTGTTCGCCCCTAGACTGGGGGGGCATACGTTGAAACATGCATGACCATCGGAAATTCCCTCTTGGAAGGCCTGATGACTGGCATCAGGAGCCAGTACTGATTTCTCGATGGACATTCCATCCTTCAGACATCGATGCGACCGGCCCTCCCATTATCTCGGAGTAATTCTGCCCCGAGCTCGAATTGCGCATTAGTAATAGTCCTCTGAAACACGAGGGCTTCCTGCCTCTGGACGTCCCGCTCCGTTTCCGGCAGCATAGCCTCATTTTTCTTGTTCACGGCTCCTTTTTCTTAGGTTGCCACGTGTGAAATGCGGCGGTGTGCCAGCGAGACTTGCATGGCTTCCACCACGATTTTCCTCGTGTTCCTGTTTGAAAAAGGACGAGTGCCGAGTACTCGGGGATTACGAGCACCGCGCCGAGAAGCCGTTTCTTCGACGGCTATCTATCATTCCCTCCGACTCCTCTCCTCAGCCCGCGATTCTCCCAAACATTTGCCGGCGCACTCTTTGCTTTTATTCGCCGGGCTCATTGTTGTTCGAAGTTGGAGGGTAAAGGGGCCGGGGTGTTAGGGAGTGCGGCCAGATCTAGTTGTCATAGAAAGCTGCGGCATGAAAGTAGGTACGCGGCCCTCGAGAGCCAGTGCAGCAGCCTCGAGCGTTATAACTCGTTTAGCTGCTTTTGCTGGCCTTTGTTTTTCGGCGCGCTTAATTATATAAATTGTCGCTTTTATGCATCCTCCGGCGTTTCGTGCTCCGCCCAAGGCACGAGTGAGACCGCTCGCAAAAACTCGCCACCTCGCCGAGAATTAACTCCGACCATCCCGACTATAGGTTTTCAACAATCGCTTCTCCCTCCCTCCCTCGAGCCTTCTCCAACTTTTTGTCCCGCCACCCTAGCAGAGCTAGGATAGCTTTTCGAGGATAAGGGTGCGGGCTGGAAAGTTGTTGCTCGAGCGAGAGGAATTCCTCCTCTCGAACTACATTCAGTATGTAGCAGGTAGAAGCACGTGCCGCGCAGGAGGATGTCTCATTTGCGAGCGACTTCGTCCTGTAGGGTCCTGGCCTATCCAAAGTGATAGTCTTACTCTACAGCATCCCCTCCTCCTATCACGCAATCCTAAATATTTGATCGGGCCAGTTCCTCTCTGCCGGCAAAGTATCTCATTTTTCCCGCGTTTCCTCGCCGGGCTGCCGCGAAAGAGCGGAGCGATCGAGCAGTAAGTGTTAAAAATTCAAGGCCCTCCGACGATCGACTCTGCCGACCGACTGAGCCCTCTTCAGAGACGCGCTCCTATCGGGAAAGCTTATGCTCTCGCCTCGAGGCCGTTTTGCCTTTCGCAAGCGGACTTTGAAAACCCATTTATACTTTAGGGAGCGGTGGAGAGGTCGCGACAGCGATTCCCATTTCGCGCAAACAAGCGTTAAAACTGCACTAGGAAAACTCGGCTTCGCTCGCCCCTTTTTCCATCTACGCAAAGCCGCTAGTTTTGGCCGGCTGGTGCGAAATAGCTCGGGTTTTTGGAAAAGCAAGCAGAGCGGGCTTTTACATTCGTCGCTCGACGAGTACAGAGAGCCAGCTGCTCAACGACAAAATTCTCCCTCGCTCGCACCATTATTTCATGAATATACAAGTCGAGGAAAGAAACGTCCTGCGAAAAAGCAGCCAAGACCTTTGGCAGGGTGGCAGGAAGCTAATTTCTGTGTGAGGAACGTCGGCGATCAGGCAGAGGAAGGATAGATGGTGGTGTCAGTGGAAATGTGGCGAGTGTATTAGAGCGAGCTGGATGAGAAGCGAGGAGACCAGCTCTAATAACGAGGAGAGTGAGTGGAAGGCGAAAGTTAGCCTGGTTACGGATGTCCCTGGCATATGTGCTTTGGTAGGACCAGTGGAGAGAATACATTCTCATTTGTACAAGTGGCAGTGTCTCGCAGGCTGATGTGATACTGGTGCTAGTAGTAACACCACCTTCGCAGCCAGCCCTCAGTTTCATCCGGGAGACGCTCGCAATATGCGACAGCCTCCTCTTTCTGCTGCTCCTCCAAAAGGAGCGAGAAGGAAAATTTCGAATGCACTATTGCGAATTGCAGAGAGAGAGCCAGCTTTGGATATAATGGAGCAGGCTGTTTCCGTAAAAAGGCGGGCATGAATAGCCTCCTGATGAAGGATGGTCGCGAGTGGGAACTCGATGGTTTAACTTTCGCAGGGAATATCGCAGGATAGATAAGCGAGCGTATGATACCTCTGTCGGCAGAGCCTCCGGCACGGCCCCACTCCTCTCAAATATTCCCATCCATTCTGAAAGAATGCGCCCCGAATTCCACCGGCGCGTTCATAACAATATTCGCGGCACGAAACGAGGCCGAGTGCTGTTTAAACTCGACGGGAATTACTTTTATGCCGCTCGCTGGCAGAAGCCAACCAGCCAACCAGCCACCCAGCTTCCACCCGCTCCTTCTGCCGGAGAGTCTCCAATCGGACAATTCGACAATTTTAATCTCGATCGCCTCTCATATTCGGTAGGAAGTAGTTTGATCGGGCAAATCCGGCGGCGCAATAAGTAAGAGGTGGGGGACGGCTGACAAAACGAAGGGATTGACTTCTCGGATTTGAATGTCGAGCAAAGCCACACCGCACCGCACCGGCAAAATCGTCGACCCAATATTGAAAGCTCTTTCGAGCTATAATTCAGGCCAGTCCGTTAACTCTCCTGACAATGGAGCCGTTCTCGGGACGTTCTCCCTGACTGCAGCCCGAAAGCTCGAAACACCGAATAATTAAAATACTGAATTAACTCGGTCGTTCTCGGTGCACGCTGCTTTCGAGGAGAGCATGCCTTTTCGAATATTCTGCTCGATCTCCTCGACTAGCAGAGTGCCACCACTGGCGGGCAAAGCAACTGCCAAGCTTTTTGTCGGCTGTCTATCTTTAGTAACGCGGTGACATAGGTGCGTGGCTGGGATGGTGCGAGCAGATTTAGCCACTGGCTCACCAGATTCCATCGCGTTACCGAGTTTGTTTTTGTGAAAGAGATCGGCCAACGGACTCTCCTATCTTCTCTAGAAGGGTTGCCGCCTCCAGCTGACTCGGTTCGTTATCCAGAGGGCCGGCCCGAGTAACTCGATCTCTCGCATTAGCCCGCTGCTGATCGATTAAATTATTTTGCAGAGATACTCGTAGGGCAAGCGGAGGCGTGGTTAAGCGCCCCAGTTTTCAAGAGCCGCGGCAGAACGCTCTGCGCCGTTTCGAGTTCCTCCAGGAGAAAAAGTCCGAAGCTCACCGCGAGCAGGAGAGAACATTCGCACACCTGGAGGTGCAACTTAGCTGAAAGGCGAGTCTTTCGCGCGAGTTTACCGTCAAGAATTCCCCGCCATTCAACTCGCTCTTTTCTCAAAAAAGAGAGGAAGATCCCCTCTGCTTGGGGAGCTAGGAGCAAGGAGCTCCTCGCTACGTGAGGTTTAGTCAGGAAGGAGGAGAAGGAGGAGGAGGAGGCGGGCCGAGCTGTTCGTGATAATAGATAGAGGAAGGGTCCGACCTTCTCCTCGAGGACGATCAGGCGTAATTGTCCCTGCCAAGTACCGCGGCATATTAGACAAAGCCTTTCCCTCGCACGCTGCGTGACAATGGCTCGCGCGTCCTTCGGATTGAGCGGAACGCTCGAGGGTGATTGCCACTGGATCGAGCGATGTCATAGTCGGCACGTAGATGTATTAGTTCATGTCACACTCAATAGCTCCGATTGAAGGCTAGTCGATTATTACTAAATCATTGCACACATTTCACTGGATTTCTATCGAGCGGTATGTCAATCAGGGAATATCGGAGGAAATAAAAAGGAGAGGTGAAAGGATTTTGTATGCAAAAGTGTAGACTCGGGATCCCGTTTACTCGACAAAATCCTGGCACTCGATCTGGCGAGTATTAAGGGAAATCCTATCCGACGCTTTAGAGGACCTCGAGGATGAGAAAGGGTTGAAAAGCGCTGACGTTCGTTGGCCGTGACTATCTGGGTGCGATACTAGCAAGCGCTCCGGAAGTTGGTATGGATGTAGCTGGCTTAGGCGGGCATCCCTGTCGTGTCGATTGTCAAGGGGGAGGTTGGCTGGGTCGGCGGTACCTTGGCAAAGAGAGGAGACAGATCCAGTCGAGATGTAGTGGCTCTCGTTGGTATTCAGCTAGAGGTAGAGCTATCTCGAGAATAGCGCATCGATAGGGACGGCTCCGGAGCACAGTCACATTGGGCATCCGTTCCAATATGCTGCCAGCCTATCTTCCATCGGGCTTCATCAAATTTCTCCTGACAAGAGAGGGAGATACAGCACCGACTGCGAATTATGCTCGCAAAGCGCCACACTCCCTCCGCCCAATTCACCTGTGAATATGATAATTTTCCCGAGCTAACTCCCCTCGTTACAACTGTTGGATCGGATATTCGCGCAGGCTTATTTGCATCATCCTTTTCAAATGGAATTGGCGGTGGTCGCGGCTAAAGGTATTATGAAGAAGTTAATACGACTTGAGTTGTGCGTGGTCGGGCATAATTGGGCCAGAGGATTTTATTACTGGAGTAATTGCCACGCGTTGGCGAAATAATCGGGCGAACAAGGGAGCGATCAATATTAAATGGCAGGCTGTGTGTTGGCCGACGAGTTAATTTGGCAGCTCGGTGGAAAAACACATCGATCCGGCTGAGCGGCGATACCTCGCGCTTTATTACGATATAGCTCGGGACATTGAATTGTTTCCTTAATTAAATCGTCATTGCAAATCTACCTGTTGCCGGTTACGCGGCCGGTTAGCGAGTCAGTTGGCCACAACGGGTGCCGAGTCGAACCGGCCGTTGTTATGATCGCTTGGTAAAATCGGTGGACGAATGGCGTTGGCGATTTCTGTGGTTCACCGATGACGCTCCCGTTCTGCCGGCTCGATTTTACGAGCGCTCACGTATCAGCCGTTCGCCCTGGACCTCCCCATCATTTCTCCTCTCCTCTCCTCTCCCAGCCACATCAAACCGGCAGCGCTCGTAATCGAAATGGAAATTCGAGTTCGTGACGCGCTCGATCGCTATCTTTTCTATCCGGCTTGGCTAGATCGACTAGATTCCGGCCGATTTCCACTGGAACACAGAGTTCCTCGATATGTTGGCCCGACTCTGTTTGATATTCGGCTGGCCGAGCAAGTGGAGTAGGTTTTTTGCGGCGGCAGTGTTGAGTTCGGGGTGGCATTAGTATTCTTTCGCTCCGACTCCCTCTCCCTCGAAGCGCAGCTTCGAAAGGAGGGTGGCCGAGCATGGAGGAGCGAATCCGTCGCTTCTACTCTCGTGCCGCCTGCTCGAAAACGAGACCTTAACGAACCTATTTACATTCAATAATTAAAGGAACACCCCCGCGCACTCGGCTCAGTGCGCCCACTCTCGAAAGCAAAACTGCGGGAGCAACGATCCCTCCTTCTCTCCGCTTACCCCGATTAATAATGCAACTTTAAAGCCCCTCGGCCCGTATCACATTGTCTTAGCGCTCTGAATGGCAGCGCATGACTCACGCCGCTCTTTGCCAGCGAGCTTCAAATACAGCCCTCATTGTCCTCGCACCCTTTCCGCCCTTTCGAACCGGCCTACGCAACCCTTTGCCGCGCCTCCCCGACCCACTACCTTTATGCCAAAGTCACTCGATTCCACCCTTAAATACCTGTTATTCCGTGTTTGCGGACCGTCGAGCTGGCTTGGCTGATTCACGTGCCGATACTCGCCCGCATCTCCCTACCCGCCATCCCCTTTCATCTCCCATGCGTCACTCACTCTCTTTCAGCCCCGGCCGACAGATCGCATCACTGCGCACTCACATCGACACTATTCCCCGAGAAAACTCCACCGGTCTATTACACCTCGGAAATAGTTGGTCCACTCTCCACTCCCTTCATGCTAAAAAGTCACTCTCGCTCGGCATTCTAAAGGAAGACGGATAAAGGATCGCTACCGATACACTGGAATCTTGTCTATCGATGTACGCCGCTGATGGAATGGAGCAGATATTTATTTCATGGGTCAAAGGAGAAAAAGGCTCGGTGGCGGTGAGCGTGGAGGAATAAGTAGGAATTGCTTGGCTCTGCTAGCCGATATACGTCTGGTTCGAAACGAACGGGAGCACCTCTCTGGCACCCTTTGAGAGCCACTCACCCCAACGGCAATGTTTTTTCTAAACAATGCCAGCGCGACCCCGCTTCCACTAGTCTATGCACTTGCATACATCTCATATCGGGCAAAGTAAAGATTGCGCCTGTTGAGAGAGGGGCACTAGTCGATTGCAAAAGCAAATGTACTCTCCCCTCGCCCCTCACCCCTCACCCCTTTCGCTCGCGATCGGCCAGAGGGCTAGAAAGGGAGAAAGGGAGAAAGGGAGTGGTCGATCTACAGTATCGGGAATGGAAGTTCACGGCTCGAAGACGATCCGGTTGTGGCTGGATGAGTTCTGCGACGCTGATGCCTGAGACATTCTCCTCGAATTCGGAAATCAGGAAGGAGGAGGAGAAAGGGAAGGAGGGTTGTTCTCTGGGGCGGCAGTCGCCTTCCCAAGCAAATAAACCTGGAAATAGTGAAAAAGCGAGGCGAATATAGGCGGACACAGTGGAAGGTAACGCGCGCTGCACCGCGCCACGCCGCGTCGGAACACCATTGGCCGCGTTCCAGATTTCAGGCGAAATCCCCGCGAGAGCGAGAGCGAGAGCGAGAGCGAGAGAGAGGCCGTGCTATTTGTCGAAGTTATGGCGAACTCCTCGCCCGGTCGATACTCACTTTTCCCATGGATATAAGCGCATTTTTTCGACCACCGTCCGCCTGATAATTGAAGCAGCTCCATTGTTTTTCTCCCGGTTGTCCTTCGACCCCTTTTTATCATCGCCGAGCTTCTCTCCGCGCACTCCTTTCCCCAATAGTCAAGCTGCCAATGAAGCATGGGGCTGGTGCGTTAATGGGGAAGCGCGCGCCTAATGCTGTCCGCAATTTCGAGCATTGTTTCGATTTCCGGCATAAGCGGCTCTCACTGGCGAGAGCAATTCCGGCTGGCGCTGCGATATACACGCCAACCCGGTTGCTCCTACTAATTAACTGGAGATACTTCCGAGCCATCAAGCACAAACGTTTCTGGTAGATCGCTTTCCCTCCGACAGGAGGACCGAGCGAGCCAGCACTGAGTTATGGAAACGGAGCGAGCATCTTCGGTGAATTTCATTTCTTATCGGAGACAGAGGCTATATTTTTTCTGTCCCCCAGCCTCCCTTCACCGAGTTCTATCTTAGTGGCGGGCAATTCTCGGTCGGCGGACGGAAGGAAGGAAGGAAGGGGCTCGGTGCTCCTTGGAAAATAAGGAGAAAGTAGCGGCCCGAACTCGGACGATCGATCTGGGGCGGGGAGGCTCGAGGAACGGAGAGAAATACGCTTGAGTGAGTCCCGATCGAGACCTTGGCCAATCCTCATAAAGCTGGAGTCCATTGTTTGGTTATTAGGTTTCGCTTGTCCTCGGCCAGTGCTCGCGGTCGCGTTCGGCTACATTCGAGTAATTGAATTCCGGACGTTCGCCCGGCCAGTTGCGTATTATTGGGTCAGGGGCTATGGAGGATGGATCCGAGTCCCTTTGCATTTCCCATGCAAATTGACCGGAGAAGGAGGTCCGTCCTCCTTCGGCCAGACCCTCCTCCTCTCCTCCTCTCATGCTTCGGTATCCCCGCAATTCTCCCTAGCCTTGCCGAGCCAAGGACCATTATTATTCCCGCCGGTAAAGTCTCCTGGCACCTTGGATCTGTCCCTCGCTTCCCTCCGCAAGACTAATTTCGCCCGTCAGTCTTGCAGACCTCCTTCGATCCAGATACTCTATGTAAACACCAGTGAGAACGCGGTATTTGAAAGTCTGCTTGTCTTTTAATTGACTTAGGCAATCGACTTATGGAAAATAATGAAGGGTGTACAATTGTCCAAGATTTTTGGTCCTGTTCTCGTTGATATCAAGGTTTAGCAGCGATCCCACCGGTGGAACTTTAGGAAATGATGGTGGTGGTAGTGCCAGGAGAGAATAGTGGCCGTTCTTGGCCATTGGGATTAGGATTGCACGCGTTAGAAATGTTGGTATGACCGAATGTAACAAAGGCGAGCGAGTGGCTGGTTGGGCCACTCCCAAGCGGGGAGTTGGCGAATCTGGGGAGAATATAGGGAAGCTGGGATCGGCTTCGGACGTTTACCATTTAGTTCGGGTCCGCGCGGGCCACGATATTCATTCCGCAAGATTAGAGTTACGATCCATTTCCCGAGCGGCCCACCACCACTCCTAAATCCTCAGTTCTTACGGAGCTGCTTTCCCTGTCCCTGAATATTGCGATGCCCCTTTCCTAGGATTAAAATGTGGCCGGCAAGCAATGTGGAAGGATTCTTCTTCCAATATAGCCGCTCTCCTTGATAAAGGAGGCCCTCGTTCTTGGGATACTCCTAGTTGGAATACACATTAACCCAGAACGAACAAGTCCTAATCATGGCCCACTCGATATACTTCTCATTACCGATGAAAATAATGTCTGGAAGGAATGGTTCTGGAGATGCGAGAGCATTTCCTGGGGTTGGAGCCACTTGGCTCCAATCGAATTCCGATCGGGAGAATCCGGTTGGCGTTCTTCCTGGATTACTAGGCGAGGTTGCAAGCCCTCTTTATTCTCTGGCGTGCGTCGTATCCGGAAAAGCCCTGGCGGGGCATTTCATTCCGCAGGGTACACGCGATTTATTGATCCACGCACAATTCCACCTCGTCGTCGACGTCGTCGTCGGCGGCCAACTCAAACTCCGGCGAGAACCAGTGACGCTCAGCACGCGCTCACTCTGCCCATCCGCCGCGACCGCTATTTTCCCCCTCGAGCCACCGCCACTGCCACCGCACACTTTTTGCCAGCCTCGAAAATGACAGGCAAACTCGCGCGAACAACAAATTTAATCGAGAGTGGCGAGAGTGGCGAGCAGGCGAACGCAGCTTAACACGCGTGTCTTTTCCACGCTGGGATTCAGTTTATCAGGCGGGCGGACGTTTGCAGCTCCGTCGATGGACTTGGTCGACACGTATAATTTAATGTGGAAGCCGAGGGAAAGGGAGTGAGTGGGCAGCGACGATAATAGTTTGTTTTCGGAGGGAAGGAGCGAGGCGAACTCCCATTTTTTTCATTAGCCCGTAAATAGCAGCGGCGCGCTAAGCGAAAGAGGAACCTGCCCAAGGGGAAAGGAGGCAATAAAAATTCGTCGAGCTTTAATGAAACCATAACTTACAATTTATTCAGATCTATGCTAACCGCGTGACGCGACTCGCTCGTCGTCGCTTTCCATTCAAATGGCCGGTAAATCGTATCAGTCGCAATTTACATGGCGGACTTCTTAATTCGGTGTCTTCATTGTCGAGCCACCGACAGTCTCGGCTAACTGAGGACTCTCGTTTTCGTCGGGAATATGAGCTGCTCTCCCGGGGGAGAGCGAGAGCTGGAGAGAAAGGAAAGGCAGGGAATAGGAGAGAGATGCACGAATTTGGCCGGAACAGGGAACGCTGAAAACCCAGCCGGTTTATTAGGCGACTCACGTCCAGTAATTGCAGCCAGACGTTTCCATTACGAATTTAAATATTGATTTTCGCCGGCTGCCTCCCCGTAATGGAATCTCAAAAGCCTGGAAACTGGGTTTCGGCCATATCAGTTGGCCCTCCTGGAACAAACCGAGCTTCGCTCCTGCCTCCTGGGATTGCTAGTCCCTCTTCACCCGTTCGCTCCCACTCTTTCTCACTGCTCGGCCATCAGAGAGCACTACTCTCTCACCCTCTCTCGACTCTCATCCCCATCGCGCATTTGGAATCGCAGATCAAAGTTACCGCTAAGTGTGTTAAGTTCCGTCTATGCCGCTTAATCTGCCCTCTGAACCTTGCGAACTCCCGCTCCCGCGCTTCATTATTAGAGCCAGCCAGATGATTGAGATCAGCAAGCACGATTGCCTTGATTGCACACACCGCGCTTTTAATAAAGAATGATTCAGGAAGCTAAAGCTGGCTTCCTAGCAGTTGGTAAGATAGAGACACATCGAGTGGGAAAGCCAGGTTTGGCGACAGTTGGATTCTTCCGAAATGGTCCCGCCAGGGCCAGATCAATCTCCGGCTCACGGCAGCTGATCCGCTCGAGCGCCCCAATCGGGGATAATCCGCATAGTGGCTGCCACGGGAATCGCAACTTGCAACTCTCGTACAACCAATTTGCAGGCTACGAATTCCGCAAGCCAGCCTCCTTCGTTTTTCGGGAATGGAAGAGGCCGCGAAAGTATCCTCGAACGTGCTCCGCTTCGTTGTTATTGATATCCGATATATGCGGCCTCAGAGTCTTCTCCGCTCCTCCCTTCCCACTCCATGCTCCACGCTCCCTGTTGAGCGTTCAGGAAATCTCCGGGACTCGGGTTGGAAGCACGAAGTTGCGAGCGGCGGAAAAGCCGGCGGCGCGGCGGCTCATCGGGTGCTAGGAGAGAGCGTCATCGGCATAGATGGTGTAGGATGGAGGCTGTCGGGCCAGGCCGGGCTGGGCCGACAGCCCCGAGCGACGTGTGAATACACGCAGAGCCGCGTAGCACGTAGGAGCAGGTGGCGTCTGACGACACACAGATACGCTCACTGGGCAGGAACGCTCGGTGAATGAAAGGATTACGCGTAAACACAGACTCTGACACACGCATAGAGAGTCGGTGCACGTCAGCGGTCGCGGCTTCATTAGCGACGCGACGGATGCGCGTGATTTAAGCCTGCATCGCTTCCCCACGAAAGCCTCAATTTCCCCCGGCTGGCGGTGCCGGCCGTTTACGAGGCAACGCGTTCGTTCATCGAACTTTCCGCCAGTTAACGAGATAGAAGAGAGAGGACACGCTGCCAGCAATATGTATATGCTCCCAATCTCTCTGGTAGATGTGATTGCAAACGTGCGGTGGCAAAAGTAGGTGGTGCGCTTTGGCGGAAAAGGTGCTGGCTATGTCGGCGGGAGAAGAGAAGGGGATGAAGTCTCTGCACGTAGAATGGGAGGACGAGTCGATATACGGACACACCGAGTGGCAGGAGGCTCGGCTCGGGAGAGTGGCTTATTCCGGCTTATTCCCTTACTCGCGATCGGATCACGCGCCCGCATCAATATTTACTCACGTATTCGACGAATGACTGCCAACGCGGATCCATCCACGCCTTTTCGCTTCGAGGCTGCCTCTCAACCTGCTCCCCCATGTCCTTTTCCTCAAAGTTTCCACGCACCACCCACCCACTCAGACCCGCATCGCCCTTGCTTTCCTCCTCTTTACTCCAACATTTCATTTCAACTTTCCCAACTATTATTTATTCAAGAACGTCACTATAAATAGGTTGCTTTATAGCTGAGACTGTTTCGGGGTTAAGAGGCTGTCGAGTTGGGAGTGGGCCGACGGGGGTCGGCTAGAAAGCCCGAGGTGACGTCGCACCTCGACGTTGATCTCGCAGGTGGCTCGTAATCCTCCAGAGTTTCCTAATCTCTGCGAACCCTAAGGTATCACGCTATTCCAGCAGGCCGCCACTGTATTTTAGCCAAGTTTGCCGAAACTTGTCGTCGCTCGTCAAGCTCGCTCGCTTAAACGAAAGCTCTACGTAACGAGCGGCAAGAATTATCGATAAGAGGAACCTCCAAGGTACTTGTGTCGGGTACAACTCGGGATCGAACTCCGAGTGGTCCTGCTCGATTACATTTCGGCAAGTGAGAGAGAGGGAGAGTGGGAGAGTGGGAGAGTGGGAGGGCAAAGACTAGGTTGCGATAACGAGCGAACGGACGAATCTCTATCGAGTTGGATAGGTAGTAGAGAGCAATAGGTTTCCCAGCTCATGCTACTCGAACCAGAGGAGACCAGTGCTGACGATTCTCCCTGGCCGATCCTGAAGCGATTATCCTTTCGCTGGGCAGCACTAATGGCCGATCTATTTCACTAAACGGCAGCCTCTTGCGCTCTCGAGATTACCTAGAAAACATGTACTCGGAACATCTTGAAAAAATGAGAGGAAGAACTGTGAGAACGGAGGAAGCTCCTGATCGGGAGGACGGCTTTACATAGCAAACAGATATTTCTATGCCGCACGCCGCCCACCCTCCGGCACTTCTCCGGGGAGAATTGCGAGCTTCGATCCAGAGATAGAATCCGTTCGAGAATCAGTTAGTCTTGGAAGACTCTACTTCTTTAAACTCCTATACCTCCTTTTACTGGCTAGATTACAATAGCAAACCCTTCACGAACTACCTCCCAGTACTACCTTTATTCTTTATTCCCACTATTAGTAATGAAATTACATATCTTGTTATTGAGGGTCGGGATGAAATACCTCTGGGAAAGCTGATAGCTTAACTAGCATTGGTAGCCAGTTTGCGAGAGTAAAAGTTTGCCGAAACATTTCGGAGGTTGACGGGGAAAGGCCAGTTCTACTTGCGGGTTAGATTTTCTTGAGGAAAGACTTTAGTGGCGCATGGCTTTTTTCCTCCGGGCTAGAATCCTGGGGGGAGAAGGTTTGCCTTGGCTCTTATCTGCGGCCCATTCTCCGAATCCAGGCTCGTGCGCTCGAAACTATGGTGATAGATCGAGTGACGACACTCGTTTAGAGTTTGCTCTCTGAATCCGGAAGGCACGTCTACAGATCCCGATTACTGGTTTCCGATGCTAGCCGAGACTAGGCTCACTTTGCCTTCGATCTTTAGACGAACACGTACACGCGTACGCCTCATGCCGATCGTCCTTCTCCGCTTTATCGGAATAACAGCGTCAGCGAATTCGAGATTGGCCTTCGAGGGAATTGCTGGCCTCCTATTTTCCGGCGACACCGGCCGCACCCGTCTCACTACTTGTGTCACTAATCCCCTTGAAAGAGGGGATTCCACGCTCGATATGGCACACACAAATGCCCGCACATTGTTGACCCATCCTTTTATGACGATGACAACTTAAGCAACTTTGTCTTTTGGCAATTACAATAGGATCGCCGGCAATATTACTCAAGACAAGTGATAAGCAGGTTATTTCATCCACTACAAAAAACATCGAGCTGTAATTCCTCCATTTAATTCAGAGTGGAGAACGGCACTTTTTCCTACCGAACGCTTGGCCTGATTTTTTTGAGCGGCCTAAAGTCCGCTCCTTCAAAAGTTCCTGGTGTATTATTCCGAGCGGATCTCCCCGCCGCCCCTTTGCCATCGGCTTGCGGTGATTCGCAGTTTTTCGCTGTTCCCCCGGCGATATTAATTAGAGCGATAAATTAGTTGGATGAAAGCTATCAGGAAGGGTGGCGGCTGGCAGTCCTCCCCGCTGAGGAAATCGAGTCCGGCAGCGGTCAGTTCCGTAAATATGTTTACGGGAAGAGCACACAGAACAGAGCAGAAGGGGACGAACCAACCAACTCTCACTCTCTCGCAGCGGCCTCGTATTTATAGGAAGAGTTTCAGCAGGGATTTGTCAGCGGAGCTGCTACATTAGCTTCCTAGAGAGGCCGCGCACGATAAACCGGGGCTGCTACCACTACGTGGCAGGGGAAGTTAGTCTTTGGCCTGCCGGAGGGAGAACGTGCGCCTTATCGAAGGATCGATCCCCAACAAAGATATCTCACCTAGGAGCAAACACCCTCTTTTCTTCGCTCTTGTTTTTGCTCCTTTCCTCGGTACTCTCGGACACGTGTGTCTCGCTTGAGAAAGATGTGGTTGCGCTCGATGTCAACCGCATTTTCTTTCTGCTGACATTAGAAGAATCGGAGGCCGAGACAGAGAGAGAGAGAGAGAGAGATTAAATCGATCGACACAAATATCGAGAATGCGATCTGGCGAGGGACTCGAGTGACATCGCTTTCTAGCCGAGGGTGGTGGGCTGCCGATGTAAAAGCAGCCGGAACGAAGATGGAAGGGAGAAAAGTGTGAGACTAACTGTAAAAGGAGTCTCTAACGAGTTCAGTGCCCCGGGGGCGTCGAAGGAAGTGGCGGGCGTTAGTACGGATCTAAAAGGATAGATAAATAAAAGTAAGGAGAGTGCGACAGGAGGATTGGTAGAGAGGCATTACCGTTTGGCTAGATGCCCGGTGTATGTATATCGCATGGGATAGCGGGCCACATAGTTATTCGGCTGGTGCGAGACCTGCACGTGTGAGAGTTCCTCGATGTTTTCGGAGCGTGGGAGAATGGAGGCTGCCGCCACCGCCTCCCGTACAATCTGCCGCTCTCGAAGGCATTATTGTTCGCATCCGTTACCATTCCGGGCGTAACGCGCCCTCCCTCCCCGCCCCGCCACCATTCGGATTACCGATTCGTCAATTAGCACGGCTAATTTATTTATTGCCGCCTCCGGCCGCGCGTCGGCCCGCCCGCCGCTTTCACGTAGACCACAATTCTTTCCATCTCACCACCCGCCAACTTCCGACCGCCCCATATTGCCCACGGCCAACAACGTCCCGTACAGACTCCCTAAGAACACTTAATTCGCCTGGCAAGCTTACGGGAAAATAGCGGGATCACTTGTCCCTCGGCGACCATCTACTCTTCCTGCAACCTACACGACGACTTGCGCCTCTTTTCCTGCCAACATTATCCCACGAATACCCGATTTATTAGATACCCAACTTTCTACGGCATTCTGAATTTTATCAACGTTTAATTTTACTGCCTAGAACCACCTAGGAGAAAATCTACAAATCCAATAACTGGAAAACCACTTACAATTTTTTCGATTTTTCGAAGGTCTCGGGACCGGAACGAACGCTTGATTTTTCGATTGCCCGTGGCTCAAAATGGAAAAAAAATATGATACTTGTGGGGGAAATGCCGGAATTCGACCGAAAACAGGTGGAAAACCGATCTGGAATATTTGATTTCGATGGTTTTCCCCATGTTTCTTTGTCTTCCCGACCTTTCCCGGGGCTGAAATTCGGTAGAAAGTGTTATTTTATATCGAGGAAGAAGTAGAAAAAATCCCAGAGCCCTAGCTCAAAATTCATTTTTTCGCAAATTTTTTAAGGCATACCCCTTCAAAAATTTTCGATTTTTCGAAGGTTCTGGGACTGGAACGAACGCTTGATTTTTCGATTGGCCGTGTCTCAAAACGGAAAAAAAACATGATACTTGTGGGGGAAATGCCGGAATTCTACCTAAAACAGGTGGAAAACCGATCTTGAATATTTGATTTCAACGGTTTTCGCCATGTTTTTTTATCTTCCCGACCTTTCCCGGGGCTGAAACTTGGTAGAAAGTGTTTTTTTACATCGAGGAAGAAGTAGAAAAAATTCCAGGCCCCTAGCTCAAAATTCATTTTTTGCAAATTTTTTAAGGCATACCCCTTCAAAAATTTTCGATTTTTCGAAGGTCTCGGGACCGGAACGAACGCTTGATTTTTCGATTGCTTGTGTCTCAAAACGGAAAAAAAACATAAATGTTGTGGGGCAAATGCCGGAATTCTACCTAAAACACGTTGAAAACCGATCTGGAATATTTGATTTCGATGGTTTTCCCCATGTTTTTTTATCTTCCCGACCTTTCCCGGGGCTGAAATTTGGTAGAAAGTGTTTTTTTACATCGAGGATGAAGTAGAAAAAATTCCAGAGCCCTAGCTCAAAATTCATTTTTTCGCAAATTTTTTAAGGCATACCCCTTCAAAAATTTTCGATTTTTCGAAGGTCTCGAGACCGGAACGAACGCTTGATTTTTCGATTGCTCGTGTCTCAAAACGGAAAAAAAACATAAATGTTGTGGGGGAAATGCCGGAATTCTACCTAAAACACGTGGAAAACCGATCCTGAAAAATTGATTTCAACGGTTTTGCCCATATTTTTTTATCTTCCCGACCTTTTGCGGGGCTGAAACTTGGTGGGGAATGTTTTTTTGCATCGAGGAAGAAGTAGAAAAAATTCCAGACCCCCAGCTCGAAATTTATTTTTTGTATCTGTCGAGAATTGGAACGGAGCTGGAACGGCGGACAAGTACGATGTTCATACATAAAGAGTCTGATTTCTCAAAGCGAAGACGCCTCGAACCGATCACTTAACCCTCGGATCCTTTCTCCCTTGATTCCCCTGTGAAGCCGCAACCTTTTTCTTTCCTCCTCTTCGGTGGGGAGACTCATAACGCGCTTTCCGTTTTCCAGGCGAGTCGCTCCATCCCGAGACTGGAGACTGGAGACTCGAGACTCGAGACATAAAGTAACAGGCGGCGCAGTACGACCGCTACGGGAAATTGCGAGCGGTCTTTGGGTACAGAGGCGAATCCAGAGGAAGCCGGAAGCTGGATGCCTCGGTTAGGGGACATTTCGATGCTAATTTGAGATACCGGTGGCGCATAATTTATGATGTTTCTCATTACAGCTGCTCTTCTAGATGGAACATCCTTTTTGCTGCCGAGAGACACAGGACAAGGGCAAGCTGTAAAACTTTTGAAGGACTGGTGCTTTCTTCGTTGTTACCCCTCGCTCTATTACAACATCCCCTGCCACGCTCGAATGCACGTAATTTTCGACATAAAAAGAACCTAACTTTTGCTCGATATTGAAAAACCCCGATGACTTTTTTCTTCCTTTGGAAATCCGCCACTCCTTGCTCAGGAATTCGTCAGAGAGATTCCTCCGGCGCACTGCAGCCTAAAAGAAATATGGGAGAGTTAGTCGATATTTCATAATACGTAGAAGCTTCAGGTCCACGTCGCAGTATCCCAGGCTAGTGCGATGATTCCGCCTTCTTGTACGGACAGGAAAATCCTGGTTATGCTGTTGCTCTTGCCGTTCTCGATCGTCCTGCTACTGTTTTGCCTTGGTGCTGCTCTCTGTTCTCCTCCTATCGGGAATATCCAATCGGTTGTGTTTCGACGTTTCATCCTGTGGCGAGAGGGAACGGGATAGATTACTCGGTCGACGAAGGGAGCAGAGGATAGCAGGATCGCAGATCGGCGCAGGGGAACTGACGGGGTTCCCCAGGGGCAATTTCGCTCATCTCGCCCGATCCAAAGAGGACCTCGATATCTGATTTCTTCTGGAGCTCCCGCCGCTCGAGGAGAACGAACGAGCAACGAGGTAAAGCAACAGACAGTGCTTTTCTTTATGAGGAGGAGAGCGGTAGAGGTGGGTGGTAGGGAACGCGGCTCTCCGAGGGAAATGGAAATATTCGCTATACGAGGGAAATTGTATTTCTTGGAGAGAATAAGAGACGCCCGCTGCGAGTGGCGCGCACTCCACCGCGCCAGAGATCACGCTTGTGGACATTCTTTCTATCGGCGTAAAGAGGAATTGTGCTGGAGAATAGCTGGTAGGGAGGAGGGAAGGGATATATATCGGCCAGCAGATAAAGGGGATGACGCGACCATTTGTCGCATCGAGGAGCGCTCCCCTCGGAGACGTAGCAACCTTCTCGCAATAAGGTATCGAGCGATTTCAATACAGGTTTACTCCTTCGATATCGGCCGAACCTATTATCGAATCGCTCCCACTCGAGCGAGGGGACACTCGACTTTTCTCCCTCCCACTCCTGCGGATAATAATGTAATTGGATAATTCATAGAAGGTAAACGCTTGTACTTGCGCCCATGAAGAGCTCCATTATCACGGGCCACCGGCTTTGTAATGCAAAACCAATTTCCACCCCTGGCCCTCTCCCTCCCACCGGCAGCCTCCCACTTACACAATCCTCGCTAGTCCTCTCCATCTTATGGATGAACTTTGCTCCTTCGATTCCTTTCGGCATGATTCATTATTCCCTGCAATTCGAAGTGATTGAGGTGTCGGCTTTCTTTTGCCAATAAAAGGGCTTCGAATTGTGGTAGATTGTTGCGGGATGACTTGTTGAATAAATAGAAATCTATATTAGGATGGAGTTCCGGCGTCTAGTCATGGGCTACGGCCGAGACTTCCTAGTCTGGGGCCCTCGGGGGTGTAACCTTAACGAGGGAGGAATAGAAGCGAGGGCCGGCGGCCGCGAGTAATTTCCGGGCGCGCCGCGACGTTTTGATCGACGCAAGCGACGTCGGTCGGCGTCGGCGGTTAAGAAAAAGCGCTCATAACGGTTAGCTAAGTCTAAGGGCAGTAGCCCAGGGAAGCCTCGGTGAATTATGGATGACGGCGCGCGCCGCTGGAAAGCTGCTGAGACGGCGTGCACTTCTCCACCCCTCTCTACCCCCCTCCGCCACGCTTCTCTCTTGCCTCCAACCTCCAACCTCCGAGCAACCTGGCCAAGAGTCGCAGGTAAAGCTTCAACTCACCGCGACTCGCCTCAATTAGCCTCGCAGGGAAATTCCGGGTTAGCCTCGCAGGAAGGCGAGCATTCCGGATCAAGGGAACAGCGCGCGGCGCACTCTATCTTTGTGCCATTAGCCTTTTGACGCGCCGGCAAAGCCACCAGTGCTTCTCTATTTGCATACATTGATGAACCCTGGCCCAACCACCCTGCCACCCCGCTAAGAGAGAACCTGCCTGCCAGCCTGCCAGCCTGCCAAATATGCAAGGCTAAAACGAGCCGCTCTTCTCCTCCCGTTCCTACTCCTATCCCTATCGCGCTCCTCCTACTTCCTCATCAATCTCCAGTCACGGTTAAATGCAAGAGGGAGAGGAAGAGGGAGAGGGAGAAAGGCAGCTATATCGGAATCAGTGGCATTGACTCGCCGGCTCATTAAATCTCTGGCCGATAAATTTCAATAAGTTTATATTGGAATGAGCGGGTGTGAGATAGGCGAGAATCTATAGTTAGCAAGGATTATTCGGAGTTGTTCGTGTTCATTGGGGATAATCAGAGTGGGGGGGTTAAATGAAACTGTAATAAGTCAGTGTCAGCGTGTTGGAAAAAGTGTTGGAGATACGGTGAGCGGCGGTGGTGTATGTAATAGGGAAAACGGGCATCAGAATTGGAAAGGAGAAATGGAGAAATGGAGAAAGGGGTGGTGCAGTAGGATGCAGAATCCATTAACTGGGCAGGTCATATGGGGGAAAATTCAGCAGCGAACAAATATCCGGGTGGTCGCATTGCCGCAAGCCATTCGTGACCGCGGCTCTCACTGCTGTTCTTGTCCGGAAAGCGTCAAGCAGCGACGGACAGTTTGATGGATCGAGGGAGAAAGTGCGCGCGCCTTCTCTCTCCCTCTCCTCGCCGGAGGGGTGCATATAATTGAATACGTCGAGTCAGCCCTTTCCAATTAGAGCGATCTCGCCCGAGAAGATCGACGAGGCGACGCTCTCTTTGCGACACGATCCCACCCCCCTAATTCAATCGAACAAAAAGCCGATTTTTGCTACGCTCCGATCTCACCGCCTGACGCCATAACCCGACAATCGCCGCGCCGCACACACAGACAAAGAGAGAGGGAAAAAAAGGAACTCCCGGAAAAAGCGGTACATATTTTTTCGTAAACGCGTTATTGGACTCACGTGGCCCGACCAGCTTGATATATTCATACCACCGCCATTATATCGCACCGCTACACCGCCCGCTCCTCTTTGATTCATTGCCCGCCCCAACTATCGTTTACTTTAATCGGCTATATTTTACTCGGCCAACAATCCCGCATTGCACGGCCACGAATACGCCCGCTGAGAAACAGTCTTGGAGCACTTTAACGCTTGCTCCGACTAGCGCGTACTGTATGTATGTACTTCTACCTGAGCCGAGGAGTATAAGGGAAAAGGGGTGGAGCAATATGCCCGGAGGAGGAGCACCTTAACTGGCAAGTTGATAGCAGGAAATTTTGACAGCATTATCTCGGGCGAAATAAGTTCGTCGGCATGGAGAATCCCCGAGCTATTTGCGAGCTGCAGGAATGCACCAACTTTTCACTTCCTTCGCTCGCACCACCGCAAAACAATGAGTTCCTCTCCTTGGGGAGGGCATGCACAGGAGAACCATGTCTTCGCCTGCTCTCACCCACATTCGGTCATTTCCCAGAGTTCCTTCAAAGTCCGAGGAAGTCCCCGAAGGAAGAGGTTCTTGTAGAAAATTTCAGCTGGAATTCATCACTACATCTTTCCATACTAGTGAAGCTTTATTCAATCTGATACGTCCAGCTCGGTCACTAAGCAGTATAACAGGCGAATTCGAAGGGCTAAAGAGAAGGAGGGAGAGGGGATTTTGGATGGCACCCGCATTCCCCATCGAATAGCCGAGAAACTCATTAGAGAGGCTTGCGAGGAGCAAATGAGAGTGGGCCTATAGGGGTGGAAAGCTCCGTGAGAAAGATGGACGAAGAGAAATGCTTGGTGAGGGAATGCGCGATGAAACAGGTGAGAAAGAGTGGTGGGGAAAGCGAGTCGCTCGAGTAAGCGCTCTGGAAATTCTCTATTTAAGACAGCTGTCGTGAGGTGGAACCTTGAACGACGGCTTCCTCGTGTAACAGCGAGTGATCCACTCGGCAAACACTTGGAGGTGCTCTAACAGGCAGTAAATGGAGAACGCCAGTGTTTCGCACTTATCAAATTGCCACCGTAATATTTGTGCAGTCACGCGCCAATGATCCATCCCGACTCTCTTTCGTGATAGGAGCGAGCGGGACAATGACATCGACGTATTTCAGAGACGGCGCTGCTCAATCACAGACTAGCATGATTAGAATCCGATTCCCTCTAGTAACCAGTCTAGTTCTCGCGTAGTGCCTTTCAAACTCAACGGCGAGGAGTTGGAGCTTCAATTGGAATAGATTTGAAATCGTAAGAGCGAGAAAGAGGGAATTGGCTATGTCAGTCGGAAGAGTGCGTATATCGAAAGGATTGGCGTTGGCGAGATCTGCTTGAAATATAAGAAATCCTAGGTCAACAGGCACCTCGCTAGTTAATGTCATTGGGTGGGGAACGGTGTAAAAATGAGTGCTCTCGCTCTCGCTCGTACACACTTTACTTCCCGTTAATGTGGGTGTCTGAGTAATAATAATTCATACCGGCGACTCATTGGAATGCGGTCATATTTCATTGAGCGCGTTAATTTCCGCGTGGCAGAATTTTCCTGGAGTTGCTCAACGGCTTGAGAGCCGATGGAAGTGCGACTAGAGAACTTGATCGGAAAGCGGTCTTGCAAAAGTTAGCTTCCGTCCACGCCACTCGAAGAGAGGAGGAGGCGAAGGGGAGGGACTTGGGAGGAATCTGGCCATCAAACCGAACGCGATCCATCGAACGATTGCCGCTGGTTTAAACCGAATGGTACTATCGTGTTCTTGTCAACTGGGTCAGAGGCGCGCCTGAAAACCAGGTCCACCGACACCCCCGATCGAATATCCTCCGGGCTAGCTCTTTCCCATTCTCCATCTATTCCGAATTCCCCTGACTCTTTTAACCACTGCCCACCCGCACATCTCTATAACAAAGGCCAACCGAAAAATAAATGGCAACCAACGGCGAAAAAGGAAGTGTGCGATTGGAAGTGGTGCTATTTTATCTGAGAGGCTAGATCATTTATCAATACGATGTGCGTGGCCAGTCAGCTGTGCGATATGTATCATACTAGGAGCGTAGTTGCTGCTATTTGCAATGCTAATCGAGATAAGAAGCGTGCGCGATGTGAGAGGGAGAAAGAGTCGACAAGGTGCTGGTTTTCCCGGGGCGTGGAAGCAAAAGGCAGAGACCGCGGCAGCATTTGTTCGCCGGGAGCTGTCGATCGTTTATCGATACGGCTTGTGGAGCAGGGCTAACGATCAAGCCCAATTTTCCGCTAAACGCTAATTCGCTTAATTCTGATCGGGCGATTGCTCGTTCTCCCTCTCCCACTCCCTCGCTCTCTCTCTCTCTCTTCTCGATCGGTTGGTCGGTGTTTACCGTGTCGAACAGCAGCCTCGAGCTCGAAGCCGCAGCACACTGGACTGGCTGGTACCGCTAAATTCGTTCGAATCTCGTTTGGCGAATCTCGCGGCAAACTGGGAAAGCTCGCGTTGCGAGGGAGCGAGAGGTGTACGGTTATTCGAAGCAACGCGTAATTCGATGGCGCTACACAACGGAGCCCGAACACACCATCACGTATTCCATGGTGCTTAACGTAATCGGGCTGCGAGGACGTCCTCTCCTCCTCCCGCCGATCAGTAACCGGCCGCACTCCGATCGCAGACTGCCCGAGATTAATAGCCTGCCGTCTCCCAAAGAGAATCACGTGGACCGCATCACACTTTCTAAATAAAGGTACGTAATGTTAATTGGCACTGTCGACTGACAGGAAGTCGGTTATCTTATCGGCAAGTCGAAGAGCATCCATAATTCACACTAGATTCTTGTCAGATGAAACTGGCCCTGTGGCAGGTTCTCGAGATTCGAGAGGAATCTTAGCGCCTTCCGGTGATTTTCTACCGGCTCAATTTCCCGATCGAAACAAGCGTGGGACAGATGACATATTCGCTTATAGATGAGTCGATTTCATGGACGATTAGAGATCGATATGCCCGCCTTCTAATCTAATCGCTAGTCCGACTTGAATTCTTCCACCTCGAGTCTATTGAGCGAGGAGTGCGGATAAGATCGAGCGGCGATTACTGTCAGTCGGTGGCTGCATCCGGAATATTGGCGACCTTGCCTCTTGGCAAGCGAGAAGAGGCGCGAAGAGGCGTGAAGAGGCGTGCAGCGGGGTAGGAGGTACATCTAATCTTAGGCGGGTAGAAGTGTTCGATACCGATGAGTTCTCGGTAAAACACTCTGAAAAGTGCTAGCCGGGAATAAGTTTCAATCGGACTAGTCGGGCTACTGAACGTGTCGCATATTCCTCCTCTTACGTGTGAGATGAGTTGTGCCTCTTAATGAGCAGCAAGCGAGTGAGCAGCGAGACCCATCAATTGGATCGTTTGACCCATTTTTATTGGCAACAGGCGTACACGCGACAGACCACGTGGCCATCGGGACGGCTGCCAGTGCGAGAGATAGATCTCGGACTCGCGAGAAAGAGCACTCGGGCTGTGTGCGCGCGTGTCTGTGTGCCCGTTCGCGTGAAAAATCTGCGGAAAATGCGCAAGAGCATTCGCCGGCCTCCTAACTAAAGAGCAAATGTTTGCTGACGACACGTAGATACCACTCTCGGAATCGAGCATACATCATCCTCTTATAGGACGGTCACCGGGCTTGGAATCACTCGTCTTCATCGACCGATCGCCGAAAGGACAGGTCTCCCAAGTCCGACTCTCAGTTGAGAATTCATCTCACGCTCCCCTGATATGGTGAGGGACGCGCCCGATGGCAAGATCTCCACGATAGCCGGTGAGGATCAGCCAACTCGCAGCGTACGCGCAGCAAAAAAAAATAGATCATAAAGCTCGAAAGCGATGCTCGTGATTGGTGATTGCGCAATCAATGACGCGCCCATGAGAGAGACGGGCGAGTGTCTAATAAAGTTGGCTGTAACTTTCAGCGGACAGCAATGGCGTGTTGGGACCGGTCAACTACGAGAAGGCGATCATTGCCACAGGTAAAAATAGGCACCGCCAGCTTCCCTAGTTCAAACGCTAGATAGTTTCTTCCTCCGAGTTGCTTTACCTTCCTCCTTCGAATGGCTCCTACTTCCGCAAGAATGTGTGAATGAGGAGTAAGGCGGTACGATCAATCCTCAAGTTTGAATGACGACACAGGCTTTGGCAAGTTCAATGTGCTGCTGTTCCTGGCGGCGTTACCGATAGGATGGGCTGGCATCTTCGACGTAACCACCGGGGCTTTCTTCATGGCCTCGGCGGAATGCGATCTTCAGCTGACTTTCTTCCGCAAGGGCGTTCTTGTCGCGTTCCCTTACATAGGTAGGTCCTGGCACCTGCCTTACACCAGACAAGTCCTTTTCACCCGGGGCAAACTCCATTTCCACAGGCATGGTGCTCACGAGCTTCCTCTGGGACTACATAACACCCTACACAGGCATGAGGACCCTTTTTGTCCTCGCGATGCTCGCCGACTCCCTCTTGAATATACTTAGCAGCTCTGTCGACTCCTACTATGTCTTTTTACTGGTCAAGTTCCTCACCGGCATACTGTGAGTACCGGAACAGATCCTCTCCTAAGATTAAATTACACTCGAGCTGCTGCCCGCCTGCTTTCCATCGCTAATAGGATTGCCGTAATAGAGAGTGAATTTTTAGTGCCGGTGGTCCATTGGCGATGGTGATGGCCTACCTCTCGGAATTTCACGCGAGCAAGTATAAGGCACAATTCACGAGGTGGGCAGGATTTATTCTGGCCGTGGCGAACATAGTACCCGCAGGTGATTATCAAGAATCGTGCCGATGCAGACTGTGCAGAATGTGGCACCTTCACAAATTAAGGGCTAATCCCTCCTTTTCCTCATTCTCTTCTTGACGTCGGTTTTCCAGCGATCGGATTCTCAGTGCTACCGTTGCCCTGGAGCTTCGTAGTTTTTGGCCGCGTGTACAATGCCTGGCGGATCTACATCTTGATCTGTTCGATCGTACCGGTCCTCGGCTTGGTTACATCCTGCATGCTTCCGGATAGTCCCAAGTACCTAATGGAGATCGGCAGGCCCGAAGAAGCTCTCCACTTATTGAGGACAATGTACTGGCTGAACACCGGCAAGCCAGCCAACACTTTTCCGGTAAGCCCCGTGATTGATCAATCTTCTGCGCGAGAGTGTCACGTACTCTCGAGGTGTAGCAGCTAGCCTGTTCGTCTCATTAAACGGAGAAAAAGCCGATCGATCGGTTGTATGAGGCGCGCGCGAGAGGGCCGGGCGGCTACGGTTGGCGGAGGGAAAGAGAAGAGGAAGAGGACAGAGGAGTACACTTGGCACGAGGCGCACAATGAGCCATTGTTCCCCCATTAATATTTCTTCCCGAGCTTATCGAGCACGGGCGAGCTTTCAGGCTCGCTTTCGAGGCTTTTTAACGAACGAGCGGGAGATAGGCGCGTGCGAGCGGCGCGCCGTGCCGGGCAAACAAACGACAGGTTTTATTTACGGGGGAGACGCGCCGAAGACCGAAAGGCTGAAAGCCCGATTCGAGCGAGAGGCCGTGAAATGAGTCGAGATGAGAGGAGGCAGACGAGTCTCCGCCACGCTAGACGGCTGTGGATGCTGACAAACGGGCAAATAGTATTTTTCGCGCGAATAGAACATTTAGATAGGGTCGGCCAGGCTGAGCCGAGCCGAGCCGTGCCGAGCGGATCCCGCCCCCTCCAATGTATAATTCACTCGGGAATCCTGCCGTCACCCTGGAAAGCTTCACTCGCATTGTTCCTCCTTCGTTCTCGTTCCAGATAAAAGCTCTACTTGCGCCCCAGAAGGCCGAGCTATCGAGGCCCCTGCTTAAGATGTACTCCGAAAAAATACGTCTCGCCTGGTATAACACCAAACTGTTATTCTCCACGGCGTACTTGCCCGCCGTCTTCTACCTCTGCTTCCTCCAATTCGGCAGCATGCTCGGGTGAGTTCCTACTGGCAACTCCCTATTCACACCACCTTCCCACCTTCCCACCACATAGACTGCAGCACTCCTATTTAATCGCTTCTCAAGCTTGGCTCCACTCACTAATCATCGGAGGAATCATGCGGGAGAATTGACTTCTGTTCAGGTTCAATGTGATGAGGCTGTGGGTACCCCATCTCTTCATTATCTTGAATAATTTCGATGCGGAGAACTGGACACCAAACGGACGGGCGCCGACGATATGCGAGATGCTGGACCGGCGGGCAGCATTGCCCGCGCGACCCCATCTCGATTGTCCCAACTTCCAAGATACATGTATCGATGTACGTGGGGCTTAGTATCGAGATAACAGTAATTTGCCTGGAGTACGGTAAGCTGGACAATTACCAGTTGATCTTTATCTTTGCAGTGGGTAATCAGGCCAGCGATTTATCAAAATTCAACGATCATCGCATCATCGGCCGTTCTATTTTCGTTCCTCCTGGGTTTTGTCACGACAACGCGTTGTCGAAACAAATTAGTCATACGTAAGTGCTGGGTTTTTTTCCTTCCAATCTAAGGATGGTTCAAATATTTAAAAGAATGGAAATAATGATATGTTGATCGACAAATGAATGGGTGCTCTTGCAGTTTCGGCATTTTTGATATCAGTGCTAAGCAGTTTCGGAATAAATTGGGCACAAGCTCCACCCTATATGCTGACGCTGGCCGCCGCTATTATCGTGACGGGAAGAATAGCGGGTAATATCGTTACCGCAGTGAATGCCGACGTTATTCCTATCCCATTAAGGTAATACCTCGCAAACAAGTCTCCGACGAGCACTTGCGAATCTTGGCTAACAGTTCTTACCTATCCGGCCAATCCCGACACTCAATCGTGAAAGCGTTACTTTATCCTACCACCCTGAAAATCTACCCTGGCTTGCGCTCGCTTTACTAGCAATAGCCATTCGCAGAGCAAACAGGCAATTGATTATGAAATCAACATTTATTTCTCCAAGGCCGACAAGTATAAGCTTGCTGACGTTCGTTGGAAATATGGCAGCCATTATCGGGAACCTCGTGTTCACAGCCCTCCTCGGGCTGGAGTGCCTGTCCGCTTATATCGGCATGGGATGCCTCTTTGTCGGTAGGTTTACACGAGCACAACATCATAAAACATCGAGTGTCAGTCTGAATTGTCATTCATTAACTTTCGCTACAGGCTGCGCGTGTCTGTCGATCTTCCAACCGAAGCCTCCAAGGGCGCCCGCCAAGAATCTCGCCAACGGCATGTAGAGAGAATTTCGTGAGCCGAGAATGGCTTTCGGAAGTACGGGAGAGCGTCTTCTTGAAGGTCGTTCATAGGGGAATGAAGGGAATGAAGTTGGCGCATTCAGATGGCCTGTGATACGTTTCTAAAGTAGAGCTACTCTGACACTATCCACGATCTTAATAACGAATAACTTGGCCGGCCCGATGCCGACGCAGAGAAACTTTCCGGAAAGGGAGAAACCGAGAGAAAGGGGATGAGAGGGTGAATTGTACTTCGCCGGCGATAGGAGAGCAGATAATTTTTACTCAAGCGTTCCTCCAGGATTATTCTAGACATGTAGATGGCCCCGACTGGGCCGATAAGCTCTTTAAATGGTATTATTAATAAACGTATTTTTTTTACATAAAACAAGATCGTCCCCTTAAGTAACAGCTACACCGAGGCAAGATAAGGATGTGTTGTTCGCCGAGTGGGAAGGGGCCTTCGTCGTCGCAGGAGGTATTTAGTCCCTTAACGGCGGAGACGATTGCGTTATAACGAAGCCCATTACACCGCGCGGGGCTGCTAAGCATCGCAGTGTCTCTCGTCTCTGGGAAATATATAGCATAACCCAAGAGGCCGGGCTGCAGGGAGGCTGAGGCAGAGGTAGAGGAAGGAGAGGGTGGCACCGGTGACACTGGTTCCACTGGTGTACAACTGCACTCCGTTTCCGATGAGTTTAGCAATAGGAGTGGGAGTGCTTGCAATTATGAGAACGACCTACTTGTCGCCACTCTCTCCAGCCACCGATTATAACGAATAACAATGGCTCTTGGACGTTTCGAGATGTGATCCATCGAGTACACTTCTTCCCCTTGTCGACTGGCACTTCTTCGATCAAAGTCAAGGCAAGTTGAAGGCTGGTATTGGAGGCAAAATTTACCTGACAAAGCTTATGCGAGTGTAAGAGGCAGTAAGAGCTTATCATGAATCGAGCATGAGGGAATATAATGGGAATTGGGTTTAAGAGGAAGGTCGGAGCTTCCAGGACTGGAAATCAGAGCCGGCGAAAGCCCTGTCTCCGTGCGATAAGAAGGGTGGCCGCTTTAATGTGGCTTGTTACAATTCCAACACCTGCTGCTGGTGGGTGCTCGCAAGCTTCTTTGAGAATGGGCAGAGCGGGGGTTGGAGGTCGGCCGGTGGTTTGCCGTGCTGCGGGAGGCTGGCTGGCTGGCTGGCTGGCTTTGTCCAGGGAGGTCGGTAATATGAGCGGTTGCAGAGGACGGCATAAGAAATGACCCGAGACACGTGGTGGTCTCCCTTTCGCTCGCGTGCGCGCGCCCAGCTAATGGGATTTCATGGGAAATTAACACGCTGCCAGTAATAATCGAGGGCATCATCTAATACCCCTGGTTGGAGGCTGAACGAGAGAGCGCGAGGCAGGGTGGTGGTGGAGGTGGAGGTGGGCGCGCGGGGGGGGATGCCGTGGGATCACTGCGTTACACCTTGTATTCGGCGATAGTTAATTAGCCCGGTACAGGCTCAAAGGGTATTTACCGTCAAGTTTATCGTTGACGCGTTCATAACGAGCTCCCTCCACTACAATGGAAGTCTGTCTATTGAATCCCCTTCGCAAATCCCCGTCGGCTCTCCCAATAAAAGGATCACTTGGTTTCGATATAGGTCGCCGAGAGTAAAAGAGAGTGGTGGGGAGGAGGAGCGGGCGCGCGATTATCTCGGATCAATGTATGATTGGGTTTCACTTTGATTTCGAATGACACCGCGCTCGCGCCGCCCTCCTAGCGCTTTGCCGGCTCGCTTTAATTGCAATCCGGTGGGATTACATCGGGAAAAAGTTCCATTCCACGGGCGAATCTGCATGGGAAAGGATTTCCGGGCGCTGGACAAAAAGCGAGTGCTTCTTTTGCCGGGAGCTCGAGGCTGAAACGCGATTAGACGCCGGAGGCGTGGAGTACGCGTTACACACGTGTTACATACGAGTGGAGGAGTGAGCGCGAGCGCGAGCACGAGCCAGAGGGAGGGAATATGCCGAGCATAGAGGAGCGCCAGGGGAAGTTGGATTATTGCGGTGCAATTTCGGGGCGAGTTAAACGAGCGGGTACAATGACGCGTGAGTAAATTGTGCGGAAAGTTTGCATCTGCCGAATACGCATGAGGAAACCAGGCCGCCTGCTCTAACAGTGCGGAATGACAAGGCTTCTCTGCCCGATTCTCCTTCCCACCAAGCAGAGCCTCCTGCTTTTCTCGGTGCTCTTGTCTCTTTGGCTTTACCGGAAGCATAAACATCCCAAGTTCCTCGAGTAGTGAGTACGTGCCAGCTTTGCGACAATCCCACTCCGCTAGCCCAAACCCCTGCTAATAATTGCCCCACTTCCCTCGGCCAAATTAAACTTGTCCAGTTGCATAATGATGCAACCCTCTCACAGAGTGCTCCCACTGAATTTATAGAAGGAAATTCTGCACTGTCAAATTTTCGTAGAACTGAAATAGTGGCGATAAATTAAAAGATGGTAAATTTAAAGAAGATAGGATCTGAATGATGGTATAAATATTCGACGGAATCGATATTCCTACGCAAAGAATTCGATACCGACTGGAAGAACCGATGGTTGGAAGTGGAGTCACCAACGGCAACTGGTCGAATGAGGGTAAAGGCCTATTTCGGTCGTGGCGGCGCTTATCCCATCCCTCCTACATTATCAGCGGCCTGTAACGCAGGAGGGTGAACTTCCCAGTTGGTTTTTTACGAACCCCTGAAGGCAATCGACCCTCACACGCTCCTACGATAAACCCTTTCATTCGATACGATACCAAGAATATTCAAAGTCCAACTAGAAGCGTCCTCTGCTATTGGTAACAAAATTTACACCCTTCTGGCAAAAGGGAGACTTTGCAAAGAAAGTGTAAAAATCCCCGCGATATTATTCTCGTTACACTAACTCTATCTAAGTGAAGTGACTTCGGAAGAATGGGCGTTTTGCTGAACTAACAAGAAACTAACAATGGTAATTCATTTTCCAAGAGTTTTATAAGGGAGGACGTTATAGAGGAGAAATTCTTGTCTTGCCTAATCTGCATATAAACGAAAATTGCAGGGAGAAGTGGACGTGAGGTCTGTTAGCTGAGTAATAAGGTGGGGATGGGTGGAGGCAGAGTATTCCGGATGCTAGTGTTTTGTATGCACGACAGGCCATGTCGAGCGCAAGGATCACGTTTCCTCGGAAAGTTAGTGTTGTCCTATAGAGCTAATGGGAGAGCGAGAATAAGGGAGTGAAGGTGGTTCGAGTACGGTAGAGAAAGGAAGAAAGGAAGAAAGGCTGGCGGTGGTGGGACCTTTAATTTTTGCTAAAACATTCCACTGGGAGTGGAGACGCGATGACCTCCGCTCTCCACCCTCCACCCTCCACCCTCCACCCTCGGCCCTCTCTACCTTCTCTCACTCTCTCAGACCCATTCATGGAAAGGTCCACCTCTTACATTACTATCATATTAAAAGACCTAATGAAAAGGGGTAAAAAGCATAATTGGATGAAAGTCTGCCAGGTGATTCTTTAGGACGTTGAAATTTTCAGCCGGCCGGCATTGAGCTGGTCGTTTCGCCTACGGAAATCTTGGAACTGCTGTAACGACGCTGCATAAAATCGTGCGAGGGAAAGAGGGAATGAGAGTAGGGTTGCATACTACATGCCGCTTACCAGGTGTGCGCGCACGGCTTTCGCATCGATTTCCGCTTTTCTCGCCTTCGCTCTTTTATTGCTGAGGCCACGTGATCCGCTTAAAAAGTTGGCGGACTCGAGCGCGTTATAAACAAAGTTCCATCGGCGAGCAGCTTCGGGCCAAGTAACAGCCCTCGAACAACTCCGCAGTCTAATAATGTTTGGTAACGGCCGCTTTTATCGGCACGCCGCCCTACAACTTCGCTCGGAGTCGTTCGAGGGGCCGGCTATCACTTTCGATTACTCTCTCGGCCGACGGGAAAAGACAGACCGATGGAGCGAGCGAGCGAGCGAGAAAGAGGAAGAGGAAGAGGAAGAGGAAGAGGGGAAAAAGAGTCGAGGAGAATTAGCACGCGAACTTGGTGCCTTTTCGTGATTCTCGGTTAATCCCCGATTAAGGAACTAAGGTGATAAGGACGGGCCGAGCGAGGTGGCGAGGGCGGCGGGAACGCGCCGCGTCAGGAAATACTAGCTAATGGAAAAACGGAAAGGCGAGAGCGAGCCGCTCTTCCGCTTTTGCTGACAGCCGCATTCGCATGTGCTAGATTCGTGGAATATACATACGCACCAGTTTTCTCGCGATCAGCAGAATAACTTCACCGGGTTATTAATTATTCGAGGAAAGCTGGAGGAGTCACGCACATAAATAGTTTCATCCCCCGCGAGAGTAAGGCGCGTCTAACAGAGAGCTCGCGAATTAAGTTGTCCCGAATTTAATAGTTTAATTATTAATGGCCAGGATTCACCAATTATTAATGACGGTGACTGGTCGGGGATGACGTGGCGCGATCACGTAGCCTGGAGGAAAGCTCGTCCTGGGGATGAATCCGACTGTGACTCATTGGAATTTCCTGGACCAAGTGATCCTGGTGATCCCAACCCCAGGATCTTTACTCTTCGGGTCACTGAAGCTATTTTCTTAAACGAGCGATATTTTGCAGCGCCGTATATTTACAGTAGATAGGGGCGATACTCTTATCATAAATTCCGCCCGCCAATTGCGGAGAGAGGAACTTTGCGGGGCGTATTTCACTCGGGGAACGTGACTCGACTGAAAGAGACTACTACTCATTTCGCAGCGTTAGCCTCTTGTCGCCGAGCAAATGGGGGATAATTATTCCATCCGCTTTTCGAAAGTCCTTTGCAAGGTCCGACGAGAAAGGACCGTCAACCGAGTGGATCAGGGAGAGCGTGAGAGAGATAGAGCGTAAAATAGAGGGAGTGCGTTCTGAAAGGATCAGGAAGAGAAACGAGTGGAGTTCTATCAGGAGACATTCGTCGCTGGCCTTCCGAAAAGCTCGTGGAACACCGTGGAAAAGGAGCATCGTCAGAAGCGGGCTTAATGGGGAAACGATTGCTCCTCAAGGACATCGGGCGAGTCCCGGGAGTGCGAAGGGCTGGCGTGCGCGTCCCTACACAGGATAATGTTGGTCAACGAACCCTCCCTCCTCCTCCTGGCCTGCTCAGGCCGATATAGACCTCTAGACCGATCAATTGAAATGCACCCCTCGCCAGCCGAGTCTTGTCTCCGCCGTGTATCCCCGTGAATCGTTGTTATCGTTTCAAGGGGCAGGAATACCATTCTCAACCGCGCGGGACATTGCTCTCCGGGCGGCATTACGCGAGATTAACCTCCGCGAGAGAATAACGAGCCCAAGGAATACACTTCTGTTTCCTTTAGACGCTCACAGCTCCGTAAATACGAGGGCCGAACGCTCGAAAGAAAAATATGGAAAGTCAAAACATGGGAGGGGAAAGCCGTCGCGTCGCGCCGACAGAGGGTCGAAAGTGTAATTGAACAGGGCAGATCGCCGGGATAAGAAGATTAGGAGTATGGGCCAATTGGGTAGGTGAGTTAATCCGCCGGTGACTTTCGAGGGGACACGCGAGAGTTGGTGCAGAAGCCTGGACTAATCAGCGGTCCACCTGGTCATTACCTTATTCGGCCCGATAGATCGTGCCCGTTCGAAAAGGGACGTCAGATGGCTTCCCCCTACCAGTTCGCCCCGAAATCTCGTTATCTCGATTTATTCTGTTGAACTGCTGGCCTAAATAATAAATGACCCGGCAGAATTAAAGAGAGCTCCCGGGGGCTCATGGAAACCAGGGGAGAATTGGTCCAGACGAATCTCGCGCGTTATGCCGAGAAGTTCGAGTTTCGAGATTCATTCTAGGCAAACTGCAAAAGTATTCATGCGCCGACGAGCGACAATCTCGAGGAAGGGAGACCGGCAGCCACCGTGGCTCTGGAATCATTTTGCTAAGTGTTTCGCCGGCTGAGCGGAGGAGAGTCAAATCGGAAGTGACGCATCTCGAGATGCAGGAGAAAACCGCGAGCCTGTGAAAGCAACATCCGGGCAAGAGTGAACGCGCGCGCAAACGTCTCCTAAATCAAAGCTGTCAGCCGGGCTAAAGTCGCTTCTTTTCCCTAGGATCTCTCCAAAGAAAACAGGCATTCGGATAAGAAAGCGTACCTCCCTCCCCCCGGCTATCCATCTAACGCTCTTTCAAGCCCCGAGTGCCGCGCGCCGCGCGCCGCGCTCCACGTCCCCTGCAAACCCTTGTTGACTTTGACGATTATGTCCCCGTAAACTGCTTGCGACTTTTTCTCGCCCGACCGCTCCATTAAAGATCAACCGAACGACGTTGAAGACTTCATTAACACATTGTTGACCAGCTATTTCATGCTGGATTAACCAGGCTATTTTCAGAATTGCATGACAAATCACCAAGTATAAGCAGAATAGCGAAGTAACAGTGATCCCGGGGAGAATCTTGGATTTCGTGATTCTTCGAACATGGGAAAAAAGCGGGCGTGACATCGATGAATTGCGGGTCGATGCTTTAATCGAGTTAGCATAAAGGGTACGCGCTATTATTGACTGGAAAGTTGATACTGGCTGGTGAGCGCGGGTCATAGGTGAGAAAAAGGGATCGATGATAGGCCGGCTGGCTCGCAGACCATCCTGCGTCTCCAATAAAGCCTGCCGGCCGGCCGCTATACTGATTAAGAAAACGTTCGCTCCAAATCTCTCGATAAAATCCCTCCAATCGAACAGTGCGGGGGATGAACCCAACGTCTTCTCTCCCTGGAATTCATACATCCGATCGAGCTTCGACCACCCATCATCCTCCTAGACACGAGGAAATATCAATATGCAAATGCGATATAAATTTTAAGCGCGCCTCCAGGAGTTATGGGAATCGCGGCGAAAGTGGTGGATGCAACCAAGAAAGTGCGATAGTGCGTGGGAGAGTGGATTTAAGAGGTACGATAACTTGAGACGGACACGGAGCTCGCTCGCTTGAATCACCGAGACCTAACTCGAAGAGGAAGATTTGAGGAAAGGGCCGTTATCGTCCTCGGGAAGTAGAGTCGAGAATTCAGCAGTATAATTGCGTTAGGAGGGAGTTGTGTGGCCAACTCTCTTCAAAGTAATACAGAAACATTCAACTGGGACTTTAACTCTCGTAACGCGACAATACGAGCCGGTATTTGCGATCTCCGTGCGGGCACAGCTCCCAACTTACAACTTGCAATTATAGTTGCATGCGTGGTGAGTGTATACGCATATGAGTGTATGGGTGGAAGGGTGCGAGGAGCGGCCAGCTGTATTTATGTAGAGAGTGGCCGAAGTGCTGGCTACAGCTGAGGGAAGAAAGGGGTGAGTTCCGAAGCCAGATAGCAGGAGGTAGGTAGGTAGGATAGGGAGGGTGAGAGTGAGGGCGAGGGTGAGGGCGAGCAAAGGGAAGAAAGATAGAGGGATGGGAAGGCTGGAAGGGAGAAAGGGAGAAAGGGTCGTGCCTATTCCCTATGCGAGCGTAGCAGCCCCATAGGGTATTCCCTTGCTCGGTTCCCGATGGCCTGCTTCCTCGGGGGCAGGCGCACGCGCGGAAAATTGTCTGATAACGGCGGGCGTCCCGACGTCCGACGTCCTTTAGTATTGGCTGCAACGCCGTCGCCACGCGACGTTTCCAGTCGGCGCTCCGCTGCCACTCGCACTCACAACAGAGTCGGTCCGCTCTCTCTTTTTTTTCCTCTACCTCGAATTTACACGCCAAAATCAGTCGGCTGGCAGGATGACGTGGCGACACGTTCGATCGAGCGGACTTAAATGCGGGTCTCTGCCCTCGCGATCACCTTCTACAACTGTGGCCCACGTGCGTTTCACCAATGCCGAGCGCCCAGCCAATTAAACCCGGTTCGCTTGTTGTCTACTGCTGATCCAGCGCTGCTCTCCTCCACTTGACAACCTGGACCAATAGGACCGCTCCAACCATTTGTTATTCTCTCAGTGTTATCGTATTTTTCAAGTCACTCCGCCGCTCGAACCGGGAAAAACGACGACCCGCGACGGCTCAGTGGAAACAGTGAAAAGAAATGCATGTATATTGGAAAGCGGCGCTCGTTATAATAAAGTAGCCTGCGAATTGCTTCGGTTATTAGTTGAAAGTGACTATGGCAGCTTAGTGACATTAGTAATTAAACTGTGAATGCCGAAAAATGGGAAACAACGTGGGAATTGTTGGTAGCCTGGTGCTCCTGTTGTTTCTCTGGCGCGGTACCCCAGTCACCGGTAAGTTTCCACAAATGAATAAAAGTCAAATGATTTCCGATGGGGAATTTTTCACGGGCACTTGTAACAATGGGGTTCATGGACATATTGGATGATTCTGGTACATTGTACGCGCGAGCAAGGAAACTCTGAGAGAGCCGGGTCCCGTACAATGTAATAGCGCGCAACTCTACTCGAATGTTGACGGTGACACGAGCGGAATTATATCAGAGGCCCACATAATTAAATCGTGCGGTGTCTACCAGGAAACATTGCCAAGCTATTAAAGCCAATGTTCCCCCGACTATCTTGGCATGCTCGGCAAATGCGAGATTGCCCAAAGAGTAACTCTCCCGATATTGGCTACCTGTTCCGCCCTCATTCAGATCGATGAAAGGATAAATCACCGAGCGCGTTACCATTAATATTGCAGACGCAAATGCATGATTCCAGCACGCTCCTATTTAACTTTGAATAGAATAGTAGCATTGGACCATCCAATATTTCGTCCTGCTATGTTTTATTGCGATTAATTAAACGGGCAATGCGGATACAATGCATCGCGGATAGAGCGGTAAAGCCGTGCCGCATTTCAGGGGCTTTGTAGCAGTTAGAGTGCGTATTAGCCGCCAAAAGCTTGATGCTTGTTCAAAATTTTCGTTAAATCAAAACCACTGGACGCACAATAATAGCGATCCCCCGGCGAACAAACGCACTTCTTCCAGGCGAACGTGCGACCGCTCTACCTTTATATGCGGATATGCTCGAAAGCGTATGCGCATTTTTTGCATGCGTTAATGTCACATTATCGTGAAATCTATATCATTCGTTCGGTCTTTCTCTCACTCATCGATTGTTCTTGCCATGGCGCGTACATCTTTTCTACCAAACACTCGGGGGCAAAAAGTCAAGGTGACAATAATAGAAAAACTGGACTAAACTGAATTAAACTTGTATCTAGCACCAATTTTGTCCGCTGATTCCCTGAGAATCACTGGCTTATGAACAAACTGGGTAATATGCATCGAGCGAATGTAACTCGGTTCGATACATTGTATCCACAAGTTCGCCGTTAGAAGTTGGGCCAATGTGTCGGACTAAGCCTCCAATTTCCGAGGGAGAGAGGTGGCGAGTCTGGGCGGGGGCAGCAGGGAACAGTGACATTCGCACTTGACCGTAATCAAGAATAGCGATATGTATATCTGGCTGTCGCGTGCAGAGCCGTACCGTTTCTCACGTGATGATGATCCGAATGCAAGCCCGAAATCGATACTGGCCTTCGGGCAGGTATATGCACTCTGTGTAGACACAAGCACCGCAAACTTGGCCGCATGCATACACCCACCGCTTTTTCTGCCGGCTGACCGAAGCCCGCCAGTTATTAGGGGCCGGCGAATAAAGTGCCTTCGGATTTATCAGGAGAGCGGGAGAGAGGAGGGAGTTACTCGGAAGAAGAGAGAAGGAGAGGGGCTGCGTATACTTTTCATGTAGCGCGCGCCCCAATAATGTCCGCTAATAAAGCTTCGCCCCGGGCCAGCCACAACTGAAAGCGCGCCCATTAAAGAGAACCATCCACTAACTGACCGAGCGAGCGTATTACATTACCCCTAATTAATTAGCCAGCGGAGTAGGAGAAGCGGGAAAATGCGGCCAGCTTACTTTTTCGCGGAAAGATAGAAGTACTGCTCTTGTACTTTGGAGGGAACAAGCCGCGCGCACTATGCCCCAGGATCATTAAGAATGGCAAGAACAGTAAAAGGGTGCGAGTTATTTTCGTGGAAATGCTTCGAAAGGATAATGAACTTGCGAGGCTGGTTGGAGGTTGGAGAGCGCTCGAGCTTTTTTCGCAATTTCCTGACGCGATATTTATCGAACCAGCTGGACTGGATCGGCCAGCATCCGGCGAGGTAATACTTTCGGTGTCGTGTCCACGCGCTCCCTGTCCAGGCTAACGATAGCCGAATACATTGCGCCAGCCACACTACAGGCTCGATGTTGCGCCAAGACAAACGGTCCACGCTTCCGCACAGCTGCCGCAATCGTTGGAAAAAACAATAGGTTCGCCAACGAAGATCGCCACGCTCGCCTGGCACCGATATTTTTTCTCGCGACCCCTCTGCTAGATGAAATACTCGTCCTGCCTAAGGTTTATTTCAAATGGAAAATGCCAGATTCCTTGGGATTCCGATGCCGCTTCAGATAGAGCGGATCACTCTCTCGCACACTGATCTCAGATGAAACCATCGTCGAAAGGATGATATTATCGGCGAATGCTTTGAAACCACAGGAGAACGCCGGAGGAACATGTGCCGGCGGTTATCGTCTCCTCGCAAGAGCGATCCTTTAGTCGTATGGAGATCTTGAGAAGGAAAAGTCACTCGACTCGAATGTGTGCCGACATAAGCCGAGAAACTTTTGCTCGATTTCTCGAGGAAACTCGAGATTTGATTCCCGACGTGCAGCCAATGAAAAGTAGGGAATAAAAGTGTAGCAACAGTGGGGCAAGCGAATTGGCAAGTGGCACTGATAATCCCGGCTGTCCCGTTCGGGAAAGATTATCGGGCAGACCCGCATGTTCCTTGTTTGCAAATGGCTAAGGAGAAGAACTGATCTTTTTTTCACGAGAAACATTGAGTGTGTTTGCGTACGAAATGGCTGATGTATCGCGTGCCACTGCGAAATCGTTAATCAAGACGGCCCTCGAAGGGGGGTTGGGCACCCTCGGCCTCAGTGGGAGCCGAGCGGAGCGCACTGCACCGATTCGTAATCAAAGGGAACACCGGTGGTAGTGGCAGTGGCAGTGGCAGTGGCAGTGGCAGTGGCCTGTGCCAAGCCGAAGGCACGCTAAACCAAGCCAAAAGCAGTCCCCAAAGCGAGCCGATCGATTTTCACCGGTGCCTCCTGTTCCTCGGAAAGCGTCGGCCGTTCCCCAGAAATTCTGCCGCACTTCCCTCTAACTGAACTTCATACTTGGTGGAAGCTTCTCTTCCCAACTGCCCACGGTAAGCAAGTACCAATTCTCCGGAGTAGTGGAGGGCGTGATCTTTCCGGAATGAATCATAAGTTCGAAAGTACGACACCTAGGAAACTTGCGGAGGCGAAGACTCTATTGGAGGAGGATAAAAAGGAAAGTTTCTAAGGGAGGAAGGAAGTGGTGGTTGGTGTCGGTACATAAGGGAGCTCTCGATTTCTGGGAAGATTACGACTATGAGGACGTGTACGGGACAGTTAGCCAGGAAGAAGAGGGAAGTTGGAGCCGACGGTGTGCTCGCCGGCTCGTAAATGTTTCCCCAAGCATCGTCGACAAATATCGACCCATCGTGTGTTGTTTCCTGGTGCTTAGCATTCGCGTAATGCAAGCGGGACAGCCGGTTCATTGGATCGACTGACTGGCAGAGGGAAGGAGAGAGAAGAGGATCCTTCTCCGAATAATCCGGGGCGACTGCTTTTGTTTTTGGCCAGTGTCGCTCGGCAATAATAATCCGGTGACTTTGAGGGCGAGAGAACGCAGCCGATGGACCGACAGCGAGGCGGATGTGAATGTGAAAGCGAGCAGCAGATAGGGTGCGCGCACGTCGAAGTCCAATGTGCCCGATGTTAAGAGTTCCTCTCCCCCGGCGCTGCACCGGAAGCATTCAATGGACTGTCAGGAAAGCCGAAAGCACGACAATACGCAGCTGGCGCTGTCTGCTGCGATTGCGAGTGATGTGCGTGCGCGCGTCCCAGGCCGCGCGTCTCTACCCAACGATAAACCATTTGTTCTACCACTTGTACCCTAATAAGGACCGGTGCGCGGTGGTGCACTTCACCAGAGCCGCTGCTCCAATTCAAATGATCCCAATTGTATCGAAAAGCCAATTCTCCTTTCACTCTCTCCTCCCCCCTCGCCCCTCACTCTAATGAGAGCTATCTTATTTTTCCCGATGCATTCCATTATTTTAATGGCCCGCTCGATCACCTACACTTGGCATAATAGAATATGCACTTGTGCCCAAGCATTCGAATCCTCATTTACGACCATTTTTCTCCCAACTCTGGCATAACTGAAATTGTATCTATCATAATGCTTTCGTTTATCTGGCGGTGGCGTCAAGCAATCGCGAGCAAAGTGTAGGCGTGCGTGCGGGCCTCGTTTATACTGCGCTGGTCACGAAGGGCAGCCGGCACACACTGGCGCTGCTAATGTGTCGTTAAAGAGTAAGCCGGTACACATCCAATTTTCACCTAACGCCTTTAACTGGGCACGTACGGTTGGCTGGCAGGCAGGCAGGCAGGCACGTGGGGGAGGGCAGCGCCGGCGGATAGCCATGATCGATTGGCCCCTGGCTAATGATAGCAAGAGGAGATCTGACGTCGATGAGGTATTACGTAGATCACGACGCAGGACAATTCGATTGGGCGGCAGGCGTGGGTGTCCCAGTCTATTTCCAGCCGAAAACAAAGCTAAGACTGCCCCGAACAGACTCGGCTCGATTTACATAAGACTTTATAACAGACCGTCCAACCAGTCCATTTAGTTTTCACGAATCACTATGATGCCGACAGTTCTTGGCCCGAAATTAAAAAAAAAAAATGATATTTCATTGGGGAGGAAAATTAAGGTTGGCGTGACAGTACGCTAACGACTCGGGTGTAATTTGTGAACGAGGTAATTTAATCTAAGGCTCCGGGCTGGCAGAGCCGCGACATGAATGTCAGAGAGGAGGCGCGTATGTAGGTGAAAAGCTCTGGACGCAACTGACAATCCCGTGGGGTCGTGTTTGCCGCCACACCCCATAACCCAAATAGTAAAGTCACGAGCCCACTACCACTGATAGTTGAGAGACCAGCTGCGAATCCCTCCGCCCCCTTAACTTACCGCCAACCTTTTTATTGCTGATTAAACAACGCATTCATTAGCGGGTAATCGGTGCGCCAATACCATCCCGCCCCATCTCCTGCCTACTCACTGCCAATCGAATCCTCGCCCCAAACGATCAACATTCGGGCTTTCGCTGATAATGAAAACATCCAGCCTGTAGATTTAAATCGCGTAGCGCACAGAACTGACTATCGATTAAATGTCCGAGTGAAAATTGCCCGATTATTACGGCCAAAGTGTAATTGCATTGCTCGGGACGCGTGTACCCTCTGCCCTTTGCCAAGATAGAACGAATGGACGATGAAAAATGAATTGGAATATTGCGAGCGTCGGCAGCGTATTTTTAAATTCATTTTTCGATCTCGGCGCGCAGATCTTTATTAGGGAAAGCAGTTGCAATTCTTCATATTTACTACGACACGAAACACATGCGCACTCGGCGCATCCCTGACGCGCCACTTGATTTATCCTTTCGTCCGAATCGTTCCATCTTCCTTTCTACCAACTCCGGCTCTAGTAAGTTTAGCTCGCTCCATTCACTATCTAGATATCTCGGCACATACTGTAGAGAGTACATTCACGGCAGCAGTATCTTCCTCTTCGATCGGATCAACCACTGATTGGGCAAGTAAATTCGAGGAGCGTCGGAAGTCCCTCTCTTTGCCGGTGCTAGTGTTCACTTGATTCCAATTCTCCGGCGACAATGGGCGGCGAAACGAGATCCGATTAAAAAATGGGCCTCATTTGAGAGTCAAATGTCGGACGGCCAGAATGTATAGAAATGATCAACAGTTGGTGCATCGGAAGTGGATTCGGGAGAGGAGCACTCCGCTGGGCTGTCTATGCTAATGTAAGGCTCCTTAACACCCGAGCGCCGCTCCTCCCCAGGCCACAGCATTATCAGTATTATCCTTTCGTTCATTAAGTAGTACAACTGGCTCGACTGCTAATGAAGCGAGCGATCGTTAAGCACAGAACCCGCCGCTCTAAGCCGAGCCTCACGTTTCTTGTTGCACGTACCTACCGCAATCGATTCCTCCTACACTTTGAACTTTCGAGCTCCAGTATAACGATTCATTTCGCCTTGAACCTCGTTTTACGTAATGCGAGCTGCATTCATCAAAATATCGTGTTCTTCTACTTAATTGTTTCACGGAAATGTAAGAGCGATTCTTTGAACCTGCGTGTCAACCGTTGGTTGGGCTAAATGCAATTAGGTGAGGTGTAATTAAGAGAACCAGATCGAAATGCGATGGGCTATCGAACTTTATATGCCATGAAATCGGAGCAAATCTTGCGGCGCGTCTATACCGGCACGTCTGACCTCGGACGGACCGATACTACTGCGCCGCCCCGCTGGATCTCAAGAGCGCGTGAAAATAAATTGACTCCCCTTGAACTGGCCTCGAAGTAGAAGGAAATTACGAGGCAGGGAAGAAGTGATAGCTCCCTCGCACCCGTAGAAAGAAAATGAGTGACTGAAGAGGAGGAAGAGGAGGAGAGGAGTATCGATTGGTAATTGCTATCTAGCCGGACTCGGACCAGAGGAGTAATGGATAGCCGAGCTAGACGATTGTTGACCATGTCATTTTCACGTCGCATCCGCAACATTATCTAGTGCAATGTACACTGAGCAAACGAAACCGACTGATACAGATACCTGTCCTGCACCCCACACTATCATCTATGTCCTCCTCTGCTCTGTTATCCTTAGCAGTCTGACTGCTGCTGCGCACACTTGCACACGTACACCGACTAAATGACTGCTTGGAACGACCAATCATTTGAATAAGGGATGACGATTATTTATGCCACCTCGAGAATACCCGAGCTAGACTTACCTCGCGAGCCTTCTGGTATATTTAAGACGAACGTCGTTCGTTTTGTTCTGTTTGCATAGATTCGATTCTGAAGCGGACAATATCCTCTAATTAATATTGACTCTCATCTCACGTTCGGAAATGCCCGGAAAAAAGAGGTCGGAGAGAATGGCACTGGGCCAATTCAACGGTCGAGAGGGTAATTCTAATGCGGGTTCCTCGGTGACAAAGAATTCGTTTTTGAAGAGAGGGATGCGCCCTCGTTATGCATGCGGAACTCGCGAACTCATTTATACGAAATTCGGGGTTACCCGGCTACTAAAAGAGGATAAAGAAAATCGGGTGGGCGATGAGTAGGGTGGTACAGAGATGCGAATTAAAGGAGAGGCCAACCCAATTCCAGTGGAAATCGAGAGGATCTAGCTCCGCGCTGGCATTCGGTCATTTCTGCCTGGAGCCCTCTGCACGATGAGTGGCCCAAATAGAGCCGTTGAAAGAAGCAGGCAGGCTCAAACTTTCAAACAGATTCCAGTAAAATTCTCAACTAATCGCAGACTTTCTCCTTTCTTGGCACAAGGCTTCGGAGAAGCTTTACGGAGCTCCCGATTCCCTTTTCCTCGTGAAAATTCTAACATAATCGAATGATCTCTTTCATCGGCAGGAGGACAGCCTTGACTTCGATTGCATTAGGAGCGCGCTACTTGGAGCAAAAATGAATTACTCTTTGGCGCAAAGCCTCCTAGATACGAGGGCTGACAGCTTCCTGAAAAGTAGGCCATGTGTACCGTAACTTTGATTAACGTTCGACACCTTATTGCCATTAAACTTGGGAGAGTGCACTTGCTTTGCCGGTGGCGCGTGGCTTGATCAAACAGTGGTATTCAACACGAGGGTGCTCGGCTCCTTATTCGACAAAGAAATCAGCCGAGCGCTCATCGAGAATAATGAGTTAGAAGTTCTGCCAATAGACCACTGTCGCTGGACTCAAGTCAACGTACTCTCGGATAATATACGGTAATGCAATGTACGCTGCAGACAATAGATCGGCTGGAAAGTATTTAATGGAGCCCATAGAGCCAGTCTAATCAGGCTGAACTTTATAATTGCAAAGTAGCCCTTTGCCGTGGAAGGGAGCGCGGGTTGAAAGTCGAAGTGCACTCGGATCGTGCGGTATCATCCTCCCTGAAAGTTTCCCATTCGTTTGCTCGATGGCACTTCAAAGGGGACACTGATCCCGGGCAAAGTCATTGAATTCCAGGTAGGATGGAACGAGCGTCATTAGCGGGCCGTCATCGGACATGATCATTTTCCCAGTCGAAACAACCAAGTCCACTTTGTCGCGAGAAGGGTGACGATGACGATAATAATACGTATGGGAGAAGTAGATTGGCGGAAGCTGACTGATTATTTCGGAGAGCCTATGTTTGAGATGCGACGTGTTTGGAAGGGCGTCCTTCGCCGGATGAGATTTTCCATTAGAGGGTTAATAGGGCGAGCGTAAGGGTCGGGCATTTTTAAATACACAGACGGAGACGACGGGACGGAGCAATAAAGCGGGCCACTCTGTGGATGGCGGCGAGAGGTCGTAAGTTCGTTGTTACAACATATAAAAGTTAGGGCGGCCGGCCCCGCTCAAGAGAGTGGCAGAGTGCGAGAGTGAGAGAAGTGTGCGCCCTAAATATAGTGGCGCTATTTCCGAATTCGGCGCGCCCCCGAAAGTGCGGGCGCAAGCGGGCGCTCGCCGCCGACGAAGACGGCCGTCGAACGAAATGGGAGAAAAGGGTGATAAATTGGGAAAGGAAAACCCGTCGAAAGTTAAACGCGCGCCAGCCATTATTTATAGGTGGCATATGCAGGCAGGTGTCCGCCTCGGTGATATATTCCCCCCCTTTGCCTTACTCACCCTACTCTCGCTCTGACCGGAGACGCAGCCGTACCCGGAGCCGGAGCATCCTCCGGCAGCCTTCTTCTCTCGCAAGTGTCCCGACAATAACAGGAATTATTCCATATTGGAGGTGTTTGTACAAGTGCGACATCGAACCTGTCTCTATTCTCTATTCTCCACTCCCATCTAACATTCTCGACTTGCCGCCGACACATTGACCAATATTCCCCAGGAAGAAAGCACCTGACATTTGTTAGGGAGGCTCCTCGCTTGGCATAATATCGCAACTTTGTTAGCGGGCGAATGCTGGGCACGGAATTCCGAGTGCTCTCGGGGTGGTGGAAGTGGCGGCGAGGCCTCGGCTTGTTAGGAGAGTTCGGCGAAACGCGATGGAGAGTAAATTATACGTCTCGTTGACTGGAGTGTCTCGTGGCCCGGCGAATCAATTTACAAGAGCGTACTGCGATCCACATTGCGGGAGAAACATTGCCCGAGGAGAGCGTGCCTCGCCTTCCCAGCACCCTGACTTCACTTGCCAGTACATGGGGTGGGTGAAAGAGAGGCAGGAGATAGGAGAGCGAGGAAGGAAGGAGGTCCTTGGAGGCCCGGCGAACAGAAGAAAGAGATGCCGCGTGCGCGCGCGTTGTATGGCTGCGCGTATCGTGTTCACGGTCTCTGTTTTCGGGAATTGTAACTCGATGTGCAAATAGAGGGTTTCCAGGTACAACGATCTCGCGCCTGTAGAACCCCATGCTCTATTGTCACCACCCTCCGACAGATTCCCTCGACTCTCTTTCTGTTCCTCCTCCTGCCGGATAGGCGGCTCAATGCCCGATAGATTGCTCGATCCGATATTCACGGGATCTCCAACTTTTGCCCTCGGAGTCGCCGCCGCCGCTGCCGCCGGAGTAGCGAAGATGCAGAGCAGAGAGGAGTGCCGCCACCGCCTCCTCACTCAGGGATTTCGGTGTCAACGGATAATGGCGTCGATAAACCGGGATTACGAGAGACAGAGATAGTCCGAAGACGTGGCTCGAATGTCAGCGAGCTCCGGGAATCGTTTACTCGAGTTTTATTCGGCCGGGATGAGTTAGCCTCATCCCATCACTCGCACCATCTCGCTCGCTTCTCTTCACTTCTTCCCGGTAATGGCATTGTCCACAACGCGCACTCTCCATTCATTTCCTCAATATATATTTACAGACAATTACCTGCCCGCTGAAAATTGAGGCCAGTTCGCTCTTTCCTAGTACCATATTTTCAAATTTTGATTTCAATCAACAGCAGCAGCCGGGTGTCAAAGAATTGTTTCCCGTAATTTAAAAGACAATAGAAAAGAGGAGGGTTATTGCCAGAAAGAAGTTTTGAAAGCACTCTAATAACAGAGTTGGCTGGGCTGGCTGGCTGGAACGAATTGTAGTGAGGGCGAACGAAATGCGATATAGAGAAAGTGCGAAGTCTAGAGTCTAGAGAGGTAGAGAGGCCTGGCTCCCGAGGCCTCGCTCCCCCCCATAATATTTCCAAGTCTGGCCTGACGCTTCGTGAATATGCAAATGGCCGGCTGCTTAGCACGCGAAGAATTCTCTCTGCCGCAAGGTGGACGCTCGATTACTCGCCTGGACACGCGGTCAAGTCGCATTAACATACCTCGGCAATGGCCTAACCCTCTATGCGAGCCACGCACACCCAGAGCCCTCTCCTACGCAGCAGCGCACAGCCACTGATACTTGAAGTTTAACTTGACTTTTGCGTGACCAACCCCCACCCACCTTCTACTCCTAGTCTCGAGCCCTGCTGGAATTATACCCGCCTACATCCTTCACTCTTCGCCACCCATCCCATCCCCCAACCCTTCACCATCGACCTTCTACTTACAGAACCTCACCATTTCTAAGCGACCAACAACCTTTCATCCAATGCTCTTGACCGCGAATTTCTCTTACTCGACTACTCAGAAGAAACTCATCCCCTCCTTACATTACATTCTCCTCTCCAACCTTCTCCTTCAGATTGCCCAGCCGCCCCACCAGTATTCTTGCAAGCTCTGCTAAATTAGCACAGGTGTTTAGGGAAGCTCGTGAGCGGAATTCAGCTAATTCCCCTTGGTAACGGTAGAAACGTTTCCGAAGCTTAACGATCGATGTCTATGAAATTCCGGAACTGTTTTCTAATCTTCTCGACTATTTCCGGAGCTAAAATTTGGCGGAAAATGTTTTCTTGCATCAAGGAAAAAGCGATAACCCCTTCAAAAATTTTCGATTTTTTGAAGGTCTCGGGACCGGGACGAACGCTTGATTTTTCGATTGCCCGTGTCTCAAAACGGAAAAAAAATATGATACTTGGGGGGGAAATGCCGGAATTCGACCGAAAACAGGTGGAAAACCGATCTGGAATATTTGATTTCAATGGTTTTCCCCATGTTTTTTTATCTTCCCGGCCTTTCCCGGGGCTGAAATTTGGTAGAAAGTGTTTTTTTACATCGAGGAAGAAGTAGAAAAAATTCCAGAGCCCTAGCTCAAAATTCATTTTTTCGCAAATTTTTTAAGGCATACCCCTTCAAAAATTTTCGATTTTTCGAAGGTCTCGGGACCGGGACGAACGCTTGATTTTTCAATTGCTCGTGTCTCAAAACGGAAAAAAAACATAAATGTTGTGGGGGAAATGCCGGAATTCTACCTAAAACACGTGGAAAACCGATCTGGAATATTTGATTTCAACGGTTTTCCCCATGTTTTTTTATCTTCCTGACCTTTCCCGGGGCTGAAACTTGGTAGAAAGTGTTTTTTTACATCGAGGAAGAAGTAGAAAAAATTCCAGGCCCCTAGGCCAAAATTCATTTTTTCGCATATTATTGGAGGTGTTCTTTTATGCCAAAAATTAACTCTTAATTATTTATGATATTCTCCGAAATAGTACGCTGATTTCACAGACATTGACAACCGCTTAAGGTGGGCGGGCGAACTTGGTAAGGGTCAAACGAACCCTAATGAACTATCGGACAAAGGATTCCACAGGGTGCTTTCACGCTTTGAGTCAGTAAACATTCCTTAGCTTTGCTTCGTTAATAATTATAATCGGATTATGCAAGTACGAGTTGGAAGTTGAAAGTTAATTTCGAGTAAAGAAAGAGAGTGGAGGACGCATGAAAGGGTTGGTTGTGGGGGGTTGGGCTTTTTCTACGTGGGCGACAAGGCGCGTCGCTGGAATTTCATATAAAACCGACCCGAAGATTTCCAGGCTAACTTATACAGAGGCAGAGCACGCAATGCTGGACTATCACGTAATGCCTGGAATGCCTTCCGACCGCCAGAAACAGCTGGCATTTCAGTACTCCCGATAAAAGTTAGCAAAGCGACGTGCATGAATTTCTCTCGGAGGCTGTTGGACGTCAAAGATTTCCTGCTTAGTATCGGCGAGCAAGCAATATCGGAGTGATCGTAACAAAGTTATAACTCGGTGGACGTGCAAGTTGGCTTTAGGAGGGTATCCTGGACAATGGAAGTTTGCAGGGGTGGTTGCGTCTGCGTGCAACTAAACTTGGCTGGTCTCGTCGGAGCGCAGCTATGGTCGGCAGCTCGTAAAAATGCCGGTGATCGCTTGGTCTACGATCATGCACGCGATCTGAGGATTAAAATTAACTACCCCTCTCGGCCCCTCGCTCTCTCCTATCACTCTCTTTCTCTCGCTCGCTATATCGATTAAATGTTCACCTTGACATGGCTCGATTCCGCGAATACGCCGCCCATGAATGTTCGAGCCACGAAACGTCAACCCGACGATATATGGAGTTGACTCTCCGATTGACCTCTCTACACCTGTTCTTGAACCTTGAATTTTGCATGAAAAACTCCTATCTATCGATTTATGGCCATCTTTCTAAAGGAGGAAATTCTCCGAGCGAAAGAATTATGCCCCGAGAACACCGACAATTAAACCCGAAACTACATTTTATCCTGACGAAGAAACGCGGAGTCTGCGTTATCTCTGGGATGTATGTATGCAGGCACTCTCCAGGGGGGACACTAAATCACGTCGATAAAATTGAATGAGTCTGGGATAAATGATTTTTGCCGTAATGTCGGCGGGCCGAGTGCCCACGCGTTCTGACCCAGTTGCCGAGGAGCGAACAATCGGACGGTCCGGCTCAGCACGAAAAAGTGGCATTACATGGAAATCCCCAAAGTATGCACTCGGATTCCAGTACAGTCACATTGAATTCTACTCTGTGGAGGTTCTGTTGTAACTTTTGTCGAAATGACATTGCTGTTTCAGGCCTGTACTTTCCGCAGTCGGAGCTCACAGTGAGACTTCCGTACCTGGCCCGAAATCGGGGCGAACTCACCTCCGACTTGAAGCTCCTCGCTCTCAGAACACTGCGCAACAATTCGGATCTATCGAAACATGCCAACTATCGGATCTCCTCGGCTGCTCACGAGAAAATGGCCTCGATCGACTCGACCGACTCCGAGGAAAGCTGGCTTCTCTTGCAGACTCTCCCGACGGAAGCTGGTACATCGCACTTTTCCTCGCACAATGTACAAGATAGAAACCTGCCAGACGAAGATCGCACGCTCCCCTCTATATATCTATCTATCTCTAGCTACTATCGCTTTATCCATTCCCATGTGAAGAGATACATATATCTCCGATAAGTCGCTGATGTATCGGAATATTTCTCAACAGCAGTTCTCGAGCGAGCATCCTCCACTCTCTGTACATACTGAAATTCCCTCTGTAAACAGAATACGAGGCGGCCGCTCGAGCAGCGATCGTAAAAATCCTCGCCACTCTCGCGTACTAGTGTAACTGTTCGCTTTTTTACACTGTTTTGCGGAATTAAGCGGGAAATATTGCAGGTGGCTATGTTCCTCGGGATCTTGCAATGTTTCACCGCCGGAAGCCCCGTGTTTTTGCAGGCATCGGTCTGGCAGGGTCAGGTAGTTCTACTAACGATTTCGAATTTATTGTAAAACGCTTCTTTTTTCCTCTGACACGACAAAAGGCGACGCTGGTGCGATTGTCGTCTCGGCTAGAGAGAATGGCAGCGGGGAGGCAGTCCTGGAAATAAAAGTTCAAGCCGTCCGCGTCGCTGGCAAGGAAATTAACTGTACCGATTACGTCCAGGTATTGAAAACAGTGCATTTTTGGGCGGAGCACCGAGACTATCGATGTTTCCCGCCGCTTTCGAGCTGTTGTCGAGCTACCTTCTATTGACTTGGTTTTCCCAAGCCGATTGAAACCGATCCCGATTACCTTTTCGTTCTATTGCAGGATATGTGCTTCTGGAACACGTCGAGGTATCGGATTTACGAGAACCAGCCCACAACTATGATCGGGAAATTTGGGCCCGACTTGTACGCCGAAATCTGCCCGGACTTTCGTGTTACCCGCTACGAACTCTTGAATGGCAAGTGGCCAAATGAATTATGCAGGAAAAGCGTTGGAGCATTTAGAGTTTCGAGGATAGACATACGATAGACCGGATAGACCGGATAGACGGTTGAGGGGCAGCTATGCGCGGCTGACTAGTGACGCGCCTATACTACTGGCCATCAAGTTCTCAACTTGCCAGATTAATTAATCGACCTTTCCCTCATCTCACCTTTACTCCTAAAGCAAACATTAATTCCAAGGAAACTGGAGGTTGCACTCGCGCAATGTCCAACGATGCGGATTCCATTCTGTTGTGATTAATCGATAGCACTCGCGTGGTGCGGCGCGTTAATAAATCTTGCTGTTCTCTGAGCGATCTCGCACCTATGCCGTGATGGCTTCCGCATGCTGTGTCTGCTTTCATGCGGATATTCTTCGCCGCATGCGTCCCTCCTCTGCACTCGGCAAATTGAATGGCCGAGTTAGATAGTTCAATGGCTTGCAGGCACGAAATTCTTCCACTTGGTGGACGACAAGCTCTTTGCAAATGCCTCGTTGGACAGAGACAGCATCGGTCCACCGGGAGGTCCTGGACCAAAGATCTACCTTCAAGTGAGCTGCGTTGTCTGGGAGCGCACCACTGGCATCCAGCATGTGCCCATCCAGACAGTGAGCGTCGACGTCCTCGATCAGGATGACAACCCACCGTTCATCCAGGGAACCGACTCCGTCGCAATAACCCTCCACTCCTTCACTGCAGTGAGTGTACTTCCAACGGAGCTTCAAACGATGCACTCTTGATTACGATAAATCGAGCGAGCCCTCCCCCCTAATCCTGTTAGAACGGCGCGAAATCGCGTTGCAAAGTCGCCCTTAATCAGGGCTGCATTGTCCGCGCAATCAGGGCATTGTTTTGGGCGAGACCCGCGCGGAGAAAGGGCCGGAAGTGAGAGAAAGAAGTAACGCGGCAAAAGAGCCTCGGGGGGCGGAGAGGGAGGATGCCCCGGGCTCCGATCCTGATTAAACCGGGCTTCTCTTTTCTCCACTCGGATTCCGGCCGGCCCTTCCTCTCCTACACTGGCGCCTACATCCTCTTCCTCCCTTTTTCTCACTTTCAGTCGCGCGAGCACATTCCTCTCTTTTTTTCCCTTGACGATCAAGAGAACTTTAAAGCGCGGCGGGACGCCACTGTGAAATAGGGACTCTCGAGCGGAGAGAGTCCGCAAAGCCAGTAGGCTAACCACACTCCTCTCTTCCTATAACTTGATGTGCAATCCTCTTCCGTTCGAATGCAACAGGGTGACAGGCTGGACGAAAACAATAATCTGATCGTGAAGGATGCCGATGCCAAGAGCACCAATCAATATAGCGTGCGGATTCTCGGCGATACGCACAACGCTCTGAATGTCACCTACGATACACTGCCGATCGAACATCCGCAATACCCTGACAAGGCGCCATCCACTATGATCTTCCCGAGTGAGTAGAGCCTCGATTGATCCAGCATTTAGCGATATGGCTTGACGGATCTCGTTGGAATGGGGCCGCTTATCGTACGAGATACTCTCTGCTTTTGCAGGAATCTACTCGAGAACCACCCTGCTCCCGGAATCGCCTTATCGAGTGATCCTCCAAGTGAAGGACGAGTCTCTGCTGCCCGGGCATGGAGAGGATACGGTAAGAGAATGTTATTTCAGCCCACCCCTCCGGCGCGGCGGGACGGGGCAACACGGCCCGAAATCCTCGGCTCTCCAGCCAGTCGCGCATCGACTCGCCCAGCCTTTGTTCTCCATAAGATCTCGGAACGCCGGGAATTATTAAAGCGTTCTAGTTTCGCCATCGCTCGCATACACCTATGATTACTCTAGCGCCCCGCCCCGTCCCAGCCCCTTCAAAGCCCCTTTCTAGTATGCGCCTCCAAATTTCTCCGGGACATTGCTCCAGCAATAAGTAAGCACGAGATTCTATCTGTCGGGATCTATCGGCAGTTCCCTCATGGTTTTCGAGCGGAAGGAAGGAGAGCTCGAGGGAGGCTGGCGAGGTAAAGTCTGTGGAGGAAGCTGGATAAGGCACAAAGGGCGTCAGGTGGTCCAGACCGAGATCGCTCGCGACGATCTCGGCGAGTGGAGTCGGCGAGCTGGTAGAGTTTCCATCTCTCTGCTGCGGGTGGACGACGCGAGCCAACCAAACGAAACCGAACCAATTACGAGCCACTCTGCCAGCTCAAAGAGAAATCGCACGCGATCGATCAGCCCTTTAAGGCGACCCTCTCCGGGGCCCTCTTCTCCTCCCTCTCGGCCACTTTTCGCTGCCGGGCGCCCTTCGGCCTCCTCCACCTCATCCACCTCCCAATCGTTTCGCGTTATGCAGATTTCCGGCGGAAAGCGAAGAGCCCTTACTTCCGGCTGGAGGAGAGGCCGGCCGCGCGGAGTGCAGCTGAGAACTGGCGATGCCAATGCAATTAGAAGGAGCTCGTTCATCTGAATGGGGGCTTGCGGGGAGAAGGGTCTCCGAAGAAGGAAGGGGGCCGGCCTGCGAACGGGTTGAGGCTAACCAAGAGAGGAAAATGATGAGGCGGCGAAATCTCCGAGTTCCTTGGGCGCGGTGTGCCTTGCGGCTCTGTGTCTGTGTCCATGTGCTGATTTCGCCGAGAAGGCTAATCACGAATTAATAGGAGGAAGCTGGAATTGGCGGTGCCGGTGGAAATTGCTGATCGCGTGGGCAGCGAATCGTTCCGGTTAAACACTTCCAAGCCGAGCGGCGCCCACTAAAGCTCACCCCCCGCCTTCCTCCGCCCCCATTAGCGAGCCGAGCTTCCCTTCCACCTTGGTCGCCAGCGGAAAAAGCGCCGAGAATTGGCAGCGTGTTCCGATCGGTTTATTTTATCGGCCCCCTCCACGATTTATCGAGGTTTTATTGACCTCGCTCGCTGCCCACCCCCGCCGCCGGACGCACCATCAAATCTATTAGCGTTGACTCGCTGAAATATCGATGAACGACGACACCGCCGGATTAACTCTCTTGGCCACCGCGATCTCTCGCCCTCTGCTAATTCCGAATTGCGACCTTTCCCACCACACCACCCCAACCTCCCACTCCACTCCACTCCAGCCCCCTTTCTTCTCGGAATCCTCTCTTTCCCTCCTCCCCAAACCCCATTTTCCCTCTCTCCATCTCTTTCGAATGATTCGCCCGGCTAATTACCGTCTTCGAAACATTTGCTTGCATCCAGCGTCGTCGCCGCCGCCGCCGACGCCGAGGCCAAATGGTAATTGGGGTGGACGCAGTGTGCACCGTAATTCAGTTGTTGCCTATCGACAGCGTAAACATCTGACCTGATTTGTTCGCCCGATTCCTCATCCCAACGAGAAGTCATTAGCGCTAGCATGAAAATTTAATAGCCTCTGCGGGCTAACAACGGCTCTAAATTTACTGACTAGGATGAAACAAAGCCCCCAAATAGCATTGCCCTCGCAAAATTCACTGTTGGAACTATTGTGAATACTGTTGATCCACTTTTTCACAGAGAAGTTAATGTTCCGTTTTTATATTCTGCAGTTGAACATCACCCTGACATTTTCGGGGCCAGAACATCGTACTACAACAACGACGGCGTCGTCCGTTCTCGTGAGGCAGACGATATCTTATCCGTCGAGCGTCAAGGTGCCCCGAGCAGCGTCACGCTTTTTTAGGGTCGCCAAACCTATCAGCGAGCCCCATAAATCTATAACTTTTGCGATTTACGGTTCGAGAGCTTTCAACATCACGCCAAACGGAGGAATCGTTTACGTGGTCGATGAGAACCTTTTGAAAACCGAGTCCCGAGTCGTACAGTGAGTACTGTAATATCTACTTTAAGCATTACTCGCCCACGGAATTCTATTTGCCGTCGCATCGACGAACAATTCAACGGCGGGCCGATAATTTTTTGCCTGCTCAAGCTTCATTCATACTTGCCAAGTAAATTCATATCAAACATTGGTACGAACCTCGAACTCAACTTGAACAAGAACTTCGAGTCAAGTAAATAACTGGTTCACATTGGCAAAGTCATGTTTTTTAATTCTAATTCCAAAAAACTACTGTGAACGGAGCTTGAGTGGAATGGCAGTGGAAAAAATGATCGCCCCAATTCCACCGAATGAATCTTTGCGAGGACGAGAACGTAGAGAAGAGTAGATTTCCAATGGGAACTCTTCGATTTTGAATGGAAGAGAGAACGATAGAGAAAAGAGTTCGACGACTGTTTGCAGACTGGAATTGAAGTGGAGCGGCTCGGACGGTACGATATCGTCAAAGATGCTGCGGGTGAATCTCACGACAGCAAAGCTCGAAGCTTGCAGTCAAGTCGACTGGGCGAATTACTCCTGCGCCAATTCTGAGACGAGGAGCGATTGCGAATCGAGATGTGGGACTGCCAGTGGCTCCTTCAGGTAGAGATCACTTAGTCTTTAATTTCCTCCTCTTCAACAACTCTCTCGCCCCCCTAGCCCCTACCCCTACCCCTTCTCAATCCACAGTCCATTACTCACCCGACGCTCGAGAAACTTTATTTGCGAATCCCGGCAAAACGATTTCCTCGAGAACCGACACTTTACTCCAAGAAGTGTCGATCTTAAGGATTTGACAGAGATTTCGTTAGCAATCTCCTGGAAATTCTGATTATGATTCTTGGCCGGATATCCAATAATCATGGATTACTCATCTGATACGTAGCAAAGGCACCCTCTCTCAATCGTGCGTCTGGCGGCTGAACAAGCGCTCCAACATCTCACAGATGTCTGAGCAATATCCCACGTGCTCGCCAGATCTCTCGTACTGCCCCGATAATAAGTGCGACCCTCTCGAAAGATTGGAGCCACGAATATGTCCGCAAGACTGCGCCTGTAAGTAATGCATCCCAACATCAAACCTACAGGATAGAAAATAATATGGATAGAATTTTAAATCGCACATTTTCCAATCCATACGAGATTCTGAAGGCATCTGATGTATTGACATTTCAGCGGAAGTGCACTTCGCTCAGACGAACAAGGGCGGGGTTGGAATCCACAGTGGTATGGGTACCTGCACTTGCAATGATGCGCTCCAGTGTACCTGCAATGTCGACCACTTCAGCGAAGGCAATAACAATAATAACAACAAGAGCACCCGGCGGAAGGCCGATCTAGAGAACGAAGTGCTAATTTCCGGTGCTCGCAAAGGTGCATTCTCCTCCCATCACTTGATTAACCAATGATTTTCCATTGAACATTTACTAGCCTGATATTCCAATAGCATCGAGTGGTCCATGCGGCACTAGCTGTATGATAGGCGTAATTGGGGCGAGTATCTTCGTGCTGATGGTGATCATCGGGTGCTGCGTCACTTGGCGGTACAGGTAAGCCCCGAAACATTGAAAATAAATCCGGTGCCATGTGTAACTGGGCGCGAGTCGATTAAAGTGCGAAAAATCGCGCGCGTTTATTTCGTTGAGTACATTTCGTCGGCACTGCTTGTTATTCCTGCCGGCGTACACATCGCCCGCCCGAAAAGCTTTACGCGCGCGCCCCCGTATTGTTCCATCTGTCGAGATCGTTTACATTAATCTGGCGTCGAGGCTCGTTTACGTTAATTCTACATTTGCGCCTGAACGAGAGCGCCACCCATCCACCAATCTCAGTTGCTCGTGCTTCGCTTCATCCTAAAAAACATTTCCACGCCGCCCCTTTATATTCCCAGAATTTCTCGAGCAATGAGAAATCTAGGACTAATTATTGTAGGGGATTCGAGCTTGAGATTTACGGGGTAAAGTCAAGCTTTTGCGCGAATTCTAGGCCCTCTGGAATGGCAAGTCCGTAGAGAGTGTAAACGTGAGTGGGGCGAGCGGTATGGCATTAGGGATGTTTGCACGACCTAAATGGGGCTGCGCGAGGAGAGAGCGAGCACCTGGAAGATTCGAGTGTTGAGGAGGAAGCTCGAGATAATTCACAAGCGGGACTATTGTGCGAACTTACGACAGCCGAACAAACAGGGCGTCTTTGCTATCAGCAGAGACGACCGCCCGGCTTCGAATCACTGCTAACACGAGGGAGGGGGATGGCGGAGGGGGCGGTCGGATCAAGCCTCCATTGGGACTAACTCAAATCACATAATGATGTTGGCACAACCAACTCTGCCGACTCAATGGCTCGCACAATTTTTCGGTGACTCCTGTCCGATAAGTCCTTATCGCATTGCATTATCGATCACGTTTAAATGCGCTCCCCTGTCAGCCGGCAGCTGCTCGATATTCCCTCGATTTGTAACACTTCCTCCTCTACTCCTCGCCTCTCCCGTCACGCCCGCTTCCAACTGATTAGACTAATGCGGATGACAGCACTATTTACATTCCCATGGACCCATCCTATTACCATAACACATCGAGTCCGCGTACTATTTCCCTCTCGAATTCAAACCAGTCGCGCCACGACACTCTTTTAATTCGCAATCATGTGGAAAGTGGAAGCGCTCCTTTGGAACAAAGGCGGCAGAGCTGTTTTGGCCGCGGTTGAAATTGAAAAAGTTGAAAAAGTTGGAGGGCCGTGTATGAGAACTCGAAGTCGTCTCGCACGGAAAGAGCTACCAGTATGGGGCTAAATTGCGGCCGAGTTACTTCCCCGTCCAATGAAGACGGTCGTCCTAGAATTTGCTGGTGGCTTTTCTTATTGGACGGGCGGACGCATGCCCTTGTTTCAGGATGGCGAACAAAGGGAGCCGTCGCGAGTGCAAGCGGAGGGCGGATGGCGATACCAACGGCCTGGCAATACTGCCCTCGGACTACATTGATCGCGGTGACGGCCTGCTAATTGGCTTGGACACCTTCACGGCGGCTAATCGCCACCTACTAATCCCGAAGACCTACCCGGTAAGTGGACTGTCAAACATCCTGCTCCCAACTGCCAATCTCCCAATGAGCTAGAACCGATCCAGCCACGGCTGCTTTCCTCGGAATTTAGAGGAAAGACGATGCGAGTGTCGAAACGATATCACTTGGCACAGTACTTCCTGTGAATTGGAATCCGACCGGCTTTTAAATTTGCGAAAAAATGAATTTTGAGCTAGGGCTCTGGAATATTTTCTACTTCTTCCTCGATGTAAAAAAACACTTTCTACCAAGTTTCAGCCCCGGGAAAGGTCGGGAAGATAAAAAAACATGGGGAAAACCGTTGAAATCAAATATTCCAGATCGGTTTTCCACGTGTTTTAGGTACAATTCGGGCATTTCCCCCACAACATTTATGTTTTTTTTCCGTTTTGAGACACGAGCAATCGAAAAATCAAGCGTTCGTTCCGGTCCCGAGACCTTCGAAAAATCGAAAATTTTTGAAGGGGTATGCCTTAAAAAATTTGCGAAAAAATGAATTTTGGGCTAGGGCTCTGGAATTTTTTCTACTTTTTCCTCGATGCAAAAAAACACTTTCTACCAAGTTTCAGCCCCGGGAAAGGTCGGGAAGATAAAAAAACATGGGGAAAACCGTTGAAATCAAATATTCCAGATCGGTTTTCCACGTGTTTTAGGTGGAATTCCGGCATTTCCCCCACAACATTTATGTTTTTTTTCCGTTTTGAGACACGAGCAATCGAAAAATCAAGCGTTCGTTCCGGTCCCGAGACCTTCGAAAAATCGAAAATTTTTGAAGGGGTATGCCTTAAAAAATTTGCGAAAAAATGAATTTTGAGCTAGGGCTCTGGAATTTTTTCTACTTCTTCCTCGATGTAAAAAAACACTTTCTACCAAGTTTCAGCCCGGGGAAAGGTCGGGAAGATAAAAAAACATGAGGAAAACCGTTGAAATCAAACATTCAAGATCGGTTTTCCATGTGTTTTAGGTAGAATTCCGGCATTTCCCCCACAACATTTATGTTTTTTATCCGTTTTGAGACACGAGCAATCGAAAAATCAAGCGTTCGTTCCGGTCCCGAGACCTTCGAAAAATCGAAAATTTTTGAAGGGGTATGCCTTAAAAAATTTGCGAAAAAATGAATTTTGAGCTAGGGCTCTGGAATTTTTTCTACTTCTTCCTCGATATAAAAAAACACTTTCTACCAAGTTTCAGCTCGGGGAAAGGTCGGGAAGATAAAAAAACATGGGGAAAACCATCGAAATCAAATATTCCAGATCGGTTTTCCACCTGTTTTCGGTCGAATTCCGGCATTTCCCCCACAAGTATCATATTTTTTTTCCGTTTTGAGACACGAGGAATCGAAAACTCAAGCGTTCGTCCCGGTCCCGAGACCTTCGAAAAATCGAAAAATTTTAGTAGTATTAGGATTTCAATTAGGATAAAGGGCCTTAAGATTACATGCCCGCTAATCCTGAAATGAATGCGGCTGACTCCAATGCAAAAGCTTTGCCGCACTAAAGCACGGGAATCTGTCCTCTTCGTTTCTCCCTCGCTCTCTCACACCCAACGAGGGAAGAATAGCAGAATCCTAAATCTCGCGAAAACTTGTTTAAGCAGGGATTAGTCCGGCAACGTATTGCCTACTTTCGAAACCCAAATTAAACCGCGTTCTCGTCCGGAGTATTTGAAACTTCGCCTATCTAAAACCAGAAACAAGGACGTAAAGGTAAATGAGAGCAGCTCGTTGGAAAGTCAGCATGGCCTTTCGCTGGTTTGATAGTCACTCGAGTTTCAAGCTAAAATTGGGAAATTCGGTGGTAGCAGCTGATGTTCACGGTAGCGAGGAAAATGGATTTCGTTGCCGGCGGCGCGGCGGGCTGCAGTGACCACTGCATTTGCAAGGGAGGCGTTTTTCCGGCGTCGAGATTATACGTGTTTCGAAATATCTTGAAATCCTCACTCACGCGATCCATCTAAGAAGAAGTCCTTGAGAGGATTTCGTTGCTCGGCTGCCACTCCGAGAAGATGCGGCAGTTCCGTTGGATACGGGGAACTCAAGGGGCTTGTTGAAAAGCTTGGTCTGAGAGGGGCGGCAGAGAAGGAGGAAGGAAGGAGGCGCGAACTAAGGAAGTGTCGATATTTTCGTGCATTATGCCTGAAAGGGATGCGCGGCCATCTCCGCCCTGGCGGCCTTCTTCCCTCGGCAATAAACTTGTCGGCTCTGCACTAGACGAGGATTGGATGCGACCTCGAAGGGAAGACTACTTTTACAGCCTGGCATGGATTATGCTCGCATACCGTGCATACACGTCCTATTCCCTTGTTCAATCGTAACTCAACCCTTCCTTCCGTGGCCAAATATATCCATATGTAGTGCGGCGACGGGCCTTTGCCTTTTCTCCCGAATAATGCTGGCTCCAGCTGGAAGTCAATTCCAGGGATAATGGGGAGGGGGACCGTTTGAAAAGTGTGGAGGCTCGAATGTGTATTGCTTGCAGCCGGATCCCAAGTGGGAATTTCCACGATCGAGGCTGACGATCGAGCAAGTGTTGGGCGAGGGTGAATTCGGCCGAGTATTGCGGGCGAAGGCTGTCGACATCGCCTCCATCCCCGGACCAACCACCGTCGCCGTCAAAACCCTGAAGGAAACCGCTTGCGCTTCCGAGCTCGCGGACTTGCTCTCGGAGTATCAATTGCTGAAGGAGGCCCAGCATCCCAATGTGATCCGATTGCTGGGCGCGTGCACCACTGCCGGCGGGCCAGTTTATCTCATCATCGAGTTCGCCGAATTCGGCTCTTTACGGTGAGTGGATTTATATAGTTGCCAGAGCACTGCATGAGCAAGTCGGCTATTAAGGCTCACCCACAAACTTGATCTATATACGTGTCGATCCGAAGAAGTTGGCGCCGGAGATAGAGTCGCATGCCTAATGCCAGGGTTGTGGCGCATGCATGTAAATGCTCGAGGCGCGCCTCCCTCCCCGCACAAATAAACTCCGAGGAGAATTTCACTCCGGGCGGAATGTTCCCTTCTCTGGAATTCTCACTAGCAGGAGAGCTCGTCAGGACAATAATAATTGAAACGGAAGGCCCAATGTCCTAGTCGTCCGTCGCGCGAACTCATTGTAATTAAATTTTTCCGCCACATACCGCGTCGAGTGCCATCCACCCGAAGAATTGTCTTGGAATGATGGAGAAAATATCTCCTCGGCATTGGATGCTTCCGGGAATAAAGGGCTGCCGTTACTTCCACTCGATTAGGCACAACCTGCCATTTCAATGATTTAGGGACACGTTTGGATGCTTGAAGCTAGATTTCGATACGATTTCAGGAATTATCTGAGACGCAGTCGACATTTGGAGTGCGAAGGCAGGATGCCCTGCTCGACGTCCTTGCTCTCTGCCTCCGCAAATAATGTCCGCGAGGAATTGCGAGCTGTCGAATTATCGATGGCCTATACCGTCACACCCCGTGACATTCTCTCGTTCGCCTGGCAAATAAGCAAAGGGATGGCCTACCTCGCCGATATCAAGGTAAGCTTTTCCCTTTTCGCCCTTTCAACAATTCAATGACACAATGCCTACTTTATTCTTTTTCCTGCAGTTAGTACACAGGGACCTAGCTGCCAGGAACGTTTTGCTGGCATCGGGGAAAGTCTGTAAGATCTCGGATTTCGGTTTGACCAGGGATGTCTACGAGGACGATGCCTACCTCAAGCGCAGTAAAGGCCGAGGTTCGTTTTTCTCGATAAAAAAGATCTTTGGCCCAGTTTCCTAGCGATCCGTCTATATTTTCGGACTTGGCACTGGCAGTGCGAGTTTATAGGAGGATATTGAATCGATTTACTATCGAGAGCTCTGACTAAATCCGCGTTTCCTCGTAACTCCCGGGAGCTTTCACTGGGCAGTCCTTTAACGAGCGGAGCTAGTCAGAGCGGCGTGGTAATCCACGGTTTTACGATTGTACATTGCAGTGCCTGTGAAATGGATGGCACCGGAATCTCTGGCCGATCACGTCTACACCAGCAAGTCGGACGTGTGGAGCTTCGGGGTGCTCCTCTGGGAATTGGTCACCTTGGGCGCCTCCCCCTATCCCGGGGTCGACGTCCACAATCTCTACAATCTCCTTAAAGCCGGATATCGCATGGAGAGGCCAGCGAATTGCTCGCCCCAATTGTCAGTAACTCATCTATCATCGACACAAGCCCAGAGGGACCTTTCCCTCGATCGAATAGGACAGTAATGATTGTTTTCCAATAGGTACAAGCTTATGATATCCTGTTGGCATCAAGAACCAGCCATGCGACCATCTTTCAAGGAGCTCACCTGCCACTGGGAGAGAATGCTCGAAGATGGGGTCGAATACTTGGACTTGAATCCCAGAACTGTCCATAATCAAGCCTACTTTGCTTCCCTCCACGCTCTCGACAGTCCAAACAGTATGTACTTGCATTGTTCAATCGTATTAATATGGTGTATTTGTACCATATGAAATAATTATAGGTTCTGGCAATGAGGGGACCGAGGAGAGTGCATTGGACACACCCAGGACGGACGTAGTTAATTATCTTGGTAAACCGTGCCCCGACGCCGTCACCAAGTGCGATAAGGTCGACAAACTCCAAGAGCTCTGGCAGGAGCCAGTCGCATCATTTCCCGATGAGACTACGAAGATGACTTATGTGAATGACAGACCAGCCAATGGGAATATCAATCATTACGAGAGTCCGATCAAATTCAGGAACACGAGTGTTACTAGTAATAGCGAAAATGATTTGAATGTTACTTCCAAACCGCGACCCCAATCTTACATAGACATGGAGGGCAAAAAACCAATGGAAACAGATGACCTACTTGTCTTCGGCAGTACTGACAGTAGAGCCGGTGATGATGATGATGGAAATTGAACGACTTCTCAGTCTCCATGAGAAAATCAGAATAGAACTTGACCGAAACGTTCTTGGGGAGCATTATCTCCTTTCGAGAGGTAATGATCGTGAGGGAAGTCGCGATCGATTGAGTTTTACGAGGATCTCTGGAACCTCGGATTTTTGTACAGTAAGAGGAAAGGTTCCTGTGAGACAGGAGGGGCTCTATAATTGAAACCCAAGCTAGTCTTCGAGTACTAAAGATCGATTATAGGTATGTTATGAATAGCACAATACAGCTTTGGTCCTAGGACCGCGAACTGTTGGGGATACTTAATTTTCACGGAAAAAGTGTCGATGGAAAGCAAAGATTTCTCAAGTTAAGGGGATTTTACGGATTTTTTGAACGTTCTGATTTTTGTCTGACGTTCTCCCAAATGAAACAAATTCTTCCTACCTAGAAATAGTCGATTTTATCTCTTCTTCTCATGCTTAAACTTGAGCAAGGTGTGACCTCTTAGCCCACAAGCTTGCAGCTTCGCGTGCACAAAGAAAATGTGGCGGGGGTTCCACATTTTCACACAGATCTACTGACGAATCTGACGAGTCGCTTCCGGCAAAAGTGGTGATCGGTTTTAAGGAAGAGCACTAGGTCGATATTTACGGTCAGTGAAATCATATCCGAAGAAGACTGCGTTTCCGTGCCGCGTTGATTCGTCCCTTTTGTATTTATGTACAAAGAGAACATTCCACTAGTCTAGTTATTTATCAAATTTATTATTTAAGCTTGTACCGTATTTGATATCTTTTGTTACTCGTAAACGCGTTGGCGGTAGCTCTGCCGACTGTGGATCGTACAGGTATCGTTCCAAGATGGTATCGTGCCATCATCCTTTCTTTGTAACTAATGTATAATGAAATATATAATACCATTCACGGACAAATTCATCATTCTCATTTGTTCAACCATTAATTTATTAATCCCGGTAACATAAAAAGATAAAAGAGAGTAAAAAATAGTCTGGTGGGCTGTAAATCTTATTTGTTATGGAATAATCACAAAGTCAGTCGGTCAGTCACAAGGGTACTGATGGTGCTCAGTCTACAGGCTGAGTATTATGCTGAAATAATGGTGAGTCAGTCTTGATCCTTATTGACTGTAGTTGTTCTCTCAGCATCAGAGGGCAAAAGTCCATCTAAAAAAAATCAGGGTCGGTCAGAACATTATTATTAGTCAGAATACTAAGCCTACCTGTTTCTCTGACGTTCTCCAACAAAGTAGAGTCTTTTACAAACTCAGTCTCTGCCATCTTGATACTGTCTAAAAGTTCTTTATCACATGGTAGGCAAATTTTCTTTGAAGTGCCACCATGAATGGCTTTCACAAGGGAGAATAGTGCTTGGGGCACGTGGAAGACTTTAAACATACGTGCTTCTTCTGGCACGTCTTCCACTTTACAGTATGGAAGTACTAACGTAAAGAATCTTTTACATTTATTAGAGCTATTCTCTTTAAACACTCGTAAAAGCTCGAAACAGCTTTCCGAATGTTCGGTATTTTCTTTTATTGGAGGAGAAGTGACAATCAGAATAACGTCAGCTTTGCTGAAAGCGTCATTACCCCACAGTCGCAAGTCCTAGATTAAAATATATTCATTACATAAAAATATAACAAAGAACATACTTACTGCGAATAATAGCCAACCTTTTCCGTAGCATCCGTGATATCCAAGGTATCTATCATGGCGTTAATATTAGCGCCTCTGAGGAGCTTAGCGATTTCAGTCATTACACAAACATGCGCGGGTCTTGTTGGTGCATACACTAATAAACAATTCGGCCTCACGCGTGATCTTCTAGCTTTCCTTTTGTAGCACTTGTAAATATGGTACAAAGCGTACGCGATTGCTGGCGGTATCCAAATTGTACTAACTATCATAATCAAAAGTCGGTACGATCTTCCATCTCAATAACAAATGTTAAATGTAAAATAATTAACTTCTAACAATTAAATCTCATTAAATAAACAGAATTAAACATACTCATAGTAACAGTTGGTGTGGTACTCATTGGGCAACCATTTTCTCCACAGTCTTGGTGAACTGCTGCAGCTTTGAAATAGTAAGAGCCTGTACCACCGTTAAAATTATATGTCACAAATTTTTCACTAGTGTCAGGAGGCACGTCCACATACACTGTGGTCTCAAAATTTGTGTCATTATTTATTAACCATATTTTATATTGTCTGACATTGAATTTTTCAGGATGCCTTTGCACATTTAAGGTCAGCACGGATGGTACTGAAGTGTCTATATATGTGAATGGTATATACTCATTCACACTTATATTTTCATCTGTGAAAGCATAGAATTTAAAAGCAATTTCCTTAAGACAAGAATTTATTATGAAAATTTGCTCTTACCAAGAAATCTATGGTCAGGTACTTTGAACACATACTGTATGCTGTACTGGAATGCATTTCCAGTTACAAGAATCTGTAACTTGGAATCAGATAAGGTATAAGTATTGTAAGAAAATGGACATGATAAATACAGCTCACTTGGTGCTGGATATGTCTTGTTTCCATATAATTCTATGCGGTTGCACGTAGATTTTCTACCATCTAACAAATTCTGATACTTTGTAGTTAATCCTATATGATGTAAGATAGATTTTATGTAGGACAATCACCATAAGTTACCACTTATATTAAGTATATTCTTACTATGAAAATTAGCATCTATCACTGTTAAGTTGAATTCAGTAATCTTGCCCACGGATCCTCCAAAATCTTTGACATAAGTTAACAAATAAAACTTGGCAGTACTATCTATAGGCAGGGTATTTTCAGACTCCTCAAACTTCAACTCCCCACAATCTAGAAGAGAAAAAAGAATAATATAGCTTCCATTGACAGACAAGTGTAGTATGTATGTTCCAGATAGAGCCACAATAATGTGCTGAGAAATTTCAATATTGCCTAGCAATTAGCATACCTGTGCTGCTTTCGACCTTTAACAATGAACATCTGTCAGTGAACACAGATGCTGTGGCATTCTGTAAAAAGAATAATTTTAATTCGACAAATGAATTCCTTATGGACTCGAACTTCTGTGGCAAGTTCAACGAACTGCACCGAAATCGAAGAATCCACTAAATACGTAAAGAAAAAATTACCAGATTTTGGCAGCGATCGAGATAGCAGGCAAACGCTGCCTCGCTCGCTCTCGCATAAGTAAAGTATACAAAACAGAAGACCACTACTGAATACATCGTTAGGTTATGTGTGTGAACGATCAATGGCTACATGATTTAGAGCCACACTAAATGACGAGCTACGCAATCTGCTGATTAGTCACAATCAGCGACCCACCACACACATGAATGACACAGCCGTACATTTTTCAAGTGGCTACACGACGGAATTGACGCGGTGACAATAGATATGTAACACCTGATGTTGATGTACACTTATATGGAATCGAGAAGTACAGTCAACTACAGAAATTCCCGCCAAGCCAACTCATACACAATGCTAATCTTTCCTATTGTAATAAAATCATCTTTATTCAATCAAATAAATTTACATCCTTAATCGACGCAGCTCCCAACACTTATCCCACTTTTCCTGACATCTATTTCTTGTGGTGCTTCAGAAATTGTACGTAAATGGATGAAAAATATTGAAGATTCATCGTGTATTCTCATCCTTGGCGTTCGTACAATTTCACAATAACTACTTGTCAACTTTGGACTCGTCTTCTAAGTTCAGTGACGTCTGACGTCCACAAGACGATCTACTCGACCTTGCCAGGCATCTGTAGAATGCAGGGCAATGCCATTCGTGAAAGGGTTGAGTGGGTCAGGGGAGAAGTTCATGTTTTTATTTTGCTGAACTTAGCAGCCAATGACAATGGGTCAAATAAAGCCAGAGGCAATTCAAATAAAGTGCGCATTGCAGTTTCATCATTATATTTCTATTGCCCCATAATGTTTGGCAGACAAAATACGTTGTTATACTCGCCGACGAAGGAAATATAGTTATTTCAAAGGAATGCGTTGGGACATATTAACAGCTGTATCTCTCTGTTGCGCATATACGTAGAGGAAAATGGTATGTAGGTGATAGATGGCAAAGTCTATTAAGCTCAGCGGAATAGGGGATATCTAATCTGGCCATTATGACGAGGAAGAGACGAACTGTTGCGTTGTCAGGCGTTTGCAGACGTTTTATCTGGATTACGTTGCCACTCGATGTTGCGTACACCAACTGTTTGCGATCTATGGGCTGCTGCAAGTAGATGTATGCGAAGCCACTTTATTGAGGCACGTTATCACACGACGTAACAAAAGCGAGGGGGCTCACTCGCAATTACGTCTTAGCCAGAGCGATAAGTCGCGCTCTTGGCTACGCAATCCCTGCAAAAGGGGCCGATCTTGGCGCACAAGCAGATCTTTCGAAAGAGAATGGAGTGAGAGGGAGACTGAAAACAATCATCCATAGAACAGGCCGTGGACTTCGGGGGAAGGTCGAGGGTTTAGTAAGGTATTTGCGATGGTTTATCGCTCGGGTCAAAGTGCTTCTTCAGATCTTGCCAACATTTGTAATAATCCTCGTCAAGCTTGGCGGAAATCTGGGCGGCCCACTTGGTCACCGTCAGGCTGTACGAAGTCTCGAACATGAAAGCTTGCGTGCCGTCGGCGATTCGCTCCGGTTTTAGCTGCTGGCTGGAGGCTGCCTCGAAGCAACGGGCATCCGGTCCGTGAGGTGTCATCATTGAGTGCAAGGTGGCCCCGCCAGCTTGGAAGCCGTCCTCCTTCGCCTCGTACCGGCCCTTTATCAGGCCCATGAACTCCGCCATGCAATTCCCTGGAGTATCAAACGCCCAACGTTTATATTACCCTAAAATTACTATAATTTTCCAAGCGAGGCAGGTCTAAAAAATATAATTAGCCAGGAGGAAAGTCAAATTGAATAAAAGTGGAAGTTGTTGCTGGTGAAAGAGTAAGTTGGGTGAGGGAGAATCGCGGAAAATTCCGAGTTTTCACCGGTGCTCTCGATGGCAGGTTTAGCAAGGGCAGTCCGGCATAACGAGGAGAACGGGAGCTCGCCTCCGGCCAGCCAGCCAGCCAGCCAGCCATACCAATGGCATTCGAGCGCAAAAGAATCGAACGGTCGCTGTAATTACGCATCATTACCGATTTTACTTAGAGAAGCGGCAGGACGTGTCCGTCGAGGAGGAGCCGCTGGAAAAACGAGTGCAAGAAGGCTACATGTAAAAGCATGTACGATTGAGAACGTTCGATGCAGCGTGCGCTCTCCCTCTGCCACCGGATCTGCCAGCTGGATGCTTCTATTTTATGTTTCAACTCTCGAAATTTCTCTGTCGCATCGCGTCTCCTTTTTATCCGGCGGACTGAAAGACTCCAGCATGCACGCGTCGGACTTTCTACTTACGATGATAGTAAGGAGGCCGGAAAGTGTGCTCCTGCACTGACCAGCGGGGCGGGAATATCACAAAGTCTGCCGCGGCAGTGCCAGGCTTCCTCGTGGGGCACGTCAGCACCGTGAAGATCGATGGGTCCTGATAATAAGGATGATAATGCTCGTGAGAGCCACTCGAGCGTATACTTGCAATACTGAATGAATCTTCAGTCTTCCCTAACTGCTGGCTCAGCTGATACTCACACAGTGATCGAAGGAAACCGAATTAATCACCATGAACTTGTCGAGGTCGTACTTGTAAGGGACGTAATTGCCATGCCAAGCTACCACATCAAAAGGACTATGGCCTTGCTCCGCTACGAACAATTTTCCCTGGTATTTACTTATGATCTTGTACTCTGCTTCACGGTCCTCGTAGCATGCCACTGGCGATTGGAAGTCTCTTGGGTTTGCCAGACCATTGGCTCCTGTTAGGTGTATTCATGGTTAGAGTCTAGCCTCTGTTTATCTATGTTCTATGGCATGATTCGATTGGAGAGTACCTATCGGGCCCAATTCAGGCAGTTGGAAGTGGTCGTCGAATACCTCGAGGATGTAACCACGAGAGGGACCAAAGACCGTGACGGAGAAGCGCATACCTTGCTGGATCACGCAGATTTCGTTCGGCTCGACTCGCATCTTGCCGAACTCGGTGGTTATCTGGAGGGCGCCTAACTGGGGCACTGTGGCAGCCGGTTTAGATTCGCAACTTTAGACTCTCTCGCTCTTCCCCGATCCATCCCGTAAAAAGTACCGTTCGCCAACTCGACGCATTGTAACAGACTCTTTTACACGAGAACCGAAGCTTCCAAAGTAAATAAGTCAATAACTGCTGAATGATATACCAAAAGTCGAGCGATCAACAAAAAAGCTAAGATGACAGCTCGGTGAATGGAGCACGTGGCTATCGGGATAAAAGAAAGCGCGAAGAAAGCAGTCTCCGAAATCGGACGCACGAATCAAGAGAACGGTACTTTCAAGAGGCAGCAGATTTTCGAAAAGGCCGTTTACGTACGAACCTATAAGGAAGTCGCCATCGGCATTATAAAAGACCTTGTCCTTCATTGAGGAATTGCAGAGGTAGACGTGGATAGCGACACCCTGGCGAACCCGGCAATCGCCCGCTCCGCAAACAGTGTGCAAACCCTCCACGAAATCTATTTCCGGACTCTGGCGCGTTGGTACATCGAATGGTTTCCATTTCAACTAAAAGTAGATGCTCCTATCGATCCATCTGCCCCATCAATATTCAAGCCACGTGGCTGACCTACCTGATTTGGTATTGGATCTATCTCGTTCCAATTGTAGTTCAATCTTGTCTCGGCTTTCTGCGCTTGGAATGGTTTATGGAGGACGGACGGTCTGATACGATAGAGCCAGGATCTCTTGTTCTGAGCGCGTGGCGCTGCGGAAATCGGTATCGTTCAAAAACTCGTCACGGGAGGAGGAGCCCACTGGCTAATTGCTAGTTAATCACTGGTTAAAGAGTGGTGCCGGTTGCAGGCGGCAAATTACTCACCGGTAAAGGCAGTACCGGATAGTTGCTCGGCGTAGAGTCGGTAGGGACAGTTTTGCGGGCTATTCTGGCCAATGGGCAAGGCGCCAGGACATCGCTCGTCCTCGCTCGAGAACTCGCAACCGAACCCACTTAAATACTGAAGAATAACAATGTCCCTGTAACTGGAATCCTCACTACTCCAAATTTACTGGAAATAAAGTCGAAGAAATACCTTGAACTCGTCTCTCATGATTGCGCCTCTGCCTAGCTTAATCTAACACGAAATGCTGATCAGCTTTCGGGCGCTCCCTCGTTTTATACATGAACGAGTGTGGTCGTCCTTAAACCAACGCGACAACAACACTGGCATTATGTAAAAAAACATGTTTACGCCACTCACTGCTCGATCGACCAATCACTGCCGGACTCTGGAAGGCACGGCTCATTAACAGGTTCGGTCTACGGGCATCTAGAAATTCCACGATTTCAGGGAATTGATGATCGACTCCTCTCGATTTCGGCGAGCCCCTCGCCGAGGGGCCATCGCCAGAGGGCATCCTCTTTTTCTTCCATCTATCTCGACAACTCCTCATTATTCCCTGCCAGGGACGCTACTCCTATTTATGCCAACTCTTATCCTACGCGACCGACACCCATTTCTGTGCAGGCAGTTCGCTTAATTAAGAAAAAGCCGAGGGCAAACGCAGGGGCGATAAATCGCGCGGCTTTCCATCGGCGATCGAGTGGCGCCCGGAGTAATATTCCACGGTAAATAAATGCCGGTCTACTTCCTTCTGTTAGTGGCGAGCCTAGAGATCGGGGAATGCATAAAGCATGATAATCAGATTGAGTCGTTGGAGTTTCGAGAAGACTGAGAGCTTCCAGCAAGGATGTTGAGGGCCGGTTAGCCTCTGCGGGATTGATTAGATTCGATTTCGCCTTGAAAGTTCGATAGGCTGGAGTGCCGGAGGAGTGCGAGAGAGAGAAGTTCAGCGACCGCGTGAAAGTTTTCCACGGTGCGGCGCGGCGCGGCGCGGCGGTGGCCTGTGAGGCCCCGCCGAATCGTCACGGCCGGCGGCTCTCCTTTAATTGCAAGCTGCCCGAGATAGACTAACAGCGTATATTACTAACACCACTGAACTCTCGTTGAGCTCTGCCACGGAGGAGAGCAGCCCGCGCCGATAAATATCATTTTCTAGTTGAAGACGATTCAAGCGAGAATCCCTTCTCGATTCGCTTACTCGACCCTGCTTTCTAGATCCGTTTAAGTCTTTCATTCTAAAGAATTGACTTTTACTGTAACTCGGGGAAATTTAATATTGAGCGGGCTGTGCAAGTTCAAAAAATACCAGTGCTTTTCTCGAACTGTTGAGAAACTAGAAATAACTTGTTGAATGTCGAGCGTTGTGCCGAAAAAAGAGGGACGCCCACTGAAAGTGAGTGACAAGCGAGAGAACTAGGTAATACACATAAAGAGCGTTCCAATCGCAACAAGTCAACAATAAATAATGTTCGATATCTCGGACAGTTGCAATCCGGTTCTCCACTCCCGTTTGCTCTTAACTCAAATCGACGACACGTGCCCGCTCCTTCGATATCCCCATATCGTGGCCTGCCTGCCTGCCGTTTTTATAAAATTGCAAGGTAGAAACTGGTTCCAGTACAACCGATCGAGTCGGTCACGCGAAATTGATTACCAGGACAGTAGTGCAAGTAGCTGCAGAAATTTCGAGAAAATGTCAAGCATTTGCTTCTCCAGCCTGTGGAAAAGTTGTTTGAAAGGGGCGCTCAAAGTTGTTTCTTGTTTGCGTGTCGGTTGCAACATTTTTTCCAATCGGTTTACATTACTGAATGGAGGTTTTTCAACATTCTCTTCGATATTATCTGTCAACCAGTCGGTCAACAAGGAAAAATTGTCGAGGAGGAAGCCAGAATTATTAATAATTCTGACAGCGACGAATCTCTCAATGCCAGCTTGAATGAAGGTGGCCCAAAATAAATCTGTATCTTTTTTCGAGCAAGTCACGCCGATAATTGGACTATCTGGAGGAATTTAAAAATAGTCTCGCGCCAAACTATAATCTCCTTTGCGAGTACAATCAGAGAGTGCGGCGCCAGAGTTGTGGTAGCGGCGCGGCGGCGACACGATAGGAAAATCATGCGGTAATCTTGATTGGGCGCGGGTAGACAGTTGTGAGGAGCAAGCAGAGAGGCTCTCGGAGGAGGCGAGTTAATCGGGGGGAGCAATTAGCCGCGTTAAGAAGCAGAAGTTGGGTGCGAGAGTGGCGGACAAGAGAGCAGCTTTTCTCCTGGCTGGCGGCGGCGGTGGCAGGAGAAGGAGAAAGAGTCGGTGATACAGGAGAGATGGGAGCAAGTGGGGGATCTTTACAGTTAGCTGAGATTGCGAGAGAAGCTGGGCGAAGGAGGGAGAAAGGCACGGGGTATCGCGAGTAGGTACAGGGGACATCCTTCTCAAGGAATTCATCCTTCTAACGGGAATTGCAGATGCACTGGACCACCGAGTGATTCCTTTGGCTCTAACAGTCCCCTCGAAACTTCTCTCAACTTCGATTAAATATCTTCCTGTACCTGGTCCAGTTACCGATGAAACTGAACCTAGAACCTGAAAGGCAGGACGCCACTTGTAGTACACTAGGTAGAAGCAAGAAGCGTGCGGTGCCGGATATCCGGTAATGGGAGAGGGAGATTGGGAGGAGGAGTGGAGGGTTCCCAGGGGACGAGGGATATAGGATCCGGTGCAAAGGGACTAAGAGCGAGGTAGTCCGAGGGAAAGGGTACTGTTAAAGAGAGAGATGAGAGAGATGAGAGAGAGATGCAGAGCGGTATATGACTTGGTGTTAGGTAGTACCGACGTCGGTACCCCTACCTGGTGGCCGCAAGTGAACGAGCAGCCGAGCACTCGCTTAGAACAGGTGGACTCGCCACGAGAGAGTGCCGCTCTGCCGCTTCCTCAGCTCGGTAGTACTGCGATCGCGCCAACGAGTTCGTTGTCCGAACGATCCTGGCCTTCCCCAATTTCATCCTGACAGCATCTTTACCCGAGTGTCCTGCCAGTTTCATCCCAGCAACATTGCCCACCGCTCTAAACGAGAGCAGCCTCGATTCATCAGCTGTTCCTCCGCTTTCCCGAGAGTCCTCTTTGAATCTGAGTGAGACCAGTGCTCCGCTTCGATATTCGACAAGTGCCAGCGGCGAAAGGTCAGAGGATAAAGGAAGCAGGAGTGTCCTGGATAAATTGAAGAGTGGAAAGTTGAAAAGTGGATCGAGAGTCGAGGTCGGCAGGAGCCTTGCCGAATGACAGAAGAGAGCTTGCAAATCTACTTCCTCACGGGAGCGATCCTTCCAACGATTTTGCATGGGTGTACACGTAAGTCTCGGATCGAATTCGATCTCAGCCAAGTTACCACCACTAATACCAACTATTGGAGAAGGCTCCCCAAGGAAATTAGGACTTCCTAGCACAGAACAAGGAAATAGAGCGTTCGACTGAAAAGGCGCGCGACCGGTTTAACGAGCAACCAGGCGAGACCAGAAATTTCGGTGAAAGGCATGCAAAGCGCGTGTACGTGAACTTACAATTTCTAATCTATCTGCTTCTCCTTATAACGGAACAGTTTAATTCATTGGATGCTGCGATAAACTTTGAAAATCCAGTCGGTTGAACGTTTCCGTTCCATTTGCCGCGATTCTCGTGAGAAGTCTCTAGCGGCAGTGATTCCGCACGGAAGCCACTTACTATCAATGAGTTTTCCCGTACGGGAAATCATGCGTACAATTATCTTTTCCCGTGGGAGAAGCGCAGCTGATATTCAACCTAGTCTGAAAGTATATGCAGCGCTAGAGCGCGGTCGGATGGCTTCTTTTTGTTCTGGCGATACACGTGAATTCGCCGTCCTTCACCCGGTTATCCAGCAGGCATATCGTTAGCGAGCGAACGATGAAATAAGCGAGAAGGAAGGAAGGCGGAGGAATACCGAGCGAGAACGCGTCCGCATTAGAAACTCAGGCAACTTAGAGTTTAATCGGGCCTGGGAGGAGTGAATGTACAAGAAAGGCGTTTTATTAATCGGCTTTTAGAGGCTATAAGCCGGCATAATCAGCGCGCAATCTCTTTCCTATAGCAGCACGAATCGCTCGTTAACGAACGCTGCGAGAGCGTTACCCATAATGGCAATCGAATTCAGATATCGGCCTTCTAATCTCACTTAGTTAGCTATTCTCGATCTCTGCGCGATTCCTCACAGATAGAAGCATCCTGAAAGCGATAGAAAAAGCTGGAGGGTTCGCTGGCTGCGTGGATTTATCGTGTGGATCGCTCTTAACGCCAAAAGAGATTTTCTCCTGGGCAGACAGTGCGTTTTCACAAGGCTGGAATTACGCTGGAAAGGGGGAGTTCTACTCTGGCCGTGGACATACGTATAGATATGTCGGCGTATGTGCGCGAGCCTATAGCACACCACTGCTATATCAGCAGCAATACCGGACTACGGCTTATACAGCTTTCCAAGTGTAACTCGCTAACATTTAACGTGGTCCGAGGGAAAGTACGAAATTTATGGATTCCCCTTGTACGGATCAACTGACTCTTCCCTAGAGAGGCCAGATACCACTTTACCGTGGTCCATGAATTCGATTATGAGGCTGTACGTCTGCTAAAACGACTAAACCATAGGATTATAACTGGTTTATTTAGCTGACATAGCCGGACGATGTTGTAACAGCTAGGACGTAAGTGCTACTCATTTAAGAGGTTCCTTTCTCTGGAATTTCTCTAAAAATGTTCTTTGTAATCCAAGAACTCTGCTGTAATGAGGATTGCGTTGCGTGTCCTATCGCCGTGTTTATCTCGCCGATTAGAGCATTAAGTCCGAAATTCCAGCTTCCTCGTAGAAAGGCAAAGTAATGCCGGCCGGCCGACTAATCGCACTATCTCCGTGGAATCCAATCGCGAATTTCATCTTCTCCGGAGTACTCGCACACCGTCCACAATAATAGCCGTCTCTCGAAGAAACGTAAACATTCTTCATGCTCGTTTCTTCCGCTTTAAAGCGTGCTCCCGACCAACTGAATTACTCGGCGAGAGCGTCCAAAGGATTTAATAGCTCAGGGTTGAAGTAACAATTGCTCGGAAAAACGAATTATTGCGAAAGGGAGCACCGAACGAACGTGTTTGCAATTAGAAAGCGAATAATCCTCGCACGTTTTGTATTAATGCGGTGTTTGGGTATATCGATGGTTTACAGGAATCGAGCGAGGCCTACCGCACCAATGTCACCCGGAGGATGGCCCGAGATCGATCTGGATCGGAATATTCGGAGAACATGAGTGATGCGACCACCTGCAGTTGTACCACCGCCTGTGTCGAAAAGGCTAGTGAAACCACTTACCAAATAAAAGTGTCAAAAATCGATGCTTCCAGTCGAGCTAGTACCATTTACTACGGAGATTGAATAATTCCACCGATGCATGTAATCAAAATAGAACGTTTATCGATCCGATAAGGGATCCGGATTTCCTACGGCCAATTTCCACTTTACGCTGAACTGAACTCGTCCGGCCGAATCCAGTTCCTACGACCGGTTCATATGTCACATCCTTTAGGGCCGAGGCTCGCTAATAAATTGCCGAGATCTCGATTTTCTCGTTTAATTTTCCCCCGACTTTCCCTCGGCGAAAGAGAAATAACAAGATTCCAGTGTTTGACTGTGGAAGGAGTGGTTGATATATGTGGCAAAATTGGTCGTTCTCCGATTTGTGGTGTTGGAGCTGGAAGGTGGAGGAGGAAGGAGTATAGAATTATGATCGGGCGATTTGTCGGTTACAGTGCTCGTTGCGTGGTTGCGGTATGTTCCAAGAGCCGTTCTTCCTGCATCCGCCGGGTTCCCGGCCACGCGATGGCATCTACATCAACCCGATGAGTGCATACATCGGCGAGCCGGCCAAGCCGAAGGACACCGAGTCCTTCTATCTGCACAGTCCCCACGATCTCGTCTACACGCGGATCACCCGGCTTTTCAACGACAGCAACGCCGGCGCCGAGAAGCAGCGCTCTTCCGCCGAGAGGAAAGACGAGACTCTGACTGGTAAGTAAGTGGCACGTCCCAGATATCGCGCGCTCCTCCGTTAGCGTTAACTTAACAAGTCGTCGCGCTTCAATGTACACCCGGCCTCGCTCCCCAACCAGTCCAGCAGCTCTTGCCCTCGATTCCTCAGTCTCGATTCTCCATCCGACTCAACCCGAGACTCCTCCGAGACTCCACCGAGACTCCGACGAGACTTTAGAGACCGGCTCACCGATTCATCGAACTCTCTTTCCCCTCGAGCAGCCATCCGCTTTCGCCCGGATCATCCCATCCGACGCGACGCATTCTTACCTTTCCTACCTGACCTTTCATATCCCAGACAAGATACATCAGGATTTCCCTTACTAAGACACGACCTCGCTCTCTATCACTGACTCTTTATACCTCTCCATCCAGTAATAGCATCGCTCAGATTTTTATTAAAATTCAAATTGACTAGTATTGGAGATGGGGGGAAATAAGTGAGAAGCACGATAGAGTTGGTTGGACCGATGGGCGATCAGCTGTGGAATCCGTTAGACCGTTAGCGAGGAGATCGAGTTGCACGTGCACCGTTGAAAATATGTATAAGGGGAAAGATGCGCATGCTAATATATGGAGATGTTAGAAGATTAAAAGTGGAAGATATCGAGCGATTTTTCTGGCTTTCCACAATGTTGTCCATCTTTCTGGACGGCTTGCAGTGAAAGTGGACGTGCACATCAACAACTCGCCGATCGAGAGAACGCCAAGCGGAAACGGGTACGCGAGCAGAGCCGAGATCAGCAGGGAATCATCGGAGCACGCGTACGAGCAGATCTGCGTACCTCCCGAGGATGTCGGAAGCGTGGGATCGCCCGGCCTAAAAAAGCAATCCGACAATGCTTCCGAGAGCAGGTAAACTCTCAAGTTCCCTCAGCCAGCCACGTAATGATCCAGTTAGATATTATCTCACCTTCCTCAGACAAGCAAGCAATCATTTTTCATTAACAATACCACTCTCAAAATAAATCTTTGCTCAGCACAGGCATATTGATATACCTGCCTTTTCATGGGTGCACGTTTGTTATGATTTGGCAAGCGAGCGCCTTGGCAGCCGGTCACGTAATGATCGGGATCATTTCGACAGGGCTTCCTCGAATCCCGAACAATGGTCCGGGATGAATAGAATGCGCGATATGATGTTACATACACTGTTTCAGCCGTTCCCGTAAGACAGACCGCCGATACAGTAGATCGAGCAGTGCCAGTGAATCTTCCAATATGAGCAGCGAGATCCACTGTTTTTCATCGAGTACTTCGACTCCGTCGCTCTCGCGGAACAGCAGTAACGAGCGAATGAGTAAGAATGCTAAGATTCCCGAGCTCCTGCATGGTAGGTCATTCATCCCAATTAGAAATTTTAATTCATTTCATATACGTATTATCATAAATCAACTGAAACTCGAAAGTTTCGATCGAATAAGCATCGACAAACAAGAGTCCTCTGCATTTACAGAGAGGAAGGAGGGATCGAGCGGCCAAGTAGAAAGTGAAAAGGAGAGCAAACCGCCTAATACTGGAGCCAGGTAAGTAGGACGGAATGAATAGCGGTAATGGTGGAGAAGGGCGAGGAAAATCGGAATCGAAAGTTGACACAGCTGATTTAATTGTCGCTCGGTTTTGCCTGCCCTGTCTATGTGTGTCTGTGTGTATGGAGACACTTATTAAATAGCAATAAATACGGTCCGGTCGCGGCGACCAGATTAGCGCCATCAGGATGTGAGGTCCACTTTCTCGGACGAGAGCACTCCCAGAAGGTGGCTGGCTGGGGAGTAACGTTAACCCAGTTACTTAAAGAGAAGCGTAACCATGTGCCGATCGTCCAACCGCATCGGCCACTATAATCGCCAAAGATTCAGCTTAGATAGCGCCAATTTAACTGGCCCGTTTCTAATTACATCGCGCACCAATTCAAACCTGTTCACAGTTTCGGTAAGCCCCCGCCTCCGCCACCCCCGCCGCCACCACCCGACAAGGACGACGCGGTCCTCATACTGACAAACGGCAAACTGAACTTCGAGGAGAAAAAGGATGCTGGAAACGGCGAAGGCAATCGCGATGGGAGGAATGAGAGTAATGGGACATCATCTGGTAGGTGCTAGGACGTGTTTCTCGGCTGGTCAGCTGTACTCTTGTGAAACTAGATAATAAGCGCACCGCTAGTTCTGAACTCTCGGGGAAGTCCAGTCATTCCCTCTAGATATAGATAGTGGGGATGATGCGATTCAATGGGATTCAATGGGATTCCGGTGAACGGTAAGAGAATACGGGATCCTGGCAGAGGAAAGGACACGCCTTGCCCGAAACTGACACCTCCTAATAGCCAATTAAGGTGGATTTAACGTTGGCCGGTCCTAATCAGAGCGGGTGATCGGCCGAATTAGAGTAGGCGGCTATGCCTTTAATTAAGGCGTCGACGGATCACGAAGACAGCCACTTACTAGACCATAGCGCTCATCGGGCATATAATACACTTACCTAGATTTCACTTGGTCTTCCGCGCGCGCATACGAGCATACGCGTAGATATCCACGGTAGTTGCGCGGCCCACAGATATAACGAGTCTCTCCCTACCACCTGTGTTTCGGAACAGCGACCAACAAGTCCGACGCATCCTGCGCCGCCGGACACCATCAGCCGGAAGTCCCTCCTGCCAGTCCATCTGTGGATTCCGAGGAAACCAAGGCTAGCCATACGTCTCACCTGGTCAACAGACACATGGTGCTGCCCTTCATACCACCACAGTTCGCCAACGCGGACTCCAACACCCTTCTCAAGCCCTCCGAGTATCTCAAGAGCATTTGCAAAGGAACGCCCAAGAACACCCTCTCAAAAGCAAGGTCAGCCACTCCCCTTTCATAACGATAATTACACCTCTCACCCACCTCTCCCACTCTCAATGCCAATGCCAATCCCTATCATTGATAAACCGACAGGTCGGTGGATAATTTGGACATACAAGGCAGGGATATCGAACAGGAGGAAACCATCGATCAAGAAGAGAAAATTTCTCCGCCTGGTCCACCACCACCTCCACTATCACCCCTCCAGAAACATCGTCTGCCTCAGGAGAACAATTCCAATCACGATTCTGATCCACCGAGAGCCGCCCAGCCCTTGGCTACTATTAGTATCCAAGATCTGACGAGCATTCAGTTAAGAAGAACGAGTACGAAGATGAACGCAACCAAGACCTTCTCCGCTCCGCCGCCACGGAGCATATCCATGACGAACGGTCAGTTGTTCACTTGATAACTTAATGCCGAAGAAAATAGGAATACGTTGGATGTTTTTCTTACAGTCTCCGAGCCGTTCTTCGTTCAGAAAACAGACTTGATTGCCGAACTCAAACGCACTAAAGACATTCCTGGTATCAAGAAGATGAAAGTGGAAAGAGCACAAGTTGAGAAGACGCAAGAACAGAATTTGATGTCCGAGATAAGCAAGGCATTCAGTGCATCGAACTTCGTGGATCAAGTGAGTACAAGTGAATTGGAACCTGTATTGAAAGCAGATTATACATCAGCTGCCATTCCCCAACAAGATCCCTGAGAAGGACAGTTCCGGCAATGTCATACCAATTTGGAAGAGGCAAATGTTGGCGCGCAAGGCTGCCGAGCGAGCGAAGAAGGAATTGGAAGAACAGATTGCCAAGGAGAACGAGGAGAGGAGACAGAAGGCCATACCCCCGTGGAAGAGGCAATTGCTCGCTAAGAAGGATAATGTCGATGATAAAAGGTAAATCTCATCATTATTTAACTAATATCATCATTTTTCATCATAATATTTCATCTAGATTGAGCTATACACAAGCACCAACTGCTTGTACCCCGAAAGTGGATATTCCCACAACAACCAGTGCACGAGACACTTCTCCATCATCCTCGGGCAGCAGCTCGAGCCCGCGCGAAGATAAACACGATCAGGAAGATAGAAGAAGTGACTCGAAGGAAGACACCGATGAAGACGACACGCAGATCATCCCTTGGCGAGCGCAGCTACGGAAGACCAACAGTAAACTAAGCATCCTCGACTGATTTTCTTGATGGCGAAAGCGGCTAACTCGTATCTATTATCCCGAGATTCCGTGCACCATGAAGTAGTCGGACATATGGAAGTCCGGACGGGAGGGTGTGCAAACCTGGAGGAGCAGGTTGAAGGTAGGAGGATGTGCGTGTTGTCTCCAGCATGTGTACGTTGGCACGTGTAATCGCGATGATTCGCGTGACAGGAGAGGAGGTAAAAGCACGCGGAGAGGAGGAGCGGAAGGCCAGCAATGAGAAACGAGCGTAGGAAGTACTTGCCCAAATTGGACCAAGTTGCCAGCTCGAGTTCATATTTATTAGGAGAACGAGGAATGCGATCTTTTGTACATAGGAGCAAGTTAAAGCTCGCCTTAACACTGTACTTCTTGAAATACAAGTTCGTTGATAGCAAGCAACCTAGTCATACTGTCATACCAGTCCAAGGGTGGAGGGGATTTATTCCAAGGAGAGCGAACAGGGGGAGACCAGCTTGCCTTGGGCTGGCGCGCAGGGCTGCCTCTCTGGGGTTCGATCAGGTAAACAGCAATTTCGTTAAGAGGCTTCGGGGATAGCCAATACGCGCCAGTTTGTCCAGCCACCCCTTCTCGGCCTTGCGAGCTCATGGTGGTTCCTCGCTAATAACGGTTTCCCGAGGGGGGAAACCTGAGGTTTTCCCTGCGAGTGTTCCCACGACTCTGCCGCAGACGCGTAAAGGTGCTGGTTTGATCGGAGGAAGCAGCCCCGAGAGCCGGCATTGGCCGAGCGACGCTCAAGTCGAGCCTCCAGTCTAAAAGAATCGCCGCTGCGATACTGTCCGAGTTTGCGCCTGTGTGGGTGGGTGTGTGTGTGTATGTAAATCGGGCGTGTTGGCACAGAGTTTGTGCGTAAGCGCGTGTGTGCTATCTCGGGGGGAATTCTTGGCGTTCGGTGTGTCGGTCGTACGCGTTTCGAAGCGCGTGACGCTTAGCGGCGAGCCCCTCCATTTGGTTGGTCGTTAGTTACGACATTAACGAGGAGGAGAGCGCGGGAAAGACGACGACAAGCAGCAGGCAGGCAGGCGGCAGGGAGGAGGTGTCTGTATATGTATAGATGTGTGTGGAGGAGCGAGCTAGAGCGAGCTAGAGCGAGTTGGTGAAGGAGTTGGCGAGTGCGGCTCTCGGTACGGCCACGATCCACGAAAGCGGAGAGCTTCGACACGCGCCCGAGAGCTCCGAGGCCGCCGGCCAAGCCAGCCAAGCAGCCAAGCAGCCAGGACAGTGCTCGGAGAGTACGGCTGCGATCAGTACATACGCGTGCCATACGCCAAGAGCACACGAGCGAGCGCGAGTGCGCGAATAGCTCCGATCGAGCACTCTGCCTGCCCGTCGTCGCCACCACCTCCTCGCAACCGTAACGTGAACCACACCGCCACACACCGCCACACACCACACACCACTCTCCTCGACACCGGGGAGGAGACTGCCTATTGCCCTCGCCCAGTCCCAAAGCACCTGCCTTCTCTTGCACACTCTCAGACATCTAGCCAGCTACCACTCGCGATAACACCCAACTATTGGGAACATTCCCTAATACGGGAACACTTCAACCCCCTCCCACCGAATCCTCCTCCTGCAACCCCTTAACTCTTCCATCAGAAATACCTAGGTTTATCTAGTGATAAATTAGTAGGATAATAGAATCAGTTGTTGCGGGAGAACGATAGGGAAAAGGTTGTGGCATCTAAGGAATTACCAAGGAAGGCACCACCAAGAGAAAAGGCTACTGGGGCAAACGATCATCTGAATTCTTGGTCCACCGATTATCGGTCAACTAGGATCATCCCTTCCCAGAACATGGCATCGAACCGAAGGATTCTGGGTAAGCACCAATTGGCCCCCCCTCATATAAGCACGAACGCATACACCCCAGGGTGTCTTGTTTCCCGATAATCTCGAATGACACGCTTAGCATCGCGTTATCGTCCTCAACACTGGGAAGACTGCGTCTTTTCCTAGTCCCGGTTTTTCTTTCGTCACGCTAGAACTTAGAAGTGGGTTTGACTCACAGTTAAATATCCGGCAAAGAATCGAAACAATGACTTGGGATTGCATGTTCTCATAATCGAGCTCGTTGACGATGCAGTCTCTCGGCAGGTAGAGGATACAATGAAGCGCATTGAAATGCTAATCGATTGTTAGCAGTCGAATGTTGATCCGGCAGAGCGCACGTGTCGGTGCACGGCGTTTTCAGGAAATCGAGCACGAGTCTTGGTCCTCATTGACAGGCGCCTCTCGTTCGGCGAAGCACGTGTCGCCACTCGGATAGAACGGAGATCGGCCAGCCTGTTGCATGATCTGCTAGATCGAGGCGGCTCTAATCTCCAGCCAATAGTGAGAAGCTGAGCCTGGAAAAGTATGCTAAGCAAGTCTCGCGGCGATAAGACCCTTTGCAATCTGAGCGTCTCGGTGACCCGGATTAAAAGACGCCTAATATCCAACGCGACGGTAAGCGTGCCGCCCGCCCCCGAAACGGTGCGCGCGAGGAAGACGCTGCCGCCGCCGCCGCCGTCGTCTAGCGATGTCTACGTCTATGCCACGGCCGCCGCTGCGACGATGACACTATTCAAATGCGTATAAATAGAGCGGCGGGAAAAAGTGCGGCAAGTTCGGGGCGAAGGCAGTCCCCTCCTCCTCCTGGGAAACGTCATCCAGTCAGAGACGCTCGAACTAGGCTTCGCTAGATTAAATTCGGCTAGAATCCTCTCTCTCTCTCTCTCTCTTTCTCTCTCTGCCTGCTATTGTGCAAGTGGAAAGTAATGGACGGGATATCGACCAGTTTCCACTGCAAGTGGACAGGGGGGCATTAAAACAGGCAGACCACCAACCGAACGACCTCCATTACACCTTAACGAGAAAGTGGGAAGTGTCGTGGCTCGAGGTCGCTCCCCGAATTCCTGCATTATTAAATTAACTGGAGATTGAACGGATAAGTGGCGGGGCGCTCGGTTGATTGCTGGGAAAATGATAGAATGGAGTGTCAAGGAGCTCGAAAGACAGGGAACGCGTGAATGAATCGCCGGTAGCACCTTTTGTCCCAATGTTATCATACGAACTTACTCAATTGGATCAAGCAATTGGAGATGAGGGTGGGCGAGCTTGCACGGAGTGCTCGCGTGTCAGCGAGTGCGTCGTAGAGAATAATGGGCAGCCTTCGGGAAAGCGTGCTTCTCACGGAGGCCCCTCTCAGCCCCTCTCCGCCCCTCTGCGCCCTCCGCCCTCCGAGGGATCGTTCTCGAAGTGGCCCGATTGACATCGAGTGCGGAAGCATCAATCGTCAGAGAATTGAAGCAATGAACCGACCAAGTACCGCAGTTCGCACGTTAACACGCCGAACAGCTCCTGAGTACATCTGCTCCAAGGGTGACCGCCTCACCCCCTCCAACAATTCAACCACCCAATTAAACTGAACACCTCAATTCTCAGGCCGATTTACCATTTCCCGACACGCGCAGCTATCGTTAGATAAATCTACCTTGCGTAATACCGGCGACCGATACGCCAATCTATTTCAGTTCCGTTCCACAAGGATTCTTTCTAAAACACATGGAAATTGTACCTGACAATATTTAAAATAATTCCACGAGCATGACTCTTGTTGCAATGCGATCATTATATTAGTTACGAACGACGCAAATTATCGGCAGACCATTTTACTTGTTAATCATAGTGTCCGAGCTTTAATGCGAATTTGGACGATGAACGAAGTGAAGTGCAAGGCCGAGGCCAGCACGCTATAAATAAATGTGCACGAGTAACTCGCTTATTTACGCAAAAGCTTACCGGCTTCATGATCGAGCTTCTGCTTGGAATGCTGCTCAAGACTTTGAGCTTTCGAGAACCGTTTCACCTTTGAGCAATTCTAGCACCGAAAAAATAAACATAGGCGTTGCTTGTTGACGCGTCGAACAGCGTGGCAAAACTATTGCACTAATAGAATTAGCTGTCGGTTACTTGGGCACTTCTCACTGCCAAAAGCTATGCCCGCCGGCAAGGTCGTGGATCGACATCGTCAGTCGTTGAACCTCGAAGGAAAGTGTGCCGGCCATTTATCAACCGACACCAACCAATTATCGAAATCGACTGGTATCGGTAAATAGTCGGCGATACCTTGACCGAACGAGCCACTTAAAGAGAGTGTCGTTAGTTAAAAGAAGCGCGTGGAATCGATGTGCAATAATCGGAGAAATAAAAGATGTAGATTGGTTTAGAAGACGTGATAACGGGGGGAAAATGAGGATGTCGAGTTTTGCGGTCTATGTATTCCTGATAGGAGCGTGTAGTCAATACAAGCGGGACGTGCTCGGGTTCAAGCCGTCTGTCGGAGTCAAATCACTTATTTATTTAACATATGTGCATGCTCGTTTTCTCACTTGACCCGACACTCATGCCGATTCCCTCTTACGACGCCGACCGCTGGGCCCGCGCTCTCCTCGACCCCCCCCCCCCCCTCCGAGCAAACTACAAGTTTGCTAAGGCCAATCAAATGCTACCGATCCCGCTGATAGTGATTAGAACAGGCAACCGTTTCATCGCTTCAAGATGAAATCTTAATGACTCTCTTACCTAACCCTTCCATATTTGCTGAGAAATCCGGACGACTTGTTACAACAGCGGGCGAGCGGCCCACGTTACGCGAGCGAATCGAGGTGTGATTGACTTTTGAGTCGATTGATCATGCATGCATAATCCTGCTAGGAAGGTGACTAGGATAGGCAGGAATCGGAGCATAGGAAGTTGTGCGGTTGGAGCGAGGAAGATAAAGATAAAGATATAGCAGAGGAAGGGGAAGAAGGACGTAAGAGTCAGACGGACGGATCGGTCGGGCGAGGTCTTACGTAAAAATTGTTGACATGCTAACCGGCGTCGATCGCGCCAGGCAAGAACGTAACAGAAAACGTGCTTGCATGCGTAGAGGAGCATCCTGTTTTTCCGGGGAAACGGCACGATTCGCCTCGTTGCTAATGATAATCGGTAGAAACGATGTATAAATTCCAGTGGGCTACGGTATGTATATATCGTCAGTCAAGGAGTCAAGGGCCACAATAGTCTGGCCTTCGATAACAGCGTTATTCCCAGACTCCCCCGTCCGATAGCCGATTCGGGGAACTTTGCTTCCCCGATATATGTAGAGCACATGAGCAATCATCAACAGCTCATTACCGGATAAACCCAAGCAAAATATCAGCACGACCTCCATCAGAGAGAAGAGACGTAAGACTGGCTTAATCGTGTGCAAATCTATTCAATCCGCTAATGATGCTCAGACAATGCTTACACACCGATGGGGATTACCAGCTTCTGTTATCGTTGGGAGAAGATATGGTTAGAGGCGGCGGCGCGGCGGTGCGGTGGTAGTTTGTCTTGCGGATCATCGAGCAACCACTCGCGGCGATCATAGTGCACCCTTGTTTACAAACGGACTCGTTAGTCAGCAAAGAGTGAGAACGAGTGGCGCGCGTCAAAGCTACTGATTTCGTCAGCGAGACACGCACTACATAGAGTAGAGGCGCCTTGTGGCCAGCAACTTGCGCAATTGTTCGCCGATAAAAATACGAGAGACCGAGATTTCCGCCGAGATTCGCATTCAAACGCGCCAGTGTAAACTTATCGAACGGACGCCAACTGATGAAAGGAGTTTAAGGGAAGATGGGAATATTTGTTTCAGATTGCCTGACATGTCGCCAAGTGCTCAACATTATGGTGATCCTCGGCTTCATGCTCAACTATATGCTGCGGGTGAATCTGACCATCGCGATCGTTTCGATGGTGATTCCAAGCAATAGTAACACACATTCCAACGAGTCGGTGTTGTCGAGCAATTGCCCGGGCGAGGCGCCTATCACCGATATCATTCCATTCGACAATAGGACAGCTTTAGGAACTATCATCGACAGCGGTCCTAATAAAACCAACGAGAACAATGTTTCCATGTCCTCTGCGAGCCATCCGCTCAGACTCGTACGTTCCGCTCTTATGGCTCGAATAAATTCAAGCTTCCCTTTAATGAAAGCTATTGTATCGATCAATTTGATCGCAGGAGGAAAGCAATCAGAAGAGATATCCGTGGAACGAATACGAAGTCAACTTGATTCTCGGTAGTTTCTTCTGGGGTTACATCTGCACGGAGCTGCCGGGTGGAAGACTGGCGGAAGTCATAGGAGCGAAAAGGGTGTTTGGATATAGCATGTTCGTGTCGAGTGCCATCACCCTTCTCACACCGTTGGCTGCTACTTATGGACACCAAGCTGTCGCTGCTCTCAGGGCAGTTCTCGGTTTCATGTTGGTAAGAAGAACACATGAAACTCATCCTCTTCTCACTTGGAAGCCGAATGATTTAAGTGCTAAAGAGGCTGTCCTTTTAAATAGGGTGCCACTTGGCCTGCCATCCAACCGATGACCGCCAAATGGATCCCGCCCACCGAGAGGAGTAAATTTGTCTCGAACATGATGGGTAAGTAATTCAACTTAGTGATGATGAAGGATATAGGTGGAATTTGATTTTAAATTCGCATCGATTTAGCTTCGTCCCTCGGTGCCGCTGTGACAATGCCCATCTGTGGATTTCTGATTGCCTCGTCGGGATGGGAGTCAGTGTTCTATGTGACTGGAGCTATCGGAGTGTTCTGGAGTGTGGCCTGGTTCCTCCTGATATTTGATAGTCCAGCGGACCACCCGAGAATCTCCGAGGAAGAGCGAAGATACATCGAGGATTCTCTCGGTACCACCGCTTCGAAGAAGGTAGGTGTCTTCGGAACCAAGTGATGGATCACTGGCCTCGATCGAGCCCTGATCGATTCTTCAATCATATGGGATTACAGCGGCTGCCTGTCCCATGGAAAGCAATCTTTACTTCGGTCCCGGTCTGGGCAATTGTGGTGACTCACGGCTGCAGTGTCTTCGGCTACTTCACCGTAGTGAACCAATTACCCTCGTACATGAAATACATCCTGAACTTCAACATCAAAGAGGCGAGTGCCAATTACATCAGCCAGCTGAACGATCTCATTCATAATCCCATTAATAATCGGATAAAAATAATTTTCTTGCTCGGCTTCTTTCTTGCAGAACGGCATGTTATCGTCGCTTCCCTATCTCGGCAAGTATATCTTCGCTGTCGCAACCTCCTCGCTCGCAGATTACTTATTGCGCACAAACAAACTCTCGGTTACGGCAATTCGGAAAATTTTCACCACTTTTGGTAAGCACTCTAACCCTTTGATACTCCATATTATTTGGTTCGCCACAGATATAACTGCTCTACTTCTCTCATGAGCTGTCCAATCACGAATGAATCTTCTCTCGACAGCGGTATTGAGTCCTGGGATCTTGATGGTCATCCAGGCATACGAGGGCTGCGATCGAGTAATGTCAGTGGCAATCTTCACGATCGCCTTGACAATCAATGGTGGAGTGACTGCCGGATACCTCGGCAATGGCCTTGACATTGCACCCAATTTCTCAGGCACAATCTTTGGAATTGCCAATACTCTGAGCTCTCTGGGTGGTTACCTGAGCAGCTACATGGTCGGCACGATAACGTACCAGCACCAGACCTACGATCGTTGGAGTATTATCTTCTGGATCCTGGCGGTGACCTACACCACCGGCGCTTTGACCTTTGCCTTCTTCGGCAGCGGTCAATTACAGAAGTGGAACAACCCTGAGGAGGAGGAGGAGCTTGAAAAGAAGCCTAAGCAGCTTGAGAACGGTCACCCCGCCGAAATCGTGCCTCTGAACGGCAAGACCATTTCCTAGGGCGGTCCAGAACCCGATCGGTATTAACTTCAAGGAGGCTAAGGGCAGACCGCGGACAGAGAGAGCCAGAGAAAATGAGTGAGAGTCTGTGGTCTTCCGATTTAAAGTATTCTAGGAGTAATTCCTGTGCGTTGCACCTTCAAAGATACGTATCTCACCGTCCAATGAGCGATAGGAGCGTCCAAACAACCGCACACTTTCTGCCGAATAGTTGGCGACTGAGAGAAAAAGCACAGAGGCGGTAGAGCCAGCAGGATTTCTTAGCGTTACGAGTGCATTATCTGTTTTGTACGATGCGTCTTTCTTAGATGTATAATTATTGTTACCAAAGAGATCGAATTAAAGAACTTCGAAGTATTTTGGTAAAACCATGCCTATTTTATTTGTGGAACCCCTAAATTCTTACTCGAAAAAATCCCCCACAAATTTATTGTATACAATATTAAATATCTATCGGAAATCCTTGGTACCTGACCGACCCAGCTTACAGTCGATACAACGAGGACTATCGACCAACGATACGAGAACAGTTACAGCTGTTTCGACTGGTGTACGATAGCTGTCGCGAGGTCCTGGTTCACGAACGACGAATAATTCGTAAAATAATAAATGTGAAAACCTCTCTTGCTCGAATGAACGCGTAAGACAGCCATGGAAATCCCCGAAAATTGGAAGTATTTATAATTGACACTAATAATTGAATTCCCAGTCCTGATCCAGCTGAGCTATTCGTTCCACATGGTAGTCTGAGTGAACGAGCGGCTGAATAAACTGTAAGCCGAAAGATATCGATAGTATGTTGTGTAAATTAAGCGGATAATCAGTCGGAATGCGTTGCTAATGGGAAATTACCCGGCTAAGAATCCCTCCAAGTTCCATCTGGCTTGGGATTATATTGGTTAATGGGGTGACGGTGTGAGGGTCGCTTTAAAGAGCGAAGCGGGCACACGTGCGCGAGTGGCGTGCTAAAAGGCAATGCGAGCGGTGGCAGTGGCGGCGAGTGAGGCCGTGGCGGGCGACGGGGTTTGCGCACGAGTCAGACTCGGAGGAAAGGGGTTGGCATTGTCGAGGTGGGTGTGTGGTGTCGGATGCGTCTGGGTGCGTCGCGATGTTCGCCAGGGCGTAAGGGCGCCGCGCGTTGCGGTGGTGCTCGCCGTGACGCGTGGCGCTGCGGCGCTCCACCGGGATACCAGGAGCCCAGGAATGCCAGGAGATCGCCAGTGGAAGGCACCCGTCCCTAGTCAGACACTGCCGCGCTCTAGGAACTCGCCGACGCCGCGTCGCCGCGTCGCCGCGTCGCCCCGTCGCTTCCATTCAATTGCGCCACTTGGAATTGTTAGCGGGAAAATCGGAAAGTGCGACTGGGACTCATTCAAGTACAGTACACTTCAAAATACGAGTCATGCTAAAGAAAACGAAAGAAGAAGAAATTATGTAGCTGCGACACGGAACGTAGGAAATCTAAGAATGGATAATAAGAATAGAGGGACTTGGAAAAGTCGGCTGTCGATTTCGAAAAAACGTTTCCAATGGAGTAGAAGTAGAGAGAGAGAGAGAGCGAGTCGAGATGGAGGTATTGGAGGAGCGCCACCGGGAGAACAATAGCAGTGGCGTGGGAGGAGTGGCAAGCCCAGCGCTCGCAAAGGAGAGTAGCCCGAGAGAGTAGCGTAGCGTGTGGTTGAAGCCGGGCGAAGGTAAGGACCGTTACGTTTGCATAGTGATCCCGTGTCCCTCGTGGAGCAAGGAGCGGCGACGGCGGTGGCGGTGTCGGTGGCGGTGGCGGCGTCGGCGTCGGTGCGCACGTGCTCGGCCAAGCGCTGCAGGTAACATAACGTGGAAGAAAGGTGGAGCGGGTAAGAGGGACGCGGCTGGTAGGAACGTTAGGCGAAGGAGGAAGGATTGGAGCATGAGCGAGTGGACGAGTGAAGGAGTGCGGAGGAGTGGTGTCCGCCGGCCGTTAGGTATGAGCGTAGAATCCGAGGAATTCGCGGACTGCAGCACCGAATTCAATTGCTATGTCGCCGGTAGCAGGGCGGCAGGAGGCCAGAGGAGGATAGGCGTGCGGCGATTTGCCGCGCGGGACCGCCCGCCCGACCAAGCCCCGAGCAGGCAACCAGGAGAGAAAGGAGGCGGTGCTCGCTGTGCCGCTTCGTGCCGCCTCATGCTCTCCTGCTCCCTTGTGATTAACTAAGGTTTAATCAGCTTTACAAGCTAAACTTCTTTTGTCAACATGCGCGTGCATGATAATCCGCCCGGCTATCTTTCGCCCCGGCCGCCGGCCCAATTGCCGGAAACACTTGCACGCGCCCCCAGCCCGTTCTTCTTCCAGATATACCCAAAGCAACGAGATCCCATACACACACTGGAGAACCAGATGTACTGAGAGAGATGCCAGCCGCCTTCTGAAAGCCCGCTGCCGAGGATCGCCAGAAGCCCGGACGACCGCGCCACCGCGCCACTACCAACCGTACACCGCCGCATACCTTCCTACCGTATACCCCGGACACCCATGAAATCCTGATATCGAAATTCACGGCGCGGCTGCGACCGGTACTCCGAGAGATCCGCGCCACGCCGCCACGCCGCCGCGCCGCCCGAGTCAACCACCACGTCTCCTCCTCCGCCTCTCCTAACTACACCAGCCGACTATCCAACCAACGATAATTCCGCCTACCAAATACTTATATTCGCAAACTAATTCTCGCCCCATACTAACCATTCCGACCTTTCTAATTATCTCAAAGTATTTTTCTTTGAAAATTGAGCAAGTCTTCTTGCGCGAACGGGTATTTTTCGGATATTTAAGGAGGAGGTGGAGCCTGAGGAGAGCGTGGTCCTCGAGGGTTATTAAGGATTCTCGTAACAACGGCTTGAGAGCTCGCAGTTGCACGCACCGATGTTAGGGATGTCTGATGGCCCGCCAAATGCCCGCAGAGGATTCTGAAGCATACCGGAGTGTTCGGCCCTCTCGCCGCCCCCGACTCATGGGAACTTCCTCGGGGCAGAATACGACCCGACCACCACCAGCCTCCTCTCCTATCCTCCACTCCCCGCTTCCCATCTTTCTTCATCGCAAACTAATACCGATGACATGCCTATCGAAATTATGCCAAATAAGAAGAACTCTCCTTTTACACTGCTAATTCTTTGTGTTCTACTTGTTTTTATATTAAAACAATCGATTTATTTCAGAAATATTTATCTCTCCCGCTTCAAAAAATTTGCGAAAAAATGAATTTTGAGCTAGGGCTCTGGAATTTTTATTACTTCTTCCTCGATGTAAAAAAACACTTTCGACCAAGTTTCAGCCCCGGGAAAGGTCGGGAAGATAAAAAAACATGGGGAAAACCGTTGAAATCAAATATTCCAGATCGGTTTTCCACGTGTTTTAGGTGGAATTCCGGCATTTCCCCCACAACTATTATGTTTTTTTTCCGTTTTGAGACACGAGGAATCGAAAAATCAAGCGTTCGTTCCAGTCCCAGAACCTTCGAAAAATCGAAAATTTTTGAAGGGGTATGCCTTAAAAAATTTGCGAAAAAATGAATTTTGAGCTAGGGCTCTGGAATTTTTTCTACTTCTTCCTCGATATAAAAAAACACTTTCTACCAAGTTTCAGCCCCGGGAAAGGCCGGGAAGATAAAAAAACATGGGGAAAACCGTTGAAATCAAATATTCCAGATCGGTTTTCCACGTGTTTTAGGTAGAATTCCGGCAGTTCCCCCACAACATTTATGTTTTTTATCCGTTTTGAGACACGAGGAATCGAAAAATCAAGCGTTCGTTCCAGTCCCAGAACCTTCGAAAAATCGAAAATTTTTGAAGGGGTATGCCTTAAAAAATTTGCGAAAAAATGAATTTTGAGCTAGGGCTCTGGAATTTTTTCTACTTCTTCCTCGATATAAAAAAACACTTTCTACCAAGTTTCAGCCCCGGGAAAGGCCGGGAAGATAAAAAAACATGGGGAAAACCGTTGAAATCAAATATTCCAGATCGGTTTTCCACGTGTTTTAGGTAGAATTCCGGCAGTTCCCCCACAACATTTATGTTTTTTATCCGTTTTGAGACACGAGGAATCGAAAAATCAAGCGTTCGTTCCGGTCCCGAGACCTTCGAAAAATCGAAAATTTTTGAAGGGGTATGCCTTAAAAAAATTGCGAAAAAATGAATTTTGAGCTAGGGCTCTGGAATTTTTATTACTTCTTCCTCGATGCAAAAAAACATTCCCCACCAAATTTCAGCCCCGGAAACGGTTGGGAAGTCATGAAAACATAGGAAAAACCATCGAAATTAAACGAAATTAATTATTCAGGAGGTTGTTTCCAAGTGTTTTCGGTAGAATTCCGGCATTTCTGCCACCAGTTTCATGTTTTCTATCCGTGTTGATACTAAAATAATCGATTTATGAACTATTCAGTAAAGTTCGAAAGCCTTAGGAAAATCGACGAATCTGAAGGAGTCTTAAAGATCTAAAGATCTGAAGAATGCAGGCGTCGATTGCCGAACAGACAGGATGGTTCGCTCTAATTTTGTAAGAATGCGCTGGCAGTGTGGAATTCACGCCAAAAAGTGGTCCATTGGCATTCGCGTCTTGCGTGCTCGCGCGTAGATGTGAATGCCAATGAACTAGATCCGGCAGTTCCGGTATGCAAGCTCTCACGCTCGCTACCAGGTCGACCTAGCTCTCGAGAATGAGGGACCTCTCTATACATACATAAGCTTCCTGTAGTTGGATTCTAATGGGAGTCGGCGGTGGTGGGTGAGGGGGAAGATGGGGGCCTACGAAAAAGCAATCGGAGCGCCGAGGGGGCGGATAATGACGCGGGATGAAGACGAGGAGGAAAAGAAGGAGTGCGAGGAAGAGTAGAAGCAGACAGTGGCGGCGGTGGCGGCGGCGTAGGAGGTGGAGGAGAGGAAGGGAAGATGAGCGGCACGTATTCGAGGTATGCGGGTGAGAAACACCCGGGGCGCCTGCCGATCCGCCCACGTTTAAGGCGCACTCGGCCCTTCAGAACGGCCACTCTTCGACTCTTCCCTGCCCTCCTGTGCCCTGCCATCCGAGGAGAACACTTGCCCTCTGGGCTTTCGAGCGTGGTAAACTCGAGCTGCGCTCCATCTTTCTTTCGGCGATGCTGCGCGCACCGGATCGCCGACGTCCCCCTGGAGAAGGTGCACACGCGATCCGAGGAACTCGCAATCCAGCATCGAACCGCTCCACTCCGGAGGATCATCCCCGCGGGCACACGCCACCGTCACGCGAACCCTTCTTTGCCCTGGCAATTGGCAGTCCTCTTCTCTCCAACTTCCCCGTCCACTCCGATCCACCGGATCGCCCTCAGCTGCATATCCCGGACGCAAAGGGATACACGTTTCTCCTTAATTCTTCTTCCCGGAAAACTGCCGATTCTCCAAAGGCGAACGGTCCGTTGCATTCCTCCGGCAATGATTTCGACAAGTCGAAAACACCGCTATGAAAATGGTAATTGCAAGAATTGGGGTGAAGGAGGCTGCCTAAGGATAATGTGGGCGGAGGGGAAAGGTGCGCCCTGGTGATTATGCCAAGAGAGACGTCGATGCTCGTGCCTAGCTACTTAATAATGATCCCGTGGCGCCTGAGCACGTTATTAATTAAGCAGGCGGTTCTCGCGCCAGGTGGAGAGAGACATGTTCACCTGCGGTTTACGGGCGCCCAGATGAACACGGCTGGTGTCAGGGTCTAAGTCGGCGCTGCTCGTTCCTGGCTGCTTTTCGCGTTTGTGGCTTGCCGCGCTGTTCTCTTGTTAAAGTACAGACTCGCGAGAAGATATGGGGATCGGGTCGCTTGTGCGCTCGTGCGCCCACATGACACGGACAACCCACATCCGCCTGCTGGTTGCCCTCTCCTCTCTCTTTCTTCTCTACCAATCGATAGAGCCCGCTATTAACATCGAATAGATTCGGCACGCGCCACCGTCCTCTACTCCTGCACCGGCCACATGTCCCCAATTATCCTCAGATCCCCTTACCTACTTCCCCAGAGACAATAGTTCTCCGCTTTCTCTAATTCGGCCAATTTCCTCCCGAGCGCAACATCACTTGGAAGATGTTGCAGCTGGGTCTTCGATACGCGTTAATGAATGAACACTTGACGCGGCCGTTGCGCCGTAAAGATATTGGCGATCCGATGAGAAGAGGGAGTAGGTAAGTCGAAGTTAAATGGCGAGCGTCTCCAAGGCGATTATGTAAATGGGCCTTGACGAGACGGCTGTGACACTGTGGTGGCGGCTACGGCTGTTGCGCGAGAGAAAAAGGGAGGGGAAAAAGCGAGAGGGAGAAGAGGTGGTGTCGTTTGCCAGGGGGCGAATTGAAAATGACTTCCGCGTAAACGAGAGCTGCGCCTTCTGGAAATTAAGAGGCACCACCTGTACATGAGTGAGCAGAGGCGTGAGAGTAGAGTGCACTTGCACCAGCCTATCTACAGAATACGCGTACAAGGTAACGAGGCAACACGCCAGAAAAGAACCGTGGCCGGATAATCACCCGAAATTCCTGCCCATTAAGCGTACAGGTGTTTACAGCGTAGCACACTTCGTCTCTGCGAGACACAAAGCTCGTAACTTCCCAATTCCACTTTGATCATACTTCTGTTTACCACTCTGACTTTCATGATCGCTCCTCTATCGAATACCTTAACGAAATCCTGCCTTCCAAACTCTATCACCGTTATATTATAATATTCTAAACACAGCGAATTTAATTAATCAGAGAATGAGTTGTCCTGTTTATGTAGAATGAATTTCCTTAAATGATTAGAAGAGGGTAAATTGAGGGAGAAGGGTAGAGAAAGGACTGCTATTCTATCTGGGCAAGATCGATAAAAGTCGAGCTCGTTATGGAAGAAGGGCGGGCAGTGCTCGCGTGCCCGGACAGCTTCCGGTTCCGGGGCGCGCTTGTGCACTCTCGAGGCTGAGCATAAGCGTAAACGTGTGCGATACGAGTGAGAGAAAAGGGAAGTGGGAAGCAGGCAGGCAGGCAGGCAGGCAGGCAGGCAGGCAGGCAGGCAAGCAGGCAGGCACCTGTCGTGGCATACGCTTCCCGACAAGCTCCCGTCGCTCGCTCGGTCCGTTCTCCTGCACCTGACACACTGCAGCGGGACACCTACGTGTCCGCAGCTCGATTCGGGGCCCTCCCTTCTGATCCTGCCGATAGCGATGTTAATGATCGCGAATTGAGATGGGCCCCAACAATCGCTATCGATAGAAGAACAGTCGGACAAATGGCTCGGCCGAAATAATTACCACTTCTCGCCCGATTCTTCCACTTACTCGAGGCCGAACAATGGCTCTATTACCACACATTCGACGCACAAGAAACGCCTTCCTTTCTCGGATGAGGACCAGAAGTTCTTGTTTTTGGGAAGATAATATCGAGCTAGCTGACTCATATGTATCCAGATCGGGATAGAATAAACGAATGGCGCGAACGTGTCTCTTGAGGCTGATCGAATTTGCCTGATGGTAGAGGAACGGGCTGGGATATTGATTGGTGAGGGACGAGTCGCTCGTGTTCCGGCGGAGCCACGTGCGGAAAATAACAGTATCAGAATGGATAAGCGCGCCACATGGTCACCTTATGGGCAGCCGGTGGTCAGGCTGCATATCAGCCATACCGCAATGAGTAACCATTCATTCTAATTACAATTTCCCAACGGCGCGGCGCGGCGCGGCGGCTGCTCGCACACTGCGTCCCGTGGGAGAACTCTCGAGAACTCCAAGAGCACTTTAAGGAAAATTCGAGTGCGCCCCGCGCGGCTACACCACACAGAGAACGAAGAGGAATGATGGGCGATGCGGCTTAGACAGGGGAGCAAGCGATGGGCGGCCTAAATGCAGGCAATTAGCAGGGACAGGTGGTAGTTAGGGCCCGAAATGAGACTACAAAGCACAGGAAACCTCCGGCCGTCGGGCGTGATTCGACAACGGCCCCGCTCCAACGCGCCAATCCACTCCAGATTAAGATAGAGCCGAGCTACAAAATCGAGCGTAAGAAAATAGGCTCGACTTGTAGCCGGGTGTCGCCAACCAGGAATCTAACTAATCGAAATCGGCATTCCACTCGAAATCGAGTGTCATCCTCGACGATTAAATTAGAAGGAGAATTCTATAGGGATTGGACAGTTGTCCAGGAGGAGTGCTCGAGTGAGAATGATCCAATAGGAAAAAGAAATTCCGCGAATAATTGCGATCGGTGATGAAAGATAAGGAGAAGTGTACGGGACAACTATCGGGAGCAGCGATCGAAAGGAAGTCGAAGCAGTGAAAGTAAAGGGCGATTGCGATTGCGATCGCGTCGCAAGGGTAACGTCACGGTTAATTTCGTGAAATTGCGATCACACGCTTTACGGGGCTGGAAAGTGAGAGGAAGAGGAGGATGTGAGATGCGCGAGAGAGAGTAGAGTTTGGAGTCAGGGGTTTCTCCGTTCCGGCAGAGCACCTGACCCACCTTGACGGGCCGGCATCGAGGCGAACGTCTCGCGGCGATCACCTGCTCCTTCGCAGTGCAATTTTAAAGCGCTTTCCGTTGCCGGCTGCCCTAACACACTCGCTCTTTTCTCTCTCTCTCTACCATTGCCCGGCTTCTCCCGCCACTCGGCACACTCGAGCGCAGATCTCTCCGAGATCTAAGAGAGCGAGCAACCGCTCGACATAGAGGAAAAGTGCGGGTAACGTCGAGCCGACTGGGAATTGTTGCGACACGCAGCCGAGCGGCACTATGTACCGAGAAATATAAAGCGTCGGGAGTTAAACGGCGCCAGTGGCCGAGACTAGAATCCAGTAACGTAGGTATTATGAGCAAGCTGCAGGAGCACGTAGGCGGGCAGCAGTAGTTCCTTCTCGGCGAGGAGGACTAGATTCGAGATAGACAAGGTTCACGCCTGCTGTGCTGATCGAATGGCTCTACGCGTTGTAACCGATGCCCTCTCTACAACTAACACTACGCCAAGAACCCTCTTCTCCCATGACTTTTGACCACTTGATGAAATAAATATACGTTTGACTTTCTATTGTCGTGAATTCATTAATTGGATATCGGTTGGCTCGTTAAACGGAATTCACCGATGACAACAACTCGGTGAGGGAAAATAATTATGAGCGGCGCAGCTGGTATATGGATATTGTTGACTCATGTGTATCGGGATCGGGATGTCGATTGAGCAAGTCGTACTCGATGGGAATTGCCGTGGCGTCGAGCCAGTGATTATCGGGTCTGGAGAGCCCTTAAACAGCGGGTCGACGCACTTGGTCCGGGAGAGCGCTTTACGCAACGTGGTTTTTCCAATGCGCGCATGCACCAGCGAGAGCGCGTAATGCAAAATCGAGGTCGAGACCGGCTATGCTGCACTGCACTGGCCTGGCCATAAGCGTTCATTCATAATGACTGCTCGCGTGAATGATGTCACGCGCGAGGAGCAATTAGGTGACGCGACCGGCCGTACACCGCCGGCAATCCCGGCGCGCACTCCCGCGCTCCCTCCACTAACGAGTGCCTCTCATCTCCCTTTTTCAGTGATTACACTAGGCGGCAGACCAGCCTCCACAGCGACGCGTAAAAAGCAGTTCGGTCCACTCTGCAAAAGGATCGAGATCGCCGGCTGCATTTCAGATCTCCCGCACTCCCAGCACTCACTCTAACTCCCCTCACCCCACCCCTAGTTCCACTCCCCAACTAATTGCCTCTGAGACGCTTCTATTACTGGGAGTTGGCCCGAAACATGTGTGGGAAGAGTCTCGTTGAATGGTCGAGTTCTCGAAGAAATAGTTGGAATTAAGAAAGATTTCTAGTGAGTTAATGGTGGCTGTGTCGAGTGGAGGATGCCCCCTCTGGCCTCGGCGAGCGGCCACTCGATTTTCTTCAGGAGCCACTGGTGATCTCTGAGTTTGGCTGGGAGCTGCATTCCGCAGCCGGCTCTCGAGACTCTCATACGTCTGAGTCTCGTCTCGTTCGTCTCGTCCCATCCCGTCTCCTCTCATCTCTCGTGGTCAGCGACACACCACTCTCCTCTCCTCCTCTCTCCTTCTCCCAGGCCGAGCCAACGCTGCCGACAACCCGCTCTCTTGCGCCGCGCCGGCATTGGCGCCACACACGCATTTCTCGGCGTCGCCCTTTCGCGAGTGCCCGAGCTTCTCCTTCGCCGACGCCGCGCCGCGCCGCGCCGCCGTCGTCACATTTGCACACACACACACAGCAGAGGTTCGCCAGGGTTTCGATACTGCAAGTGCGAGCCAATGGCTCTGGCTCCGCGCTGAGGTGCGCAAGAAGATCGCGTCGCATTGGCGCCATCCGCGCGACTTACCGATCTTGGTAACGTGACCGTATGCAACTCTCTGAGAGGCCGACCGGCTTGCAGAAACAAGAAACCCTTTCCAACTCATTCCTCTCGTTAAACTATACTGCGCCTTTCCCGCGATACTTTAATTAACGGCTGCTAAATCTCCTCTAGGATTTCTTCAAACCAGAAGCTTTTCCACGCTTGGGGTCAAGTTTCCAAAGACCTATTTTCAGGTGTTTCCTAATGGAAAATGAAATGGGTGGGCCCAACACTCCGCGTCTGTCTCAGCGTTGTCAAGTCCGTTGCTCGCTCAGCTGACTCATCCATCTGGCGTGCACAGACTCCGTCGACTCTGCGTCGTCCTGTTAGCACAGAGGATTCCGTTTTCCGGCAGGCCTAGCCTTAACCCATTTTCGCCCAGACTCATTTCTAACTAGAGCACATCTTTCGCAACCCCGTTCTTAGTTTTCCCAACCCCCGCATCGAATCATATCGAACCTTTAATGATTACTAACTACGAAAAAACAATACTACGTGAATATCGCAATAATATCTGGGAGGAATTTCACAAGGAACACGTCAGGATTCGTGGAAGTGGCTAATCGGCCAGGCTGATCTAATTTTCCGAGATAGGCGGAGAGGAGCGGTCCAGGAGGAAGCTGTCGACAGATGAAATCCGAGGTTGTCGGCGGTGGCCTATCGGCAGATCGGGAAGTCGCGACAGAGTGTCGCGATCGAAATAGCTGGGGATCGGTGCGCGGTCAGTGTGGCGCCAAGCGGCAAGACAACGCGCAGCCTCCTCCTCCTCCTCTTCCTCCCCGTCCGTCCCACTACCTTCTCCTCCCAGTAACTCTAGATCGATCAGCCGATCTGCCGATTCCAAGTCCGCGGATTCTAACTACGGCACTGCTTGCTTGCTTGCCTTCCTCTCCAGCTCGGCGAGCGAGCGGGCGAGCGACGATCTAGGTGGCTTGTAGTCGAGCGATGTGTATTTATACGACGCAAGAGGGGTACATCTGTTCTCATCCGGGCACGTGTCGCTCACGAAATTAGATCGTTTCAAAGGAGAGGCGAAAAAAGCAGTGAGAGAGGAAGAGGAGTCGCGTAGGATTTACTCAGCCATAACTCGATCGGGAGAGTGTGCTCGCTGCTCTCGAACTCGCTCGACATAGCACGCTTGATGGCACATGCCTCGCACTAGAGAGAAGCCCCTGCCGACACCGCTCGCTCACCGGAGAGGGAAGATCAAAACATCAACAACCTTAGAGTTTCGCACGAGCTGGCCTATTATTGGAAGGCCGATGGAACGCACACTAATTCCTGGCAATCAGCTGGATTATTATTAGATCGGTTACGGCCGGACGAGCTAATCAGCGTGTTCCATAGCGCGAGTAATGAGGAGCGTTCAGCAGCTCAACCGACTCCTCTTCTCCTCGACCGCTTCTTATCCCATCTCGCACCGTCAGCCGCGCCAGCCACTGGCGGACGTACCTCGCCGCTGGACCAAAGTGGTCCCGCAGCTTCCGTGCGAGATTCCGGTAGCCGGGCTTCGGCTTTAAGTGCCTCGCGCTCGCCCGGCTCTCCCATAATCCACTCCCGTAATCACTTGCCACGAGAAAACAGCTATCGGCGCGTTCTACACCGCCTTCTATAAAACGAGCCGGCTATCACTGCTGCTTCATAATTATCTTCGTCAAGCTGTAGAGGCGTTCAAAGTTGGAATGATTCGGGGGAGAGAGAGAGAGAGACGAATGTGAGAAACGACTTCCGCGTGAAGGTAGATCGCGTACACGGCCCTGGGACGTCGAGCGACGAGATGACGGGGATGCCAGCTGGACGTCGGCGCCGCGGCGTCGTGCGTCGCGTCCTTGTTTTGCGAGGCGAGACCGCAACGCGTTCCAACCTCATCTCGTTCGCTCGCCTCCTCTCTTTTCGTCTATATAGCCTGGGGTGAACCCACCCCACTGCTCTCTTTTTCTTCCACCCAACCGAGCGCCCATCTCCTCTCTCTCCCACCCTTCCTACATCCCACTCTAATCCTCCATCTCTTCTGGCAGCTACCGGTCTGGACCGGACCGGCCCAACTTATCTGCCAGAACCAGCCAGGTACGCGCAGGTGTTTCGGCAGCCGAATAGAAATGGACCGGCTATTGCCTGCGCACCGCGCCGCTTCTCTCGCACCTCAACCACCGAGCAACCTGCCTCTGCATTCTCCCCCGAGGAGCCACATATTTTCTTAATTAATCGAACAGTTCGAGAGTCTAGTCCGGCGAGAATGAATGCGCCAGAAAGACGGCACCGCCCGATCAATTAGTGGGAAAGGTCAATTGCAGGATCGGATGGAGGCTGCTCGGTGGAGAGTGAGTAGCCTGGCTTTCATGAATACGGGGGACACGCACAAAGCCCTTTAAATGTCCACGTGGCGCCAGATGTCTCGACTTCTAATCTTTACTGCAAACGCAAGCGGACTGCGCGTATGAAGCACTCGTGTGTTCCCTCATCCCCCTGCTGTACAAACCTACTGCGCCGACTGGCGTGCCTGCCTGCCTGCCTCCCTGCCTTGTTCCCCGCATCCTACCCAGAGAGCCAGCACAAACTGCTGCGACGTATCGCCTTTCCCTCGCCACAACAATGACTGCTGCCGCGTGTCACGCGCTATACCAGTTCATTAGTTCATTTGGCATCCGTTAAGCCTGATTTCTCCAATCAATTCCATTTGCCGCCCGATTCCAGTCGCTCGGCCAACCAACGATCCAACAGTGCAAGGAGGAACTCATGCTGAATGTTCCAGCGGAGTTCCATGCCAAAGCAAATCCCGTGAATCTCGCTGCTACATGCGGCTGCAACGTGATCGGAGAGCATGGCAAAGGACGGGATAAGCCGATGCGAAATCGATATATCGCGCGAAAGAGCGAGAGGGAGGAACGATAATGCACTTGGCCGAGCGCGGAGTTGAGTGTCGAGGCAGCCAGGGCTCGCCGCTGCCGCTGCCGCCGCCGCCAACGCCGCGCCGTGCGCCGTCTGATTTCCAGCGGCGAGCCAACCGATGACCTCCGCCTCCGACGATAAATTATGCGCGTAAACATCCTGCGCCGAAATATTAGGAGAATTCCAGCCACCCAGCCAGAAAGAGTGGGGGGGACACTAGTCCGCGTGAGAATTAGCATTTAAAGGCCACCTTTTCCGGGAACGGATCAATCCACCGATTTTACCCATATTTCAAGTCTTGCGCACTTTATTCATTTCTTTGTCGCCGTATCTCGCAAATTATACGAGCCGGCCGTTGCCTCTCTTTGCAGTAAGGTACAACAACCGGTGTCTGGGAATAGGATGGTAGGCAAGGCGAACGGTTAGAAGGAGGATTTGCCAATATTTCAGAGGGAGAGGGGCAGAGGGGGAGAGAGTCTGTCTACCTCGAAGTAACGGTAACTCGGCCCAGAGCTACGTCCCCCGACGAAATGGAGTGCGAGCCTGAGATCTGGTGGTTTCGTCGCTCGCCACAAGCGCTCCTACGAGCATCAGTGACAGTGGCAATGAATCAGGGATACCTAATGCGTGCAATGAAAGCTGCTCGATTTATTTCGACGAGCCAGCACTCTGTACACTGCTACTACTGGAGGACGGGATCGGACTCGCGCTATCTACGGACTATGTCAGTTCATTCCCCAGATGAACAGATGGCTTGTGTGGCGACGGGTCGCGCAGAGGTCATACTCTGACCGATAGAGCACCAGTAGATAAGCCGTTCGTCACCAGCCACCCGATTTTATGCGCGACCTTTGCTATAATAGTTTAGTCTAGCTAAGACGAGTGGCAAGTCCCACAGGAATAGGAAGGAGCGAGTGAGGAACGGGGGGCCCCAAGACCATCGGGGAAAAATGGCGCATAATACAGATCTCGAGATAACGAGATCTTTGTTCGGAGGAAGGCGAGGGCGAGGGCAGAAAAGACTGGGAAGATTGCCGGGGAAGTTGGGAGTTGGCTGTTTCCAAGGGAGAGGATGTTTGAAAGTTGTAAGGGCAGCGGGAGCATGGAGGCATGGTTAACCGGTGGCGGTGCGGCTCTTAGGAAAGGCCGAGAGAGGAGTGCGCGAGAGAAAAGAGTCAAGGATGAGAGGGAGGAGAGAGAGGGAGCTGCTCGAAGGACAGGCAATTAGGCGGATCGAAAGACAGGTAGAGGAGAATCGTCCCGTTCCGGGAAGCGGAGGGTATCGGTTACACCCGGAACAATAGAGCTTCTAGCTGTATTTGGGGTATCGGTGACACCGTATACAATTCTTTTGCCACCTGGGTCATCGAGCTGTGGGCGGTATGGCATTTTCCCTCGAATATCCTAACACCTGTGCTTTCATCCCTCCGCTTCAATCGGCCCACCGACTCCAGCAGCTCTCTTGACTCCGACCCTAGGGACTCTTCGGGCCCTCCATCCAAACTCTCAAAGCTTGCCCGGCCCCGCTCAACCGCAGAATCCGCCTAAGCAACTAAATCTCTCCCTCTCGCTCTCGCTCTCTCATTCTTTCTTACACTCTCACCAAAGCCAGGTAACAAATTCACCGGCTAAACAAAAGTCCAACGACATGGAACGCTAAGGATTCTCAGAGGAATCTTGCAATTAAATTTAATTGTAAGATTTCGTGAGAAAATATTATTGATTCCGTTCTCCTCTTGAACTTTCCACTGAAAGATCACTATATGGAAGACTGCTATTCGTGGAAGTTGGGTTGATTTGCATTAAAAAGAATGGGCAGAGTGCACGGAAGCATTCTAGATGGTGTAGCATAGAGGGAGGGAGGGAGACGGAGAGAGAGAGAGAGGTGGAAGGGGCGTAAGAATGAGGAAAAAGGAGATTGAGGAAGGTGCTGTGGAGTAGAGAAAAGGCAAAGAAAGAGAGGATCGGTCGCGTCAGAGATCTCGGCAGGTGAGAGGGTCGCGTCTCTCGCCTTAAGCTGGCTGGCATAAATCAGGCCCGCGCGAAGGGACTCGTTACGCTCTCTCATCCTCTTTGCCACCCCCGAGCGCTTGACATTCGTAAATTTTCCTCGACGAACAATGCTCCCTTGATGGGAGCGAGGGCCACGGAGCACGATCTCTTGCTGTGCTTGGTAACCGATACCCCTGAGCTATTGAGACTTGCGCGTGCACCTGTTTTCCCCCCGGTACCTAGCACACCAAGCCGCCCTCCAAGCCTATGAAGAGCACCGAGACAAATCCGCCGTAGTTACGTCGTTAAAGAACCCTTCGCAGCTCGCCAGTCGTGTCCTGTCGCTCTCTTCAAAGGAACATAATAGAGGACCACCCTCAGCACCTCGACACTAAGTCTATAAATTCGATTCATGCCGGATAACGGCGAAATTATTCCCCACAATGGCACACGGATATCGATACCTTTCGGGTAGCGACGTCTTCCGGTATTCCGGTGAATGCCACCTTCACCAGTTTTACCTGCTCTATCTCGAGTTCACCGAGGGTTACTCCACCACTATCGATACAATACTCTTTCTCCAATTCTCACGAATTCGTCCCTTCCCACTTCCATCGAAACTAGCGAAAGCATAGGGCTTTCTTGAGAAATCGTAAAGGGGCCTCGGGAATAACGGTACAGCAACGATCGGCGAAGCAGTCCTTTCAGATTACTATGAGAGGCCTCATTAAATAAATCAAGATGGTGGCAGAGCGTCGGTTGACGGAAATTACAGGAGCCGAGAGAGCACCTGTGCTAGCAACGGAAGAATCGAGAGTTCTCACACTAGCCGAGTGGAGAGTGAAAAAAATCAGGTGTACCCTCTCTCGAGTGTGTTTGGGAGGATGGGATGAAGGGTGCAGGTTGAACGTATCCCGGGGGAAAGGGGGAGAACTCGGGGACGCGGAGGATCGGGGAGAAAGAGAAATAAAGGTAGTGAATGATGCGCCGGCAGGTGCATCCTGGCGTGTTTAACGAGTGGTCCGCTCCCAGGCTCCGGTACACCTGTAACGCTTGGACCGCGACAGCGACTCCAGCTCGAGAGATCAACCTTCCATCTACATCCCCCTCTCTCTCCTTGTCTTTCTCGCTCTCCCGAGACACCTAATTTGCAGGTTCGCCCGCCGAATAGTGCCAGCATTGACGGATAGGCAGTGCTTATTTCATAAATCAAGCTCGTACTATCCGGAGAGTGAGCACCGCGAGCAGGAGAGTGTGGGAGCTCGAGATGAAGCGGAAGAGAGTGGCTTGCTCTTGCGAGACTATGCGACCAGGCCGGTAATTGGCCCGCGATATTTCAGGGCCCGTAACTCGGGAAGCTTGGGCCTCCGAGGCCCGTGAACGTGAGAAATAAATGATCCCGTGAATACTTGACGTACGATCGCACGATTCCTTCCTCGTGGAGAAGCAGTTTATCCTGAATAAGCCACTGATATATTCCCATAAATATCTGAGAATCGGCGCGGCGGGCTCGACGAATAATCTTTGGCCTTGGCGTTTTGAGGGGCGAGCGGCACTCTTGATTCTCTCGGTCTGCTGTTAAGAAAGGGCTCTCAATTCTCTCGTTTCTCCTACAGGCTCTGATCGAGCCACCTGTTGAGTCACTCTACCTACAGGCTACTTGAATCTCTCTGAATTCGCCAGCCTCCATCACGGCCCCACATCAGCCACGTCTTCCTACTTTCAACCGATCAAATGACATTGATCTGCCCGACCGAATATTCCTACATTTTCCACTCTAGAATGGAAATGTTTCACTTGTGTGTGATAATTAATGATGTTCCGAGAGAAACACGTGTGGAAAGGAGAGCAGACCGGTGAGCCACGGAGGCGAAAGCTATTTAAGATGCACTGGTGTATTCTAGAATGGACCTCCCGGATCGGTAGCAAGCGCGGCTGCACGTTCAAGACATCGGTAGTCGTTTTTCTAGGTAGAGGAGCCTCCTATGATGAGATACTCATATTTCGAGGAAGCGGAGGTATGTTGGGATCGTCTTCTATGGACGTAGCATCAAGATAACTCTGCTACCGCCAGGAGTATCACGGTAGCTGGTAAGTGGCACTCGCAGGAACGTTCATAAGGCGATAATAAGCGACGGACTATCGTTCTGTTTGTACGGGCAAACGCATGGCCAATCCTTTTCAGTTCCCTTCTTACAAGATAACGCCTACCTTTCCCACGCGTCTCACCTATGTAAAGAGTTAGAAGGTCCTCGACTAGTTGACGTGTCACTTGCTCGAAAATCTCATGGGCGCATTAATGCTGGCTACCGGTTTCTCTCGTTTCCACACTTTTCTAGACTGACTGCTTTCTCGCAAATTCCTGGCAGATAAAATACCTGCTTCAATTTTGAATGGAACGAGTTCCGATTGGGTAGAGAATGAAATAAAAGGGGTGACAGTGTCGAGGATCACTTTGTAATGTGTGATTTCTAATTGGGAATGAATTTCGGTCGAAGTCTGCTTGACTACGTGGCTGAACTACCAAAGGGAAACAAGCTGGACCACTCTGCTGAGCGGAGGATTCCACCGGTCCATTATCGCATAGCAGCACAGCAAGCGTGGGAGCCTTGCGCGGCATCCCTTCTCCGATTGCCCGAAGCGGTAACAAATTACTACTATAAACTTTTAATGCTAGCCTCCTGTACCAGCCGGCCAGAGCGAGCGAGTGAGCGAGAGAGAGAGAGAGCCCGTGGGAGCACGTGACCCATCTTCGAATGCCAATGCATCGTGAATGTTTATGAGTGCAGGTCACCGGCTCGCACACTTTTCTACGACCGACAGCCCTCATCCCGAGCGATCCCTCTTAAACGCTAAAGTGGATAAATTCCTCCGAATTCCCGGGAATTACTTCGAATTCAGATGGGATTCCTGAATGCAAATTGCTCGAAATGAGGCATTCCCAATGGTGGGAGGGAGGGTGGGGGGGAATTGGGAGGAAGAGCCAATCGAAGAAGGTAGGTGCAAGATCGCGATCAAGGAAAGGGAGATCGGTTTAATCGGGAAGGACACCTGACAGGACAAGGCGGAGGCATTTGACAGGGGCAGGTGCGAG